>OZ037776.1:51389115-51414115 GCA_964035525.1 Porites cylindrica | reverse complement strand
GAAACTGAAGACAATGCTTATGCAAAATTTTGGGGTGAGAAACAAAGACCATTATGGTATATTATGGTATTTTCTGGAGTGGTCAATTGAATCAAACAGTCAGCAGTTTGGAAAAATGTCCATGTTTTGTTTTTAAGCACCTTTAAGTTAATAAGAAACAACTCTTGCTGTAGATTCCAAGTAGGGAAATTGACAAAGATGAAGGGCGACTGTGGACTCACTGGAATAAAGACACAAAACAGGTCAGTAAATTCTGTATCTTTAAATGAGTACATGCACTTTGATTGCTCAATTTAATGGGCCGTAATTCAATGACGGATGGATTCAAAGGTTTGTTTTGGTTTCTAATTTGCTGATTATTTCATGTAATTTTGGACTATGGATATTTTAAGTGATAAACAAATGTTTTTGACAACCCAAAGCCTTGACTTTGGACCCTGTTGGATTTGATGCACCACAAACCATCAACATCTGTTCCACTTCTTGAAATGAAGCCTTCAATGCCCTCTTAGTCTCTCCCTTAACCCAGAGATTTAATAAACATCTTTCTAACCCCATCATTATTATCCTTTAATAAACAGCTGATATTTGTTGTATCTGTTGATGGTTTAGTCATGAGCAAATACGACAGAAATGCAGGATCATGTATAATTATCATTTGCTTTGGATGATATTTTTGATGCACTAAACCACTCAATAAAAAGCATTCTGTTTTTATGCTTTCAGTTTTTCCTGCAGTTCCATTTCCGATTGACACCCAGTCAAATTCAACAGCAGCAACTGAAGAGAGGTGGAGCTAGTCAACAGAGTTTGCCACCAGGCCTTGCACCTCCACCACCCAGAAACATCCCCTCTGCAAATCCTCTTAATCCTTTTGCTCAGCGCTGAATACTGTACTAGATGTACCTTCTCACAGATTGGTGTCCGGACATATGAACCCACTTGTTGTTTTGCTTAGTGCGAATTCAGATTGCCCAGAGAGATCCATGTACCTCATCACACAGTAGTTTCTAAACTTTTTCCCAGGCCTGGAGTCAAAAGTAAAACTCTTACAAGTTTAATTTACAAGGATAGCTATTGTTTTCAGACTTTTAATCAATAGCTACACTTGTGAATTACACTTGTAAAGTTTTACTTAATTGACCCCTGATTACATGATTTCCTCGCAGAGGGCACTGTGAACACATGAATGAAATATTATTTTTAAGGAGGGTTTTGATGAGGACGTCACCATAACTTTAAGGTCTTCTTCAATTCAGGAAGTTTCATACTTGCACAATGTAACTCTACCAAAACTTTAAAGTATTTTTTGTAGGATTTAAAAAAAGGCTTTGCCTTGAAAATAGGTGTTCAATTGTGTAGCATCACGGTCCTTGAGTTTAATCTCACAGGAACAGTTCTCCTAGTCTGAGTTTTTGTGTCATACTAATTTGTGGTCGCGTGAAAAGTAGTTAGCGTTTTGTCACAGGAAAGATTGAAACTCAAAAAAGACAGTGTATCCTAAGAGACCAGATTAGTGCTTTGTTATAGAGCCACTGCATGGAAATTAAATAAACAAGCAAACAACAATTTATTTTTATTTTATTTCATTTCTATCCTGTGCAGGCAACAACAACATGCTGAATTGTATCTTATGCTGGAAACTTTTAGGCTATGTTATCATTTATCTCCTAATCACAGTCAAATTTATACTCACGGAAACAGCTCATTATAGCAAAAATGTTGTTTTCTAATTCTCTCCCTTCTTTGTTCTTACATAGTTTTAAGCAAATAATTAACAAATATTGATTATTAACATACTCATGTAAAACGGGACCATTCAAGTGAAAACATGTAAAGGACGAAAGAGCGAGCCAAATACAACAGTTTTGTGATGTTGAAAAATTACAGCATTTATTCAAAAATCTGAATACGACTGTTGTTGATGTCAGACACAACTATTTTACCATCACTAAGAACTGCTGCTGAGACCGGTCTATTAAACTCTCCCATCCCTCTTCCTTTTGTTCCAAACTTAGCGACAAACTTCCCACTCAGATCAAACACCTGAATCCTGTGATTTTCTTTATCACAAACTATCAGGTGTCCTCCCTTGTGCACGGACAGGCAGTGAGGTGAGTTGAACTCTCCAGCCCCATCTCCCTTCTTTCCAAATTTATAGAGGAGGATGTCCTACCTATCAAAGCATTTTACATAATTATCACCTTCGTCTGATACTGTTAGATAGTTTTCGTTTTGGATACAGTGAAAGGGATTAGTGAAAGAGCCCTCTGTGCCAAGTTTGTGTAAAAACTGCCCATCAGCGGAAAATATCTTAATTACTTTCTTTTTCCTATCAGCTACAATGATATTGCCATCACTGTCAATAGATAGACCAAAAGGAGAGTTAAGCTGGTGATCAAGACTTCCTTGTCCCCCAAAGTGACGAAGGTATCCCCCCTGTCTACTTAGCACTTGAACTCTGTGGTTACCCTGTTCAGCTACAATAATATTGTCACCATGATACGCTATTCCGGAAGGCCAATCAAACTCACCGTGTTGTGCTCCCTCTCCACCAAAAGATCTAATATGAGTTCCATCGCTCTTGAATAAATGAATTTCATGGTTACCAACGTCACTCACTGCAATTTCATCTTGTTCATTTACTGCTACCCCCCAGGGATTCTGCAATATTTGTTCTCCAAAAGATAACACAGGTCTGAACTGTCTGTGTTTGACTTGAACCTCAAAAGGGCTGCCACGGATATGTTCTCCATTAACCTTCACTGATGCACTGCATGTTCCTGTTTCTTTGGCAAAGTATTTGATCTTGTAAGTACCATCTTTGTTATCGTGGACTTTCACTTCAGCTGCGTAGTTTTCGCCTTCACGATTCCCAACTTCCAGTGTGACAAAGTCATTATTATCATAACACTGTTGGCATTTCTTGTTTCTTGTTGTCACAACAAGCTGTGCCTCAAGTCCAACAATTACCTCGCTGATTCCTTTTCCATCAGCCCTCGATTGTTGCGCTCTTGTCTGACTTTCTTTTAGGCAACCAATTTGTTCAACGCTTACGAGATCAAATAACTTGTGGCTCTTCACAAAATATAATTCTTGAAAAAAATCGTTATCACGGTCACTGTCTTCTTGGAAATTTTCTTCCGTTAATATTTTGTCCATCAGCTCGTTCGGCTGCATGAGTTCAGCGTTTGTGCTTCGCTTTAAAAGTGTTTCAGTATTTTCTATTTCTGATTCATGCCTTCTTGCTTGTTCTTCAATGTCCTCCTTTTGCTTTCCAATATTTTGAAGAGATGCTTTTGTCCTTCGTTCCACATCATCAAAGATCTCCAGTTTCTTTGCTTCAATGGCTGCAATGATGCTGTCAGCATACTCTTGTACGTTTCTCTTCACACGAGCGGCTTGTTGTTGAACTTCAATAAGGCTTTCGTCAAGTTTGGTGATTTTGCTTCTCTTTGTTTGAGCTCTTTTTCTCTGAGATTCAATTGCAGATTTAACTCTTAACTTCCGCTCATTTGCAGCTTGTTCCAGAAGAATCTTTCCGTGCCCATCATGATTCGTTAACGCACAAGCGTTGCAGATTGCGACTTCGCATATATTACAGAAGAATTCTGTTTCTTTTTTCTCGTGGCCAGGAATCGCACAAAATGTTGGCCGCTTTAAAATGTTCTCAAAGTCATGATCTCGAAAGTCTTCCAATGCCAGCGCATAGTGATCTTTATTGGCTTTCATCCCATTGTGGAAAGTGATACACTCTCCGCACCAGAAGGCACAACACTGGAAACAATAATGGCTTTCTTTGCTACTTTTGTCACAATTTCCACACTTAACTCCAATCGTGTTGCACTCCTTTATAGCTAATACATCGAGCTAGCTGTTGATACGAAAGTTTGTTGGCAAAGCTGCTAGGTTTCCGTTATCAGGGACATTGAATTCCTGTCTACACTCCGGGCACGCAATTTTATCTCGTCTGCCACTCGTTCGTTGAATCCCATTCAGACACTGAAGGCAAAAACTATGCAAACACGGCAACTGTTTTGGATCGGTGTACTTGCACATACACACAGAACATGATAACTCTTCATGAAGGTTGTTTAACAAGGTTTGAATATCCATGTTCACTGTGTTGGCGGTCGCGGCGAAAGTGGTGAACGGCGAAAACTGTGTTGAATAGACATTGGATCCTTTTTGTGGGCTAGGCTTCTGGTTAAGCCTTAATTGTTATTTACGCACATGATCGACCTCGAGAAATAATGTTATAAACCAATCAAAAAGACTTACTTGACATGTTTTGACGTTAAGTAGCTTCTGAGAATGATTGCAAAATATCCGACATTTCTTAGAACTGAGTTTAGGATTGGTAATACTCCCCGACTTTTTTTTCTACTGTGGCATGACAAAGCAAGTTATACTGTTTGTCAGGTCCGTTTTTCTTTTTGTCGATTTTTGGCACGTTAGCCTATTTTAATTTTCAACAACACGGGACAACTACAATCATGGCCAAAAGGTTTTGACGCCCCTTTTTTTCTCGTCAGTTATGTTTAGAATTTGCATGAAGTAGCCAGCCACACATATCCATAAACTCCCCCTTGCCAAGTCCCCCCCGCCCCCCACCCCCATCAAACTTTAGTTGAGGTTGATAGTGCGTTTCTTTGAGTGTTTGACTTCTAAGGCCCAGCACTGTCCATTGGGGGAGGGTTGTTAACAAGCTCTCCATTTGGGGCTGAGCTGTAGTTTCTGGTAGTTTGTTCCAGGCTCTTAGATAGTAGGCATGTCTCCTAAATGAAACGCACGCGAAAATATGAGGTTGTGATCTACGAAAACCGGGGTGATGGCTCCGTAGTTTCCTCTCGTTTTATTTTCGTAAACGAGCTTTCTCAATTTCGCGGACCCGACTATCTCGGAGCCTGGAACAGACCAGGGGCCCGTTTCTCGAAAGTCCCGGTAACTTAACGGGCCCGGAATGATATTTTTGAATCAAAGTCTCAAGAAAAGTAGGGTGTGTTCTGTCCTCTAATGAAGTCCATTTTGTTTCGTTAGCTAATAACTCTACTGTATAATTTTCAAAACTTCTAAAACTCCCTTCTAAAATGGAAAACAAAACAGCTTAACGGGCCCGGTAATTACCGGGAGCTTCGAGAAACGGGCCCCAGGGGAGCTGTGAGTAGTCAAGCTACGCGACAGCCGCACGCGAAAGGAGACGCCACTGCTATGAAGATATGGATTCAGGATATGGATGAATTAGTTTACGATATTCATTTCTTTCTTTTTCTTTTTTTCTTTAAATACATGTTCACCGAAGGCGTTCTTCAAAGAGTCTTTATGGCTCAGTCAATTCCACGCGTGCCCATCCTCCCCACAGCATTTGTCAGGCATTTGTCATCTTGTCAGTCCCGGCGGTGGAGAATTTGTCAGAAAACCTCTGCCCGGGGGTGGGGCATTTGTCAATTCTTCTAGAAGCGATTATTCAATATTTCACCTGAAAATATTCCTATTTAGATAGCTTTAGATATTAATAAAAATAGTGTTTTTAATAATTATGCTTAAAAGAGATATGTGTGGTTTTTGCACCATCACTTCCCTATCCCACAGTATTTTTTTGCACCGGTCTAAATATTATTTGCTTCCCTCCATCGTGATCAGTTCGCATATGGAGGAAAAACAATCAATGGATCGTTTGAGGAGTTTAAAAGAAAAGACACTTTCTTTGGGCGTGAATGGTTGAGGCAGAAAGGGCCTAGAAGCCACTTTGCGAGATATTTGAAAGCTAATATAAACTTGGTGTATTGTACAATCAATGCGGCAATTAAATCGCTGAAGAAACAGTTGCACCGTGATGAGAAAATACTCATTTTAAGCTCATCGGTTGTTTGTTTATATATATCATTCACTATATTAAACGTCTTCCATAAGAAAAATATTATTAAAATTCTAGTTTATAGTTCTGTCACCCAGGTTCTGTCATTAATATTAATCAGATGGATGTGATCTTTTTTGCAGTAGTAATAACTAGGGGCTAGGGGCGATTTGCGTAAGGCGCTTCACGCGTTTTGATCAGATTATTAGAGATTTCCGATAATATGGTATTTGCAGCTTATTTACTGAAAAATGCAATTTTGGTGTTGTCCCGGATTGCACCCAGTTTTTAGTCCCCACCGTGGGTTTTTTTTATGAACGCCCGGATTTCTCCCGGGCTTTAGGTTTTCCACATTTCACTGTATCGTCTGTAACGAATGGTCGAGTGTTTCTGAAAACGGAAAGCACTTAGCCTGAACACCTGCTACGCAGGCTAGAAAGCACTAGAAAACATCGACCTATTAAACCAGATGATGTCATCGATATGTCAGCGGCGTCTTACAAAATGAATAGGGAGCTTTAGCAACGACGACGGCGACGGCAGCGAGGACGTCAAAAAGGCAATAGGTTTATTAGGCAAAACAACAAGTTTGCACGTGCATCACGCATTTTTGTACATTTCTTTACCGTCCTTGTACGACTCAGGGGCACTCAACGAGAATATAGTTCAAAACCACTTAAACATAGCATTGTTAAACGTGTTTTAGTATTTAAACGGTGGATATGGGCATATTTTTATCCCCTACAAATTTTTCATCTGTTCGGATTTCCTAGCTGAAAGTCTAGTGATCCGAAAATTATAGGGATCAAAACTTACCTGTTCGAAAATTTCAGCCAGAAAAAAGGCTCCCGAAAATTCTAGGTGACCTTTTTAGGGTAAAAATCGGTTAAAAATGATCAATTTTACCATTTTTTATATGTTCGAAAATCCTAGAAGAGGCAGGCAAGCAAGAAATTTTACAACAAATGTTCCGAAAATTCTAGATCTCAAATCGTCTTCCGAACAGATATTTTTCCGAAAATTGTCGTTGGGTGCCCCTGACGACTACGACGTGAAAGTGCCTAATTGCAAGTTTTATGCAGGACGTAAACAAGCGATGACGAATCTCTTTTTCTCTCTCTAAACTTGAGTGCGGTCCTCTGGAAATCAACTCCAGGGAAATTCGCCTACACTTGCCATTTTCAACAAATTGGAATAAACGCGACAAAGTTTGAAAAAGCGGGAATTCATTTTAAAACTGACGTTTTCGCTGCCGTTGCCGTCGTCGACGCTAAAGCTCCCTAATGAGATGATCCCGTCGACTTGATCGCAGCGAGGATGTTATATTTGAGTTAGGGACGGACCATTAGAAAAGTTATGGGGGGGGGGGGATTTTCGAGCCGCAGGGATTTTTTTAAAAAATTTTTTTCGTTTAATTTTTTTTAATTTTCCCTTGCGCGAATATTTTTTTGTCCTTCGCCCCCGCCCTCCGCCAATAAGTTTTCTAATGGTCCGTCCCTTAGTTTGAGCATAGTTAATTGAGTGGAATGGTTATGAAACCCGTCAGACTCCTTTGTTATATGTTTTTGTGGACCTGAAAGTGCACAACGTTCAAAAGAATTCCTATCATTTTGATTGTATTGACCAATAAAAACGTTGCAGTAATTTATTCCGTAACAATTTGCCAACAGAAAACAGAGGATTGTGCACTTTCACGGTGCTTTGAACATAAACTGCAGCACTGTTGTTTTTATCATTGATGTTTGCCTCTCTTCACTGACCAGTCTTCTCTAATAACTATGGTTTGAGTTATAAAATGTGGGACTGGGCACGATCATTTGTAAAGCCCAGGAGCGAGCTACACGAGCAATCCGCTCCCGCGTGACTTCTTACGATATCCCCGAATGGAGGTTAGTCAGGAGCATTCGTTTGTCACTGTGATTTGACAATTTTCCATTTTGAGTTTATTTACTGTCCCTCAAAAGCCCTTTACAGCTTTTAAAGTACAATTTACGCAGGTTTTTGTAACATGGAACATTTCATACCGGAATCAAAATAGCGTGACTTTGCGTGATTATGGGACCTTCCAAACACGTACATGTAATGTCTCACGGGATAGGGAGTCTTGTCGCTGCCATTTTTTGCACCCCTTTGGTTTTCATTTATCATTCGACTCTCTTCAGCTCCAAATTCATATCTCTACTACAGAAGGCCAAGACTCCTGAGGTACGTTGAAGCTATTTCTCTACTCTTTGTACTAGTTTTTGTGTTTGTAGTTTTTCTGCAATTTTGGTTCAGATAACACTGGCCTACAAAACAGATTGGTGAACAAGGAAATAAAATTATTGGTCGCCATTTTGGATATTTTGAATCGGGAAGGGTTCTTCTCTGCTTGTGCATCAGGTCAAATGTGTGGTGCGAAGCATTGTCAAGCACATAGTGGCCTTTTCATATTGTTTTCTTTTATTTTTTCCCTTTTTTCTGTGAACAGTTGCTAGTTTCACGTGTAAGTTTCAGACACAAGAAGGCGTTCATATCTTCAGACACCATGAATTATTAATGTAGGCTAGGGCTAATACCTTTTTAGCTTAACTATGGCTTAATTACAGAAAAAGCCGCACAGTCTTGAATGAATGATCAATTACTCTTGCAGAGACAGTTTGTCCTAATCTTATTGGTACTTTGAGAAGTAAATTTGAGTTAACACGGAATCCAGCAGGAAATTGAGTAATGTTAATTTTCACTTGACTAAAACCTTGTACCAGAATAATTTAAACAATGTCGCATTCTTTTTTACATTTTTCAAGCGCTATAGATGTAATTAGTTATTTGTAATAACACCAAAGAAAATTTCTCATGAGAGCCCGAGAAAATAAAAGTCAAATTTCACAAATTGTTCATTTATCTTTGCCTGAATGCAGCGAAGCGTAATGAAACAAAAGATAAATGGTTTCTTGAATTCCGAAGCACAGGTGCATTTAATTTGTCGGCAGTGTGTTTTAAGTGCCGGCATGAGATTATGAGAAGAAAGTGTGATATGTAAAGTAGCAAGTATATATTCGCTGAACAGTAAACAGGTTTCATTGTGGATTTTTACAAGCTGACAGTTAAATTCTTAGCTCAATCTTCCCATCTCGTCCACATGGCGCGGGGCCGTCGTGGTCGCCCTGCTTCAGTTCGTTCTCGTGTTTCGAGAGTCAACGCGGACATTGAAGACCCTGTTGCCCGGCCGTCCAGAACAAGAGAACATCGAAGTTCAGGCCGTCGTAGTTCTCGTTCACATGTTGCAGCTTCAAGCGGTTCTGGGCGTAGTTCTTCGCCTTCGCGAAGGAGTGTCCGCGAGCGTTCGCACCGTACAAGTCCTTCCCCTTCTCGCAGCACTGAGCCCCCAACTTGGGCAAAGGAAATCTTAAAGGCCCTGGAGGCGAAAACGGAGGAGGTCAAGGTTGTCAAGGAACAGCTCGACTCACTAAAACGCAAGTCTGCAGAGGAGGAGCCCGAGTTCAAATATAAGAGTAACAAGAAACAGTTCAAGTTCAACACTGACGTCAAGGATAAGTTCAACCAGATTTTAGAGAGGGCTGGGGCAGATGACGCGATCACTAAGATTGCCAACGAAGGTATGTCACTCCTTGGTAACAGAAATAAACTTATTACTATTGCTGACCGGGATGGCTGGGACGTGGTAGAATATTTTGAGGCGGACCCACTCACTAAAAATGACGAAGAAGAAAAGAAACTTCGTGTCGCGCACAAGGAAGCAGAGAGGTCAAAGCAGACCATTTCATCAAGGATTGTAAAGTTTCCTCTTCCGCTAAATGACTAGCTGACTCTGATTTTGACGAATTTTCTGAGCGCGGCGAGGCTGAACTTGACACGGGCGTTTCCTCAGTATTTTGGATTAGAGGCCGCTTGCGCACGTTTTTGCACGTTTGGCGTTCTATTGAGGCCTCTTCTTTTGTTCTTAGTGTTATTGAAAGCGGTTAAAAGTTACCATTTGTTTCAATTCCAGTGAAGTATTTCTTTAATAATCATAAAAGCGCTGTTGATAATAGAGCTTTTGTTTGTGAGGCTATCGAGCAATTGTAGTTGGCGGGTAGCGCGGTGGAAGTCAAGCGTGACCAAGTTCATGTTTGCAGTCCCTTAGGTGTGGTTCCTAAAAAGAATGGCAAACTTCGATTGATTCTTGACCTTCGCTTTCTTAACAAGCACCTAGCCAAGCGTAAGTTTAAGTTCGAAGACCTTCGCGTCGTGGCGGAAATTCTTCAGCCAGATGATTGGTATTTTACTTTCGATCTTCGTAATGGCTACCATCATGTTGACATTTTTCAAGAGCATTGGAAGTATTTGGCTTTTTCGTTTACTTTCGATGGAAAGCCGCACTATTTTTTGTTTTGTTCGCTTCCTTTTGGTTTAAGTACGTCTCCTTACGTTTTCACCAAATTGTTAAGACCAGTTGTTGCGCACTGTCGGTCGCAAGGCATTAGGATTTCTGTCTATTTGGGCGATGGTATCGGCGCCGATTCAAGTAAAGATTCGTGTTCTCAGGACGCGCAACTAGTGCGAGGCGATCTTGATCGCCTTGGCCTGCTAGTGAATGAGGAAAAGAGCAATTTTGAACCGCGCCAAAAAGGGGAGCACTTAGGCTTTATTTTGGACCTTACCAAAGGAGAATTTAGTATCCCACCGGGCAAGATTGATCACCTGTTTAATCTGATTTCACTGCTTCTTGACGATGTTTCACCCACGGCTAGGGATGTGTCTCGTATTACGGGTACCCTTATTTCCATGGAGCTTGCATTAGGTCCAGTTGTGTATTTGCGCACCCGAGCCTTGTACGCAGTCCTTAATAGCGTTCATAGCCTTAGCTGCAAGGTGGCTTTAACGCGTGAAGCTGTAGAGGAACTTAATTTTTGGAGAGATGATTTCTTTCGTTTGTGCGGCAAACCAATCTGGAGGCCCTCCCCGAAGATAGAGCTTTTGTCTTATTCTGATGCTAACAATGTGGGTTGGGCGGGATTTATTGTTCAATTTGGTACGCACATCGCTAGAGGGAACTGGTTGGGTTCCGAGGCCCTATGCAAGCTCTTCTTTCCGCGAGATTCGTGCAATTAGATTGTTCTTCAGTCGTTTTCCGGTCTTTTGGCGGGTAAGGAGTGCAAGCATAGATCTGACAATCAGAGCGTCTGCAGTATTTTGTCCGTCGGCAGTAGTAAGCCTCATTTGCAAAAAGAAGCGGTTGCCATTTACAATTTGTGCCATGAAGCAGGTATTCGCTTTTCTGCGGAGTGGATACCTCGCCACTTTAATTTCAAAGCTGATTATTGGTTGGAAGTTGTCGACGCCGATGATTGGATGCTCAACCCTGTCCATTTTCGCCAGTTGGATATTCTGTGGGGACCCCACACCGTAGATCGTTTTGCGAGTCATAATTCCTTCCAGTTGCCCAGGTTTTGTTCTCGATGGTGGTGAGCTGGGACCGAAACTGTTGATGCTTTTACCGTCAGCTGGGGAGGGGAAAACAATTGGTTGGTTCCCCCAGTGTTCCTTATTCCCAGGGTTATCAATCACATGAAACTGGGTAAAGAACAGGCACTCTCATTATCCCCTTTTGGCAATCTGCTCATTGGTGGTCGTTGGTGTCTCGAAGTCCCGGAGTTTTCCACCCTTTTGTTCTTGACTGGCGGGAGATTCCGTTACATGAGTCTACTTTTCTCCCTGGTTCCGCAGCCGCGGATTTTTTCGGGCATGGTATTCCCTCGTGTAGGGTATTTGCTTTGACAATTGTATTTCCTTAGTTTTGCTGTAGAACGTTTTTTCGGGTATTAGATGAGTACCTTGAACGAGTTGTTCAGCTTAATTATTTGTTTTTGTTTTGTCTGAGCCTTTTTGGCCTAGGTGTGGGCCTTTACTCTGTGCAAGTCAGTGGACTTGGAACTGTACTAGTGCGCACGAGTTGTGCAGCTGAAGCAAGCCGAGAGGGCAGTGCGGACACAGTAGTGTATTCATTTTAGAGTCAAGTGGACTCCTCTATCCTTTGTGTGGATTTGCTTACCAGTTGACGCCGAGTGGGCCAAGCCTCCATGTGTTGGAGTGTGTATGTGGGCAGTTTTCGTTGCAGACGATTGGTATCTTGCGCGTTTAGTTTTGTGTAGCAATTGGATGTTGTTCCTGTCTTTAAAGTGCCATGTTTTGGACATTGTTGATTTTCACTTTAGGCTTGTCGCCTTACCAACGGAGCAACGCGGAGATTCAGAGGCTTGTAGAGCTGTTAAAGACTGTCATACTTAATGACTGTGCCGCTTCAACGGTGTCTTTATATGCAGGGGCAGCCAATCGATGGATTGACTGCTGCAAGTCTTACTCGTTTCCTCCTTTACAGTCTCACCCAACCGCAGTTGCTCTCTACTTAACAAGTCTTTCAGACCGTAGCTTATCTCGCTCGTCAATCCTTGGAGCAGCTTATGGCATTGAATGGCTACATAAGAAACTTGGATGTCCTAATCCTGTCGACGATCCGCTCGTTTCTCAGACCTTGGCTGGTTTTAAACGCCTCCTGGCTGGCCCATCTAAGAAAAAGCAGCCTATTGAGTCTCATCACGGCAGGGCGCTGATTCGTTCCTATGGTCACCCTCGTGCTTCTCTTCCGAACTTACAAATGGTGTCGCTGGTTGCGCTTGGTTTTTGTGCCTTCCTACGTTGGTCAGAGCTGCGTGACTTGCGTGCCTGTGACTTAAAGTTTTGCGCCACCCACATGTCTGTTTTCCTAGACAGACGTAAGAACGATCAATTCCGTCAGGGATCTGTGGTTAAAGTTGCTCGTTTACCTTCTAGCTCTTGCCCAGTGACACTGTCAGAGTTATTCCTTGAGCGCGGAGAGCATAAACCAGCTCAGTCATTATTTTGTCTCTGCCAGAAATTGGGTACCGGGTACAAGCTGCGACAAGCTCCCCTGTCATGTTCCCGGGCACGGGAACAGTTTCGCCAAATGATTTCCGAACTTGGTTTAGATTCAAACGAATTTGGTTTACATAGCCTTCGTTCAGGTGGTGCTTCCCAAGCAGCACGCAGCGGAGTTTCTGGGAGAGTATGGCGTAGACATCGTGGCTGGCGCAGTATCCAAGCCGCAGATGGTTATGTCGATGAATCTTTGGAAAATAGCCTTAATCTTGTGGTATCTAGAAATTTGGCTCTTTAATTTTCAGTATGTGATTTGCATGATAAACATTGCGCAAGTTGTGTTGTATGCAGCAGTATGGAGAGATTTACATTTGCCCAATTAATTCTGATGGCTTGACGTTGCTTGATGACACAGTAACCTTGCCGCAGGTGGATATGCTTAACAATTTTTGGACAGTACCCTTATGGTATCCAAGTGATTAGCTATTTATTATACAGTAAATATGTTTGCTTAATGAACATTGCCTTATCTTGTATCCTTATATTCTTTTGCCACCGATTGTGAATTGTCTGCTTATCCCGCACCGCATTTCTGGTTGTCAGTTTTTTGGGTGCGTGGAATTCAAGAATTGTTCATTTATCTTTGCCTGAATGCAGCGAAGCGTAATGAAACAAAAGATAAATGGTTTCTTGAATTCCGAAGCACAGGTGCATTTGTCGGCAGTGTGTTTTAAGTGCCGGCATGAGATTATGAGAAGAAAGTGTGATATGTAAAGTAGCAAGTATATATTCGCTGAACAGTAAACAAGTTTCATTGTGGATTTTTACAAGCTGACAGTGACATTTTGTTCTTTTTTATATTTTGATTGAAATCCTGTAAATCCATTTCCTCGTAACGATTTAAGTTGCGTTTTCCTGATGATTGACAGTTATTATAAGTGGTTTTGTTTATTCAATTTACTTTGGCCGGATCAAACGTATACAGTTTGTTTGATTTTGATTTTTTTTTTTTGGTGTCTAAACAGTGTAAACAGTTGTTTTTGTTTTGTGATTAGTTGGTTAGTTCAATAAATGGGCTAAGAATTGTCTGCTTATCCCGCACCGCATTTCTGGTTGTCAGTTTTTTGGGTGCTGGGAATTCAAGAAATGACATCTTACACATGACATTTTCAGAATTTTACCTGTGTTTTCACAATTCTTGCGAAATTTGACATTTATTTTCTCGGGCTCCCATGAGAAATAGTCTTTCGTTTTATTACAGATAACTAATTGCCAATGAGCAGTCTTGCGAAGACACGAGGCTGCGAGGCGGCAGCCTAGCAAAGCCGTGTGTGATTGTTCCAGGGGCAGAAAAAATCTGGAATCAATGTAACATAGAGTAATGTAAGGCAACCATGATGTATGGCGGGACAGAGAATGCATTGTTTTCGAGCGAACATGTGATACAGATCAGAGAATCCACAAGCTGTGTGCGTGTTTGTGAGTCTTGTGCTCATCCTGTCTTCAATCAATCATCGGGTGGATCATTTCCATCCTACGCAATATCTGTCGCATTTGGCCACTGGAATTTTTTATTGCACGCTGCTAAGAAAAAAAGTAAGGCGGTGGAATTTTTTCTGTCTTTGCAGCAAAATAATGCCTAAGGTTTCATTGGCGCACCATAAATATTTTTATAGTTTTAAAGAGACCAAATATAAGTATGTACGTTGAGTATTCGCGGACTTTAATATGATTTTTTCCCGGCGTAACTAATCGAACGTTCGGTAATCGAACCCAATCGAACCCAATCGCTCGATTGGGTTCGGTAATCGAACTTAATCGAACTCACAAAAAAATTTTGTAAATCGAACGCAATCGAACGTTCGGTAATCGAACGGTCCAACAATCGAACATAATCGAACTCAATCGAACATAATCGAACACCACAACAATCAGAAACATTTAATGAACTGTTGTGACATCGAAAGTCGAAAGTCGAAAGTCTAGCGTACATTGCTTGTGTTCTGCAGCAGCTTCTGCAAACACCACTTGCAGTTTTAATAGAAATATACTTTGAGGTAATGAGGACACTTTTAGCGCTAGTAGTAACTATTTTGTTCAGACTGTACACTGTTGCGTGCGTCCAGATTCAGTTGCAGTGGTCGTTTTCTAGTTATCTAAGCGAAGCTTTAGCGACGACGGTATAAATCTTTTAAAAATATCCCCGTTTGGTGTTATCCCGAGCGATATTCATATTGTGAATGAATCAATTTCGAATCAGCTAAACAATAAAGATTTTAGTTCATTGAAATGTGTTAATATCTCTCACACTTGCTCCTCTAGCTAAAACTCAGTTAAAGAGTGAATTCCTTCCAATTCTACTAAGAGTTAATGCTTATGAATGTTGTATACCATTTTGCTTTTCTACCGAACAAAATCGAACCAATCGCGTCGATTGAGTTCGATTGGGTTCGGTAATCGAACTTAATCGAACTCACAAAAAAGTTTCAGTTCCATTTGGTTCGATTGCCGAACCAATCGAACTCCAATCGAACGATTGGGTTCGATTGGTTTTTGGTTCGGTTTCGTTCCATTAGCTACGCCGGGTTTTTTGAGGATTTTAAGTTTGCGCAAAATGACTTGTGTGCAACTTCGGACAAAAACACGGACTTAAATATCTCGAAAAATTTGCTGCGTAAAGTCGAGATTTCAAATTCTTTATTCAGTAGAACAGTTCACTATTTTCAAGAGACAAATTAAAGCAAGGGGCACACATACACCAAACCCATGATCTTCCTTCCCCGCAAATGTCGTGGGAGAACTGCCATGCAGTTCCGAGCCAGCAGCTCCCACATGTGTTGTGTGGAGCTGGCACTTAAACGACTCGCCTTAGCAGGAAAAGGTCTTTTATACACGGGTTTTCCCTGGTCACTGACTGATGGCTATGTCATGCTGATGAGTCCCAGTAAGGGCAAAACAGCTGTCTGTGGCTACCACTGCCCACGTGATATGGCTGTGCGTATGCGTGAGTAATGGCCAGGCTGTGGGTTGGTGTATGTGTGCCCCTTGCTTCAATTTATGGGTAACTCATGATCCACCTTCCCCGTACATGCCGTGGTAGAACTGCTATGCGGTTCCCAGCCAACAGCTCCCACATGCCACACTGGTGGGCCCCAATAAGGACAAAACAGTTGTCTGTGGCTGTGACTGCCCGTGTGATGTGGCTGTGCGCATGCGTGAAAAACTGGCCTGGCCGTGGGCATTCTCGTCCCCAGAGCCACTCGGCTTAATTTGTAACGGTTCAGTGGCTCTAGACGCAACGGAAAATACGAATTTTTTCATTGGCTGAAGGCAATTGAATGCGCAAAGCAAATTAAAAATATAATCTACTGCGCATAACATTTTACTTCGTGCCTGCAAACATGAAATGCGTGTCTGAGTTTCGTTGACTGCGACAATCCTGGTTTGTTTATATGCAATAGCAGTGAAGAAGAGAATTGCGGGTAAAGTTTGAGAAGTTTCTACGAAGACAACGAGCCTTGACAAAGAAAGTATTGCCTTCGTTGTGCCCTAAACTTTAATTTGCCGACCGTCGCATCTCTTGGGAAACTGAAAGGAGGAGTAATAGTTAGTTGCTGTTGCTCCTTGCTCTTTAAAAATCAAGCGATTAATACTGTACTTGTATGGCGCTATTAATTAGTCTAATCAGTTTTTCTAATTCCTCTGGATATTCGTCGGTGCTACAGTAGGAAAGGAAATCAAGCTCCGACTACATTTAGTAAAGAAATGATATGCACGTTAAGTTTATTGCAGTGTGCTTTTAATTTATCGTATTTTCTGCTGAAAGAACATCTCCTTTGCTATACTGAGGTTAAGATAATATTTTGTTATATGCCTTTATTTCATTAGACCACTGATGGCAGTGCACAAAGCCAGAACTGAATTGCTTATGAATCATTTTGGGCTGCAAGCAAAAGGCAATTTTTTAATTGTGTAAAGATGATAGAGCAAGCACTCTTTCCAATCCACGTTTTCTTCCACTTAATTCATGCTTAAGTCATGCTTAGATAATTCGGAGGCTTTCTTTTAATTTTTATTTTAACAGTAAGAATTGGGCCGTGGAAGGAAAGGCTATGTGGCCGAATTGTTACAAATGTTTTGCAAGAAGATATTCTCATCCTAACTGTCCTTGCTTGGCTTGGGAGTAGATATAAATGCAAATTTTGCATTTAAGTATGTCTACAGATAGACAACAAACTTTCGCAATTGATTATCTCAGTGAAAAGTAAAATTAGTAAAAAAAATACTATGCATATATATATATATATATATATACTGATACAAATCTCGCAGTTAACCATTTGTCATTAACTGCGAAATTTCTCTCTGTTTATATGAAGGAACAGAAATCTCTCTCGCAGTTAATCATTTCCGTTAACTGCAAAATTTCTCTCTGTTAATATTAAGGAACACAAATCTCGCAATTAACCATTTGTCGATATAACTGCGAAATTTCTCTCTGTCTATAGTAAGAAACACAAATCTCGCAGTTAACCATTTTTCAGGTAACTGCGAATTTATTCTCGGTTATATATAAAGGAATACAAATCTCGCACTTGACCATTTTCTCGACATTTACTGACTGCAAAATTTCTCTCTGTCAATACGTAGAAACACAAATCTCGCAGTTAACCACTTTTCGTTAACTGCAAAATTTCTCTCTGTCAATACGTAGAAACACAAATCTCGCAGTTAACCACTTTTCGTTAACTGCGAAATTTCTCTCTGTCAATACGCAGAAACACAAATCTCGCAGTTAACCATTTTTCGTTAACTGCGAAATTTCTCTCGATTTATAATAAGGAATGCAAATCTCGAACTAAACCATTTTTGTTAACTGCGAAATGTCTCTCTGTTTATGTAAGAAACACAAATCTCGTAGTTAACCATTTTTCATTAACTGAGAAATGTCTCTGTTGATATGAAGGAACAGAAATCTCGCAGGTAACCATTTTCTGGGTTACTATAGCTGACAAAGATCTATAGAAAGACCGGCGATTTCTGTCTTGGGTGAATCGATCCGTGTAAACTTCATGTCCTGTCAAAACCAAACCACAGTCATTCGAAAACATTGCGTACATTTTTAAAGCAATGCAATTGCTGAAAATTCATCACGCCAAACAAAATGGTTCACGAATCACGTTTCGAATCTGTTGATGTCACCCTTCATTCACCTACAGTAGGTCACGTTGAAATAAAAAATTTGTTCACGTGGACATGTCGGTTCAATTTCCTCCGTCTTCTCGAGTCTGGTTTCGAGCCTAGTGGGAAACGATTTTAATGAAAAAATTTTAAAATCGTGATTTTAATCACTAATAAAAAATTTTTAAATCATGATTCACCAGAAATAAATCGCCTAATCATGCTTCACGTAACTAAAAAGTGTTGCAGAGTTTTACACTGACAAAAGACAAACTTGAGAGGGAGATGTCCGAAATTCCAGGTGAGCGGGGCAAAGCATTCCTGAAAATGGCTGGGCTTTTCTGATTTCTTTACCAAAAAAAAGAATCCTTTGTAAGTTGAAACAAATGAATTCTTGAACTGGGGACAAGCAATTTTCACCAGCCATTGTCTAGCAATTATCAACAGCAACATCGGCGGGGCCGCTTCATTTTTTCATTAGATTCTCAAAGAGATCGGTAGTGTGTCGTCATAATGGGTCCCATTATGGCTCTTGTAGATATTTAATTTACTACTGATTTACTATCAGATTCTCTGTTTGAAGTCTACTTATGCGTACGTAAGTTTAACCATTAAACTAACTTGATTTGGAAAGCAAAAGGAGGAAAAGCTCGAGGTTCATAAATTGCCTAGCGCGCGTGCTTGCCTTATATAAGTCCTATTGAGCTGCTAAGAACAAAATCTTTATTTACGCACGCCCGAAGAAAGATTTCTTTATGAAAACGTGTTCAGCTGTGTTTTTCGTCTCTTTTCCTAAGTACTAAGTACCCACAAATCGATGGCCATGATACTGAAGCTTTCTAGCATTTTTGGAGTTGAGCTTGTTGCCACTTAGCCTGAAATTCATCCGATTGCTTGTAATAACGACTCGAAGTAATCGGATGAAATTCAGGCTAGTTGCCACTCATCCAACAGTAAAAGCGGGGAAAATGTTTCGCAAATAACAGAGCCTGAAAGACTGACATTCCACCTGACATTCAGCTGGAAAAAGACCACAAATTGGTCTGTGTCGGGAAATATCTAATTTGTGTAAAGTGTCCTCCCTATGAAGTACAGTCTGCCTTCCTGTCTCACTCTGGCTATAAACCACACGACAAACTACAATAGATTGCTTCTAGGATTGTTCGTGAAATATATTTATAGAATTTTCTTTTTTCTCTTGTACCTGCCTCGAATAGCCTTCGCTATTAAAATTGCAGGCACAAGCTTTGTAAGCTATATTTAATTTAAAATAAACTTGTTAAGGAGAAACTGGTTAAGTGCGAGATTTGAGTCTTGTACTATAAACAGACAGAAATTTCGCAGTTAAGGAAACATAGTTAAGTGCGAGATTAGTGTTTTTTACTATGAACAGAGAGAAATTTCGCAGTTAACGAAAAATAGTTAAGTTCGAGATTTGTGTTACTTACTATTAACAGAGAGAAATTCGCAGTTAAGGAAAAATGGTTAACTGCCAGATTTGAGTCTCTTTACTATAAACAGACAGAAAGTTCGCAGTTAACGAAAAATAGTTAAGTGCGAGATTTGTGTTTCTTACTATGATCTACTATTAACAGATAGAAATTTCGCAGTTAAGGAAAAATTGTTTAGTACGAGATTTGAGTTCTTTCATGTAAACAGAGAGAAATTTCACAGTTAACGAAAAATGGTTAACTGCGAGAGTTGAGTCTCTTTACTATAAACAGACAGACATTTCGCAGTTAAGGAAAAATTGTTTAGTGCGAGATTTGTGTTCTTTCATGTTAACAGAGAAATTTCGCAGTTAAGGAAAAATAGTTAAGTGCGAGATTTGATTCTTTTACTATAAACAGCCAGAAATTTCGCAGTTAAGGAAAAATAGTTAAGTGCGAGATTTAAGTCTTGTATAAACAGACAGAAATTTCGCAGTTAAGGAAAAATAGTTAAGTGCGAGATTTGTATCAGTGTAATTCATATGTATTTAGAGTAAAACCTCGCGATTAACTAATTGCAAAAATTTGCTTCGTATATATGAGTGAGTAAAAAACTCGCAATTAATTAATTACGAAGTTTCACTCTGTATATATACAGAGTCGTTTATTTGCGAATTTTTGTTTGTGTCTGTAGAGATACTTAAATGCAAAATTTGCATTTATCAAATCACCGCTTGGCTTCCAGTCGTGTTGCATTCAGACAAAGATAATCAAGGGGCTCTGGGGTTATTTATAACTGATGAACAGTTAACAAAGAAGCAGCTTTCGTACAATTTTTCATTATAATTAATTATGTTATCTGATCACTACATAGGGTAGCACAATGTTCTCAACCTTTTTGGTTTAAGAATTCTAAAATACAAGAAAACTTGACTGTTTATGCTAGGCACACATTATGTCAGCGACAACTGAGGTGTTAATAAATAAAATGGTAAATTAACAACAGCCTAGAGTAGTCTATTTTGCATCATACTGGGATAAGTGGTTGTTGATGATAACAACTGGATTTTGCAGTATGTCACCTTTGATAGGGTGGATAACATTATAGCTTGATCAACAGTAATATCACAGTTTACTTGCCAATCCTAACCACACCTCCTCTCCACCGCTCCTTGAGCTTGCACACAGCATTGGCTTACTGAAGCATAGGGCATCTTAGTTTACTCGTTATTGTCAAATAATGATGAGCCAAATTGAAACTTGCTTCTGCTGGTCAATGATTCAGTTCTGTTTAAACCTTTTTCCTAGTTGGAGGCCTCATGTTATGACACAAAATAATGAATTTTAAGGGAACTAAAAAATTGTACATTATCAAAACCTGTGAGGAGATATTGTACTTTAACTCTATAAAGCACCACATTCAGTTTCAATACAACTGCAGAGGGTGGGGATTGGGGGTGGGGCACTACCCTCCAAAAATCATTTCAGATTCACCTCACGGTATGCTTCTTGCCTTGCCAAATTTTGACCAAACTATGTGATTTTCACTATCCTATTTCAGGCCTGATCCAACGTTCTATCCCCAGTTTCAAACCTTGCAGGTCTTGCACTCCAGTCTCAAAACATGATGAGAGCAGCTACCCAAGAAAATGCTTTTGGGTTGTGTGTTACTCAAAGCCGTTACTTCTTAATGGGGGGATCTCTTAAAGCATACAGTCTATATACAGTGTATATATCACTCTGGAATGGTAATTACTTTGTGGTTTTGAGGTTTGGTCGTGCATGTGTACTGAACATTATGGTGATTGGTCACTACACAATCAACATTTTTCAGGTATTAATGATTTTCTGAGTCTTACAGCAAAATTATTGAAAACTCTCTCTTTGAGGTACTGTCTGATGACGATTTTTAGCTAGGAGATGATACCTGAAATCTTTAGGGAGGATAAACCCTTTTAGCAGAACACTGAATGGCCCCCATAAACACCAAATGACCCAGAAGTTGTATGATTTATTAGGGTTAGGAAACTGGGGTTCAAGTTCTGAACTGGAATTTGATTCACTCAGTACTGTATAAAGTTGCCATGCATGGAAGCCCATGGAACCAGTGTTTTTTACCCTGGGTCGGTAAAATGATTAATATTGATTTGTTTCGACGTAAATCCTTCGGTTGTCTAACACGTGTTGTACACAAAAGTTCATGGGCAAAATTAAAACCACGACATGCGACACCACAAAAGGAAATGAACATAGGAAAACACACAACCAGCTCGAGTGAAATGAAATATATATTTTACTCTCCTAACACAACACATGAATGGTTTCGTTTCAAAAAGCGTTTTGAAGTAAGATAGCAGTTGCAGGACATGGAACAAGATACCTTTTTAGATTGACTTTTTCCCGCATTATATCGATCTTTGCGATATTGCTTTCCCAGTGTTTGTTCGCCAAACGGATTGAAAAAAAAAACTCACACAACTCAGACGATAGTCTGCCGATTAATTGTCTCAGTTCTGCAAACCAACAGTGTGTTCAGCCGGCTTCTGTTACTGTCTTCTTCAAATTCTCCAAATTATCAGTGAATCCAAGTTGAGTGAAGTGGTGCATTTTCAAAACATCCCAAAGAAGCCACTCTCTGGAGAGAGCTGAGGAAGTAAAATTTTTTCCCCAGTGGAGCGGTGAGGGACAAAAATACGTTATGAGCATGAGCAGTGATATTTGTAACTTCTGCACATGCGCGACCGGATGTCAGAAATTTTCTGACATCCGGTAACGGCTGCGTCCAGAGCCCCTCGTTTCCCTACCACGTGACGAAGAAACGACGGGCTCTGGGGACGAGAATGGGCCGTGGGTTGGTGTTTGTGTGCCCCTGGCTTTAAGTTTGCACTATTTTCAATGCAATCGAATGAAGTTCAATCTATTTTTCATCAATTACTGTATTTCATGACATTTCTAAACAAATTCAACAGTGCACGCATATCGGTAAAATCTTTGCTCGTTGGCACTTAGCGATAGCTATAACTAGGTATATCTATAGCCCTTGAAAAATGTAAAAAAGAATACAATATTGTTTAAATTACTCTGGTACAAGGTTTTTGTCCCCTGAAACTTTAAATTACTCAATTTCCTGATGGAGTCCGTCTGAAGCTTTTTCACACAACAGTCTCTGAGTTTGCAAGATTATTTAGCAGAATATGGATAGAAGACAACCCTTACAGCCAAGCCAGGTCATTGGCCTACCCCCAAGATTCTCTTAATGGATTTATTTTTCAAAAGTTGATTCATTGGTAGTAATTGTGGATTTCCATTCATCTCTGCATTCTGTAATGCGCGCTACTTCTGAGTCGCGCCTATATCTAGTCATTGAAAAAACATCGTGTCATTAATCAAAAAAGAGGCACTTCCTAAAATGATAAATCCTATTCAAAAATCTGAATACGATGGCCACGGAAATCGGACAAAACTGTTTTACCATCGCTGAAGGCCGCTGTAGAAAACGGGAAATTTAACTCACCTGGTCCGCTCCCTTCTGTTCCAAACTTAGCGACAAACTTCCCATTCAGATCAAACACCTGAATCCTGTGATTTAAAGAATCACAAACCATCAAGTGCCCTGCCTTGTCCATGGACAAGCAGGAAGGCGTGTCAAACTCCCCCTCCGCACTTCCCTTTTTTCCAAATTTGTAAAGAAAGTTACCCTCCCTATCAAAGCATTTTACAGAATGGTCACCTCTGTCTGATACTATGAGATAGTTGTCATGTTGGATGCAATGAAATGGATTGGTAAAAGAGCCCTCTCCGCCAATTTTACCTAAAAATTGACCATGCAAAGAAAAGATCTTAATGATCTTGTTTCCTGGATCAGCAACAATAAGATTTCCATCACTGTCAAAAGATAAACCACATGGACCGCTTAACTGGTGATCAAGACTTCCTTTTTCCCCAAAGTGGTTAAGGTACTCCCCCTGTCTGCTCAATTTTTGAACTCTGTTGTTGCTCTGATCTGCCACAAAAATATTATTATCATGAAAAGCTATCCCAGCAGGACAGTTAAACTCTCCGAGTTTGGCACCCTTTCCACCAAAAGATATGATGGGAGTCCCATCACTTTTAAATAAATGAATCTTATGATTATGATAGTCACTTATTGCAATTTCTTTTTCTTCATTTACTGCTACCCCCCAAGGTTTTATTAAAAGTTGTTCTCCAAAAGATAACACAGGTCTAAACTGTCTGGGTTTGACTTGAACCTCAAAAGGGCTGCCACGGATATGTTCTGCATTGACCTTCACTGATGCACTGCATGTTCCTGTTTCTTTGACAAAAAATTTGATCTCGTAAGTTCCATCTTTGTTAACTTGAAATTGCACCTCAGCTGCGCAGTTATCGTCATAACGATTACTGATTTCCAGTGTGACACAGTCATTATTATCATAACACTGTTGGCATTTCTTGTTTCTTGTTGTCACAACAAGCTGTGCTTCAAGTCCAACAATTACCTCACTGATTCCTTTCCCATCAGCACTCGATTGTTGCGCCCTTGTCTGACTTTCTTTCAGGGAACCAATTTGTTCAACGCTTACGAGATCAAATAACCTGTGATTCTTCACAAAATCAAATTCTTGAAAAAACCCGTCATCACGGTCACTGTCTTGGATATTTTCTTCCTTTAATATTTTGTTCAGCAGCTCGTTCGGCTGCATGAGTTGAGCCCTTGTGCTTCGCTTTAAAAGTGTCTCACTATCTTCTATTTCTGATTCATACTTTCTTGCTTGTTCTTCAATCTCCTTCTTTTGCTTTCCAATTTTTTGAAGAGATGCTTTTGTCCTTCGTTCCACATCATCAAACATCTCCAGTTTCTTTGCCTGAATGGCTGCAATGATGCTGTCCGCATACTCTTGTACGTTTCTCTTCACACGAGCGGCTTGTTCTTCAACTTCAAAGAGGCTTTCGTCAAGTTTGGTGATTTTGCTTCTCTTTGTTTGAGCTCTTTTTCTCTGAGATTCAATTGCAGATTTAACTCTTAATTTGCGCTCATTTGCAGCTTGTTCCAGAAGAATCTTCCCGTGCCCATCATGATTCGTCAACGCACAAGCGTTGCAGATTGCGACATCGCAGATATTGCAGAAGAATTCTATTTCTTTTTTCTCGTGGCCTGGTATCGCACAAAATGTTGGCCGTTTTAAAATGTTCTCAAAGTCATGATCTTGAAAGTCTTCCAATGCCAGCGCATAGTGATCTTTATTGACTTTCATCCCATTGTGGAAAGTGATACACTCTCCGCACCAGAAGGCACAACACTGGAAACAATAATGGCTTTCTTTGCTTCGTTTGTCGCAATTTCCACACTTAACTCCAGTGGTATTGCACTCCTTTATAGCTAATACATCGAGCAAACTGTTCATACGAAAATTTGTTGGCAAAGCCGCTAGGTTTCCATTATCAGGGACCTTGGATTCTTGTCTACACTCCGGGCACGCAATTTTATCTCGTCTACCACTCGTTCGTTGAATCCCATTCAGACAATGAAGGCAAAAACTATGCAAACACGGCAACTGTTTTGGATCGGTGTATTTGCACATACATACAGAACATGATAACTCTTCATGAAGGTTGTTTAACAAGGTTTGAATATCCATGCTGACTGTGTTGG
>OZ037776.1:51299115-51384115 GCA_964035525.1 Porites cylindrica | reverse complement strand
ATAGTCTGTCGGTCGTCGCCAGTTCGTGGCTCTCATGTCGCCGGCTCAAGGCCGTGTCGCTTGTCGGAATTTACCCCTAACAGGGCCTCATTGGTGAACAAGGAAATAAAATTATTGGTCGCCATTTTGGACATTTTGAATTGGGAAGGGAATCTTCTCTACTTGTACAACAGGTCAAAGCTTTATCAAGCACACAGTGGCCTTTTTATATTGTTTCTCTTTACTCTAGCATTTTTTCCGAGAGCAGTTGCAAAGTTAACGTGTAAGTTTCACACACTAGACAGAAGAAGCCGTTTCCATCTTCAGACACCGTGAATTATTAATATGTGCTATGTAGCTAGCCTAGGGCTAATAATTTTTTAGCTTGACTATGGCCTTAATTACAGAAAAAGCTACGTGTTTATAAACAGTTTTGAATGAAATATCAATAACTCTTGCAGAGACCTCGGCCAACAATTTGCCCTAATATAATAACTGAGGATTAAATTTGATTATTATTCATTCAAAATTTTTTCCCGATTCTGATTGGCTAAAAGCACACGTTTAATTCCCCATAACCAGTCACTGATGACCAAATTTGGAAGAATTTTGTGTTTAACGAGGAAATGACGTCAAAAATGCAGCGTTTTCGCAGGTTAAGGAACCGTTAACCTAGAAGAGCTGGGGACAAGGTTGAGTTGTTTTGATTGTGAACTTGAAAAATGGCGGACATTTCACTCGTTTCAAGAATAAGAACTAGGCGAAAAAATGGCCAAAAACATGGCAAGAACAGCATGAAGACAACTCGAAGGACGACATCTGCTATTTCGAGAATAATTTGCAGAGCTGCTGGACAAACCTAAACGTGCACTATCGAAGATGAACTTAACATTGATGGATCGATGGAGGTAAGCATGTTTTAGCCATGTTTTTAAACTAGGAATATTATTTTGAATGAATAATAAAACAATTATTGAATTCGGCTTTCGTATCATATGAAGAATTATGGAGATCTCGGAGGGTGTTATCCGCCTCGGCCTACGGCCTCGACAGATAACACCCTCCTCGATCTCCATAATTCTTCATAAGATACTCAGCCTCATTCATTAATTGTTGAATACACCTTTTTACCGATACGGCAGCCATTTGGAGGGTCCACAATAGGGTTCTCAAATCCCGCCTTCCTGCTTGTTTTTACGTCGGAATCCTGATTGTTCTTACCAGTTTCTTGCTTTCATTATTGAAATATTAAGGACTTGCCTTCTTGCAATAGGTAACTTTGATGTTTAAGGTTCTTGACTTAACCATTTATAATAGCTTGGAACCAGGTACCGCAGTGGGGAAAAAGGGCAAAAAACTGGATCAATTTTTTTCTCCTTTCTCCCCCAATGCAGATCCCAGGTTACTTCATTTTCCGTTTTTTATTTTATTTTTTTTGTGAGTACGTCGTTAAAAAAAGAAGGTTTACTTCGACCTGAGTTCTGGCCATTCTGAAACAGCCAGTTGATTTGGGTAGATGGATGTTTCTATTGCTTTACTGCTAGATTGCATTAGGTGATGAAGCCAATTGTCTACGCTGACTACAGACCATGGAAAATGTGTATGAATACACTGGTTGCACAGATATGATAAAATATTCTCTTTTGTGGAAACACAAACCTCCTATGGAATTGAACAGCACAACCAAATGCAGACAACCCCCATGCAGAAAGTTTACTTCTTTCTTGGACTTGATTCTTGATTTAGTCCGCTTTTGTTCTACTACTTGTACTCATTCCTGTTTAAAATCTCTGTATTTTCTTCTACTTAAATCCGCACAAAAATAGGTGCGTGTAACCTGCAATAGTTTGAAAACAGTCCTTTTTTTCTCACAGTCAGTTTTAAAAGGTGCAAGGTACGGGCAAAGACTGTATAAAATTAACAGCGTATTTTTGCGTCTCTCCCTAGTCTAATTCATTTTTTGGCATCACTCCAGACCTCTCCTTTGACCATCGTGCACACCGTCTTTACCAAGTACCAGAATAAGACAAAAACACACTCAAAGGTGATAATGGATAATTTGACAGGCTTCATTTCCTTGGCGACTAGTAGATCATATTACAAGGGCGCCGTACACAAAAGAGTCAAAATATGGTCACAACAAATTAAGTTAATTCCCGTATCCTGCTATTTATCCTTTATGATTCCCGCATCCCTTGCCAATAAAATTATGAAATCCTGCTTCCGTTTATTATCAAAATTCCCGCCTCCTGCTTCTTTTTTTAGCTCGCATCCCGAGTATCACCACAAAAAATAGCCAAATCCCGCATCCTGCTAAACCTATTGTGGACCCTCATATTGAATTTATTCGATTTAAGAAGTATTATGGGATGCCCAGGGGGCAAGAGCACGATCTGTTGTACTCGCTAAGTGTTAGAATTGTGGTGTATTAAGTATACAGCTATTTCGAGAAAGGTTGTCGGAAAAACTGTGCACGCGACAATCCCGAAAGGTAATATGGGATATGATCAATGCACTTTTCCTGACACTGTAGCTGTAGAATCTACTTTTGTTGTTTTCTTTTAGCACTCGAAAACATACGTCCATGGCTTCTCGTGCCATTCTTTGAAATTTTTTTGAAAAACAGTGAACTCGAAATCACCCACAATACCTTTTGGGATTGTCGCGTGCACTTTTTCCGACAACCTTTCTTGAAATAGCTGTATACCTGCCAACTTTTTCTGAGATATAAGCGTGAGATTTTTATCCTGGGAGTGCTGGGATTTTTGAAGACGACACGATCATTTCCGAAGATTCCCGAAGTCTTCCGAAGACGTCCGAAGTCTTCCGAAGACGTCCGAAGTCTGCCAAAGTCTGCCAAAGGCGAGCTCGCTCCAAGTGCTTTTCACTTCAAAAATCAGAGATCGCGAGGAAGGTATCGCCATTTATTCATTTTACACATGGTTTTCGTTCCTTACATGGGTCTGAGTTAACATATTTTTGGAAATTGTGTCAAGCAGGATGGCAACAACTCACATTTTTCAATCAGGCGTGAGAAATTGGCCCGCAGGCGTGAGCCGGCGTGAGATCGAAGTTTTCAACCCGCAGGCGTGAGACTCACGCCTAAGGCGTGAGAGTTGGCAGGTATAACTTCAAGTACTGTATATTTCTTGGCAAAAAGGTGATCATTACATCCAAACACGGCACTATGATCTTTTTTCCCATTACAATCTTATTGTAGGAAAACTTTGAGAAAAAATGCCCGAATATATATCGGAATGTGCTCATGTCCCTCGGGCATCTCATAATACTCCTTCAATCTTACAAATTCAATATAGCCACTGTATTGGTAAAAAGGTCTATTAGGTTAATTCACACAACAGTCTTTGAGTTCGCAAGGTTATTTAGCAGAATATGGATAGAAGACAACCCTTACAGCCAAGCCAGGTCAAGCCTACCCCAGAGATTCTGTTAATGAATTTATTTTTCAAAAGTTGATCCATTGGTTGTATTCATCTGTACATTCCTGCATGCATAATGAACACATGCAAAGTATTAATGTATGTCTTGCAAGCAATTCTTTGCATTAAGATTTTTTAGTCTGATCAAATACAGAGAAATTATCATAAAAAATTTGTTGCACCAGAAATACCAACCTATGGCTGGAAACCCTTTCGTTTGCATTCACTCACCCTCAGATATCTGTGGACACCCTTTTTCCTTCCCAGTAAGTACAAATCAAATAATTGGCACAGTCACTAATCTGGGCAATTCTAGAGAAATTCCCTCACCATACTATGGACGGCTTCCATATTTTAACCCTCCTTGCATTCAGAATTTCCAAATTGTTTTACCCCCCCCCCCCCCCCCCCTCCCCTTATGCTTTGGGAATTCTGTAATCATTAACATCCCCTCCTACTAACCCCTCCCATTCAGATTTTCCATTCTTTTCTTTTCACCCTTTGCAAACACATGTATGGTTTGTGAATTTGTCCAATTTAACTTATTTCTCACCAAATAATGCAAATATAACTCTACTTCTGTTCTTCAGTACAGGTGGTGACAGCAGGAGTTTATGACTCTAAAAACTTCTGGAATGAAAATTTTAAAAATAGTCATTTTCCCTTACGGTAGCCTGTGTACAGACCCCCTTCCCCCTCCCCTCAGGGTTTTCTATGATTCAATGTTGTTAAACTCATCACCAATAGATGAGCTTGGGCATTGGTGCCTACAAAGTAGGTCAAGGCGGGCAATGCTCTAGCATGAGGAGGAGGTATCCATGGCAACCCTGTGAGTGGCCCCCACAAGGCACTGTCACACTAACCAATTCGGTGGAATACTTACCAACCAACACTTACCTGGCCTTGACTTAAAGAGGGAGGATTACGGATGGGAAAAAACAAGGCACAAAATGTCAAGCAAACAGCAAGCTATTGCAACAACAGTCTGCAAAGAACTGTAAGCAAGCAGCTGTGTATACAAGTCACGAGGTGCCCCTGCTAGAGGCATTGGGCTACCCCTAGCATAGCTGGGAAAATTGCTGACCAGCCTTGCTTTGAGGTTAACTTTGCCTAAATTACATTTAGCCTCATTTAATCATGTATGGGAATGTTTCTTCATAAATTCAAAAGTTTTTGCCGACCACAATTTCCATGGCTCATGTTTCATGTCACACCCGCTCTCAAAATGCTGCTGCATGCAACTTATTTCCATCGAGTGGTAATTGAGAGAGTGAGACATTTTTTAACTATATGGAGGAAGAAAAAATGTTCTTACAAGCCCTCATTGAAGGAAAATATCCATGATCTTATGCAAGCCTTCCCACTGGATACAGAAAGTCATTAGTTTGAAATAAAGTGTTGACAGGTCAGACGCAACTCATAAGCTTGTGATAGTTTGAAATGTCACCTTAGCATTCGCTTGAACAATGCAAGTTTTGTTCTTTTCTTTATAGCACCTACATTATTCATCGCAGTGAATGGAGTACCATAAACTTTGACTGAACAAATCTTATTTTTGCCTTTGATTCTTGAATTTAAAGGTCATGAAGCTGGTACGTCTCATGCATAAAAATTGTTGCCTTTTCACTTGAGGCTTCGTGTTTGTGTTGTTGTGTTCATTCACGGAAAAGAAAAATGGCAGGATCTGGGGGTGTTTTTCTTGCCTTCTGTCATGTCACTTCCCACCATGCTTTGATCACATGCTGTTATGTAGCCCGAACAGGGTACATTGCTTAATGTATCACGATCGGGATACATTTGATTTTAGTCAAGGCCACGTGACCAAGAATCAACCAGTGGCAGTCCCTCAAGTTGAGTAAAGTCTAGGAATATAACAATACCTTATTATTGTTCATTCAGAAGACATATTATACAGTCACGTACAATTTCATTTCCATCATCTTGAATTTTAGCCTTCAGGGTCAGCAGTTGCTCTCAATGATGTAAGCTTCAAAAATGCTCCATCAAAAGACCATGTTTCACACTGAATGGACAAAATAATTTATGAGGCTTCCTTGATGAGAGAAAAAAAGATGTTTATCATGTAATGCAGAAATGATCTTTTTCAGGTACAAAAATTCATGCAAAAATGCCTCTGAAACTGTTTAAGCAAAATCACAAAATCTGGGAGAGTTGCTGCTCATTACACATGCAAGAAGGTAGATTTAAATTTCATACTAAGGTTGCGGCAACAAGTAATGGATTCATTTTTTTGAATAATGGATTAATTGAGTGGCATCTATGGGGATATGCTTGACCTGGCATGACTGTATACACCATAGATAGCCAAAACACAATGTAAAAAATTATTTAATATATAATTATTGGTCTGAAATTTCATACATCTCCTCCCTCTAAGCCATGGGGGTGTGGGGAAGAGAGGTGTATGAATTCAGAATGTTACAAAGCCGTCTGGTGACGTTACCGTAGCTAATAATTTATGCATTTTTGCATAAATTTTGATTTCTTAAAAAGTTTGCAGCCATAAGTTACAAAACTGTAAACGGCAGCATGCATATAGTTGATATGACTTTTTTTAGTGTTTTGAGTGCTGTTAAGCTGTTTTATCATTATCATTATCATTTTGCCAGGCAAATAAAATATGGACTTATAAAATTTAAAAAATATGGAGGCAAAGGAGCCCAAGGAAGCCAAAAAGGCTTGTGAACAGGACCACCTTTAAAATTATGATAATGCATTCGTGACAATATAGAAGCCTCCAGATTAAATGTACAGGGTTACATTTGTTTAACTTTTTGAGTTTGAAAGGAACCGTTGACAGGTTTAAAATACGACTCATAAGCTCGTGTTAGTATGAAACGTGACCTTGGACTTTGAGTTAGCTTGAACTACAGAGTTTTCCTTTTTCTTTCTTTTGCTTAGGTTATGCAGTACATGGAGTATTTTAAACTGACTGAGCAAATCTTACTTTTGCCCCTCTGAGTCTAACATTTAGAGTTCATGAAGCTGGTCTGTTTCATGCATGTGGTCTTGAGCTGAATGCCCTACAGTTCCTCTATTGGCAATTACTTTTGTAAAATAGTCTATGTGACTTTACTGGTAGGTTAACTCTTAAGGTCGTGCAATAATAAATTCTTAGTCTTGTTTCGCCTGTCAACTCTATTTCAAAACAGATGTTTTCCTTAGAGCATTCAGCCAATAATAAAATGTTTTCTATTTTGGAAAGGTAATAACCAATCAGAAAATACTTACCATATTAGCAAAAGTAGGTGACATCACTGGACACTATTATGGACCCCATAACGCTTGGAATTCAGACGTCTCTCTCCTCTTTGCCCCCCATGAGTTAGGGGGTGGAGACGTGTTACATTTCAGGCTAATATTTAATAGTTGCAAAAATTATTCCAACAAAAAAACCATAACCAAACTAAGATAAATCTACGAGACTCATTTCCTGTATGGAAAGGCATGAGTCAGGCCCTTAATTTCCTTTGATGCTCTGCAATTGGTTAGTTGTCCCCTTTTAAGAGAAGACAAGGTATTTCAAGTAAATGATTTGGGATATACACTATAAGTGGCCCTCCTCTTAGCAATTTAGAGAAGGAGGGGGGTCTTAAGCACAGGTCACATTTCATAGGTCAGAATATAAGATAAGGGCTGCTGGACACTTACGCTACTTTTGATCTGGTTTGATGTTCTGATTACAAGTTTTTTTCAATAAATATTCTCTAGGAGATGCCATGAATATATCAGAAGATCAGAAGCGATGGGTAGTTGTTGGGATTGCTTTCAACAAGCTGGTGCCTCATATTCGACCATTTGTAGAACAGTCTTTACAGGCAGAGTATCAGAGCTTGAAGTCCAGCCATAACATTCACATCCAAACTCCACCTGGGATTCTCAAGAATCATCCCAAACATCTAAAATATGAAAACATCAATAGTAACAGCAGTCACAAACTCTCTCCTTTCAAGTTTGACTTTTCGAAATTTGACTGTAAGGTATCAAGTCATGTTGACTTTGCCAAGCTCTACCTTCAACCATTCATGGTCAAGTTCAGTGCATTTGATGGAAAGTGTGATGGGTCTGCTGTTCTTTCACTGCTTGTTGAAGTACCTGTTTTTTCGAATGCAACACAGTCCTCAGCTAAGACTGTGAGAGATGATGTAAGAAATGAATGGGCTCACTGTAACTTCACAGACTGGGACGCAGTCAAGTTCCAAGGTTGTTTTCAGAAAATGCGAGAGCTTGTCCATTCTTTCGGTCTTCCGATCCTACAGCAGATGAAACCACACTGTTATCCGAGCTAAATGACTGGGAAACCAAAGGTATTTTTTTCAAATTATGTTACCTTAATTTATGTTTATCCTAATAGTGTAGAGCGTACTGGTTAGCCGTTTGTGGAGGAGGAATCTCATCACTTTTTGGCGTAGGACATAAGTGCTGATGATATCATACTTTGCAGTGCCCTGAAGCCAGACCCCCTCCCCCTTATCTCAGGGTCTGGATGACCGCCCTCCCCCCCCTCCCCCCCTATCTGAAGGTCTGGATCCGCCACTGCGTTGCGCGCCATTTTTAGGTGGTTTTCACGGTTTAACAGGTATTAGATGGATGATGTCATAGTTTATTTAAAGTTGTGTGCGTCAGGTCATTAATAGGGTATGAAAATGTCATAGGTTTTTAAGGTGTAGGGATCATATCCTTTTTTATGATGTGTTTTCATTAATGGACTAAAACTCAATTTTATTGAAGTAACTTCTGTGATTATAAACAGTTGATTGCAAAGGAATTATGCAAGTTTTATCTCATGCTGCTGTCATTGTCCTATTCATCATCAGACAATTGTCCAAGTTCTGGTCCACTTATTCTTGTTTTTCTTGCCACTCTTGGTGCGCTAATTGTGCATAGTAGAGAAGGCACTAACAAACCAATTCAAACTGGTTAATTCACTTAACAAAAATACACGACCTTATTCCCCACATTGTTTTCATGCGATAAAGATCAATGTACCCCCCCCCCCCCCCCATATCAATGCGATTCCCCCTCGAAAAAAGACCCAACCGGTACGTCCTGTGTTAGCAATTCTGAGTGCGTCCTTGCGTTGTGCATCGAGGAACCTGTTGAAAAAGACATTTTGTCATCTGAAAGAATTATATAATTTGCGGTTATCCTGGAGATTACCGGTCGCTTCGCCCACGCCCTTTTTGCTAACGTCTTAAGTCGTTTCGTTAACGTTTTAGGTCAGTTACCTTACTCCTTTCGCGAGAACGAGGTGTATACAAATGCGCATCGGACGTTGTGGTGTCATAATTGAAAGATATATTCATGTGTAGTGCTTGTTTCTTTTGGTAAGCAAAACGATTTAAGACGTTACCGAACGGGACGTTGGCGAAACGACGTGTTTTCGAGATGACCAGGAGTCACCGTACTGAGATTGAAAAAAGGCCGTTACACATAGGCTTTAGCAGAACTGTTGAGTTCTGTTAAGGAGAAACTGTTTTGTAGACATCTATAGTGGGCCGTAAAAAAACACAAACGAAGAATTTCGGTATCACAGTACTGTAAAGTCATGATCTGGAGTAGAAGTCATAAGTAGTAAATCTACGGCCAACTAGTCAACGCACATGTCACGAGCACCCAACGCGAATATAGTTCAAAACCACTTAAACATATCATTGATGAATGTATTTTCGTATTTAAACGGTGGTTAGGCATATTTTTATGAGCTAAAAATTTTTCATCTGTTCGGATTTCCTAGCTGAAAGTCTAGTGATCCGAAAATTATAGGGATCAAAACTTACCTTTTCGAGAATTTCAGCCAGAAAAAAGGCTCCCGAAAATTCTAGGTGATCTTTTTAGAGTAAAAATCCGTTAAGAATGGGCAATTATACCATTGTTTATATGTTGGAAAATCCAAGGAGAGGCAGGCAAGCAAGAAATTGTACAACAAATGTTCCGAAAATTCTAGATCTCAAATCGTCTTCCTAACAGATATTTTCCGAAAATTGACGTTGTGTGCCCCTGATATGTCTGAGTTAAATGAATCGTGATTTTAAGTGACTTTAAAGTCACGCCCTGAAACTGAACGCTACCTGGTGGGTTTTCAAGGATGCTATTTCGTATTTTTTTTATTGCAAGTTTTTAAGTTACGTTAAATCAGGTATTCTTTTTCAATACGTGTATAAATATACACAATGTAGTCGCCAGCCGACAATTTGCCGTCGCGATTTTTAGGCAGTGCTCTATGCTACCTTTTCTTTCTGTATCACATTCCTACTGTATCAAATGGAAGTCTAGGCGAAGGTGCTTTCAGACTAGTCCATGAGTTGCAAATACCATTATCAAGAATCAAGAGATTGCGGGTGAGCAAAATTAAGACACCTCGGGTAAAACATTTAGTGTATCTAATCAGATTTATACATGGCCGCACAGAGATACGAATTAACACGAGAAGAGAAAATTCGTATCTCCAAGCGGCCACGAAATGTTCTTTTATGTGAACACTAATGAAATACCAAACGATTTCCCATAATTATTTTTTTTCTAAGAAAGGTGCGATTTGTTATGCAATCAAAGAAACGGTTATCTTTTGACGTAGGAGGACATCATGTTTTCGTGCGAACACTCACCTGGTGAGTGGAACACAGAGTTAATCAAAGTCGTTTTCCCTTCTGCATAAACTTTACATTTGCCATGAACGTCTATATTTATGATAAGGTCATTGAGGTCTTTGAGTTGTTCTGTTGACAGGCACTACGTTCTGTGGTAACTGCCCTGTAGACCCTACCCTGTTAAGCTTGGTACACAATGAAGTGTTGCAGCTTTCCTCCAGTTTGGAAGATTTTGTTTGCCAGTTCAAGGAACAGTACGACTTACTAAAATCGCAGATCCTTGAAGTAAAGCAAAATCTCGAAGAGCTACTGGAACTTCCCCAGAAATTTAAACAAATGGAGCATGAGATGAAAACCTTGAAGCAACAAATGGCAGATTTAAGTTGCAGTGCTATGAAACGTCAACAGAGTGTCAACCCTCCATCGTTCTTTGGAGCGCTAGAGAGAAATGAATATTTTACAGGCCGAAAAAAAGAGCTAGAATCATTGCACAAAGCTTTTCAAGACGTCACCACCACGAAAGATGTTCTAAAAGGGTGTAAAAAGGGGACCAAAGTTGGTATTTGCGGGCTGGGGGGCTGCGGGAAGTCATCTCTTGCCTTCGAATATGCTTGGCGCAACCTGGAACGTTCAGGGGCACCCAACGACCGTTTTCTGGGAAATGATCTGAAATGGCTCGTTATGCATCCTGGAGTGCTTTAAAAGCAATATAAATGAATAATTCGCATCGCTAAAAAAATTTGATCTGTTCGGTCGTCCTAGGAGTGGTTTGACCCTCTCGAATTTTTTAGGGCTGTTTTTCGCCTTTCCCGAAAATAACAACCTACAGTGAAAGTTTTCCGAAAACGTAAGATTACCTGACGAGCTTTTCCCTTGACCGAAATTTTTAGGAGTCCTTTCAAGTTTTCTCCGAAAACTTTATCTAGTGTGAGAATGTCTCCGAATTTTCTAGGGCGACGTAGAATGTATAGAAAATTCTAGGTGTAAAAGAAAAGGCATTTAAATGATTTTAAAGCCAGTTGAAACGTCTAATGAATGTATAGAAAATTCTAGGTGTAAAAGAAAAAGTATTTAAGTGCACAGGACCAAAATTTTAAGTTGCCAGCAGTAGGTTGTCCTCGCTCCTCGCCCCCACCCCCCTCCCCACACACCCCCCAGGTGGCGATGAGCGAGCAAAGAAAAAAACGGTGGAAAAACGTCTGTTTTCGCGGGCTAAACTTCACTGATACGCTGAAAGTTGCCTATTTTCTACACAGTTGACTGTAACTGCAAATGTCAGAAATGTGGCTTTATTAAAATTAGGTAGATCAGATACATGCGATGCCGAGAACAGTGCTACAATAGCGTTGTCTGGGTTATCCCTCCATCCGTAGTCCTGCTACGATACTGTCCTGAGTGTCCATCGACCGATACACAGGACTGACAGGCGATATTCACGCGATGCGCGCGCTGATATAGCGCTCGCGTACGCGTAACCGTTAAGCCGGGGACCCTCAGAAAAGGGTCGTTGGGTTTTAAATGAGTTGTGTGAAATTTTTGCTAATGAGACTGTCAGCCGGGTTTAAAAATTTTGCTCTATTTTTAGTTTACGAAAGCTACGAAATTTCTAGGTGATCTAGAGATTACTACAAAATCCGAAATTCTTGGGTGAACAAACCACACAAATCCCGAAACTCTGAGCCCAACGAACAGTCACCACGAAACATTTTCGAAATTTTTAGCTGTTCTTGGGCTCTCGAAAATTTTAGCCATTCTAGAGGGCTCCGAACAGATATTTCCCCGAAAACGGTCGTTGGGTGCCCCTGAACGTTACTCCGGAGGTGTTTACGTTATAAATGGAGAAAGTGACGAACTGTTGCGATCATCTGTTCAAGGAATCCATGGACAATTCGTGTACAAGTCTCAGCCCAACAGGCACGAAGAAGCAAAACAGTTTGATCAGCTAATGACGGAAACTCTTTCTTGGCTTGGCAGTCTGAGGCACAAGTGGCTTTTGCTTGTAGACAATATGGATCAAAAGAAACTTAGCTCCTACACACGAAAAATGTTTTTGGGCCAGTGGAAAAACAAAACTTTAGGGGACATTCTTGTCACTTCTCGTAGAAGTCCTCAAGCGTTGTGTGAGGACCTAGATCTTCGTCCTGAAAACTGTCTTGAGCTGGATGCTTTTTCTGTCGACGAGTCTATTGAATTCCTAAAGAAACGCACCGGATTAGCAACCGCTTTTGAAAATCAAGAGGAAGGAGTAACAGAACTTGCCCAAGAGCTTGGTGGATTACCGTTGGCTCTAGAACAAGCTGCTGCTTATATCAGTGCGTTAAAGTGCTCGGCTCAGTCGTACCTTGAGCAGTATCGTGAACAAAAGTCGATTCTTTTGAACAGGAAAAGTGCCAAACCATGCTCAGAGGTCTACAGTGAGGCACGCCTAGCAGTACAAACTACATGGCGTCTGAATTTCAATTATATAGAAAATGACGAAACGGATGAAGGACTTGGAGAGGCCGCTTCTTTCTTCATGAAAATTGCCACATATCTGTCCCCAGATGAGATACCCATTGAGATTTTGAATGTGGGCGCCCCAGAGATTGACCATAAGTACCTGAAGGATCGCTTGAAAATGCCAATCGGTGCAGAACAAATTGTCGATTTGTTGCTTAGGTTTTCACTCTTCAGACGCAAGTCAGATGATAGCTTGAGTATCCATCGACTTGTTCAAGAGACATTGAAAGAGCGTTATAGTAATGAAGGCGAAACTGTAAAACCTATTTCTTCTGCCATAAGAATGTTGCACCATGCATTTCTCGACTGTGTTGGAGGGACAGACTTCCTTCACGAATGGCACTTGAGACTGGATTATCTGAAAGATGATACAGTGAGTCGCAAAGACAAGGTCCGTCAGCGTTTCGAAAGTTTCGGCGAGGCCAAACTGGAGAGTCGACGATGGAAAGTGCTCTCTGTGAATGCTTTTCACCTCCTTTTTCATCTCTTGAAAAACTCATGCTTGAAGCCTGATTACCTATTCTGTGAGGAGACTGCCAGGATATTTTGCGAAACAGCCTTCTATTGCTATTCTTTGGGAATAAACAGTGAAGGATACCGCTTACAGCAATATGTGTTCGACATTTTGAGCGCAGTGAAAAAGTCCATTTGTTTTTACAAAGGCGACGAACTAATGAAAGTAACAAGAGCCCTTAGACCCATCAATGAGCCTAACTTCGTTGCAGCAAAGTTAAGAGTTCCGTCAGAAGAAACGATTGAAAATGTTATTGGTCGAACAGGTGTTAAGATAGGCAACACTCAAACCGACGAATTGTTAGAAGGGATCGAAATGATAGAACCAAAGGCGGGAGAAGCTTTCTCCAGGGGCGATTATCAAGCCTCGTCTGATCTGTACACTGAGATTGTTAACCTACCAATTGCAGTAAATCAACCTTGCGCTCGTCCTCTTGGAAAAATTTTTTGTAACCGTGGTATTGCGAATATGCAATTGAAAGACATTGAGACAGCTTTAGACGACTTCAATGCTTCTATTTACGTAGACACTGAGCTTTATCGTGGGTACTACTGGAAGGCATACGCACTTTGTAAACTCGTTGAAACTGGTAGAACCGAGTTCACCAGCAGAGCTCAAGCTGCAGCAGCAGTACTTCATTACAAGTTGCAGGTTCTAAAACAGGTGATATTCGAAAACTGCAACATAAATTTCAGAAAGTTTCTGGATTGCTTGATAGAATCAACTACAGTTTTGTCACCGATGTTAACCAGCTCAAGGAACTAGAGAATCAGCTCTCTGAACAACGAGATTCAAATGATTCATTTACAGTCATCCTATCCGAAGGGAAATTCGATTTGAATAAGATTGTTTTATCGGACGGATGTTATTATTTTGTCTGTCTTCCTGGAAGTTCCGCTGTGCTTAGTTTCAGCGAAGGTTTGTTTTTGTCAGGGGCGTCTTTTCTATTTGAAAATGTTCATTTTGAGAATTCTTTGCCATCAGCAAACCGCGATCAACCGTTGTCGTCTGAAGCGGCCGGTAGTACTGCAAAGAGAGAAAAGCTACTTTCAATAACGTTAGGAAAATCACACCTGAATAAGAAGGAAGTGACCGCCGACAGTGAACGCGAACTTTATGCTCTGATAAAGGCTAATGACGTTCAATCATTGGTCATGGATCACTGTTCTGTCAATTTTTCAAATAGTGCAGGGTTATTGGTAGAGGCACATCACCGTCAGCAAGTAATTGTTTCAGTGAGGTCTACTAAAATTCAAATGAGTCGTGGGCCTGGAATCGGTATTCGAGGAGGAAGAGCTGATTCTCACGTAAGTATTTGTGACAGTCAACTAGACAACAATTTACAGGGTATTGTAATGATTACCCCAGCACGTTTTTACATGGAAAATAATTGGATTTCTCATAACTTGTTCAGTGGTATTGTGGCCACCGGAGGTTGTAATGGAGGATTATTGAGAAATTTAGTGGAAGTTTCACCTCGTGCCATTGTGTTACAACGAGCAAACGCGACAATAGAAGAAAACGTTATTTCCGAAAATCTTGGTTGGGGAATAGTGTGTTGTCTCGGAAGCAACTTAACGTGCAAACAAACATCGTTTGAAAACAACTATTGTGGAGGACTTCGTATCATTTTAAATGGCCAAGGAAATGTTTTGGTTGAGAAATGCGACTTCAGGAATAATCTTGGTCCGGTTGTTTTTCCCTCTAATGCAAGAGAAATTTGCCCATGTGAGTTGCAATGTAAAGAGATGTTCACAAGTCCCCATCAGGAATCTCCCTTTATGTTTTACTTACGTAATTTCCTTCAACTAGCTAAAACTGACAACTTTGAATACGCTGATGAATTCAAGAGCCCCTTACTTCTGGAAAACAGATTTTCGGATGTTCCTGATGTTCTCCCTTGGGAACCGCGTGAAAGATGCTCTGGGTGCTGGAAAGATCTACAATCGGTCGGTGATTTTATCGAATGTTCCAGTTGCCTTGTTGCAAGGTACTGTAGTAAGCAGTGCTCTGACACAGCAAGAGATGTTCATTCCTTTGTCTGTAACTCTATTCTTGAAGCAAATAAAGTATGCCGACCGTTGTGGCTACTGTCCAGCTCTCCAATAAAAGTAGATTGTCAACGTAAAGCTGGCAACTGTTTGTGTGTTATTACTGCTCTATTGATTGTGCTTGCTCCAGCAGAATCTCGCGGGCGTATCTGTATATTAACTTGTCCACTGCGCAACCTTCATACTGTGCTGAAATCTGCAGATTTGTACAGTTTTGTAATGATTCATGGAGTTCCCATTAAAGAAAGCATGATGGACATCAAGGCAGCTAGTATTTTGGCAAACTTTGATCCTGAATCCGACACCGTCACTGTTTACTGGCATCGTATTTTCCCTGTCGACAAAGTACCGAATGGTTGGAACTGGGTGAACAGATCATTAGATTTGTTGGCAAAACCCTGTACAAGGGAAGGCGCGTCTTAAAAGGTGACAATGTAAAAATGGTTCAAGGATTGTCCAACTTTAAGGAAGGTTTGTTTTGACTCTTTCGATGGATGGCCACTGATGACGTGTAACGGGACCAGCTAAGAAAGAACACGAAGCTTCGGAGGACTTTACGGTCTATTGCTTTCTCCAAACAGAAACTTTGACATTCTTTTGATACTTAAATACGATTCATCGCGAGAACTAAATGCGCGTATAATGACAAAAACAATGGAATTGTTATATTATGTAACGGAGTTGAATTTTCGCTGACACACCTGCCGTTTTTGCAGGCTCGTCAACAGAGAGGGTAAGTATCACGTTAACGTTAAACGGCAAACGCGAATTTGTACCACGTGACCAAGTTTCCTCTTTACTTGTCGTTTACTGTTCATTATTTCTACACCCAAATTAGTAGTTTCACGCAATTTCTTATGCATGAGAATTGTTTTGAGCTGTTTTTACATGTATCTGCTCATTTTCTATTTTGACAAATTCTCAACTTGAATCTGACGTTTGCCATTCTGTTAATTGTAAGCAAGTTGAACAGATCATCGCATTGTTACCATCAAACAAAGCACCGGGCTTTGACAAAATTTCTGCACGTGTAATTAAGGATGGACTGTCAGTTATTTTGTCGCCGATTACTCACGTCATCAATGCCTCTCTTACAAGTGGCGTTTTCGCTGGAGGATGGAATCAAGCAGAAGTAACGCCTATTCCAAAGGAGGGAGATCATGAACAACCTTGTAATAACAGACCGATCTCGTTATTACCAGTATTGTCAAAGGTGTGTGAAAGAATTGCGTTGAACCAGCTGACGGCATATTCAACAACAAACAACCGTCTTTCTGCGAAACAAAGTGGAAATAAGAAATTTTATTCCACAGAAACGGCACTTATCCGCTCCACAGATGCCATCTCCACTGGCATGGATAAGCAGGAACTCTCTGCTATGGTTTTGTTGGACATGAGTAAGGCATTTGACAGTATAAATCATGATATTCTCCTTTTAAAACTACAACATCTCGGTATTTCCAAATACGCTCTCGCGTGGTTTACTAGCTACCTGACCAACAGACACCAAGTCGTGCGTATTAACTCGACCCTCTCGAATTTGTTGCGTTTAAATAGTGGTGTTCCTCAAGGAAGCATTCTTGGGCCGCTTCTTTTTAGTATTTACATTAACGACTTACCTTCTGTTCCTAGAAACTGTTTAACGCAATGTTACGTAGATGACACTAAACTTCAGATTTCTTTTAAGATGCGTGATTGTCCGACTGCTATGAACGATCTAAATAGCGACCTTCTTTTAATACGTAATTGGTGTTTTAACAATTTTCTACTTTTAAATCCTGACAAAACAAAACTCGTAGTCTTGGGAAGCCGACAACTACTTGCCAAACTCCCCGCCTTCAAAATATCTCTTCTAGGAAAAGATCTCGCTCTTACATCCTCGGCCAAAGATCTTGGGGTTGTTCTAGATCCGCAACTAACGTTTGATGACCATGTTTTAAAAACTACGTCATCTGAAAAGCTGTTGTTCCGCGACGCTCTCATGGCATTTAAATGCATGACTGGTCAAGCTCCACATTACCTCAGCGATCAATTTACAACAAGAATTGCGGTCACCGGACGCGTAACTCGAAGTTGCCAATTATTAAACATCCCCTTGTATAAGTCGAGTACCGGACAGAGAACATTCCACTACCGTATGGTGCACATTTGGAACAATCTAGACAGGACTCTTAAAACTGCAAAATCGATTTCTACTTTTAAATTTTATTTGAAAAATAAATTGATTACTGACTTTTTAAATAGCACGTTATGATAGTATTTTAGTATCTTATTTTATTATAATTTTAACTTAAAAATATGCATATTGTATAGTACGTAGTGAGAATATTTATTATTCGATTAACTCTTAAATAGGTATGTTTACATTGCTTTTGTTCACCGCACTCTTTCCTTTTTAATTGAATTGTTAACTACTTCTCTTATCTTAATTAGCAGTCGCATTGTCACTGAAAAACCCCACCAGGGGAGTGTCAATAAACTATGTATTGTATTGTATACTTGAAGCTCTTAAACTCTCTAACATCAAACTCGTTTTCTCTATATTCAAGATAAGGAATTTCTTCAACGTGAAAGACCTTCTCCCGTAGGGACTCCGCACGTGCGTAGCTTACAAGTTTAATGGTGCAAGCTGTAATTCTTGCTACGTTGGTGAGAAGAAGCTACATTTTCACACATGCGAGCTCCTTGCGTCTGATAAACCTTCACACGTTTTTAAACATTAACAGGGGTCGGGGTTTTGTCGCCTGTAGTCTAGACTAATTCTACATTTTGGACTCAACAGTCACCCGGTGGCAGGTTAAACTAAAGTAGTATATACGTGTCAAACACTTTAAACAGAAGCATATAAGAGGTCATATGCTTCTGCTTTAATTGTAATATTCCCTTTGTTTGTATGTAATTATTACTTAGCGTTTTTTGTCCAATCATCTTTTATGTTTTTGCCTCTGTGACTGTTTTATAACCCAAACGTTCCTTACAAAACGCAGATTTGTTACCTATACACTCGCGTTATTGACCAAGCTTGTTCGGCTGGCTGGATGTTAGCTAAGTTATTTTTTGGCGTTTTTATGGACCATGACGAAGTCGAGGTTTATAAAAGCAAGCAAAAAAGAGGCCAATATCGAGCCATCTTGACCGATTAAGCGTGGTTAACAAAGTATTTATTAGATAGCCAAAAAGAGAACCTTTTCTTGCGTTACCGACGGAAGTCCTTGTTTTGTTTATGAGAATTTCTGTGCTGATCGCCCAGGAGCCTATAAGTGATGGGCTCCTGGTTCTCCCAATACTTTTTTCAGCTGCTGACGAAGACCTTGTAGGGGATATCCATCGACAATTTTGTTCGGTTACCAAGCGATTATACTCAGTACTTGACTACACATTGTGATTGTTGGCTCACTGAGCAATATTGGGCATGGCTGAGAGATGGTCCCGACGTCAAATGCCTAGCCTGCAGTGCAGGCGTATTTTGGGTGGGCGAAACCTTGTTCGTGTTCGTAATATTGTTGTAGCCGCCACCTTTGATTTTATGACAGTGGAAGATTGGGGAGAGTAGAATAGTAACCCTTACGGTAGGAGCTAGGGCGAAAGAAGGAAAGGGGGGACTCGCCCTATCTCCTCCTCTCTTCGGGAAGTTTCAACATCGCACTTTCGCGAGCAAATTGCGCGCTCAAAGAAAACGCCTGCACTGCAGGCTATCAAATGCCAAGGTACCAAAGGTAACTTTAGACAATGTGCGCCGATCTTAATATGGATCGTCATGTTTCGAGTGGGCTTCTGTGCCACTCTTGTGACAGTGCGAACAGGTATCTATACCTAGCTTGATTATTGTTCATTTTCACGTGATATGCTGTCAGGTACTGAGTGTTGACATAGCCTTAGGAGTTCGATTAGGTTATTTTATGTATGAAATTTATGGACAGTTTGCCTCAGCTAAGTAACCATCTTTTCATGAGACGAACCAAACTTATAAGTTAAGTTTATGGAAAGGTCGACGTCTGGCTCAGTTAGGCCTAGGCCAAACGTCAAATTTTTCACGAGACAAACTAAACTTAGTTAAGTTTATGAAAAGTTAAGGTCGACGTCTGGTTCAGTTAAGTTCGTTCGAATGAGTGTGGATCGTCCAACCTGTCTGCTTAAGACGGATAGAACGTCAGAAGATCGTCTCCGGGACAAACATTGATTTTTGCCATATTACCCCAGTGCTCCATCAGCTGCATTGGCTTCCTGTCCCATTTCGTATTAATTTTTAAATTTTACTTTTAACTTTCAAAGCCATTCATTAATTAGCGCTCTCCTATATCAATGATCTTGTTAAAATTAATTCTTTAAACTCAAGAGATAAACTGCGATCTAACGACGGAATACTGCTCTCTCACCCGAATTTTAAAACTTCAACAACCCTAGGCGACCGTGCTTTCGTTGCCTCTGGAACAATTTACTTCTGGAAATTAGAATGGCCAAATCTGTTGACACTTTTACGAAATTTTTAAAGACGCACCTTTTTAGGACTTTTTAGGAAGGTTTTTCATTCTTAGTTATGATTACTTAATAGCTATATACACAACTATGTAATTTTTGTTTTTGGCAAAACTTTTAAAGACGTACCTTTAAGTAAGGCTTTTTATTCTTAGTTAGGTTTTTTGATATTATACACAACACATGGTGTAATTCTTATTTATCATTTAGTTACTTTTATTCTATGTATTGTAATACGTACTGCAATTGCTTGGTATTAAAGAACTTGATTTGTCAGACACAAATCAGCAACGTGGATCGACAGAACTTTGAACTTGTTTTGTCTGACACAAATCAGCAACGTGGATCGACAAACTCGATTCAAACCACATCAGGAATAGTTCAAATTTTTCAAAACCCAGTCGAAGACAAGAAAGGTGCTAACGTGAAATAACCGGGTTTTGTTCTATATTAAGGTATTCAGGATTTAATAAACAGTGGTCCATGTGTTTTTAGGGTTAGTTTATTGCGAAATCCCGATTATTTTATTTGATACAAGGACATGCCAGAAAAAGTGAACTGGGAAATATCTCAAAGGTGAGAAACTTGAAACAGTGGTCCATGATGTTTTTGTAGGGTTAGTTTATTGCGAAATCATTTATATCAGTTGCGTTCAAGAATGTCACACTCGAAGCCAAAGCATTCGTTCGACACATTAGTTATAGGACATTTATATTATTAGTTACAAATAAATAATTAAAGATGGTTTTGTTGTTTAACACGTGTTCTATTACATTTGCAGTGTTGGTTGAACTCATTACGAGATGTGTAAAAAACAATTGTCCATCCTAAGCATGACATGTATGAGGATTTTCATTAACCCAGGAAACAAAGTGTAATAATGGAGAAAACACAAAAGAAAACAAAAGAATTACACTCAGAAACTCTAATACGAAAACTGCATTTCAAAGGTTCATGGCAAATACATGGACAACCACAAGGAGTCTTCATTCGGGTTTTAAAAGGTCGGGGACAGATTTAGTGACAACTATGACTAGCTATACAATGTAGGAGGGTCAAATGGGGTGAACACGGAACCTATGAAACGTTGGCTACCCTTCCTTAACAACACCAACCCCATTTAAATCCCAGAAACTCCTTTTTAATAAAAGAGCACTGGGTTGAAATTTACTCCAACCAAAAGGCGATTAACTACATCTCACCTTCCAATCTTAGAGCCAGTGTTGAATCTCGCCCTCCCAAGCTACCCAATTTACTCCAATTCTCTCCCCCTCCAGTCCCTGACATTTTATGGGTCTCCCCACCCCCCGAGCTTCGAAAGGTTCTGCGATACACGTAATTCTAGTGATTACGTACTATTCCCTGACCAATCTTTAGGTTATTTTTGCGTTATTGTGGACAGTGACGAAGTCACCGTCTATAAAAACGGAAGGCACTAACCAACCATCTTGACCGAACAAGCTTGGCTAATAAAGGATTGATTATATGGCCAAAAAGAGAACCTTTTCTTGCAGGACCAACGCGGGAGATCTAGATAGGCCCGTCAGAAGTGGTATAGGGATATTGTAGGCTTTTTCTGTGGGCTTAATGAACTTTCGTGTGGAATAGATTAACGCCAATGACGTCCTTGTCTTTTGTGCTTCTATCATGAAAATTCGGAAGAATCTCATTATCTCCCATTTTTTGTATTCTTAATACAACAGAAACACGTAGCCTACACCGTTTTTCTTGTTGTTTTATTGAGCGGGTTTTAGTTATTAGTCTCGCTTGCGTAAGCAGCGAGACTCGTTATCTACAACGCGTTTTTCGTCCTATTTAGGACACAAAAGGGAGTCATTGTGCTGGGCGTTCCTTGCGGAGACCGTGGAAACTGAGATTTCACTAAGAATCGTTGCGTGATCGAAACCACTCATGTTATGCGAAGAAAGCTTAGGAAAGATTGCATTTAGAGCTTTTCTGAAACATGTCGGACCACGAATTCTGTCGCTTGAAAGCGTTGATTACTTTGGAACAAGTGAACACAAAACATGGTCGATGGTCGGGTGTTGTAAACTTTCATTGTATGCAAATGGGTATTGTGATAAGCATGCGATTTATTTTCGGCGATGATTGAAACGACGTGCCATGTAAATCACTTTTTTCACCTCTGGCAATGACGTAATTCCTATGGAATCGAGGCCCTTGAATTTTCGTGTAGTTATACCCGCATACAGCCTGCGACCGCAGACGTATTTCTGGTCGTCGCTAACGAGCGTACTAAATCCATTCAGAAACAAGTAAAAAGTATCGACGTCGATAAAGTAGGAAGTAAAAAGACTTTAGCGAGTAAATTATGTTTCGCGTAGAATTAATCACCTCCTCAATTCTAATTCTAATTTCCAAGGAGAGCGAGACTTACAGCCGCTGTTAGCGCGTTCTTGTTTCAAAATACAGGCGCATTGGTGGACACTGTGATGTGGAATACGTTAACGCCAATGACGTCATGGCCTTTTGTCTTTCTCTTATGAATAAAGGAGGGATCTCTTGAAGATAATGACGCTATTTTTATGTGGTTTAACCCGTTTGACAGGTTTTCTATAGTTATTTCTTGGTCGATGAATGTCTTGGTTTTTGATTGGTTGACTAATAACTAAGAAAAGTATTCGTTGGTTGATTCGTGTGATCGAAGAAATAAGTGCTGCGGATACTGACTTATTGTCCTGGTCTTGGCTCACTTATTCTTGACGTGCAAAATGTTTATATCAGACAATTTAAGCTCCACGTAAACGGCAAACGTCAGATTCAAGCTGAGAATTTCTCAAAGTAGAAAATGAGCAGATAAAAACAGCTCAAAACAATTCTTATGGATAAAAATTGCATGAAACTACTAATTTAGGCGTAGAAATAATGAACAGTAAACGAAAGATAAAGAGGAAACTTGGTCACTTGGCGTTTCCCATTTGACGTAACTGTGGTGCTTAACCTCTCTAACCGCTGCCCCTTCACATCAGTTATCACAGTCATCTGTAATAACACCAAAGAAAATTTATCATGGGAGACCGAGAAAATAATAGTGAAATTTGTGCTAAAATTCTAAAAATTTCATTTGTAAGATGTCATTTTGTGAATTTTGACATTTATTTTTTTGGGCTCCCATAAGAAATTTTCTTTGATGTTATTACATATGACTTTTTACATCTTTAGCCCTTGAAAAGTGAAAAAAGAATGCAATATTCTTTAAATTATTCTGGTACAAGATTTTTGTCCACTGAAAATTAAACTTATTCAATTTCCTCATGGATTCGGCCTTAATTTTCTTTATGATCCTTTACAGCAAGAGCTACAGACCTCAAATTAAGGATAGGATGGTGGGTTAGCCTGCATAACAGACATTGTTTTTCGCGTTTCTGCAAGCGAAGGCAAGCACGAAGCAAGTAAGGAGCGTCAGACACAAGATTACTTGGCACTCCTCACTCGCTTGCTCAGCTGAAAAATAAGAAAAAATAGCGCCTTTAATCCAGGCTAATGGTGGGGTGGGGGATGTCACTAAAATAAAGTACCTTGGCTTCATCCCTGCAGGCAATTATATGGGTAAATACAAATGTCTCTACCCTAGGTCTCCCAATGCTTTAGCACATGTATCTGTCAACACACCCCTCTGTCAATACCAACTAGTGTCAATGATGAGCTGACAGAATGATGGAACATAAAGGCTCAAGTCATGGCTATCCAGTGTGTACCATTGGTAATCAATGTTAAAGAAGACCCAGTGGGGGACAGTGAATGGTGTCCCATTGTATTTTAACCTGCTTCAAACCCTCAAAAAATGATTCAATCATCTGTACGTGTAGGTAGATTATCCAGAGATAGCAAGAGACATCACTCCAAGGAATCGCTTCATGTCAGCTTATGAACGGCAGATCGGACCACCAGAAAAATCACGGCAGTATCTTCTTTTTGCAGCTGAGCCTTATGAAACTGTAGCCTTCAAGGTATGTTCCTTGAAAATAGTTTACAAAGCATTTGCTGTGTTGCTGGTTTTCAGTGTCACGCCATTCAAAATAGATCAAAATCAAAACATCATCGTTCAATAGATAAAGTCAAAAATCTGTGAAATGAAAGGACATAAATATACGAAGGCCCTCGCCAAGATTCAAGATTCAGGTCAGAGTATTTTTCTTATATAAATGAGATATCTGAAGAAATCTTTCACCCAAATTTATAGCGATTTGTATGGAGACGACATGTAGGTGCCCATCCGGATGGGCACCAACATGGTAGACGGAACCAAGAGAAACATCTGTCGCCGAGTTTTGCTACAAAAGTGTCAATTTATTCCTCGAGGAACTCATAAGCATAAAAGTAACACTTTTTTCTAATTCATGAAATGTTGGGATAAAAGTCACTTTTTGAACCTTCGGCTCTCTCCGCCGTCATGTAAATGCCACGTCACGCAAAAGCTCACAAAACCAAGAAGCCTTTTGAAGCGAAAATTTGTACGAAAATTATTTTTTAGCTGCTCTTGTACATCATGACAGTAAAATCTCAGTAGGATGGATAGTTTTATAGTGTGAATAGAACTTTTTACCGATACGGCGGCCATATTGACTTAATTCGATTTGAGGAGTATTATAGGATGCCCAGGGGGCATGAGAACATTTCGTTTGTATTTTCGAGCGCTTTTCGGGACATTTTTTTTAAAACTTTTCTTAGAATAAGATTGTAATGGGGAAAAAGATCCTTGTGCCGTGTTTCAGTGTAATAATGATCGCCTTTTTCCCGAAAAAGACGAAAGACCATATTTCTAATACTAAACTAGAAAAAGGCGATCATTATTACATCCAAACACGGCACAAGGACCTTTTTTCCCTTACAGTCTTATTCTAAGAAAACTTTAAGGTGACTCGACCCAGTTTTCTTGGGGGTACCATCCTACTTTGAAGCTCTCTGGTATCCCCACCTTTACTTTTATCGTAAGTCTAACACATAGAATGTATAACATATAGATCAATCTACAATATAACATAAAATTTTTGGCGATCGGAGTAAATGTCACGTGGTTATAATGCCACGCCCCTTTGAGGTCTGAGTCGAAAATCTGCTGTTGCCGGCATTTTTTCGTGAAAATCTCTCGGCTATACATAGTGCGCATTAGTGCCTTCCGCTGAACAGAGTTTCACCAAAATCGCAAAGACCCAATTCGAGAAATTCAGCGGTTTCCAAATTTAGGTCATAATTTATGCGAAAATGATAAGCAAACTTTACGCGGATTATATCTAAGAAACTATGAGATTCATCTCTGTATGTTGGGCATCCTTATAACAGATGGGTCCTTGCAAGTCAGCAAAACGCTTTAGGGCCTTGTAAATGCACGCGATTTCGAGCAAAGCAAACATATAGAAATTATAGTTTTCGCTATTTGTTGACATATGTCAGCGTTTAAGAGTCCTTCTCACGAAAAAAGCATTTTCTTAAAAATTCGGGCTTTTTCTTCCTTCAAATTTTTTCAGGGCCACAATTGATTAACTAACTACCTGGACTCTGAATTTCATGGTCATTGAAAAACTGTGACATTACCTTCTATAAGCCCAAACTTGAGTAAACATTGAAGATTTTTAGCGTTTTGGCTGAGTTTGTGCTTTGGGAGTTGTCTATTGTTTCTAGTCTGTCATGATACAGCATTCTTGTTCAACACGCGTGCAATGACCGCGCTTGGCTGATTTCCGAATGCGATTGCGATTTTGGTGAAACTTGGTTCAGCGCAAGGCACTAATGCGCACTATGAGTAGCCGAGAGATTTTCACGAAAAAATGCCGGCAACAGCAGATTTTCGACTCAGACCTCAAAGGGGCGTGGCATTATAACCACGTGATATTTACTCCGATCGCCAAAAATTTTATGTTATATTGTAGATTGATCTATGTGTTATCCATTCTATGTGTTAGACTTACGATAAAAGTAAAGGTGGGGATACCAGAGAGCTTCAAAGTAGGATGGTACCCCCCCAAAAAACTGGGTCAGGTCACCTTAAGGAAAAATGTCCCGAAAAGCGCTCGAAAATACAAACGAACTGTGCTCATGCCCCCTGGGCATCCTATAATACTCCTTAAATCGAGTTAGTTCAATATGGCTGCCGTATCGGTAAAAAGGTCTATTGTAGTGACATCATGTGAAAACCAACAATTCATTCCTCTGGAAAGGTAGCAGGTCCTTTTTGAGATGGACACTACAATGTAAGTGCTGATCCCAGTGATGTCCTTATAAAGAGCTGACTGTAGTGATTGATATCTAACTTCAAAAAGTCAGCAGTTTGAAAATATTTCCATGTTTTGTTTGCAAACACCTTTAAGTTACTAAGGACAACTCTCGCTGTAGATTCCAAGTAGGGAAATTGAAAAAGATGAAGGGCGACTGTTGACTCACTGGAATAAAGAAACAAAAGAGTTCAGCAAATTCTGTTATTGTATCTCTAAATGAGTACAAGCACTTTAAGGTGACTCGACCCAGTTTTTTTGGGGGGGGTACACCTTTACTTTTATCGTAAGTCTAACACATAGAATGGATAAAATATAGATCAATCTACAATATAACATAGAATCGCATAATTGAGTAAAATCTCGCATTCTGATTGGTTAACGAAGCGAGGTATTTAGTGTGGAATTGCGAGTTGGAAACGAGGCTAAGCAATATTGTTTCGCATCTACGTAACAACTATCGTCAAATTCTAACACAACAACTGGAAAAAAGGTTTTCTACAATGTCACTTTAAAATGTTTTCAAAACCATTGTCACCTTTTGAAGAGTTAAAAGCAAACAAAAGCGTTTTTTATAGTGAGCCGGAGGTTCTTCCTTGTTTTGAACTGAGCTACAAATTCTCGAAGAGGCATAAAAAACCTGACAAACCTCTTTCGGTCGCGACAACGAGAAAACAAGAAAATCTTGTGAACACGGTCCAGAAAATGGCTAGCCAAAGTTCAACCAAACAAAACGGAGAAGCGAAAACGGAGGAAGTGCCGGGGTCGATTGTCACATATACAGGAGAAGAAATAAATACCTTCAAAGACGACATGGCCCCTCAGTGAAAACAAGAAAAAGAGTAGGCCGCTTGCAATCGTCCTGAATCGTGATACTTAGAATAGAGAATAGTACAAAACAGAGCTGAACTTGAACAGCATTTCTCAAACTCATTAATAATTCATTAAGAAAATACAAAGGAAATTAATGTTTAATGAGTGTTTGGAAATCGGATGAAACACTGCTTAGTATTTGCATCCTTAATTTCTCCTTCAAAAATGATTTTGTTTGAGAGGAAATATCAAACATTCGACACAGTGTTTCATCACCAGATGAAACACCTCGAAGTTCGTCAAAAATACTCCGCTGCGCGTCGTTTTTTCAACTCTCTTCTCGGTGTTTCATCTGGTGATGAAACACTGCGAAATCGCGCCCATTTACAAGGCCCTAAAGCGTTTTGCTGACTTGTAAGGACCCATCTGTTATAACGATCCCCAAAATAAAGGGATGAATCCCATAGTTTATTAGATATAATCGTGTAAAGTTTGCTTATCATTTTCGCATAAATTATGACCTAAATTTGGAAACCGCTGAATTTCTCGAATTGGGTCTTTGCTATTTGGGGGAAACTCTGTTCAGCGCAAGGCACTAATGCGCATTATGTGTAGCCGAGAGATTTTCACGAAAAAATGCCGGCAACAGCAGATTTTCGACTCAGACCTCAAAGGGCGTAGCATTATAACCACGTGACATTTACTCCGATCGCCAAAAATTTTATGTTATATTGTAGATTGATCTATATGTTATCCATTCTATGTGTAAGACTTACGATAAAAGTAAAGGTGGGAATACCAGAGAGCTTCAAAGTAGGATGGTACCCCCCCAAAAAAATTGGGTCGAGTCACCTTAATTGGTCAATTTTAATGGGCCATAATTCACTTTAATGACAAGTGAATTCAAAGGTTTGTTTTGGTTTTTAATTTGCTGATTGTTTCATGTAATTTTGAACTATGGGTATGTTAAATGATAAACAAATGTTTTTGGCAACTCAAAGCCTTTACTTTGGACTTGTTGAATTTGATGCGCCACAGCCAATCAATAGTTGTTCTACTTCTTGAAATGAAGCCTTCAATGCCCTCTTAGACTCTCCCTTAACCCAGAGATTTAATAAACATCTTTCTAACCCCATCAATTGTCCTTTAAAATAAACAGCTGATATTTGTTGTATCCGTGGATAGTTTAGTCATGAGCAATTACAACAAAAATACGGGATCATATGATTATCATTTGCTTTGGACGAGAATTTTCATGCACTAAACCACTCAATGAAAAGCATTCTGTTTTCTTGCTTTCAGTTTTTCCTGCAGTTCCATTTCCAATTGACACCCAATCAAATTCAACAGCAGCAACAGAAGAGAGGTGTAGCTAGTCAACAGAGTTTGCCACCTGGCCTTTTAATAATAATAATAATAACGCGAATATTTATACAGGATAACCTATCAGTTCTGAGAAAAAGAACTGTTATCAAAAGGGTCCTGTAATTATCTCATAAATAGCTAAAAAATAAAGAAGAAAATCGAAAAAGGAAAATAAAATAAAATAACACCAAGAAATCTAAGATTTAAAAATCAAAATCTGTAAAAATCATCGACTTACAAGACTGAAAAGAGTTGTGAATTAGGGAATACTATTGAAAAAACTCTTTTAAATTACTCTTAAAAAGAAACCTAGAATTTAAATTTCTTAAATGCCGAGGTAAAGTATTGTAAACTAGATCCCCTTGAAACGCAAAACTTCTCCGTCCAAATTCTAATTTGGCTTTGGGAAGTTTTAGTGAACACCCATTGTTTCTAGTGTTAATGTTGTGTTCAATTTTTGTAAAATATCCTTTAAAAGGAGTACAGACCTCTGCAAACCCTCTTAATCCTTTTGCTCAGCGCTGATTACTTTACTAGATATACCTTCTCACAGCTTGTTGTCCGGACATATGAACCCACTTGTCGTTTTACTTAGTGCGGATCCAGATTGCCCAGATAGATCCATGTACCTCATCACACAGTATAGTCTCTAAACTTTTGCCCAGGCCTGGGATCAATTAAGTAAAACTTTTACAAGTGAAATTTACAAGGGTAGCTATTGCTTTCAGACTTTTAAACAATTGTTACACTTGTGAATTATTCTTGTAAACTTTTACTTGATTGATCCCTCATTACATGATTTCCTCGTAGACGGCACTGTGAACATGTGAATGAAATATTCTTTTTAATGGAGGTTTTTTATGAGGACGTCACTAGAACCTTAAGGTCTTCTTCAATACAGGAAGTTTCATACATGCGAAATGTAACTCTACCAAAACTTTAAAGGTTTATTTGTTGGATTTAAAAAAAGATTGCCTTGAAAATGGGTGTTCAATTGTGTAGCATCACGGTCCTTGAGTTTAATCTCACAGGAGCTCTCCTAGTCTGAGTTTTTTGTGTCATGCTAATTTGTGTTCCTGTAGTGAGACGTAGTTAGCTTTCCGTCACAGGAAAGATTAAAACTCAAGGAAAGATAGTACCCTAAGAGACCAGATAAGTGCTTTGTTATAGAGCAACCGGAAATTAAATAAACAAGTAAACAACAATTCTATTTCATTTCATTTCATTTCTATCCTGTGCAGGCAACAACAAACTGCTGAATTTTATCTTTTGCGAGTAACCTTTGAATTAAATTAAGGCTATGTTATTATTTATCACCTAATGACAGTCCGCGTTATACTTAGGGAAACAGCTCATTATCACAAAAATATTGTTTTTATAATTCTCTTCCTTCTTTGTTCACAACAGAGTTGAAAGTAAAAGCATTGTAAACAAATATTGATTTAACATACACATGTAAAACATGACCATTCATGTGAAAAAAGTAAAGGAAGAAAGAGCCAAATACAGAATTTTTCTGATGTTGAAACTTTAAAGCATTTATTCAAAAATCTGAATACGACTGTTTCGGTTGTCAGACACAACTATTTTACCATCACTAAGAACGGCCGCAGAGATCGGTGCCTTAAACTTTCCTATCCCGCTTCCTTTTGATCCAAACTTAGCGACAAACTTCCCACTCGGATCAAACACCTGAATCCTGTGATTTTCACTATCACAAACCAACAGGTGTCCTGCCTTGTCCACGGACAAGCAAAAAGGCTTGTTGTACTCCCCGTCTGCATTTCCCTGCTTCCCAAATTTGTAAAGGAAGTTACCCTTCCTATCTAATATTTTTACAGAATGGTCACCATTGTCTGATACTATAAGATAGTTGTCATGTTGAATACAGTGAAACGGTTCAGTGAAAGAGCCCTCTGTGCCGAGTTTATTTAAAAACTGACCATCAGTGGAAAAGATCTTAATTAATTTGTTTAGTTTATCAGGTACAATGATATTGCAATCACTGTCAATAGATAAACCAGTAGGAGAGTCAAGTTGGTGATCAAGACTTACTTCTCTCCCAAAGTGGCGAAGGTATTCTCCCTGTCTACTTAGCACTTGAACTCTGTGGTTAACCTGTTCAGCTACAATAATATTGTCACCATGATACACTGTTCCGCAAGGGGAGTTGAGCTGTCCTTGCTGAGCACCTTTGCCACCAAAAGACCTAATATGAGTTCCATCGCTCTTGAATAAGTGAATCTTATGGTTACCAGTGTCACTCACTGCAATTTCATCTTGTTCATTTACTGCTACCCCCCAAGGATATTTCAACATTTGTTCTCCAAACGATAACACAGGTCTGAACTGTCTGGGTTTGACTTGAACCTCAAAAGGGCTGCCACGGATATGTTCTCCATTAACCTTCACTGATGCACTGCATGTTCCTGTTTCTTTGGCAAAGTATTTGATCTTGTGAGTACCATCTTTGTTATCTTGGACTTGAACCTCAGCTGCACAGTTATCGCCTTCACGATTTCTAACTTCCAGTGTGACACAGTCATTATTATCATAACACTGTTGGCATTTCTTGTTTCTTGTTGTCACAACAAGCTGTGCTTCAAGTCCAACAATTGCCTCACTGATTCCTTTTCCATTAGCTCTCGATTGTTGTGCTCTTGTCTGCCTTTCTTTTAGAGAACCAATTTGTTCAACGCTTACGAGATCAAATAACTTGTGATTCTCCACAAAATCAAATTCTTGGAAAAAATCGTCATCACGGTCACTGTCGTCTTGGTAATTTTCTTCCTTTAATAATTTGTCCATCAGCTCGTTCGGCTGCATGAGTTGAGCGCTTGTGCTTCGCTTTAAAAGTGTTTCAGTATTTTCTATTTCTGATTTATGTCGTCTAGCCTGTTCTTCAAATTCCTCTTTTTGCTTTCCAATTTCTTGAAGAGATGCTTTCGTTCTTCGTTCCACATCATCAAAGATCTCCTGTTTCTTTGCTTCAATGGTTGTAATGATGCTGTCAGCAAACTCTTGTACGTTTCTCTTCACACGAGCGGCTTGTTCTTGAACTTCACTAAGGCTTTCGTCAAGTTTGGTGATTTTGCTTCTCTTAGTTTGAGCACTTTTTTTCTGAGATTCAATTGCAGATTTAACTCTTAACTTCCGCTCATTTGCAGCTTGTTCCAGAAGAATCTTTTCGTGTCCATCATGATTCGTTAACGCACAAGCGTTGCAGATTGCTACTTCGCAGATATTGCAGAAGAATTCTATTTCTTTTTTCTCGTGGCCTGGTATCGCACAAAATGTTGGCCGCTTTAAAATATTTTCAAAGTCATGATCTTGAAAGTCTTCCAATGCCAGCGCATAGTGATCTTTATTGGCTTTCATCCTATTGTGGAAAGTGATACACTCTCCGCACCAGAACTCACAACACTGGAAACAACAATGGTTTTCTTTGCTTCGTTTGTCACAATTTCCACACTTAACTCCAGTTGTGCTGCACTCCTTTATGACTAATACATCGAGCAAGCTGTTGATACGAAAGTTTCTTGGCAAAGCTGCTAGGTTTCCATTATCAGGGACATTGAATTCCTGTCTACACTCCGGGCACGCAATTTTATCTCGTCTGCCACTCGTTCGTTGAATCTCATTCAGACAATGAAGGCAAAAACTGTGCAAACACGGCAACTGTTTTGGATCGGTGTAGTTGCACATACACACAGAGCATGATAACTCCTCATGAAAGTTGTTTAACAAGGTTCGAATATCCATGTTGTCTGTGTTGGTGGTCGCGGAAGCGATAAACGTAGCGGAACGGTGAAAACTATGTTGAATATATTGCGGTCTTTTTGTAGTTAGGCCTATTGATCAACAAAGAGCATTATGATATGTTATGGTATTTTCTGTCGTGGTCAATAGACCTTATTCACGATGCCCATTCTTTGCACGCGCTTGAGGAATGATGGGATAAAAGTGATGTCACGTGGTTTCTCAGGGGGTAAAAATAGTGGGATAAATTTTTCCAAGGCAAGAAATCGCGGTCGAGTTTGTTTATTCTTAACAACAGAAAATGAACAACTTTTTATGTTAAAGACGATAATGGCAAATTATGGGTGGAAGTGAAAATTTTCACTTTTTGGATGCAGTAGCGACCGTAGATGTCCTCACAGCAAGCAATAATGACGTTAATTTTGTCGAAACTCAAACCGTACATTTTGAATGACTATTAAGTCCTCGTTTCGTTTTGGGAGAATAAACAAAGTCCAATGCGATTTCTCGCATTGGTAAATTTTATCTTTTGTTTGCCCCCTGAATTACCACGTGACATTACTTTTATCCCATCAATCCTAAAGCACGTCCAAAGATGGTGGGTATCGTGAATAATGCCTATTCTGTGCATTGCTTTCGTCACACCGCGATTCTTATCCCTAGTTTACACGGTCTCCGCAAGGAACGCCTTGCATGGGACCATGATTCCCATTTTGTGACGTACACACGGAAAAAAAGAAGGCTTGCATTTTCTCAGTCTCGCAGTAAAAGCAAGCGAGACTAATAACCCGGTCACAACAGACTCCAGCAATACAGGTTTCACCAGGTCGCGAATGGCAAAGTTTCTTTTTAAATTGCACTAATTTCATACCTTGCGGGAGCCTGGCACTACTGGATTTTCCCGGACTTTTTAATTCCGAACTCAAAATGGCTTCCAAAATAGAGGGTAAAGCAGAGGTCATTGTGTGCAGTTGAAACGATAAAGGTCCAGTTTATTCCAGAAAGTTAATATTCTACAGCAAAGATCAGTTGTTTCACTGCTTTAAAGAACTTAAACTTAAAAAACTTCGAGAAAAGAAAGATCTAATCGGAGACTTTCGCTACTTGGAAGTATTGGAAGGTTTCCCGAATTATTTGACAAAAAATTTGAGCGAAGAATCTTCGCGTATAGCTTTTTTTACGGCGCTGGATCCGACCGAATATTGGGAAATGATATATAAGGGAGTGGGTGTACCTGTTTTTACAAACCGTAAAATAAAGACTACCAAAAAGCGAAACACGCCAGAGTGATCCTAAGTAAAAGGGCAACATCGTATTAGGTCTACAAGGCTTACATTAGGTTTTCTCTCCGTCGCTGCAGCTGGGTACGGTCTCAGTAAAAAATCCTAAAGATCAGACCAGAGACAATTTTCACTGAACGTAGATAAACGTAAGTATACTTCAGTCCTACAAGAGAGGCATTCCTCGTCAGGTAACACTGCAGTTCCTGTGACCAGGGCAAAGAGGCCTCTGCTAGCGGGGAAAAACTAAGTGACCAAAAAAAACAACACAAACCGAAGGCAGTGAAGCGACCTCAAACACCAGCCGGCACGGATAATCAAAATGGCAGGAAAGTCAAGACCACGCGGTGTAAACATCAAAGTCATGATATTGTCACTACCATCCTTAAAGCGCGACGAATTCTGTGCGTAGTTTTACATTTCAACCTGTCAGTTTTGGCCAATGAAACGTTGTCGGTTAGTCTGTGTCGTGAAATTGGCAACGTTTTTGGCGCCGTACGAAAATGTTTTGATCACGTGCTGTCTAAGTTTTCAGGTTATTCGTGGGAGCGCATTCTGCGTGTGTCAATATGGTGATGCAAAATTGAAACTGGAAATACTAGAAGAGTTCTTTTTGTGAATCCGCCTGGGCGTGTTGAGGATTTCAACAAACTACGTTTTGCGTGAGATTCCGAAGACACGTTTTATGGATTTTGGTTTACTTTACGAAAACGATAAAGGAGAATATGTAGTGTTGAATCACGTTCGCATGGCAGACATTCGCCTCGCTTCGCTTGTTTACTTGCTTGTTTTTGTTAGCACGTGTTGCGTGCCTATTGCACTTTTGCGTCAAAACAAGCCGTTTCGATTACTCTATTTGGGCCACGCCCAAATAATGAGCTTGGTCCCTCTCGGGACCAACGCGGGAAATCTCGAGCGGGCTGGATGGGTCCATCTCGCCCGCTGGGGTAGCCACTAAAAACGCGGAATTCGTTTCATCTTGCCTTTGGCGGATTCGGCCATATCTGAATAGAGAATAAACTTAAGAGATTGCTCAAGGCTAAAGAGTTGAACATTTTTCTTGTCACCAGAAGCGTTATAGAAGTAAGGCGGCATCAAGATTAAGTCGTTTCATCGAGATAGAGGACGCTATGTTTTTTGTAATAACCTGATTAGGAATCAGTAAAGGGTTTTAAGCTCCACTGTGTGTGTGTGGTATGTCTTTAAGTGAAAAAGATACTTGTTGAATACATTTGAGCCCTTTTGTGCCTGGCCTGCCTCGAATAGCCTCGCTAACCGGAGGCCAGTCCCAATGTATCTTTTGTTGTACTTCTAAATTTGAATAAAGTTGAAGTTGAAGTTGAAGGCGTCTTATTTTTTCATATGATTGACCTCAAGTAATGATGTTATAAACCAATCAAAAAGGCTTATTTCTTAGCCTGCGAACAGCAGACTTTTCATCTCGCTCATCGCCGCTGAGGGACGTTTCGTTTCCTTTCGGCAATTCTTAGAACTGAGGTCTGGGTGGGTACGTTTCCCTGACCTTTATTCACCTGTTTCACAAAACAAAAACACTGATCTTTATTAACGGATTTTCATTAACACGAGACAAGTACAATCCTAGCCAAGAGGTTTTGGAACACTTTCCCTTTTTCACGTGCTTTTGTTTGGAATTTACAGCTAGCCAGAAATACAGAAGGTTTCTCCCCAACCTTCTCCGCCTCCCGCTGATCAAGTTTTAGTTGAGGTTCATAACCTTTCAAAGATTTGTATTAAAAGTGTTATGATGGGGGAGAGGCGGTGGGTGGGAGGGGGGTTAACTTGAACCAGGATTGCAGCAAGATTGAGAAAAGACTACCTAATAACTAGAAAAGTCCTAGACAGAGAAACATTAAAATCGGGCTACTCCCTTACACAGGGCATACTGAGGTATGTACCGCCCCAAAGGGTATGTTTTTTGCGCCGTTTTGGTCTGAAAATGGTATAGAGTCTGCATGGAGTCGGGGAAGGTTTTCGATGAAACTAAGGGAGCTTATGAACGTATCTATTTTTTCAGTTCCAAACGAATAAGGAAGAAAGAGAAATATGCGAATTGGAAGACAATTTTGTTTCGTTAATTCATAAGTTCATTGTATCATTTCCCAAATTAATTTCCGGGCCAAAAAGTTACCGCGACTTTCGAGAAACGGACCCCCGGGTACCAAAATAACCTTTACGACACTTTGAATGCTTATACATTAAACTTTCTCCAAGGCCGAACTTTGGAACCAGCACAATGTTCATCTTAGAGAGGTGTCCGTCTTATAAAGGGTCAAAGCCTAAGGCCACAAGCTGCAGACACAAACTTAGGTGTCCGTTATAAGCTATTATATAGAAATGTCTGTTAAGAGAGAGGTTGTTCTAGACGGATACACGAATTAAGCAGCGGCCTACAAGTTTGAAAGAAAACAGAAAAAAACTCACAATGGCTTCTAGTAGAGAAGATGATTGAATTTAAGATTCTCCTCTTAGACCACAGAAAGCTGAATTGTGTTGGTACGTGAGCAAAATGGTTTAATCATGCTACTGCTGTGGAGATATGGATAGCTTAGTTTAAGATGTTTATGTATTTCTTCTTTAAGTACATGTTCACTAAAGGCGTTCTTTAACGCGTCTACAGTTAAATCCTTTAAAACAAGAAATTCGAGATTTGAAGAAAGGAAAAAGACATTTCTGACATCAACGTCCATAAAAATTTCGGAGGGGAAAGCTGAAGCTTATTTTTTCTTTCTTTTCTAATCAATAAACAAATAAATAAATCGCTCCTTTATCTTGAATATTTTTTTTCACTATTCAGATCTTCTAGTTTATTCATTTATGGGAGTAGCCACGATAGCGAGCTACACGAGCATTCTGCCCTCGCGTGACTTCTCACGATATCCTTCTCACTGTAATTTGACAATTTTCCAATTAGAGTTTGTATACTGTCTCTCAAATGGCCTTTACAGCTTTTATAGTAGTATTAGTGCAGGTCTTGACAATATGCCAATATGGGACATTGCATACTGGAAACAAAATAGCGTGACTCTAAATCACTAACATTACGAATTGCGTGATTATAGCCGGGACCTTCCAAACGCGTAATGTCTCATGGGATAGAGAACTTCTCGCTCCCATTTTTGCAGGCGCTTTTACTTTTTGAATTTTCATTTATCATTCTCTACCAAAGAAGGCCAAGACTCTTGAGGTATGTTGCCGGTATTTTCTGTTTGTACTAGTCTTTGTGTGTGTAGTTTTCCTGCCAGTTTGGGTTTACAAAACAGATTGGTGAACAAGGAAATAGAATTATGGGTCTCCATTTTGGACATTTTCAACTATTGGGAAGGGATTCTTCTCTACTTGTACACTAGGTCAAATGTGTGATGTGAAGCATGTTCAAGCACACAGTGGCCTTTTCATGTTGTTTTCTTTTAACTTTGGCCTTTTTTTCGTGAACAGTTGCCAGTTTAACGTGTAAGATAAATTTCAGACACAGGAAGCCGTTAAGAACGAATCTCGCGAAGGATTGAGCAAAATTGGAAATGGTCAAATAAAACATATCCCTCATACTTTGTGTGTAGTTAGTTAACTTCAGATGAAACTACTCAGTGGCATTTGTTTGACTTCTAACAAAAACCTGCACTAGGCATTAGGGGGGGAAGTTTGAAAATTGGAGTTTTGTCAGGTAAATATTTCAGAAAGCAAACTAACTGTTAAAAATCTGTTTACATGATAGCAAAATATAATCCTTCCTCTCAATTAAAATGTTATCAATTTTTCTCCAGGGCCCTCCTGACGGCCCTGTTCATTGTCATTTACAAGGGGGAAAACGCTTTTTGACAAGGCTAAAAAATAGACACTTTTTTGAACACATTTTTTTCTTACTAGCATTCCAAGTTAGATCAAAATTGGAACAGGATATAAATATTTCGCTCTTTGTGAACTATTTCACACTTAAAAATCCGTGGGCACTCAGTCCATTTTTGCATGTCAATCAAATGAAAATGTATACCTGAGACAAAATAGTAAATTTTCGCAACAGTTTCAGTTTTAAGCAGTTTCGGAAATTCAGGTGGAAGGGGGGGTCAAAACACTGTGCCTTCCGTTATTCGGGTGTGAATTTTTTCTGGAATGACCCAATGTCATTAGGGCAATATTAAGCAAGAACGTTGGATGGTTCCTATAGATTCCATTCCTTTACTTTTTACAGTAAGTTATATCTAGGAGATTAACCATTTTTTGTTTACAAAACCAGGCATCGTGTCGTTGGCGGTTAATTTATGCAAATTACTACCCGCGATATAAGTTTGCAGGAAAATCTAATTCAACGTTTTCCCACAAAAAATTGCTTCGATGGGATTATTAATAGATAACTGACCAAGTACAAATGTACCCATCACAAGAAATTGCGGCACATAAACAATTTGTTCAAAAGGAGACTGGACACTGTTATGCTTTGCTTGCAAAGCAGATATTTCTTATGACCACTGCACCAAAGTCGTTCCTGAAGTATCCTATGAGCTTTATTCTTAAAGTCAATTTAGGGAGCATGAAACAATTCCGAAATGCTAACGATTTGTTTAGTTAAGCTCGTTTCAAGTCTGCTTAATTATATTGGACATATTGGACATGTTGTCAAGGCTGCTGCCTGAGAAAACTTTTTGGGAGCCCTTTGGGCTACGGCCTAAAATAAAAAGTTAGAAGCCCTAGCCCCATTTCTAGGAGCCCAATTAAAAAAAATCAGTAACTTTATTAAACATGTCAAACTTTTAATTCTCGCATATGACAACTGGTATCCTAATCGGTTGATCGATAAAGGCCTCAAATTTATCATTTATTCAACTGTAGGGCACAAATAGTAGTGTAGTAAAAGGTCAACTAACATTCAAGGGTCAATCTTCTTTTTTTCAGAAATAGAGGTTTCTTACTTCATTGTATTTAAAGAACAGAACGCTGTCTCTAAACCTAGTTTTAATTAGTTCACCAGAATGACCCTATTGATAGTTGACAGTCTCAACCAGATCTTCACACTTCTCCAAACCTCCATTTGACCCGTCACACAATGCTAAGGAGCTTTGCGTGACAAGCTAAAACAGGAAGAATACTTGAGACTTAAACGAATAGAGTTTTGAAATGCCAAAACCGAGTCTCGAGTTTCGAGAAACCAGCATTTTTTATATTTGCACCACTTAAAAGGATTTGGAGAAACAGTTTATTTCTCAAAAAACATAATAATAACCATTCGCACGTACAGTGATCACACCGACCAACAGCACTTGTGTGTATAATTTAAGCAAAGTTAAGTTTAAGTTTTTAGGTGATAAAAAAGGACCAATGAAAGGTTTTTTATCTTGAAGTTTGGAAAATTCACTCAGTATTTTTGTATCAAGTCTATCTTTTGAACTATCAAAACTGTTTTTATATTAATTTGTTAAGGTTTGTATTTACATGTGTTGCGTGCGACAGCGTAAAAATAAAAAGAGATCGAAACATGATCTTAAATAGCCGTCGTGAATCATTTTAAAAAACTGAATGTTTTTGCAAGCCTTTCAAAAGTTACCACAAAACATACAGCAAAAAATAGGGAGACATAGGTAACGCTAAATAAATGATAAAAAAAACCTCTGAGTGTACCCTTCATGTTTGTAGCAAGAAAGAAAACGGTACAAACTTACAAAGATAAAAATGTAACGTGTAATTTGAAACCACTTGCTTTTCCATGGATCGCGACTTTTTATCAGTTTTTACGTACAATTTCATGCAATAGCGACCTAACATTTTTAACACTGGGGAAAAAGACATGATTTTAATGTCGAAGGTTTTTCAAAGACTATTCAATTCATTTGATGCCATTTTTAGACGAGAAACTTGAACGGATCCACTCAGTGATCCACTGCACAGCGGAAGTCACAGAAGCAAATATCAAGACAAGTGCTTGTTTGTTTGCCTTTTATCGGCAGAAATACTTTTTTTGCCTATGGCCCACGACCAAACGTTTCCCGTTTTCGTTTCAAAAGTGCAGAATGAGCAGGGAATTTTGTTGTTTATTCATAGGAAGTTGAAAAATCGTAAGTTTTAAGTGCCCATTCGGGCTCCCTATTTGAAATTTTGGTCGCCTGAGGGTGAATTGTAGGTGCCTCTGGCGAGCGGGCGCCCATTAGGCAGCAGCCTTGATTGTTGATCAAAATTCAAAGCCGTCTTGAATCCCAGAGGGTACTCCCTAAAATGACCTATACGGGGAGGCCCCACCCGAAAGGAGTACCATTTTCAGAGGTCAAGTATATGAGAGGTTGGGATTTCACTTGTTGAAGTATATGAAAGGGTAGGGAGTGTCATTTCGGTTGGTAAAAAAGCCCAAAAAGGGCTTACAGATGCATTGTGGCTGTGAAAAGAACTGTCAGAGTAAAGGGTCTGGTTTTGTGATTTATTCATATTTTAAAGGCAGCGCATTAACAGCAGTTAAGGGGGATGCAAAGTTCTAAACTAGGCATGTAAAAGGAGTACCATTGCCAATAGAAGGTTTACCGAAGGGGTACGTTTTCTGTCAAAAATAATAAAAGGCTAAGGGGTTGGACCTCGGGGTGGAGCCTCCCTGTATAAAATTGTTAAGAATACCCGGGACTTCAATCTTTGCTGAATTTGTAAGGACACCTTGCTCCTATACAGAGTAAGGTGAAATTATTGTTAATAAAATTTCCACCGCTAATCAGCATACTCGAGATTTGCAAGTATTCCAGCTGAAGGTCCTGAAGGAGACGACAAAACTGAACTCTGAGTCAGAATTTTTGGCGGCACTTCAATTTCATGCAAGGTAAAAGACAAAAAGAATTCACGCAAGCTTTATTGAGCATAATGTCAGCTGCGTTTTTCCTATTTTTTTTTTCCAAAAAATATAATTTATATAATTTAGCTTTCCCATGAACATCCCGTGGTAATTTAATTCATTATACTTTATAACTAAGCAGAATTGAAATGAGCTTAACTAAACAAATAGGTAGCCTTTCAGAATGGTTTCATGCTCCCTAAATTGATGTTAAGAATTAAGCTTGAAGGTTACTTGAGGAACGACTTTGGTGCAATGGTCATAAGAAATATCTGCTTTGCATCGAAGCATAATAGTGCCCAGTTTCCTTTTGCACAAATTGTTTATGTGCCGCAATCTCTTGTGCCAGGGATTTGGCAAAACCCGCTTCCCCTTTATACAGGACTGGCTCACAGTCATACAGTAGATACCAAGCATGAAACGGTGAAGAGTGTAAACCGTGTTATGTGACTGGTCCCCTGTGTCAAATAATCCCACAAAGTTAGAACAACAAAACATAAATATGTGCGATAGTCTCCCACCTTGCATGACACGAAACACGAAACTGCCACCAAGAATGTGACTTAGACTTCAGTTTCGTTAACTTCAGTGGTATTTCAGTTTCGCCTTGTTGTCTTGTTCTCTGTAGGAGCAAGACTTCATACAAATTCAGGAAGACAAGTCAGCTTTGAAACTTTTTGATCAGCAAGCTGTCCAACCGAACAGATCAAATGGCACTTTCTTTCTAAATTTACATAAAATTGGGCACACTGTTTATAATTCTGATTTTATGCTTAATAAAACCGACTCAAATTCATGAAGATTCTGATATTTATATAGAGGAAAGAAGAATTATAAAATCAGTGCAGCACTTGTGATGTGGCACATTGCGTGACCAAGATACATTACCTTGAAGACAGTGTGTTTGGCATGTAAGAGAATCCAACAGAGTACCATTTTCATACACGGTAAGGAAAATATGTTTCTTCCCATCATAAGCAGCTGCAGTAATTTGGCAGGGTGTCAGTGTGAAAGGAAACTTTGTAGATATGCACTGAAGATGAGGGAAGGGATTTGAACGCAACGACATGCATTACTACGTGGTGGATGAGACCTAAACGAACCGTGACTTGTGTGTGATTTGACTTGGGTCTGAAATGTTTCTCGCATTGATCGCTTTGTTAATGGTATGTCATGTGTCAGTTATCTATTAATGATTCCATCGAAGTGATTTATTTTGCTGGAAAATGGCAAATTAGATTTTCCTACCAAGTTATATTGCAGGTAGTAATTTGCATAAATTAACCGCTAACCGCACAATTCCTGCTTTTGCAAACCAAAAATCGTTAATCTGTTCGATAACTGACTGTAAAACGTAAAGGAATGGAATCTATAGGAACTATCCAACGTTCTTGCTTAACATCGCCCCAGTGACGTTATTTAAAAGAAAGATAGCAGGGAACAAAAGTTGCAAAAATTTACTATTTTGTCTCAGACATACATTTTCATTTGATTGGCATGCAAAAATGTATTGAGTGCCCACGGATTTTTAAGCATGAAATGGTTCACGAAGGGTGAAATATTTACATCCTGTTTCAATTTTGATTTAAATCAGAGTGCTAGTAAGAAGAAAATGTGTTGAAAAATGTCTATTTTTTAGGCTTGTCAACAAACGTTTCCCCCCTTGTAAATGTCAATGAACAGGGGCCGTCAGGGGGACCTAGAGAAAAATTGATAACTTTTTTATTGAGAGGACGGATTATATTTTTCTATCATGTAAACAGATCTTTAACTGTTAGTCTGCTTTCTGAATTATTTAGGTAACAAAGTTCCAATTTTTAAGGAGAAAATTGTCCCAAAAAATGCAATTTTGGGTCCAAACTCCCCCCCACCTGATGTCCAGTGCAGGTTTTTGTTAGAAGTCAAACAAATGCCACAGGGAATAGTTTCATCTGAAGTACTAACTACACACGAGGTATGAGGGAAGGTTTTGTTTGACCATTTCCAATTTTGCTCAATCCAATTTAGCAACATTCATTCTTAATATCTTCAGACATCATGAATTATTAATATTGCTAGGGCTAATAATTTTTTAGCCACTCATTTATTATCTGTCTTAATTAAAATCTCATGAATATTAATCTCATTAATATGAATCTAGACTCTAATAACGGAGAGGTCTGGTTGGGAGCAGGCACTTGTACATTGTATAGGAGTTGTCCCATTTCAGAATTGGGCAATATATTGTATGAGAGTCATAAGACCATACTGATAACCAGTTATAATACACCACGCTAGCCTGTAGTCTATTGCTTAATTTTTGATATATATTATTAGATAAAGTGCATTCTTAGAAAGCAAGCAAGCAAGATTAAGCTTGAATATCATAATTGGGGTTCTGCACAAAGAATTTGGCCTAACCACTGCCCAATAACTGGCCACTTAAGTCCCAGTTGACTGGCATTAAACGATCCAAGGGGTTAACAAAAAATCAAAAACAACCAATTATGCCAGGTATGCTTTGACAACTTCATGATCGACTTGACCTGGGTAACAGTGCAGATGCTTCGTTCTGAGCTATTTGTTTAGTTGTCTTCTGTGGGATGTTCTGTGAATCCCATTTGTTACCCTTGTCAACTTCCTCATTCAATCCGCGCAAGCAATTGACTAAGGCCGATTTTAAAATCTTCCCTGGGGGGTACTCATCACTGTTCTTTAGAGAAAGACCATAAAATTTCTTAAACGGATTGTAGAAATTCCACTCCCTTGCATTCCCCATTCCCAACTATGTCTGACAGCAGCCATCACAAATGCCTTTTGCTTTACCGGCACAGTGTCTGCTTTAAACTCTCAAGCGTTCAACTGCATAGACCAAAAGCACCTTGTAAAATTTTTTACCTATTGCTCCTTTGTGTCCACCCAGCGAATTCATCTTACGTCCCTTGGTTTCGACCCCAAGTTGTTTGCAGGGCACTCTTTTCACAGGGGTGGAGCATCCTTTGCATACCAAGCTGGCGTACCCATCGAATTGATTAAAGCCCTTGGCAACTGGCGCTCTGACACCATACTTCATTCTGCTAACATGCTTAGTAGAGCTATTCTTTCACATACTCCACACCACTTTCACAACGCTAACCGTTCCACTACTTCTACCTCTTAGCTTGGGCTATAGTTTTTAGTGTATCAAATATGAACTCTTGATTAGATATTAGTGGATTTTGTAAGTAGGAATTAATGATAATAGAGTAAACTGCCTGTTCCCAAAACAAGGGTCTTAGTCTGTTGTGGTGTTTAGAATAACTCTTGCAGAGACCTAGGCCAACAGTTTGCCTTAATCTAATTAGTTCTTTAAGAAGTAAATTTGAATTTAGCTTATTCACACAACAGTCTTTGAGTTTGCAAGGTTATTTAGCAGAATGTGGATAGAAGTCAAGCCAGGTCAAGCCTACCTCCAAGATTCTATTAATGAATTTATTTTTCAGGAGTTAATCTATTGGTAGTAATTATAGATTTCCAATTATTCATCTCTGCATTCCTGCATGCATAATGACCAGTGAATTCACAGGCAAAGTATTTATGTATTTATGTCCTCGGAATTCCATAATCATTAACACCCCCTCCCATTCAGATTTTCCATTTTTTTCTTCACACCTTTTAGAATTACAGGCAGGGTTTGCAAATTTGTCCAATTTAACTTATTTCATGCCAAATAATTCAAATATGACTCTACTTCTGTACTTCAGTACAGCTTGTTACAAAGAGAGTCTATGACTCCAGAAATTCTGAGAATCTGAAAAATTTAAGAATAGAAGTTTTCCCTTAGCACTGTTCAAGAGATGCAACCTTCATTAACTTTATATTGGCCAAACTGGTACCGAACATTAAAATACGAATCGCTTGTGATGAAGGTGTGTTCATTCGGAAGACATTATGATCAAGTGCATTTTCATTTCATCATCTTAAATTTTAGCCTTTCGTGGTCAGCAGTTGCTCCCAATGCCATAAGCTTCAATGATGCTCATCAGTCAAAAGACCATGTTTCACACGGAAAAAAGGAATGAACAAAATAATTTATGAGGCTGCTTTGATGAGAGAAAAAAAATTGATGAGGCTGTGATGTTTTGTTCTGCTTCCACGGTTGTCAGCAGTGTTGTCAGTTTTTGCTTTATTTGCGACCTGATTAAGGCCATAAAATAAGCGTTTTCAAGGAATACACTCTTGACTGACCCCTGGGAAATTCCAGATCAACAATGTAACACACTCCCCCCCCCCCTTACATCTCTTGAAAATTCCAATCATGAAGTATCCCCCCATCTCTTTTGATTTCCAGTTGTAAGATGCCTTTAGAATTCCGAAAAAGCTGTCCATGGTATGGTATGGATACTTTCTGGACCTGGTTATGTAGGACATTGTATGAAGTCTTACATGGAGTACACACTCAAAAATTCGCTTTTGTCATGTACCGTAATGCAGATATGATCTTTTTCAGTGATGAAATTCATGCTAAAATGCCTCAGAAGTTGTCCAAGCAAAATCATAGAATCTGGGAGAGTTGTTATATATGCTGCTCATTACACATGCAGTAATGTAGATTTAAATTTGATACTGGTTGCGGCAAGAACTAGTGGATTCATTTTTCAAATAATCGATTCATTAATGGCATCTAGGGGGGTACACTTGACCTGACATGACTGTATACCTAAAAGATATCCAAAACACACAATTGAAAAAAGACAAGGGATTTCAAGTTCATAGTATGTAAGTGTGTTGTTGTTGTTGTTGTGTGTTGTTCATTTGTGTAATCTATACATTTTTTACTTGAAACAATTTATGATTTGGGATGTGCAGAAGAAGCGGCACTCCTCTTTGCAATTTAGGGAAGGTGGGTCTAGAGTAAAGGTCACATTTCATAGTTCAGAATAAGAACAGGGCTGCTGGACACTTAGGCTAGTTTTGATCTAGTTTGATGTTCTGATGACATCTGGAATGTGCGGACTTGTCATTAATATGTGCTAGCCTAGTATCTTAAACTGAAAAGCACATCTTCATGTAATAAAAGCACGGAGTAAAACCTGTTGTTGAAAGATGGCCCGTATAGTTTATAATGTAGATTTGCCTATATTATTAAAAATAGCAGCAGGCTATCTTAAAGAGGGTGATGATCAAGTGGCGATCAATCGGAAAAATTGTCAGAGAGAGAATTTACAGTGACGTGAAAATGTAAAACAATCTTTTTTTTCAATATATATTATTTAGGAGATGCCATGAATATATCAGAAGATCAGAAGCGATGGGTAGTAGTTGGGATTGCTTTCAACAAGCTGGTGCCTCATATTCGACCATTTGTAGAACAGTCTTTACAGGCAGAGTATCAGAGCTTGAAGTCCAGCCATAACATTCACATCCAAACTCCACCTGGGATTCTCAAGAATCATCCCAAACATCTAAAATATGAAAACATCAATAGTAACAGCAGTCACAAACTCTCTCCTTTCAAGTTTGACTTCTCGAAATTTGACTATAAGGTATCAAGTCATGTTGACTTTGCCAAGCTCTACCTTCAACCATTCATGGCCAAGTTCAGTGCATTTGATGGAAAGTGTGATGGGTCTGCTGTTCTTTCACTGCTTGTTGAAGTACCTGTTTTTTCGAATGCAACACAGTCCTCAGCTAAGACTGTAAGAGAGGATGTAAGAAATGAATGGGCTCACTGTAACTTCACAGACTGGGACGCAGTCAAGTTCCAAGGTTGTTTTCAGGAAATGCGAGAGCTTGTCCTTTCTTTCGGACTTCCTACAGCAGATGAAACCACACTATTATCCGAGCTAAATGACTGGGAAACCAAAGGTATTTTTTTCAAATTATGTTACCTTAATCTATGTTTATCCTAATGGTGTAGAGCGTACTGGTTAGCCCTTTTTGGAGGAGGAATCTCATCAATTTTTGGGGAGAGGACATAAGTGGTGATGATATCATACTTTGCAGTGCCCTGAAGCCAGACCCCCTCCCCCTTATCTCAGGGTCTGGATGACCGCCCTCCCCCCCCTCCCCCCTTATCTGAAGGTCTGGATCCGCCACTGCGTTGCGCGCCATTTTTAGGTGGTTTTCACGGTTTAACAGGTATTAGATGGATGATGTCATAGTTTATTTAAAGTTGTGTGCGTCAGGTCATTATTAGGGTATGAAAATGTCATAGGTTTTTAAGGTGTAGGGATCATATCCTTTTTTATGATGTGTTTTCATTAATGGACTAAAACTCAATTTTATTGAAGTAATTTCTGTGATTATAAACAGTTGACTGCAAAGGAATTATGCAAGTTCTATTTTCCTGCTGCTGTCATTGTCCTATTCATCATCAGACAATTGTCCAAGTTCTGGTCCACTTATTCTTGTTTTTCTTGCCACTCTTTTGCGCTAATTGTGAATAGTAAAGAAGGCACAAACAAACCAATTTAAACTGGTTAATTCACCTAACAAAAATACACGACCGTATTCCTCAAATTGTTTTCATGCGATAAAGATCAGTGTACCCCCCCTCCCCCATATCAATGCGATTCCCCCTCAAAAAAAAGCCCAACCGGTACGTCCTGCACTTGCAATTCTGAGTTCGTCCTTACGTTATGCATCGAGGAACCTGTTGAAAAAGACATTTTGTCATCTGAAAGAATTATATAATGTGCGGTTATCCTGGGAATTACCGGTCGATTTGCCAACGCTCTTTTTGCTAACGTCTTAAGTCGTTTCGTTAACGTTTTAGGTCAGGTACCTTACTTCTTTCGCGATAACGGGGTGTATACACATGCGTATCGGACGTTGTGGTGTCATAACTGAAAGAGTGAGATGCGTAGTGCTCGTTTCTTTTGGAAAGCAAAACGATTTAAGAACAGTCACTAAATGGGACGTTGGCGAAACAACGTGTTTTCGAGATGACCACGAGTCACCGTACTGAGATCGAAAAAAAGCCGTTACACATAGGCTTTAGCAGAACTCTTGAGTTCTGTTAAGATCTGAGGAGAAGCGATATTGTAGACATCTATAGTGGGCCGTAAAAAAGCAGAAACGAAGAACCGCGATATTACAGTACTGTAAACTCATGATCTGGAGAGTCGACGCATATGTCCGAGTTTAATGAATCGTGATTTTAAGTGACTTTAAAGTCACGCCCTGAACCTGAACGCTACTTGGGTTTTCAAGGATGCTATTTCGTGTTTTTTATTGCAAGTTTTTAAATTACGTGAAATCAGATATTCTTTTTCAATACGTGTATATATGCAGTTGCCAGCCGACAATTTTCCGTCGCGATTTTTAGGAAGTGCTCTGTGGGACCTTTTCTTTCTGTATCACACTCCTGCTTTTGATATTTTAGTAGCCTAGAGCGTGCAGACTAGTCCATAAGTTGCAAATACCATTATCAACAATAAGATGGCGGGTAAGCAAAATTAAGGCACCTCAGGAAAAACATTTCAAGTATCTAATAACTAGAAGATATTTATACAGCGCTGCACAGAAGATACGAAATTTCTTTTAACACCAGAAGAGAAAATTCGTATCTCCAAGCGGCCACGAAATGTTCGTTTTTGTGAACAATAGCTAATGAAATACCAAACAATTTCACTTAATTATTTTTTTCTGCGAAAGGTGCGATTTGTTATGCAATCAAAGAAACGGTTATCTTTTGACGTAGGAGGACATCATGTTTTCGTGCAAACACTCACCTGGTGAGTGGAACACACAGTTAATCAAAGTCGTTTTCCCTTCTGCATAAACTTTACATTTGTCATGAACTTCTATATTTATGATAACGTCATTGAGGTCTTTGAGTTCTGTTGACAGGCACTACGTTCTGTGGTAACTGCCCTGTAGACCCTACCCTATTGAGCTTGGTACACAATGAAGTGTTGCAGCTTTCCTCCAGTTTGGAAGATTTTGTTTGCCAGTTCAAGGAACAGTACGACTTACTAAAATCGCAGGTCTTTGAAGTACAGCAAAATCTCGAAGAGCTACTGGAACTTCCCCAGAAATTTAAACAAATGGAGCATGAGATGAAAACCTTGAAGCAACAAATGGCAGATTTAAGTTGCAGTGCTATGAAACGTCAACAGAGTGTCAACCCTCCATCGTTCTTTGGAGCGCTAGAGAGAAATGAATATTTTACAGGCCGACAAAAAGAGCTAGAATCCTTGGACAATGCCTTTCAAGACGTCACCACCACGAAAGATGTTCTGAAAGGGTGTAAAAAGAGGACTAAAGTTCATGGTATTTGCGGGCTTGGGGGCTGCGGGAAGTCATCGCTTGCCTTTGAATATGCTTGGCGCAACCTGGAACGTTACTCCGGAGGCGTTTACGTTATAAATGGAGAAAGTGACGAACTGTTGCGGGCATCTGTTCAAGGAATCCATGGACAATTCGTGTACAAGTCTCAGTCCAACAGGCACGAAGAAACAAAACAGTTTGATCAGCTAATGACAGAAACTCTGTCGTGGCTTGGTAGTCTAAGGCACAAGTGGCTTTTGCTTGTAGACAACATGGATCAAAAGAAACTTAGTTCCTACACACGAAAAATGTTTTTAGGCCAGTGGAAAAATAAAACTTTAGGGGACATTCTTGTCACTTCTCGTAGAAGTCCTCAAGCTTTGTGTGAGGACCTATATCTTCGTCCTGAAACCTGTCTTGAGCTGGATGCTTTTTCTGTTGACGAATCTATTGAATTCCTAAAGAAACGCACCGGATTAGCATCCGCTTTTAAAAATCAAGAGGAAGGAGTAACAGAACTTGCCCAGGAGCTTGGTGGATTACCGTTGGCCCTAGAACAAGCTGCTGCTTACATCAGTGCGTTAAAGTGCTCGGCTCAGTCATACCTTGAGCAGTATCGTGAACAAAAGTCGATTCTTTTGAATAGGAAAAGCGCCAAACCGTGCTCAGAGGTCTACAGTGAGGCACGCCTGGCTGTACAAACTACATGGCGTCTGAATTTCAGTTATATAGAAAATGACGAAACCGATGAGGGACTTGGAAAGGCCGCTACTTTCTTCATGAAAATTGCCACATATCTGTCCCCAAATGAGATACCCATCGAGATTTTAAATGTGGGCGCCCCAGAGATTGAACATGAGTACCTGAAGGATCGCTTGAAGATGCCAATCGGTGCAGAACAAATTGTTGATTTGTTGCTTAGGTTTTCACTTTTCAAACGCAAGTCAGGTGATAGCTTGAGTATCCATCGACTTGTTCAAGAGACATTGAAAGAGCGTTATAGTAATGAAGGCGAAACTGAAAAAGCTTTTTGTTCTGCTATAAGAATGTTGCACCATGTATTTCTCGACTGTGTTGGGGCGACAGACTTCCTTCACGAATTGCAGTTGAGACTGGATTATCTGAAAGATGATATAGTGAGTCACAAAGACAAGCTCCGTCAGAGTGTCAAAGTGAGTTTTCAAGAGGCCAAACTGGAGAGTGGACGATGGAAAGTGCTCTCTGTGAACGCTTTTCACCTCCTTTTTCATCTCTTGAAAAACTCATACTTGAAACCTGAATACCTATTCCGTGAGGAGACTGCCAGGATATTTTGCGAAGCAGCCTTCTATTGCTATTCTTTGGGAATGAACAGTGAAGGATACCGCTTTCAACAATATGTGTTCGACATTTTGTGCGCAGTGACAAAGTCCATTTGGTTTTACAAAGGCGACCAACTAATGAAGGTAACAAGAGTCCTAAGGTCCAGCCATGACCCTAGAGCTATTGTAGCAAAGCTAGTAGAGCCATCAGAAGAAACGCTCGAAAATGTCATTGATCCAGCAGGTGTCAAGATAAGCACCACTCAAACCAACGAATTGTTAGAAGGGATTGAAATGATAGAACCAAAGGCGAGAGAAGCTTTCTCCAGGGGCTATTTTCAAACCTCGTTTGATCTGTACACTGAGATTATTAAACTACCAATTGCAGAAAATCAACCTTGCGCTCGTCCTCTTGGAGCAATTTTTTGTAACCGCGGTATTGCGAATATGCAAATGAAAAACATTGAGACAGCTTTGGACGACTTCAATGCTTCTATTTACGCAGACACTGAGCTTTATCGTGGTTATTACTGGAAGGCATACGCACTTTGTAAACTCGTTGAAAATGGAAGAACCGAGTTCACCAGCAGAGCCCAAGCTGCAGCAGCTGTACTTCATTACAAGTTTGCACGTTCCAAAGCAGGTGATATTCGAAAACTGCAACATAAATTTCAGAAAGTTTCAGGATTGCTTGATAGAATCAACTACAATTTTGTTGCCAATGTTAACCAGCTCAAGGAATTAGAGAGTCAGCTCTCTGAAGAACGAAATTCAGATGACTCATTTACAGTCATTCTAGCAGAGGGGAAATTCGATTTGAATAAGATTGTTTTATCGGAAGGATGTTATTATTTTGTCTGTCTTCCTGGAGGTTCCGCTGTGCTTAGTTTCAGCAGAGGTTTGTTTTTGTCAGATGCGTCTTTTCTATTTGAAAATGTTCATTTCGAAAATTCTTTGCCCTCGGCAAATTCCGATCAACCTTTGTCGTCCGAAGCAGCTTGTAGTACTGCAGAGAAAGAAGAGCTACTTTCAATTACGTTAGGAAAGTCACACCTGATTAAGAAGGAAGTGACCACCGGCAGTGAAGGCGAACATGATGCTCTGATAAAGGCTAATGACGTTAAATCATTGGTCATGGATCATTGTTCTGTCAATTTTTCAAATGGTGCTGGGTTATTGGTGGAGGCACATCACCGTCAGCAAGTAATTGTTTCAGTGAGGTCTACTGTAATTCGAATGAGTAGTGGGCCTGGGATCTGTATTCGAGGAGGAACAGCTGATTCCCACATAAGTATTTGTGACAGTCAACTACACAACAATATGTATGGTATTTTAATGATTACCCCAGCACGTTTTTACCTGGAAAATAATCGTTTTCTCTGTAACTCAGTTGGTGGTATTGTGGCCGCCGGAGGTTGTAATGGAGGATTATTGAGAAATTCATGGGGAGGTTCTCGGTGTGCCATTTTGTTGAAAGGATCAAACACGACCCTAGAAGAAAACGTTATTTCTGAACAGTCTGGTTGGGGAATCGTCGTTTGTTGTGGAAGCAACTTAATTTGCAAACAAACAACGTTTGAAAATAATTGCTGTGGAGGACTTCGTGTCATGTTAAATGGCAAAGGAAATGTTCTGGTTGAGAAATGCGAGTTTAGGAAAAATCTTGGTCCAGATGTTTTTCCCGCTATTGCCAAAGAAATTTGCCCATTGGATTTGCAATGTAAAGAGATATTCACAAGTCCCCAGGAATCGTCCATTATATTTCACTTACGTAATTTTCTTGGACTAGCGAAAACTGTCATGTTAGAATACGCCGATGAATTCAAGAGCCCCTTGCTTCTTGACAACAGAGTTTTGGATGTTCCTGATGTTTTCCGTTGGAAACCTCCTGAAATATGCTCTGGGTGTTGGAAAGATCTACAGCCGGTTGGTGATTTTATCGAATGCTCCAGCTGCCTTGTTGCAAGGTTCTGTAGCAGGCAGTGCTCTGACACTGCAAGAGATGTTCATTCTTTCGTCTGTAACTCTATTCTTGAAGCAAATAAGAAATGCCAACCTTTGCAGCTACTGTCCAGCTCGCCAATAAAAGCAGCTTGTCAACGTAAAGCTGGCAACTGTTTGTGTGTTATTACTGCTCTATTCGTTGTACTTGGTCCAGCAGAATCTCGCGATATCTGTATATTAACTTGTCCACAGCGCAATCTTCATACTGTGCTAAAATCCATAGCTTTGCACGATTTTGTAATGATTCATGGAGCTCTCATTAAAGAAAGCATGATGGACATCAAGGCCGCTAGTATTTTGGCAAACTTTGACCCTGAATCCGACACCGTCACTGTCTACTGGCATCGCATTTTCCCTGTCGACAAAGTACCAAATGGTTGGAACTGGGTGAACAGATCATTAGATTGGTTGGCAAAATCCTGTATGAGGGAAGGCGCGTCTTAAGAGGTGACAATGTAAAAATGGTTCAAGGATTGTCCAACTTTAAGGAAGGTTTGTTTTAACTCTTTCGATGGATGGCCACTGATGACGTGTAAAGAGACCAGCTAAGAAAGAACACGAAGCTTAGGAGGACTTTCGGGTCTATTGCTTTCCCCAAACAGATACTTTGACATTCTTTTGATACTTAAATACGATTCATCGCGAGAACTAAATGCGCGTACAATGACAAAATCAATGGAATTGTAATAATGTAAAGCAGTTGAATTTTCGCTGACACACCTGCCGTTTTTGCAGGCTCGTCAACAGAGAGGTTAAGTATCACGTTTACGTTAAACGGCAAACGCGTGTACCACGTGACCAAATTTCCTCTTTGCTTGTCGTTTACTGTTCATTATTTCTACACCTAAATTAGTAGTTTCACGCAATTTCTTAGCCATGAGAATTGTTATGAGCTAGTTTTTTCTGCTCATTTTCTATTTTGAGAAATTCTCAATTTGAATCTGACGTTTGCCGTTTACGTGAAGCTCTTAAACTCTCTAACATCAAACTTGTTTTCAATATAAGGAATTTCTTCAACGTGAAAGACCCTTTCCCGTAGGGGCTCCGCACGTGCGTAGCTCAAGGTACGGAAAACGGCGCAACAAAAAACGTACAACTTGTTTTGCGACATTTCTGCAAAACGAGTTGAATAGCGATTTTGCACGTTATACCACCCACATAAAACCTGTCTCGCAACAAATCAGGTTGTTAACAGGTTTGAACCTGGGTGGTAAAACGCGCAACATCGCTTTTCAACTCGTTTTGCAGCAATGTTGCAAAACAAGTTGCACGTTTTTTGTTGCCCGTTTTTCCGTACTTTGACAAGTTTAACGGTGCAAACTGTAATTCTTGCTACGTTGGTGAGACGAGGCGACATTTTCACACACCCGAGTTCCTTGCGTCTGATAAACCTTCACACGTTTTTAAACATTAACAGGGTTCGGAGTATTGTCGCCTGTATTCTAGACAAATTTTATATTTTGCATTGGACTCAGCAGTCACCCGGTGGTAGGTTAAACTAAAGTAGTCTGTGCTTGTCAAACACTTTAATCAGAAGCATATAAGGGGTTATATGCTTCTTCTTTAATTTGTAATATTCCCTTTGTTTTTTTCTAATCATTACTTCGCATTTTCTGTCCAATCATCTTTTACATAATTTTTGCCTCTGTGACTGTTTTATAACCCGAACGTTGCTTGCAAAACGCAGTTTTGTTACCAATACACTCGTGTTATTGACCAAGCTTGTTCGGCTGGCTTATGTTAGCTAGGTTATTTTTTGCGTGTTTATGGACCATGACGAAGGCGAGGTCTATAAAAACACACAAAAAGGGGACAATATCCAGCCATCTTGACGGAACAAGCTTGGTCAATAAAGTTTCGTGGCCAAAAAGAGAACCTTTTCTTGCGTGACCAATGCGGGGAATCTAGATAGACCCATCTGGCCTGCTCGAGTAGCAAATAAGAACACAGGATTTGCATGATATTACCCGCTCTTTAATGATGCACAAATTTTAGCCAAATTGTTATTAACAGTTACACTGAAGATGAAGATGAAGTCCTTCGAAACACGTTTGTAAAAATTTAAAAATTTTGTATTGTTTATGAGAATATCTGTGCTGGTCTTATGTTGTCGCGACCTTTTGGACTCTCAAGATGTTTCAGCTGTACATCTTTTGGGTGTTGGCTCACTGGGCAATATTGGGCATGGCTGAGAGATGTTCCCGACGTCAACCGTCAAGGAAACCGAAGGTACATTTATACTATGTCTACACTATACTAGATATCCCTTGCACGGCATAAAAATCACATCGGAATGAGGGCAACTGTTTACACATAACAACACTATTTTTGAGCGGTGTCTGTAGCGGGAGGGATGCTGCTTTGCGCCGATGTTAAAATGGATCGTCATGTTTCGAATGGGGTTCTGTGCCACTCTTGTGACAGTGCGAACAGGTATTTATGCCAAGCTTGAGTATTGTTCATGTGGACATGATATGCCATCCGATGCCGAGTGTTAAATTCGATTAGGTTACTTTATGTGTAAAATTTATGAGCAGTTTGTCTCAGCTGAGCAACCTTTTTTTCATGAGACCTTAGTAGAGGAGACTGGTTAGGAAACTTGGCAAACATCAAAGTTGAAAACAATGGTGCTGTAGGTTATGTTGGAAGCTCCCTGACCGTGCACAACTCTTTGTTTTCTGTTCACAAATTATGACTGAATAAGTTAATGCAATGTTTGTATTGGTCAATAACTTCAAAGTGATAGGAATGCTATTGAACGTTGTGCACGGCCAGGTCCAAAAAAGCGAACAAAAACCTAGGGTTTCCCAACCATTCCACTTTGATTAACTATGATGAGACGAACCAGACTTAGTGGGTCAAGTTCTTGAAAAGTTCGACGTCTGACTCAGTTACGCTTAGGCCAGACGTAGAACTTTTCACGAGACAAACCAAACTTAGTGATGAAAAGGAAGATGTCTGGCTCAGCCAAGCCAATCCAAATGAGTTTGGATTGTCTGACACGTTGTACGTTCTACGGATAGCACGTCTGAGGATCGTCTCCGGGACAAACGTCGATCTTCACATGCGACGAACTAAACTAATAAATTAAAAATTTGTATGATAAGGTATATTTAGCCTCTTTCGGGAAAAAAGAAATATTTAAATTGCATTTTGATCTGATTCTGTTGGTTTCGTCATAAGTTCGACGTATCAGGGCCCGTGGAGCAGTTTTCAAAGTGCGTGGGCCGATCCACCCCTTTTGAAGTGTAGTGAGGGCGGGGGGGCGGGGGGCTGGGGGTTGTGGACGTTTCTTCTTGGAGAGCCTATACTCGATAAACAGTAATTTTACGAATATGTCTCGCAAGGAACTATTTTTATATATCATTTCATGTGCGATGAAAACATCATAAATCTGGGTGCCTCTTATATTGAAAATATTCTAAATTGTTATTCATCCGAACTAGCGTAGAAGCCGTACATTGCCAAGTAATTTTTCTTTTATGATAATAATCAATTGCTCCGTTCTTTCTTACTTAACATTTATTTTACTTTTTTCATTTATCATTGTTTTGGTACTGAAATCTTCATGTCAAAGATAAAGTCAATAAAGTTGTTGTTTAAAATGGTTTACCTGGTGCCGACTCAATATTTTTTAATACAGTTAGAACTGAAAGATTCCTTTTATTAGAAAATGTGAATTTCTTAATTTAATTTTTTTTTTCAAAAAGTGGGGGGCCCTGGGGTTGTCAAATTTCACAAGAATTGTGAAAATACAGGTTTAATAATATTTGAAAACTTCATGTGTAAGATGTCATTTTGGGAAATTTGACATTTATTTTCTCTGGCTCCCATTAAAAGAATTTTCCATGGTGTTATTACAGATGACTAATTACATCCGTTAGCCCTTGAAAAATGTAAAAAAGAATGCAATATTCTTTAAATTATTCTGGTATAAGGTTTTTGTCCCCTGAAAATTAAAAATACTCAATTTCCTGGTGGATTCCGTGTTAATTGTTTTAACGCCACAACCACCACGGACACCACATTTCTATTGTTTTCACGCTACCACCACCACCACAAACGTCACATTTTGATTGTTTTCTTCCAACACCAACACCACATTTATATTGTTTTCACGCCACCGACACACCATTTCCATGGTGTTGACGCCACCACCACCACATTTCCATTGTTTTCACGCGCCCACCAGCACCAACATCATTTTTGCATTGTTTTTACAGACAATATTATATCATACAGGCAAGTTCATTTATTTACAGGCAAGTTTATTTATTTATTTTCTTTTTACAGGTATAGTACAAACAACATACAGATCGAAACATACAAACATTACAAAATTTACAACAACTAAATAAAAAACTACCCTGCACTACACTACAAGGCTTACATAACTTATTCAACTTGAACTTAAAATACAGAGTAATACAGGGAGTATTAGAAAAACGAAGTTTGGATAACAGCTACTGTTGTATTAATGGGAGTAACGGCTTCCATTTTTTATCATGGAGATGGATTTTGTTGTTTCTTTTCGCGATAAAACGTTCGGTTTGAAACGTTTTTTTAAATTTATCGACTAACAGTTTTACACATAAACAGCCCTTATTTAACTTACAGCGGTAAATAAAATATTTGCTTTCAAGAATGATGTAATTGACTAGAATGCTTATATTATCTGTATCTAAGATCCCAAAAAGGACATTCATGATATCAAACCTAATAGTTATATTAAAAGAATCAAGTACAGACTTTAAATCATTCAAAAACATGCTTACTTTTGTACAATGGAAAAAGAGATGTTCTATGGTCTCCAACTCCTTTTCACAAAAATCGCACAAGGGAGAATCTACTTTTTTGAACTTAAACAGCATCTTGTTCGTGTATAAGATCCTGTTTAATATTTTATGTTGGAATTCTCTTAATTTAGTATCCAATGTTGTTTTGAAGGGCAGTAGATATATCTTTTCCCAGTCCAACTGAAATGTGTGTGTGCTGAAAGCTTCGTTATATTTCTTTTGCGCTGTTGGTATACTGGATATCTTAGAAACAAAACTGTCATATAATGACTTTGATTTAAGATTTTGGAAATTGACTTTTTTCCCTTCAATACGTAATTATAACTTGAAATCAGTTTGGATTAGATCATGAGTTTTTGAAGAGATAGAGTTTTTATTTGTTTTTAATATTTTGCGCCATTCTTCAGGAAAAGCATTGAAGAGACTGAAAAGTAGAAAATGTTCAACTGGTGAGAGAGTTGAATATAATGGTTCCTTGTTCGACTTGAACCCTCCCCACATGTCGAAGAGATCTCCAATTTTTACAATTCCAAGATCAATCAGCCTACTGTTATAGACTGACTTTGATTCAATGCAAATGAACTGGTTGTTCCATATGACGTGATTTGCTATTTCAGAGGATGAGGAGGGGTTGTCTTCATTTAAAAGGGTCCACGCCACAATGCATTCTTTGTAAAATTCTGGAAGAGTTACCGGTAGTTTAGTGTAGTTAAAATTGCAATGAAACAAGAATTTTCCCCCTACTTTCTTAAGATAAAAATCCAGAAAAAACTTCCAGCCAGTGGGATCAATGGAGAGATATCTCTTAATACAAATTATTCTTTGGGCAGAGATCATTGACTCAATGTTGGGCATTTTCAAGCCTCCTTTATCAATAGGGTTAATAAAAGCTCTGCGCTTTACTTTATCTTTTCCCTTCCAAACAAAGGAATATAGCAAAGTATTTATTTTTTTGATAAACTCTTTTTTATTTGAAATGAGAACAACCCTGTATAAAATCTTTGGTATGGCGAAAGACTTGATCACTTGAATTTTTCCAAGTAGTGTAAGACCTCTCCAGCTCCAGCCCTTCAGCAATCCCCTCAGAGATTTCTCGATTGATTCAAAGTTAAGCTTATAAAACAGTGCGTGATTAAAGGTGAAATGAACCCCTAGGATCTTTATGGCCTTACTTATTTCATTAACACCTAGTTCTGAGCTGTTTACTTCCATATTTCCTAGTAGAAGAATTTCCGTTTTGTCGTGATTGACCTTCAATCCGGAGTATGTACTAAACAGATCGATAGTATCAAAAAGGGTGCGATGCGAAAATTTGTCCCTAACAAATGATGTCATATCATCAGCGAATATAACTAATTTGATTTCGGAACCATCCACCTCAATACCCTTAATTTGATCGTTATTACGTATGGATAATGCCAATAATTCAAGTACTATTATGAAAAGAGATGGCGAGAGTGGGTCGCCCTGGCGAACACCCCGTTTAACATTGAAAGTAGGGGGGGGGGGGGGGGGTGAAAAAACCATTATTGAAAACACAACTTGATATATTATTATAAAACGTCTTGATCCACCCCAAGAAGGATTCTCCAAAGCCAAAGAACTCTAGCGATTTGTTGAGGAAGTTCCAATTTAGAGAATCGAAGGCTTTCTCAAAATCAGTTGCAGTCATTATACCTTGGTAGTCTCGCATTTTAGTAAATTCCAACACATCGGTTATCGTACGAGTTGCATCAAAAATTGTTCGTCCTTTTACAAAGGCATTCTGGTCATAATGGATAATATGTGGTAGGACATTTTCTAGCCTTTTAGCGATAGCTTTTGAGCCAATTTGAACATCAACATTTACCAGAGAAATCGGTCTCCAGTTTTTTATCCATCTCCTATCTTTGTCCTTTTTCTCAATTAAAGTTATTACGGCTTGCTTTTGCGAATGTGATAATTCTCCATCAAAATACGCATAATTTAATGAGTCCACTAGAAATGTTCCGATTTCTGACCAGAAGAACTTGTAAAATTCTATAGTGAGCCCATCGTTTCCAGGAGTTTTATCGTTACTAAAGGTAGACAGAACCTTGAAACATTCGGAATATGTTAATTGACTCTCGCACGTTTCCCGCATTGAGTCGGTTAACTTAGGATATGAGAGGGTATCTTCCAGAAAAGGACAAATCGAATAGTCAGTTTGTATTCCCGACTTTTCGTCATAAAGTTCAGAATAAAAACTGTGAATTTCAGTCATAATAGTGTCCGGAACAGTAGTCTCTTCTCCATTTGCTCGAATAAGTTTTCGTATGCAGCTTTTTTTCTTATTTCTGTTTTCCAGATTTAGAAAATACTTGTTGTTTCTTTCCCCTTGTTCAAACCATGTAGCGCGGGAACGAATGATTGAGCCTCTTACAATGTAATCATACTCTTGTTCGTATTCTGTTTTGACCGATTCGAGGTTGGCAAGGTTTTCTTGCGTCGGTGATTCTGCTATTTTTTCCTCACACATTTTAAGCCTGTTTTCAATTGTTTGAATTCTATTTCTCCTTTCTTTAGCTTTCAGTTTGCTATACGATATACTTTCCCCGCGAATTTTGTATTTCATCCAGTCCCATTTAATTCTCGAATCATCGCAAAAATTAATTTCGTCTATCCACTTAGGAAAGTTCTCGCGTAAACGCTCAACGAAAAAAGCGTCTTCCAAGAGACTGTTATTGAACTTCCAAAAAGATGGGCCACGCTGCTGATCATTTAGACTGTCAATTTCTGAAGTTATTGCATGGTGATCCGTTCTTATAGCTGTCACTATGTCGACTTTAGCTACGTCATCTTGTAATAGGTCACTAATGAGCCAATAATCAAGGCGTCTTTGAATAATTGGGCTTTTTTGTCTCCAAGAAAATTTCTTGCTATTAGGATTACGGATTCTCCAGATGTCAACTAAATCATAATTCAGCATAATGTCTTCCACACACTTAACTGAGTCTTTTAACACAGGGTTTCCACCCGAACAATCTAGGTCTGCGTCCATAGTTACGTTCCAATCCCCTCCTAATATAATTTTGTAGTCAAAATCATTGTATCCCTCATCATAGATAAGCTCAGACAATGTTTGGAAGAACAACGATTGCTTAGTGGTGGTATTGGGAGCGTAAATATTTATCAGAAGGAATGGAACATCTTGAATAGTTGTCTCTAAAATGAGGTACCTCCCATCCTCATCCGATCGAATTGATTTCAATTTGAAGTCAAAGGATTTACGTATAAGGATGGCGACCCCACGACTATGGTTAGAGCCATGAGCAAAGTAAATGTCCCCGGACCACTGCTTTTTCCATTGATTTTCAATCTCTTCAGTGCTGTAAGTTTCCTGCAGAAAGCAGATGTCTGAATTTTGCTTGTATAGCCAGTTGAAAATGGACTTACGTTTTTCAAAAGAACGGATACCCCGAACGTTCAGCGAAAGAGTTTTAAACTTTAAGTTGTTGAAATCCATTGAAATTTGCATACGTGTAGTGGAAAAAAGACAACAACAGACGGTAACGGTGGCGGTGGAGACAAAAGAATAGCAATATGGTGTTGGTGGTACTGAAAACAATAAAAATGCATTGGTGGGTGTCGTGGTGGTAGAAGAGAGGAAACCATGGAAATGTGGCAGTAGCGGTCGTGGTGAAGGGAATAACTGATCTGTGGATGAAAATGGGGGATTGGGATTAGCGGGATTTTATTTCTATTATTTTCTCTTCGAAACCACCACCAATGCATTTCTATTGTTTTCCGTGTTCTGCAACAACCTTTTCTGTTTTCACTCTACTACCACATTCCTATTTGTTTGATCTCTTCATCGCCATCACCACCGCCACCACATTTCAATTGTTTTCCCTCGTCCATCACCACCACTACCACATTTCTATTGTTTTACGATATCACATTATGACGTCACACAGACAACACAGAAATGTTGAGAAAAAATTTAAGTAAAAAAAGGGTCGGAAGATCACACCATCCGTGGTGATTAGTATAGGTCAGTTGAACACTGAAATTATTGACCAACATATTATTAGGGGTGTATCATTTCATGACCTTTCATTGTAAGCTCCGCTACTTTATAGCTTAAGCTTTGCCCAAATAAAGACTGAGTTGTATCGGGCAAAAATCTCCGCTAACAGATGGGTACACAACCAGTCAAAGGTAACAAAATTTCTGATCGGTGTGAAAGCTGGAAAACTATTAACGGTGAAATGCCTCATGTGGTCATGGGATTTTTGAAGACAATTTTTGAGTCAATGTTTGTATTCGCTTCTCCCGTGTCCCCTGATTTGAATAATGTCAACTCTGTAAAATCAATGTGTTTTTTTCTCGTAAACGTTCTTTCAAGTACTGCAACAAGAGTTTTCATGAAATAAAAATGCTTCTTCTATAAAACGTAGGTTAGTCCATCAATAATTTTAAATGGTGAAAAAAGGGTAAAAAGAAAAACATTTAAGCCATGTGCAATGACTTATTTACGTTAGAAAACAAGCTCTTTATAACAAGATACCTTAAGATACTTGTATCACCAAAAATTAAGCAATCAACACGAATTGAGACATTATAATGTTGAAAGGTGTAATAATAATAATATTATTCACATCAATCGATGATAGGTGCAACACATCTGTAGAGGTATTTACAATAGCTGGCGTATGGTCCACCACTGAAATGTCCATTTTGAGCTCATGACATATATAAAACAGGTCAAAATGTGTCGGTCAGTTAACATCTTTTACGACTTTCTGGTTGATTGAGCCATCAAAAAGCAAATCGAAGGAAAATTTGTATGTAAGTAAGGGCCATTCAGAATCAAGATTTCCAGGCATTCCTTACTGACAATCCTTACTCACAGATTCTATTAATAAATCAAATAATTGGGCATAAGAGAATAAATAAATTAATGCCAGATACAAATCTACGCGTTAAAGGTCTTCCAGTATTCACTGGGATAATCATATTTCACCAACAGCTGGTTTGACATTGTATCAAAACACTCATGTGCAGTTTTTGGCCTCTTCACATTTACTAGGTCGTGTTGTCCCAGAAGATATTATGTTAAAGTTAAATTTTTATCTCAAGTAATTTTTGTTTGTTTTTTGGTACGGAAATGTACGCTAATGAAGTTGAAACAAAAGAAAAAGAAAAATTACCTGAGTTAATAAATTAACAAGAACATATCCCTATGTGGGGTTTTTGGTTGAAGCCCCTTCCCCTTCAGAATTTCCAGTTTAATCTCAAAATTTCCTTAAATATGTCGGCAGGCCTTCAAGACTTAATCCCCTGGGAATTTCGAATAACCATGCATGGAGTGAGTATGGATATATGTTCTGGAACCACACATTTTGATTTAGCCTGCGAAGACAGCCGTCTCTCCTTTCTCCTCCCTTCTAGGGATGTTTCTCCTGCGAAATGTCCCTAGCGGCGAGGAGAGATCGCTGTTTTCGCAGGCTAATTTAAGGGTGCGTTCGATTAGGAAATCTGGATTTAGATTTGAAAATCCGGATTTCGGATTTGCGATCGAACGCGAATTCCGAAAACGGATTTCAACGCTGAGATATCTAATTTTAGATTTTCATCTTTACCGTTCGAAAAGGATTTGAAAAACTTTCCTTAAGAACAGCGGTCTTGCACGCGCACGCATAATTAGCAAAAAGAAGACCGCTGTTCACGATAACAGTTTTGCAAATCCTTTTTCGGATATCCCAATCCAACGGTAAAAATGGAATCCATGAAATCCGCACTTGGATTTCTTTATTGAAATCCACCGCGACGACGAATTTCTCGGAGGTAAAATCGGTTTTCGGATTTCGCGTTTGATTGCAAAATCCAAAATCCGGATTTCAAATCTAAATCCTTATTTTCCAATCGAACGCAACCTTTGATGTACTTTACATCTGCTTTATATGGCCACTGCATCCTCTAAAACAAACAATGTTGTTACCTCAAAACAACAACACAACAATAATAATTAACATCCACAATTTATATCCTGACCTCATACTGAACAAAAAAATGCAGCTCGCATATGTGATCAAAAATATTTTGGCTAGCTTCTCAAATTTAAATATTCATTTTACTTATCCTAACCTCAGATTTAAGCACTAGTTGAACAAATCAAGGATAAAAAACACAACAAAAATACAGAAAAAAAAAAATTATTCACTGGCAGCATAAACATGTGACCTTCTAGGCAGATAAATTACTTAAGTTGTGGATTCCGCACAATGTCAGCTTGAACCCGTTCACTCCAATGCTAAATTGGAGATTACATGTATTTCTCACTAAAACCCTGGTCAAAACATCTTGGGACACGAGTAAATTGGGCACAAAGACACACTTTGCTAAATGAACTCATATTCTACCTCTTAAAAAAGCTTAGGTATGTTGTTGTAAGAGCCTATTTCTGCTGTCCCCCTCTCCCCTAAGCAGTGTTGATTGTGTTGAAACAAAACTTGAATGCAGAACGTCAATACTGCATCGGGGGAAAGGGGAGAGGGAAAATACCTCATTTTGACGAGCTATAGCATTTGTGTCCTAAGAGTTTTGACCAGGGTTGTAGCTATAACTTTTAAAGCTGTGAACAAAACCTCTGTGACACACATTCCGCATAGTACTATTTTATTTTTCAGAATTTTAAAAAAGAAATTTGAATGTCTGGATTTTTTCCTCGGGCTATTATCAAGAATGAAAAGGTCAAGCAACAACCCAAGCTTTCTACTGACCAGCATAAGAAATCTTCACATGACACTAGCAAGCAAATGATGGAAAAGCTGACGACATCCTTATGGTCTCACTCTCGTGACAACTCCAGGGTGCATTTATGATGGTAATCCAACAAAAGATTTGGTCTGGTCCTTTAATTTGTAAAATAAATTAAAGTGAAAACATACTTTTTGAGTTTTCTTTGATGTTCAGTGGTGTAATTTACACAACAAGTTTTCTGCTAATCAGAACATGTGTTTAGTATCACAATTATTTCAGACATAAAAAATGCCAACCTGGGAATTGTAAATAGAAAACGGGCAAAAGAAGGAGTGTAGAATGGTGAATTTGAGACTTTTGAAGACTGCGAGACCCAGATTTCAAACTTTGAGACCGAGACTGAGAGATGCAAGATCACCCGAAAAAAAAACTTCGAGACAAACACTTTTGAGATTTCATGGTCTGGCCAAAATTTGAAGAACCATTCCATACCCCTAAAAGAGGTTTTATTACCCGAGTACATGAGGCACTTAAAATACTTTGTTGCCCCACGTGCAATTATTTACTTCAATACCTAGTGAACAACCAAATCAAAAGAAAACATTAAAACTTGCATTGAAAAAATATTACTGCAACAAAGTTTTGGGGGACTACACTGTACCAAGTTAAGGAGTCAATGTTTACAGAGAAGCTCATGTATGAAGTATAAAGAACAAAATTTCCTTTAAGCTCATCAGGTTTTGACTGGTCTCCGCATCACAGACTCTATCTTCTTAACATTAAATCCGCAAATCACTGTCTAGGATTGTACATGTCCAAATTGTTCAGCTGGGAGTGCCCTCAGTTTACAGCCAACTCTCTCTACAAGGGCCACCTTTGGGACTGGCACTATGTGTTTGTCTTACAGTAATGTCTGTCTTACAGAGAGACAACTCAAAGGAGGAAAGGAGGGCATGACCAACTTTAGGTGTCCAGCGAGGTGTCCATCTTATAGAGGTGTCCGTTAAGAGAGAGTTGACAGTAAAAGAATTTTAAAAGCACATATCTTATTTTATAAAGGCCAAAACAGGTTGCCCTTTTGTGGACTTGAGGGATCTGTGCTACACCTAAAATCTGGTCTGACATCACTACCCTCTCAGAGAAGATATACTTTTTCAAGTCCACTAAAAATCTCACTTTAAACAGATAAATCTGATGCACTTCATATAATAATGTCTTTCTCTGTCAACAGCAAAGAATATAAACTTTGCTTCATTGTGGATCCTTCCATATTGACCACCAGGTCAATATATACTTGTTATTTATTATTATCAGAAGCCATGATATAAATAACCTACAATGTTAAGGTTTTGTTACATTTCTTTATGTAAAACCTAACTGTTTTGTGGGACATTACAATGTCACTAAAGATAGAGTAATAAATTCATAAGAGTTAACATTAGATACTTAAATCTAATAATGATTTCTTATCACAAAAGCAGTTGTTTTTTTATGATTAAAATCTCTTGAACTTTCAAGTTGGTTATGGAAATATAGTACAAGGCATTCAACCCAGTGTCCTTGAAATTAATGTTTGTGATTGGAACAAAGCCAGGTTAATCCATCATATAAGCCATCACCAGATGTAGCACATGATGGCTGCACATACCAGTTTCTATCTCTTAGTTTTGCAAGATGTAATCTTTCTTGAACTTCATGTGGTTTGATAGCTGAAAAGTAAAATAATTATTACTTCAGGAATTCTGATTGACAGTCACAAACAGAAGTTATCGGCCTATCTACCTGTAACCTTCCCTCCCAAATACCAAATATAGCCCCCTCCAAATGTAATGAAATGAATTTGATTTACTATGAAGTTTTGAAGGGGAATTAAAAAACCAGTAAACATAAAACACCTTTTGATCAGCACTGCTATAGCTTGTTTTGAAGCACTTATTTTGTTCTGGTTGTAAGCCCCTCTGTTTATAGGCCCTCCAAAAACCCGTTATAAAGTTGTACAAGCCCAGGGCTTACAAGCCACAGTTAATGATGTTGAATTTCAGAACAGTCAAATAAAACCTTAAACAGAGCCTGGTAACCTACTTATTTAAGAAATCTTTACTTAGTTTTCACAAGTTTTCATGAAATGCTGCATTAGAAAGTTTTAGCATTGACGATGGTGACGGCAGTGAAAACTTCACTTTTAAAATTAATTCGCATTTTTTCAAACTTTCTCCTGTTTATTCCATTCTACCGTAGATGTCAAACGTATGTGAATTTCCCTGGAGTTGATTTTTAGGGGACTGCACTTAAGAAAAAGAAAGAAAAAGAAACATTTGTCTTCCCTTGTTTATGTCCTCCATAAAACGTGGCATTAAGTATTTTCCTGTCATAGTTGTGCGGTGACGGCAAAGAAATGTACAAAAAAGCCTGATGCATGCACAAAGGTGTTGTTTTGCTAATTAACCCTTTTGCGTTTTTGACGTTCTCGTTGCTGTCGTCGTCGTTGTTGCTAAAGCTCCCTATTATTGCTGGGAGGAGGTGGCCCTATTTGCACTTCAGTACAGTAGTTATTGGAGTATTGCTCCTTGGAGTATGTGCTTACAGTAATAAGAAAGACGGATGGGCCTCTGCTGGTAGTTTAAGGCAACATGCAAAGTTACGAACAATCAGAACATCTCTGAATGGCTCTTACATTTTTAATTGATATAAATGATTTACTTGGCTGTTGCCACCTACATTATTGGTGAACACTGAGCAAGAAAATTAGGAAGAAGTCATTTAAGGGATTCTATAACAACATAAATGTTTTGAAAATTACTAACCATCTGGTAAATCTTGTTTATTGGCAAATATCAAAATAAGGGCATCCTTCATCTCCCGGTCATTTACTATACGGTGAAGTTCTGTTCTTGCTTCATCAATACGATCAAGATCAGCACAGTCAACTACAAATATCAAGCCCTGGGTTCCATTGTAATAATGACGCCATAAAGGACGGATTTTATCTTGTCCTCCAACATCCTAAAAAATCAATATTCACTTACTGTGAAACTCACAAAACCATAAACACTAGGGCCCAGTTGTTCGAAGGCTGATTAGCACTTAACCCAGGGTTAAATTTAACCCGGGTTTCTTTTTCTTTTGTTCAAAAGAATTTTCTCGGACAATTTTCTCTGATATTCATAGAGCTCGAATCATCAACTTCTTGACAAAAAGAATTAAACTGAATATACTTTATAAGCTTTCTTTTTTTGGAATTCAAATTTTGCACTAACCCTGGGTTATCTTAACCCAGCCCAGAAATTAACTTCTGGAATGCGGCTAATATGACGATAAGGTAGATAAGATTAATAAATTCCTGTCATTAAATCCACTGTCATTAAGACAGTCCACATGAAGCTAGTGCTTCAAACTTGACCTTTTTCAAACTCACCTTTTTAAGAGCGAACATAACTTTAGAGAACAGCCACCAGAAAAAAAAGACACTTTGTGCGATATAACTTGGAGGATTGTAGACATACCATACTAACAAGATATGTATGAGACAAGCCTGGACAAGAGTTTACACATAAGATTTCTATGAACTATAAACTACAGTACTATGAACCACAGTATTTGCTGTATAAACTATAAACTACTGTATAAATGAAATGTTCTTGGTGTTGCAGAAACTATAGAGCTCTTTGGCTTACAAGTACGTTTTGTTTTCCCTGTGCAGGTCATGTGATAATACTGTAGAGAACTGTTCAGGACTCTCAAATTTTGTCTTATTTTCTCTCACTGAGAATGACTGGGAAGGAGACTGTGTCTTTATTAGTTGGCATTTTGGTCTCTCTTAAGTTAAAGTAAGATAAAAATAAGCATGGAAAAATGATTTTACACTCTGTGAAACTTTCACCCTGTCTTGAGATACCACCTTTTTATGACTGGTAACCATGCATTTAAATTTTTTTGTCGAAGAGGTGACGTTCAAAAAGGTTGAGCAAAGAACACTGTCATACCTACCCAAACATTGAATTTAACATTCTTGTATGAGACAGTCTCCACATTAAAACCTACAGTTGGTATAGTTGTGACTGATTGTCCCAACTTAAGTTTGTATAAAATTGCTAACTTTAGGTCAAGGATTTAATAAATTTACAAAAGTTACATGTTAATTGCAAACTGCTAGTTCAGGGGTTTCAAAATGTTTTGAAGTAGGTGGCCGACTATGGAAAAGTAGGCAGCTGTGACCATCGAGGGGCTGCAAGGCCCCTGAAGCTAGGGGGGTCTAGAGTAGCTGTCAACATACGGTCAAGTAGCCGGCAGCACTCTGGCAGTCGCCGGCTTGTTTTGAAACCACCGCTAGTTTTAACATCCTACATTACTAATGACGAGATCCCTAAATTAAAACTTTTATAACCTAACCTGTACTTTTTTTAAAATACTCAAAAAAGCCTTAAATTTTGCAAACTGTGTCTACAAATACGGCAAAGTGACTCTTATAAGACCCCGCTCCCCCCTCCCCCACTTAAAATACCCACCAGTCATAGGTTCATCTACCTTAAAACAAAGAAAGCATCAGATAATAAGCCCCTCCCACCCACCGCTCCCCCCCCCTCGGGATATAAGCTCACGTCTAGCTTGTATTAAAATAAATTTGATTTCTTATGATATTTTGAAACTATTTTGAAAACCAGTGTAAGTAACACATATTTTGATCAGCACTGCTATAAATTGTAGCTTGTTTTAAAGTGCTTTTTCTGTTCTAGTTATAAGCCCCCTCGAATATAATCCCTTTATTTATAAGACCTCCTACACACAAAACCCCTTGCAAAGAAGTACATGTATAAGCCCAGGGTTTATAAGCCACAGTTTACGATGTTGCATTTCAGAGCGAGTACAACATTAAAAAGAGCCTCAGTGGTAACCTACTAATTCAAGGAATCTTTAATTTATACAGTTATCACAAGTTTACATGAAATGCTGCAGTTTATGGCATAAAAAATCAGGAAGTAACACTTATAATATACTAAATAGATAGACTGCGTTAATTTGACCATTGAGGTAGTATGGGTTGAGTTGAACATCCAGTTCGTTGGGTATAGATTTTTATATTTTACAGTCCATACCTTACTTTACCCTAATATTCTTGAATCAATAGACTATGCAAAATCCCTCATTTTCCTCAGACATAGCAGAGGCAGCAAGTTACGCAAGCGCAAGGGAAAACAGCTACCCACAAGTAAGGTGATGTGACTCCAAGTACCCCCTTTCCTCATGGGTGGTGACTTTCACGCTGCTTATGTGATTTGCCACTCTAATATCCCTTAAGAAAATCTAGGACTAGGGAGAGGGACTGCTACTAGTAACAGAGCTGTCATTAAGGGCTGTAACCCAAAACACTTATTATGGCTGAGCTCACTTGATGTTACGGGTTATCAAAATGGAAGGCTAGAGGTGACACTTTCTGATATGTTACACGTAAATCTTCAGTTGCTACAACTGCTTCAAAACTTAATGACAGCCCTGACGGTAGTGTAGGCATCAACAGATACTTCAAAACTTTTCCAACAATTTATATTGCAGGACTCTAATAATCATTACTTCTAAATATATTAAAATTATTCTCAAAACATACATAAATTATGTTACTAGGCACAACAAGTAAAAGATACTGGTTTTTCCAGCAGCATCAAGACCCAACATCAGAATTCTCATTTCTCTATTGCCAAATATTTTTGATAATAGCTTCCCCATGTTGTCACTTTTATAGCCTAAAACACAAAGGGAAGAAAAAAAGGAAATAAAATTAAACAAAATTAATGCACCAAAACCTCCCCTAAATGGACACCAAACCATAGCCCTTGTAATTTTACCATTAAAACCCCATATTTTAAACCTCCTGGAAGCAGAAACCTCTTGTAAGAAGAGGAGGAAACCATTTTTAGACTCTCCAAATAGCAACAACAACCTTAATCTGACAGTAAAACAAGTGAAGACTAAAATCAAATGTCACTAGAGGGTCATCACGTAATAATTATTTAAAGTGGATGTAACAAGTAAAATGACACACTGGTGTAGTCCTTATGTTATATTCACCACCAGCCAGGGTGCAAAAAAAGTCTGTTATACAGCCTGTCATGTGGACAAGCTGTAGCTAGCACGTACCAGCCCCCAAAAAATTTTGACGAGCAGGATTGTTTGCATTTCTTCAGTTATTAAATACTCCCAACAAAACCTTCACTTGCCCGATGGGCAAGTTAAGAACAGAATTCACTAGCCTGATAGCAAAATCCACTAGCCCTGGTCTATCGAACATTACCTTCTTTGCACGCTGACAGTCAGCTCAAATCAAGCAATTCTTGTCAGTTCCTTATGTAGTGCTTGACATTTATTAAATAAACACCAATGAAATACCAGGTGAGCTTTCGCGCGAAAAAATAATATCTTTACAGGTGAAAATAACCTGTTATTTTTTCACACGTGAAAAGATCACCATTTCCGTGGCTACATAATAAATTGCACCTTTTGCAGCAAAACAATATTTAAGTGAAATGGTTTGGCATTTTATTGGTGTTTATATAATAAATAAAACATCACATGGCTACTTGGAGATATGAAATTTCTCTTCTTGTGTTGAAAAATATTTCACGAGTGAGCACACTTGAAGAGAAATTTCATATCTCCGTGCAGCCATGTAATATCCTCTATTTGTCCAACCTCCCACAAGTGGATACCGTCCATTAGGAGACACTTGTGTCTGATCACATGTACAAGAGTGTCCACCAATGTGAGCTTGGACCTGATTGTTTCTCACAACGAGTGTTGTTATTTTATTATAGCGCAGCTCTCGCACGCAAATCGCACCAGCAGGGCACCATGGGTAAGAAAATGAAGTAATCTACCCATCTGAGAAAATTGGTAGTCACGTGACTGTACACCGACCAACCGACTGCCCGACCGACCGTCCCTCCACACCACATGCATAGCAATGTAAAATAACTCAGTCAACAGGTATGGCAACCCAAGCGCCAGTCAAGGTTATTTTGGCGGGAAATCGCATAGCCACTGGCATCTTGTCAATAAAGACGAAAACGGAAAGTGAAATTGTCTCTGTATTCGTGTTGTCTAAAGTATTTAGTTTAGATTAATTGTCATGTCCACAAATTTGGAATATAGAGCAGGAGAAAGAGAGAGAAAAAGAGAAAGTAGGAGGAAGGCCAGCGAAGCTCAACGAGAAAAAGGGTGAGAGAGGTCTAGAGTGAGAAATAAAAAACAAAGGAGACATTTTTTTGTTGGAAGAACAACAGCAAAATTTTGTAGCCGCGGTGACAAAATAGGAAATGCTAGCAGCCACCAATGCAACGTGAAAATGAGTGGCAGCGAAAAAAAAGTGAACAAGAACATGTACAACATTTCCTCCATAAAACGTGTAACTAAGAAGTTTCTGGAAGTTTCACGTTGTAGTCGTGCAAAACAACAGCAAAGAAATGTACAAAAATGCAAAGTTGCTTTTTTTGCTAATTAGACCAACTGTTGTTTTTTCACCGTTCTCCGGCATTGCCTTCACCGCTTAGCATTACACAATTTTATATATTTTTGAACAAACTATAAATATTATCGAGAGCTTCGCTTTCAGCCCTGGCTAAATCTATATATTATTTGTTAACAGTTAGTTCAAGTTAAGTAATTTTTCCAGCTCTTCGTTGCACTTGAGGTTTACCCAACCTCCCATGAGCTGACACTTCCCACTCTACTAGCTAGGTGTCAATGCCTGTGAGGTTAGACTTAACAAAACGAAAAAAAAAAACCAATTTGACTACATTGATGACAAGAAAGCAGTGACTGTTTGTTTGTTTGTATGTTTGCTATTTTTGCCTTTGTACTTAGAAACCCCCAGAGTTAATAGGATAAGGGATAGTGGGTACCACCCAAAATTAAATCTTGCTCCTGATGAATGGTTAATTTTCTTCAGGTGGAATTACACAACCTGGATTTCTATTTTACTATAGTTCACAATCATAACAGTCTCTTTAACTAGCTTGCACATATTTAACTTGGTGCCTACTTTGATTTTTAAGACATCACAGATGTCCTTTGTAGGGTACATGTCCTTATCAATGAAATACACTATCACTAGAAAAATTTGTCTTAAACACCCAGCTTTTTCCAGACTCTCTTAAAATTGTATCTTCTTCATTTTCAGTTTTGTCCTAATATTTAGTACATTGCTACTCATGAGGTGCAGTTGCAGTTTTCCAAAAATGAAAAAATAATAACTAACAAAAATATACAATAAAATAAGCAGTCAGAAAAGCTCATTATTTGCAGGTAAAATGACATTGTTTTGACATAATAAGCATTTTTTCTTTCACCCAGATTAAACTGGAAAAGGGCAAAAATGGGCTCTTTAGGTTCTTAATACTCTATTATTATTCAAGACTGAAGAAACTATTCAGAAAAATTATTGACTTCCAAAATGCAACTTGTAGAATATTGAGTAATCTTCATTTGCAAAATGCATCCAAATACACGAGAAAATTTTGTAATGTTCAGGAAAAAAGCAATGAATTAAGCTTGACAAAAGAATTAAGCTTAAAGTGCAGTAAGACTTAACTGCAATTTCAAAGGAATTCTCATCATTCCAAAACATACACACACTCTGCATTTTATTCATTGCCGGCTGCCCATTAGCCAATCTACTTCCAATATTGCAATTTTTTTAGAATAAGGAGTATGTTATCTGTCCTTCTACAGAAAGAACGAAGTCTCACAAACGGATCGATGCGATACATTTTCTGGTTTTTAGCTTAAGAAATGAGATAGGTTTTTACGGCATAGCTGCGATAAAATTTCAAATTCGTATTAGCTAATATTGATAATGAAGAGGAACCTCGGAACAGTGCATTAGATTTATAATTCTTTCGTCAAATAAAAATGTCAGTTGCAGGGAGATCTTCGCTGAAAAAGTGGATTAACACCCTAATAAAATCAGCTAGATTTCAGGCAATACACGAAATTGCTCTAGTTAGGTTGAAAAATGTATAATTTACGAATTTACATACAATCGAAACAATGTCAAACACTGCTACAGACTGTAAAAATTAACTAAACACGAGATTTGTGCGCCTCCGTGTCATATTTGATTGGGAAAAAAGGGACAGCGAAACTGAATTACAGCCTTGAAAAGCTTTATTACGAAGCTGGAAATTGTCGGCTAAAACATCTACAATTAAATGCTTTAAAGTTAAATAAAAGTATAAATAAACAAGCTTTAAATTATAAGTTTTACGATTTACACAAAGAAATGGCGTTGTCTGAACAGTGTAGCTTGCGACTAAGCGCGTTAAAAGTACTTAATACCGAGACAAAAGCATCTTAATTAAACGATAGGGTACCTTGATGCTTATTCCGCAAATCAGGGTCAGTTGTAGAAGAACAAATAGCTTTAAAGCTTTGAAAATCTCGTTACTGTACTGCAGTAGGCTCCGCCATCTTAGAAAATAGAAACACACCTTGGCTAACAGCATCCTAGAGCCCAGCCTTCTTCAAGACCACGGCGAACAGCACTGTGGGTAATATTCGTACTTACGGTCACGCAACTAACAATCTTAGCTTGCGGTATATTAAAAATGCTTCTAATTTCGTAGCTGTTGTAGTAAATCCTGTTGTGACCTGGGTGCCCAAAAAGAGGGAATTTATAGCGTTTTGAAATCGTATTTTCTTTAGAAAAATGCCTCCACTTTGTATAGCTCAAGTCTACACGTGATCAATATGCAGCATGGGTACTTATATCACAGGCAGCCCAAGCGCACTATGTGTAGGTTCGGGCTTCAGAGGTCATTTGGTCGGAATATATTAAAATTATTAGTGTATTATCTGATGCTAAATAAACGCAAAAATCTTAAAGATATGAAGTCTTCTTGTTTGTCTATCTGTACTAGTAGCCTTTAAGATAAAGAAGGTGGTATGAAGTCTTCTTGTTTGTCTATCTGTACTAGTAGCCTTTAAGATAAAGAAGGTCGATATTTCTTGAATTATTATATAATACATGTGATTCGGGCATGTATTCGAATCTACAACGCTAAGAAAAAAAAAATCATGATCACGCGAAATATTGATTCAAAAAGGTCCCTTACCTTTAGTTCATAGCCACTTTGTGTCCTACGGCCGGTTTAAACGACGTTTAGTCGACTTTCTTTCCATCGAGTACTGACGATGGAAAGAAAGTCGAAAAACCAAGAAAGTCTGAATCAATTTTTCGCGTGATCACGATTTTTTTTTTCTTAGCGATTCGAACATTAAGGGCTCGAATCACATGGAATAATGCAATAAATATCGACTTTCGTTATCTTAAAGGCTACTAGTACAGATAGACAAACAAGAAGACTTTATATCTTCATATTCTAGTATATTCCGACCAAATGACCTCTGAAGCCTCAACCCACACATAGTGCGCTTGGGCGGCCTGTGCTTACATGTACCAGGCGTAGTCAATCGATAAACCCATAATCGATATCAATCGATAACAATCGATAACAATCGAAGATTGATATCGATTCCGATACCAATCGATAGAAATCGATAAAGACATGAAAGTTGTGAGTTCGATTGATATCGATTTCCGATAGAAATCGATAACGATTGATTTATCGAATTTTATCGATTATTATCGATTGTTATCGGAAAAGATTGTTGTCGTTTTACAAGTTAATCATCGACACAATGTTGTCTGTATGGTTTTATTGATCTGAGTCATTCAATCATCATAGCATGCAAGAGGTTTACAATTATCAACAAAATACTATTGGAACAAAAGCAATAACAAGAACATTTGGTCTTTTTATCGATCTTCAGCTTCAGCGCAGTTCATAGTACAGGAAGAAGAAGAACAAGTTGCAGCCAAAGTAGCGGTGTTCAACCCTCGGCTAGTCTCGATATAGCAACGCCAGAAAGATGAAGCAGAATAAACAACAAAATTTTATTATGCACAGTGAAATAACAGCTTCTGCCGAACCAAGTACGGTACCTTCTGCTTAAAGATGGCAGCGATCTGGAGGGCTCCAATGTCCATGCATATATCGCATTGAACTGGCCGATTCACAACGCGAGATTGCCACAAAAGACATACAGGAAGCAGTAGATAACGCTGGAATGAGTGGACATTTTAAAACGCCAGAAAACCAAGTGGGATGAACACTCCGCCTTAACTAGATAATGAAATCGATAATAAAATGCTTTCCTTAAACGCCTTTCTCGTATATTCGTTTACTAAATAGCAACGCCAGTCTTCAGTAATGTGTTTGAAATAAATACTCTTTTGGATTATCGAATGTTATCGGTAATTATCGATTATCGGTTGGTATCGATTTTTGCCAATCGATAAAAATCGATAATTTTTTTTTGTCAGTTCGATTGTTATCGTGTTCACTCACCGACTCTTTTCAACATCTTTCTGGAGAGAACTATAACTGACGCACTGGAAGATCACAAAAGAACAATCAGCATCGGAGGCAGAGCAATTACCAACGTACGTTTTGCTGATGACATTGATGGCCTGGCAGGATAAGAGGAGGATCTAGCCTCCCTGGTGGATCGCCTGGGCCTTTGGCATGGAAAATAGTGCAGAGAAATCCAAACTGATGACGAACAACGCTGGATGAGGTTGAGAGCTTCAAGTATCTGGGCGCAGTCGTCACAGATCAGGGATCCAGGCCTGAAGTACTGTCCAGAATTGCACAGACAACAGCAGCACCAGCGAGAATGAAGACCATCTGGAACGATAATCATATCTCTCTAAGTTCAAAGATCAGACTAATGCGCTCCCTGGTTATCTCAGTACTGTTGTGCGCCTGCGAAATCTGGACATTGATAGCGGACATCCTGAAGAAATTGCAGGCCACTGAGATGTAGACTGTTCACAGCCCTCTATTTTCCCGTAAGATCGTCGAGATCTATGGCTTTGCGTTACGGGCTACCATCTTCCATGAGTGTCAAAACTACTTAGGAGGCGGGGGCGGTTTAGGAGGAAATAATTGTAATCCCCGATGCCCGCCCCCTGGGTACGTTTAAAAATCAAGATGGCCGTCATTAAAGGTAAGACGTGCTATATCTCGACGATCTCACGAAAAAATAGGGGACTGTGAACAGTCTAACTGAGATGAGATGCTTTAGAAAACTGCTTGGCATCTCATACAGAGACCACATCACCAACGATGCAGTCAGAAACGACAAGTATCAGGCAAGCCGTTGGGCCCTATGATAATATCTTAACCACGGTAAAGAAACGCAAGTTAAAGTGGTTTGGGCATGTATCAAGATCGGCAGGGCTTGCCAAGACAATTTTGCAAGGAACAGTGCCTGGAGGGAGAAGAAGGGGCCGACAAAAGGTTGAAGTTTTGCAACACCGTAAGAAAATCTGAAAACAAAATCAAATAACATTCAATTTTAGTTATCTAATTTTGTAATTTTAGATGCTAGATATTTTATATTTTTACATTTCTATGTACATATTTCTTTCTTTCTTTCTTAATATTGATTTGTGGAAAACCTGCAAAATAGCTTTAGCTAAGTGTTTCTCCCACGTTAAATAAAGATTATGTTATGTTTTGTAAATGGAGGGACCGGAAAGCCGAAATCCATCTAGAAGAAGGGAGACTCCGAAATGGTGTAGCAATTGTGCTAGAACAAAAACATTTTTATTGGTATCTGGACTGAAGAACCTTGCGAAAGGCAGGGAAATTGAAAGAACTGACATATGGGCAGTTACCGCTGGAACATCTTAGGTAAGGGAAGGTACGATGGAAAAACTTTGGTGGAGCATCCACTCAGGAGAATCAGGAAGACTCTGTGAATACTGTCATAATCCGCCTGATGGCAACCCTATTTAACATCACGATCACACAGGCGTTACGCCTTAACTTTGGACAATGACGACGATGCAGTTGAGGACCGGTCTGTGACCATCAGCAGGAAGTCGTGAACCAATCCCCCAAAAAAGGCATTCTTGTTGTGCTTGGCGAATGGAATGCCTAAGTAGGAGACGATGCTCTTAAGAACTGGGAAGGCACCTGTGGTAGCCTGAGAAAGCAGCCGACATTTCGCATCGCCACCTTTGGTCCCCCAAAATGACGTCTGAGAAATGACTGCAGAAATTCCATACTGGTGACGTGTCACTACCTAGATCTGGATAGCGCCTCTGATACGCTTACACCGACCTTTAAGAAAGACGATGCGACAGAGATAGGAAATTACAGGCCAATATCGCTACCCAGTATTCCGAGCAAAATCTTAGGATCAGAGGTGAATGACTCACTGGTGCATCAGGTAAGAAACATGGGTTAGCTTCAGACAGACAATGGGCTTATCGATAGGGGTACTCGACTGAACTCCTGCTAGTTCATCTTACTGAAACATGGAGAAAAGCTGTTGATTCGGGTCTCACAGTGGCTGTTGCCCTTGTAGACTTTCGCAAAGCGTTTGATAGTGTCTCACATCCGGTCTTGTTGGAGAAATTACTCAAGAACTTTGGCATTTGTGATCAAGCACTGGGTTGGATTGCTAGTTACTTAATGGAAATAACTCTAACACCATGCCCGTATCCGTCGGTATACCACAGGGATTGGTGCTCAGCCCTACACTGTTCTCTTAATTTAATTTACCAACGATCTACCGTCATGTGTGAAATCAGGCTCCGTTTACTTATTCGCTGACTACACTACGATCTACTGCATTAAACTTACGGCAGATGAAGTGGTCGTTGGACAAAGCTTTAGACGAAATGTATGATTGGTGTATTCTAAATCGCCTTACCCAACATCCGGAGAAAAGCGAGGCAAATTTGTAAAACCGGTACTATGGGGCCAGTGGCGCCAATCCACATTGGCACTGACGCCATAGCCTGGGTTAACAAATCTCGCTTACTAGGTACAACAGTTGACGATAAACTCTCCTGGGTGCCCCACATGTTGGATGTCAAGAAGAGTTTCGCAAAGAAGCTAGACCTAATCAGGAGGTCCAGGTTTTTACCAAAGGTTGTTGTTATTTATTACATATTGCCATCAGTAACTTACGGCCTCGTTCTGTGCTGATGTGTTCGATTCGTTGGAACGATTGCACTGTAGGGCGGCAAAGCTAATTTTCAAATTACCAAATGATGAGATCGTTGGACGTGTTAAAAGAAGTTGATTGGCGTCCGTTGAGCTATAGTTATAAGCTAGTTCTGTTAAAACATACGTGTAAAGCATTTCATGATGAGCTCCCACAAGTGCCACCAGATAATATTGTAATGAAACGCTCTACAGGTTACTCTTTACGAGCGCCAGACTCTCAAACGGAGCCTCGTTTCAGCTCTACCTATGGCAAAAACTCTATCGCTCATAGAGGCCACGTACTATGGAATGCTTTAATTTTTAAGCTGGACAAGAATTTTTGAAACAAGTTATAAAGACCTGAAGAGGAAAACCAGTTCAATGGACAATTTTAAAGAGTTGACTTTTAAGACTACTTCTACAACAACTACAAATTTTAGACGTAAAGATTTTAATTATATTTAGGGGATTTTAGAGTTTTTTGATGTACATATATAGTTTAGTCAGAGTTTTTAACAATTAGCTTTTAGATAGTCCGATTTTGTTATTTTATTATGTATATATATTTCGTTCTTTGCATAGCTTTTAATATCATCGTGCTAAAATAAAGGTGGTCTGTCTGTCTGATTGGTTGAGGCAAATTGCCCTCGCACCCCGACCAATCAGAAGCACTACCCAGATCTGGGTAATTCACGTCACCAGCATAAAATTTCTGCAGTCGTTCCTCAGACGTCATTTTGCGAGGAAACCAGTGATGGCATCGCGAAATGTAGGCTGTTTTCTCAGACAAACGAGAGGTTCTAGGCTTCTGGAATTTGCTTGTTGAAAATCTCGTGTTGGTGAGTTCACCTGGCAGAGGCATATATAAAGCATCCAGAACAAAAATCATGGCTCAGCCCAAATGGAGAATACTACATCAGGCGCTTCCAAACACTAAACTTCCCAGTTGCTGATGTCGAAGGCGACCATGAATTATAGTAATGATAAACTTCCAGTTCCATTTGAAGAAGATTATAATGCAGGGCTCCCACAAGTATTAGTTCCATCTCGAAAAGCGTAAAGACCCTGAAGTGGGAGAATTCTCTCTAGTAAGATTTGCACCACTCACCGGCACTTACCATGCTCGATGTAGATGACACAGAAGTGGACACACTAATGAACACCTTTAATGCAACAATGACTGAAACAGTTAGGGCATTCGAAATAGGTGGACAGAATACTGCGCACAACTGTGCAACCATGTATACGAAGGTGACCCAGAGGTACTGAATGTCTAACCAGGAGCCAACACTGGTAACTAACCAGTCTTGGAGGAGGAGGTCGAAGCAGTGATATGGGACAATATCCCACGGTAGGTAGCATAAGCACGACGAGATACCGTTATTAGCGCCTTACATAAAATCAGTAATGAGATCTGGCATCCTGAGCCAATCTGAACACAGTTATAGAGAACCCCTACAACAAAGCCACCAGTGCTGTCTACCTTACTGGCCGTATAAGAAGACTGGTTCAGAACGATGTTCCGGAGTCAGACAAGGCTGTTTGCCCTTACCGAATCTTTTCAACATCTTTCTGAAGAGAAGTATGATTAACGCACTGGAAGATCACAAAGGAACAGTCAGGCTCGAAGGCAGAACAATCACAAACTTGCGTTTTGCGGTTCACATGATGGCTATCGGTGATCGCGTCTCTTAAGGTTTTCAGGGTTCGTACAGATATTGGATCCCAAATTCAAGATTTTTTCCATACTCAAGGTTATCAAATAGGTGATCAATAGAGACCTTAAAAACGCAGGAACAAAGCTTTTTTCATGATGGCGTTGCAAACTTACAGGTGAAATCGAATAAGATTTTACCAAAACGAAAAAAAAATTCACTTGCAAAGCAGATTTTTTCAAGGTTTGGAAAATTGCCGGGCAAATTTCAAGACTTTTTCAAGATTTCAAGACGCCGTAGGAACCTTGGGTTTTCCATAAATGATCGGTTCCATAACTGGAGAGCTTGCTCGCAAGCTAAAAATCTTTCGAAATTTTCAACAACAAGCAGAGTGACTGTTTAGAGACGAAACTTTATTGACCAGTGAGACTCTATCAGAAAATAAAGTTTACTTGACCTCGAATAAGAAAGGAACATCTGAGTGTGCTAATTCGAGGAAACATGGTTTACTAAATTAATTTAATATTCTGTATTACGAATACATGCTAACCAACAGTCTACCAATAAAATAATTGTACATATAGAATGACTGGCGTACAATTCTACACGGGGCTTGTTCTAAGTGTAGGAATTTGGGATTATTCTATGTTCTTTTAGTCCGTACACGAAAAATACCATATTAGTTACCATATTAAAGGCCATTAAAAAGAAATGAACTAAGACGTAGATAAAAATAGTATCAAGCACACAATCTACCAGAGATTTACCTCGCAAAATTTTTTTTGACTTAATGTCTATTTAAAAATATGAGACAGCCCTGAAAATTATCGAGTTGCCCAACACCAAAAATTTCATAAAAAATGTTCTTATGCTTTGCGTATTCCACAAGCATTTATTTAAATTAGAAACTAGCATTTAAGCATATTTCAAGATACAGTACTGGGAAGAAATTTTGTCATGTGTGACTAATCCAATAATATTATTTTGAAAATTTTCACCTTTTGTGAGGCGTTAATTGTCTTATTAATGTTATTGTCCAAAAGTAGTACAGTGCTTTTCACTGGCAAAATTTCTATCCGGCAAACAAGTAATTTGTCCTGGAAATAGCTTTATCTACCTTATAAAACAGATGAGTTCTGATGAATAAGGATGAATTTACACTATTTATAATACAACAATCGGAAAATCAAATCAAATTACACTTCAATTTTATCCAGCAATGTTGTGACAAAACAAAATCAAGGTTAAGAGTACCTAAAGTACTAAATAAAAATACAAAATATTTTAAACAAGCAAAAACAGGTACCTTAATATAATACAATTATAATTCTGGCAAAAAAGCAAACCCCATTCACTCTGACAAAATCCAAAATGGGCCCTTAATTTTTTTTCTAAAAAAAACCTCAATCATTTTCTTCCAAGTAGACAGATAACTACCTTTTACTAAACGCCTGGGGCTTGACTTAAGAAACCATCCTTAGTAAAGATATCCTGTATCCTAACAAGGTTTGATTAACACTCCTGACCAATGCTGAAAAAAAATTGTGATAAAATATTATCTGAACCTAAAAGTCTTCAGGTATCTACTCAGTGCTCGAAATTAACTTTTGGATCTGGTCTTCCGCAGGACCAGTAGAATGAAAATTTACTGGTCCATCAGCAAAACTACTAATCACTCTTATCATTTTCAATTTTTTTTGAATGTATGCCGTGAATTTGTGTCTGAAAGTTAATACATGAAAAAATTATTGCAATCAAATAAACGCAACCATAGTAGACTTTAATGACTAGCGCTTTTTGCCTGTTCGTTTTTGAAACGTTTGTTTCAAGGCTTTTAGCACTTTTTGGTACAATAATAACCTCAGAGAGTGGTAACCCTACTCCTCCAGGGGACAAGTGGGAAAGAAAACTACTCGTTTTCGGAATTTTTTACTCGTTTTTGACGAGCGGACGACCGTTAAGTTCGAGCACTGCTACTCCCTGGACAGTTAATCATTAGTTGTAGTTTGAGAAATGAATTTTAATGATTAAAATAAAGTATTTGTTGTGGTTGAATTTGTTCCTTGGATGAAATTTTACATTTCCCTTGTTTTTACACTGCATTGTCATAAATTAACATTCCTCCTAAAAAAGCAATAAAATTTACCAAGGATAAAACTGAACAACAACATACAGCTATTTCAACTAAACTTGACTGATTTAATGCCTCCCATCAAATGCAGAACGACAACAAAGTCATGTGGCTGGCTGAAAATCCTCTTATAGTTCAGTTATAACTTTGCAGTGTTTTCATGCTACTTATGGATAAAACAGAGCAAAAGCTTGACTTTGGATTTTATGACTGATGGGTTGCTGGTCAATTATTATTATGAAATTGCCCATATTGCAACGAAGTCACGTTGTGTAGGCTTTCCAACAATGTTAATTAAAAAAGCTGTACACATGTAGATTTCCACAGGAAGACCAAACAGTAATGTGGATGCAAGTTGTCCCAAAGGCATTAGCCTACATGCAGCCGCACCCTCACCCCGACGAAGGAAAAACGGAGAGAGGGACTCCCTCTCTCCGTTTTTCCTTCGTCGGGGGGAGGGTGCGGCTACACAAAGGCTACAAAGGCATTTCCAAACTAATTAGCACTGAATGACTTACACCTTAAGTTTTGTCTGGAAAACAACCAGCTTTCAGGTGCTTTGCGAGTGACTCACTACTCTAAAATAATGTCATTGGCATTAGTAAATGCCAAAAAATTAATAATAGAATGCTCTGCAACAGCCTACACAATGTACATAGATAAAAAATATGCACACACTTTGCAAGAGCCAGCATCGCGGACATAATCTAACATCGTGCTTGTAATAGTAACGACTGTTGAGCAGTGCCAAGATCCCTATTCTGGGCCCCCAACAGACTAAATTACCAGATTTGCATTTTGAATTGCCCATTAACCTGATTGGCCAATTGAACAATGACTTTTTAAACAAACCAATCATGGGACGTACTCAAGTCCTGGTACACAGCTAGGGGCCAACAACAAGGATTTAGGCCGTAGCTTGCAGACAGACTTAACCCTTAAAGCCCCAGTATCTACATACAAATTCTCCAAACTGATCTCTATACATTTCCTTACAGAATGAGTTAAGAGAATTTGATAAACGATCAAGGCATTTTTACTTGGGTGATCATTTTAATAATTCTCATAACTTATCTGTTGACAATATTTGGATATTGTTAGGAGAAAATGGATCTTGGTCACTATTGGGACTGAACGGGTTAACAGCCAATAACCAGATGTTAGTTTTGACTGTGGCGCACAGTACCTCCGCTACATCAACTTTGAAAATATATTTAACCATGTACTGCTTCTAATACAGTTTCACAACTTCAGAGAGAGCACATCCTTTACTTTCTCCAGTAACATTCCAACAGCTGCACACCTCATAAAAAAGTATGTAATAAAAATGCAAAAAAAAGTAGCAGCAATATCAAGTCCATTTCAGGATAAAACTGCTGTGAGTTTCAATAATGTTCAAATAATGCTGTTGGACCATAAAAAACTATTGAATTATTGTGGAAAATTTAATTACTAAGCTGAGCATCATGTGCGATGATTGGAGCTAAGCCATTGTAATCCTTGATATAAGCCATCTCCTGTTGTTGCACATGACGGCTGCACATACCAGTTCCTATCACGGATTCTTGTAAGACCAAGTTTTTCTTGCACTTCATGTGGTTTCATTGCTGCAAAATGAAAAAAGTAAAAAATAATATTATTAATTGACTGATAAAATCATCCTCCGGGCTATAGTCACAATAATTATTGTTTATTTGAGAGAATCCAAGATAAGAATCTTGATCTTGGATTTGTTAGATTCATTATGTCATGTAAGGAAGCAAAAATTATCTAATACGACATGTACTTACCGGCTATGAATAGTCTACTCCAGTAACCATAAAAAAGAAAAAAAACGTAATGCTGGGTATCAAACCCAGTACCTCTTCTCCCGAAGTCAAAATGTTAAAGCTGTGATTGAAAATTCATACAATGTACAACATGTTTGCACGTATTATATGCAGCCTAAACCATTGATTGAGCAGTTAATTATTCTACTGAAAAAAAAATGTTATTTTGGCCTCTATTTTTTGGTAAGAGTATCCAAAACACCCTGATTCTGTCTGCCATAGTTGCTCCATTTACATCCAATCAGCCGGTATTTGCCCTTTTGCAAACTGGTTAAACCAGGACACTACAGTGCAGTGTATTATGGCCTCATATTTTGCACGTTCTCTTGATCTTATATGGTAAAATGAGATAATAGTGGAATAATAATACTTCATAAGCAAGTTTATTCCTTTTCCTTGGCCAGTGCATCAATAGTAAGCAAATAAACCCTTCACTGCTAAGAATTAATGAATTAATATACATCATTACTCAAACACTAGCAACTCAAAAATGCAATAATATCCATCTTACAGAGCAGATTAAGAGCCAAAGAATCCAAATGAAAGCCTTGCACCTGATAAATTTGATAAGTAAAGTGCCAAAAAAATTGAAAATTACTATTTGAAAGTAAGCAAGGCAATCTTTTCAATCACAGTGAGATGTGCCAGAACATACAATGTGTGCTACGTTTTACGCTCATCTTTCCTCATTAACTTTACAATAAGATAAGTAAAGAAAATTGATGCAGAGAAATGCATGTTTACCAAAATAAACAGAAGCCATGGCAAATTTGGTCATTTTTTATTTCAGCAACGCTATAAAAGAGACAATGGAAACAAATCTGTCCCACAATCTTCATCATAAGGAAACATCAACTAAAACTGTTACTCATAAGCAATTACAGGGTCACATGGCTGATGGCATTTTACTTTGCACATTGAATACCTATTATTATGTATGCCCGGTAAACTCTACGTCTAGTGGTGATGCTGGTAATAGTATAATAGGAAATTATTTTACAGACAATTAGGGACTGGTCAAAAAGTATGGGGGGGGGAGGGGGTGGGCCGGAGCATTTGGAAATGTGGTGGGTAAAAAACACATGACCCACCCCCTCCCTTCGGCACAAAAATGACTGACCCACCCCTAAAGCAAGGTTGGAAATTGCATGACCCACCCCCTAGTTAAAACATGGATGTTCGGTTTCCTCTTAATAATCCAATAAAACCTTGTTCTGTGCTTGACAAAATTTGTTGATACACTGCTACAACCAATATCAAAATCACAGAACTCATGCCTTTCACTGAAAAGACGAATGTGAAAAACCGAACATTTCTTGTTTCAATGGACGTTATGAGTCTTGACAAATATACAGCAAAACGAGGGTAAATTGAAATTATTTGTCACAAAGCATATGAAATTTTCAACAAAGACAACCCATTCCTACACATTACTTGCCGGAAATGCTTAGATAAATCCTCAAAGAAAATTTCTTCCACTTCAGTGGGAAGCACTACCTACAAAACCATGGAACTGCAATGGGCACAAAGACAGCAGTTTTGATTCCTTTGCCAATGTTTTCATGACATATATTGACACAACGACTCTAAGCAAAACTGTCTTTAGAACAGCAGTTTGGAAATGCCACATACACGATATCTTTTCCCCATGGGACATGAGTAAACCAGACATCGAAGCCTTCATTGAACAAGCAAGCTTACATCACCCAACTATTGAATTCATGGCCGAAACATTTGACACTGAGACTGCGTTCTTAGACACGGTTGTATACAAAGGCACAAGATTCAAGGAAAAATCTATCCTTGATACAAAGACACATTTTAAACAAATGGAAAGCTTCTTGCACACACATTTGACCTCGTGTCACCCTCCAAATGTTAAAAAAAGAATTTGTCAAAGGAGAATCCTAAAGAATCCTACGAAAAAACTCCTCAGAAACAACCTTTGAGGAAAATAATTCAAATTTAAAAAAAAACGCTTGACGGACGGAGGCTACCCACAATCTTTCAGGGGCACCCAACGTCAATTTTCGGAAAATATCTGTTCGAAAGATGATTTGAGATCTAGAATTTTCGAAACATTTGTTGTAAAACTTCTTGCTTGTCTGCCCCTCCTAGGATTTTCGAACATCTAAAAAAACGGTATAATTGCCCATTTTTAACGGATTTTTACCCTAAAAAGGTCACCTAGAATTTTCGGGAGTCTTTTTTCTGGCTGAAATTTTCGACAAAGTAAGTTTTGATCCCTATAATTTTCGTATCACTAGACTTTCAGGTAGGAGATCCGAACAGATGGAAAATTTTTAGGGGATAAAAATATGCCTATATCTACTGTTTATATTGGTTTTGAACTATATTCTCGTTGGGTGCTCCCTATCTTTGATAGAAAACCTACTATCAGAAATAAAATTCACAAAAGGGAGTCTAAACTCCTA
>OZ037776.1:51221615-51294115 GCA_964035525.1 Porites cylindrica | reverse complement strand
ATGGACTTGAACTAACAAAAACGATTTACTTAAATGTGTTTTGAAACTGGAACGCTTTGTGTAAAAGTACACGTCTCTATAAATCATGTTCCACTCCCGAAGGAAATAAACGGAAGAAAACAATTAACACCGCATTCGCTTCTCGACACGTTCTACTAAAAAACCGTGTCTCAGATTTTTGACAAGTGCGTTTGTTTTTCTTTTATTAGCAAATGAAGTTGGGGAAGGCAATTAGTCAACACTCCCTGTGGGAAAAAAGCTCTAGCTTTAAAATGAAACGGAGTATTAAAATTCGCAGACACGGTTTTGTAGAAGAGATATATGGCATCACTCTGGCCAAATTTTGGCCAAATTGATTGAAAGGCTGCTGACTTGGAGTGCAAAATGTACGAGTCGAGCAGCAAAATTTGCGTTCGGAGATAAAATAGAAAATACATTTTTGGCGGCATCCTACCTGGAATGAGATTATAACACCTAAATGTTTATTCTGATTGATATCAGAGAGGGATCGATTTTCTCTAACAACAGGACTTTGACAGGTAACATGTAACAGGAACAAACTTTTTATTGCTATCAGCATCTTCAAGTGAACAGTTTAATTCTCCGTTGGAAAACTTCCACTCTTTTACACCACGAGAAGCACGGTTTAATTGTTTCTCCTTCGATCTTTTTTGTATGATCCGCCCAGGCGTTTTTGTTGATCGGCGCCAGGCCAAGGAAACTAAAAAACTCTAAAGCCGCCGAATGTCCAACACCGATTGCTCGAAGGTCACGAACTGAGGCCCGATTTATTTCAAATGCTCTGCTCTTCTCGGAAGAATTAAAAACAGAATTTGTCTTGTGCGACGGACAGCTTTCATTCTCGCACTGGATTCTCCAGGTAGAACCAAGTCCATGCTTACTCGCTACATTTTCCATGACTTGGACTCTTCCCTGGCAAAATCGACAAGATTCGTCCAGTTTCTCAAGCAGCTTTTCGCTCGATACGATAGCTCGATCGCTTATAGTTTTCCACGTTCCATCAGCAGACGGGGTCGATGAGCTTAATTGGCTTTCTTCATCTGGCTCTTCAAGCTGGATTTTGGAGCGGCTCGCACTTCCAGCAACTGCAGCGTTGTCGCTTTTCTGAATATCCAACTCCTCGAGCCACTTCTCTTGCTGATAAAATGAGCCCTTGTCGCTCTCTGCCAATTTTGCGGCCCATTCTTTGTCAAACTCGCTCTTCGATTTCTTTTTCGCTCTCGGTTCGATGACGAAAACGGACACGACCTTTTCTTTTTTGACCGAAGCAAACGCTAAATATCCACGGAACATACTAAAGGCTACAAACAACGCGAAGACAATTCGCACGTGTTGTGTCGAAGCACGCACTCCGTATCACGTTACTATATGACACGGGTATGACAGATCTTGTCAACGGTCAATTAAGATAATTAACGAGAAAAAATCTTTTACCCCCGATATCTTTCGACGGAAATAATATTTTCTTCTGATTTTTTTTTTTTAAAGAAAGTTCTCAAGCATATCTATTTGAAAACGTTGAAACCTCAAATATGGAAAAATGGCAATTTTAAGGGTGGCTGATACCTTAAGAAAATGGTGCAGGTTTGAAAAACCAAATCCAGGGTTGTCATTAGAGCGGTTTTCACTTGACTGTCGAAAGGGATTGGTTTTGGTTTTGGTTTTGGTTTTGGTTTTACTACGCCCTTTGGTTGGCTAGTGTATTTACTTTGGTTTTGGTTTTACGACAGTCAAGAGAAAACCGCTCTAAGAGCTGGGGCCGGGGATTTCCCCGGCTACTAAGAGAGTGGCCCCCGGCTACTTTTATTGGAAAATAGAAGAAAAATAGAACCAAAAGAAATCTCTAGCCGTTTGATTCCCCGCCTACTTGTTGTCAAGGTTTTAGCCAGAAGGGTGTCCAGCCGTCCTATGGACGCCCATTTTTGGAAGAAACACAAGGAAAATTCACCTAATCTCTCATACGTTTACGGGAAAACGTGAATTCTGGATGGCCAGTTTTCAATGTCTGGCTAAAAGCCTGCTTGTTGTGTTTACCCGGCAACTTGAAATCTTAGTGACAACCCTGCAAATCACTATTATTTTGTTTAAGATATGACCCACTTATTGAATTTCGAAGGAAAAATCATATAACTTCCATTTTCTTAAAAACGATGTCACTTGGCCTCTTAGTGCAAATTATGGCCTATTCAAGGTCAAACAAAATAAATTGTTAACCCTTTAAGCCCTAAGAGTGATCAGCATCAAATTTCTCCTTGTAATATCAATGCTTTGTAAAACAGAGTGGTCATGAGAATTACAGACAATCACACAAGATGAATTTGATTGATATTTTATCAACTTCTCTCCACTACTTCTGTAGGAAATGAATTAGGGCAACAAATGAGAATTCAATTTTTGATCTCAGGGTTTAAAGGGTTAACCTTGATGAGCAAGGAGTGGCCTTAGAGAGCAAAATGTGAAAGTTGCTTACCCAAAGGACAAGCTAGAATTCAAGTTCTTTTTGAGCCCTGATACATTGTAGGTACTTGTAAGCTCAGTCACTAGGTTAAGCTAGGTTACATATCCGACTAATATCCTGTGGTGGTAAATATGGAACTGGAAAAGTACCAACTAAAGAAAATAATTCACATGAACTTAAAACTCTACACTGCCAACAGCAGAGTGGAATATAATCCTCATAGCTCTTTGTACACCTATTAGACATACGACATTACCTGGAAAATGGTACAATCTTTAAGAGGAATTTAACTGTCAGAAAATATAAAAACTATTTACACAGTGCAGGTGTTACAGATTCATAACCCCACTGTGCATGTGTTTACTCAAATTTAAAAACCAAGGCCCTTATTCTAAGTGCAAAACAGAAGATTTTTGTTTGTATTATCTAGAATGGAACTGAAAGGAGATTTTTTCCACCATGTTCTATCTCTTACTCTATAATAAATACTAAAGATACCAAAACGCAATTACATAGCGAGGAACGTTTCACCCGTCATACAACCATTGTCTGTTGCCCTGGTTTCAAAACTACATTATGACAGCATTTTATACACTGTAGCGAGGGGTAGAAATTCAGAAGATTGAGAGAAGAAAAAAATAATTGATGCAAGTTCTGACAACATAGGAAAAAAATTATTATAATATTGCGTGTTCTCAACCCTCTAAATTCCTGAATAACACTATAACTATTAATTCAAACATGTATTAACCAAGCTTGTAAGTATCAGATACTAGCCCAAAATCACATTAAAAAATTAATGAAAAGATAAGTCTCTCATTATTCAATGCATTATAGCTCATGCATTTTTTTAAAGAGGATACTAGTTTTTCCAGCAGCATCAAGCCCCAACATCAAAATTCTCATTTCTTTGTTTCCAAATATTTTTGATAATAGCTTCCCCATGTTGACACTTCGGCAAAGCCTGCAGAGATAAAAATAATCTGTGGCATTAATGGATTAAAAAACTTGTGCCAAATAAGCCTTTTCTTCCAAGATATATTCCATGACAGTGCTAGTTACTGAAAAAACATAGTTTGTAAAAATTTCTTTAAAAGCTGTAAAAAAAAAAACAACAACAATAAAAAAGAAACAAACATGTTAGGTGTACACTCATTGGTTTACATAGCAATGACCAACTCAAAAATTATATTATCAATTATAAACATTATTCTCATCTATTTTACATAAATATGCTCCAGAGTTTACTTTGGTAAAAAAAAGGTCTTGAAATACCGAAAAAAAATACCACCTTTAATAAAATTTAACATGTAACATTATCACAGTCATCAATAGCTTCAAGTCGACTACTTAAAAAAGAAAAAAGTAAACAAACAAAAAATAATGTAAACGGTTTTGGTTGTAAATATAGTTGGAAAATTAAAGATAATGCTAAAGTGCATACATTAAATACAAAATTATAGCGGTGATTGTACAGCCAAAGGAAAAAATTGATTATTTCACAGTATTCATATCCAACTTGAAATGTCAAGCCTCTAGTATTTCATGGACTTTTGAAAAGAACTTTTAAATGTTCTTTTCAAACTGTATTAAAAATATAGGCTGCGCTGTCATCCAGTTGATAACCACATCGATATTTTAGTTTTTAAACTTCTGGAAAAATCTTTGGACTTTCACTGGTGACTGTGAGCCAAGATAATTATCTGCAACTCCCTCTACATTGTATTAATATTAAAAACAAATGCTATTATATTGTCTAAAGGAATGATAAGAAAATATTACCGTATTTCAGCCCTGAAAAATGAAAACAACACAGAGATTGATTCAGCTCAAACTTGGTCCACGTATAATATGTACGCTTATTGGTTTCAAAGAAAATATCCCCAACGTTGCCAATATTTACTCGGTCTAGATGACGTAAACCCTTCCAAGCTCGCCGTTGCTTGCAAGAATTGTGTTAACGTCTATATATGGAAACAATTCAGGAAGAAATATAAAAACCACATATTACGTTTTCGAGGTTTAGATTCCGCAAGACGCGACGGTAAAAACACCAAATCAAAGACCAGTAGATCAACTGAGGATGTTGCACAAATATTTAGCGCCCCAAACGACCCCAACTGAACTGCCATTACGAACCGAACACACTCAACTCAGCAAACATTTAGTTTAGAAATTAGCCAGTGGGACAAATGGATCATTCAAATGTCATGATTACACACTTAAATATGCCTGGTATTTCAGTGCTTTCAACAGAAGAAAATGCTAAAGACGTCTGTAGCTAAAACATTTCAGAATTATCTCGAAAACACAAGCTTACCGATGCGGTATTGGGAACTTGCTCGTCCCAGAACACGACTATCCTCAGTTTTCTCGCTATCTACAGCAGCTAAAGGTCTTGACAATGTCCCATCCGTTTTTGCCGGTATATAAGAATGAAATTGAAATTACAATATTCACGGCGTACTGCTTGTTTTAGAAGCCCTACCACTGAGGGCGTGCCGACTGGTAAAACACAACATGGCCGTCATGCTCGGTGATTCCCGAGAGGTCTCTGCCTGGCTACTAAGCGAAATCCGATTGATCATCGACTGAAATCAGTTACGACTACGCTTCGACTGTGGGTTTCAGGGAAGAGAAGATGGCTGCCTCAAGCGCGCCAAAACGGCAAAATGAGAATTCTGAGACTCCTGCCGCGAAGAAGATTAAACTGGCAGAAGAAGTTATTGATGATAACAGTAGCCTTCAATCCTTTGGTGGTTTTAAGGTGGTGAAAGTCCTAAACGAAAATGCACAAACGAAATCCATAGTTATTCACGGTGAGCTACAAAAAGTCTTCATGATTATTTTTTAATGAGGTTAAAAATGGATTAATATTACTTATCTTTTTTAAGCTTAGCTTAAGCTTATTTCTGTACTGCTAAACCTCAGAATACGCGCCACTTTTTTTGCATCGGTCTCGCTGAACGTCTAAATTTACGGAGAGTATCTAGTGTGGGCACAGGCGGCCCAGACGTAGTATGTGTCACTGAATGAATATATTAATATCCACATGGACAAATTATTGCGATGAGTCGTCGAAACTCCCATGGACTAAAATAGTCTAAAAGTCAAAATATAACAAAACAAAGCTAAGATACCTTTAACTGAACGTATCCTTGTCTTTCCTGGCCAGTTTAAGCGGCATTTTGTTGAGTTTTGAAATTGTAGGTACTATCCACTAAAGAAGAATTAAAGGCTGGCTACAAAACAAACAGACCATCTCCACGCGCCTTCACACGAAGCGCTATAAATTCGAGAATAATCGACGAATCTGCTCCAAATAACCATCGGCTAATCTGCAGCTAACGTGTGCTCCTGCTTCTGGCTCGCTTGCTCCACAAAACCCATCGCAACTGCACAATAATTGCTCGCTCATCAACAACCACTGTTGACCTTTACGCTTCGATATGACCGCAAACGACCAGGTTTAATACGCGACGTGACGCGACGTGAATATTCAAGCTTAGCGACCGCGTTCGTGCAACAATGCAGCACTTGCTATGGGAGGGATGGTACTATTGCTTCTAGGTCAATCGACTGACCGAAGGTTAGCTGCGTTAGTTTTGACCAGAAAACAAAAGGCGATTGCGGGACCGTCCGTAAGTTTTCAACAGGGCAGCCCTGGTTTTCAAGTTCGAATTCTTCTAACGTTCGCTGTCTCAGCTGCTGTCACATTGTTCGTCCAGCCGCTTGCATAGGTTCTTGACTCTACCAGACTTATTTGCTTAGATTAACAACGTCTTACTCCATAATATGTTGTCCAAACTGGTGAAGGAGGACGAGAATTTTCCGCCCAGGAAAAAGGCAAAATCTGGCCCCCGCTATGCAGCTGAATAGAAGATACAGCTGAAGATATCGTAAAGTAAAATTTATGTGCGCGATATCTTTTTTTATTATTATTATTTTTCTCAAAACTCAGGGGCACCCAACGATGATTTCCCCCTAAAGGCATTGAAAACACATTTAAGGCTGTCCAGAGTACTTTTGATCGAAAAATGCATTCTAAACAGCTCTTACATAAATTTAGTGAGGAGGGCTAAAAGCGAAGCTAATGATTTATAGTTTGCTCATACTAAATATAAAATATATCGTGTAATGCTAAGCGGAGAAGGCAACGAGACAGGGCCACCCAACGACTGTTTCCCCAAATACTTTCAATTGAAAACACTTCTGTAGCTATTCATAAAGTACTTTTAGCTCTATAGAAATGCATTCTAAGTGGCGCTATAAAATTTGCATCTCAGTGTTCGGCCATTCTAGAGGAACTTGAGTCTTTTCGAAATTACGAGGAATTCAGAATTATTTTTCCGAAAATTTTAGATGCAATTTAACGTATTACGAAGGAGATAATTTTTCAGATACCTTCTTTCATCACATTTTTGAATCCGAAAATTTTAGGATTCCATTTTACTCTCTACGAAAAATAGCCTAACCCGGTGAGTGAAATGTGAAAAATTAAAAGTTGGATGCCCTTGACCAGAACTGTGAAAAACAACAATACGTCTAATTGCAGCACACTTTCTTGTACATTTCCTTGCCGTTGATTTGCATGACTGCAGCGTGAAACGTCCAGAAAACTTCCTGGTTTTCACTTTTTATGGAGAAAATGTGGTATATGTTCTTGTTCACTTTTTCCACTGCTGCTAATTTTTTTTAGCTCCGCTATAAGATTCGTATCTGTTCGGTGCTCCTTGGGCAAATTGGATCTTTTTAAAAATTACATGGGCTTCAATATTATTTTCCCGATTGATTGACCTGGAAGCAATAGTACCATCCCTCCCATAGCAAGTGCTGCATTGTTGCGCGAACGCGGTCGCTAAGCTTGAATATTCACGTCGCGTCACGTCGCGTATTAAACCTGGTCGTTTGCGGTCATATCGAAGCGTAAAGGTCAACAGTGGTTGTTGATGAGCGAGCAATTATTGTGCAGTTGCGATGGGTTTTGTGGAGCAAGCAAGCCAGAAGCAGGAGCACACGTTAGCTGCAGATTAGCCGATGGTTATTTGGAGCAGATTCGTCGATTATTCTCGAATTTATAGCGCTTCATGTGAAGGCGCGTGGAGATGGTCTGTTTGTTTTGTAGCCAGCCTTTAATTCTTCTTTAGTGGATAGTACCTACAATTTCAAAACTCAACAAAATGCCGCTTAAACTGGCCAGGAAAGACAAGGATACGTTCAGTTAAAGGTATCTTAGCTTTGTTTTGTTATATTTTGACTTTTAGACTATTTTAGTCCATGGGAGTTTCGACGACTCATCGCAATAATTTGTCCATGTGGATATTAATATATTCATTCAGTGACACATACTACGTCTGGGCCGTCTGTGGTGTGGGTAACCGGTCGTTTCGTACCCAAGTAAATTTGTACCCAGTTGATTCCTCTATTAAGCTCTCCTGGGAGCTCATTTATTTCAAGCTCATTTGAGGGGGGTGGGGGGGGGGCTTATTTAATTTAGAAAAGACGATGGTATCAGTTCTCCATAAAGAACTAAAATTTAAAGTGGAAAAACTCATGTACAAGAACTGTTAGGTTGTGCAGCCGAGGATCAGAATCAAATCCGATCTTCCAGTTGGTAAGTAAACCATCCCGGAACAGTCTACACGAAGTTTTACAGTCGTGGTTGATTAATACAGTCTATCATTTATTAGTGAAGAATAAATAGGGGAGGGGAGGGGGGAGCTTAATGGAGAGAGGGAGAGGCTTATTTGAGAGAGGGGGCTTAATAGTGGATTCACAGGTTGCCTTGTTCCTTAAAAGCGTTTCTATAAGATGAAGTTCCATTTTTATTACGATTGAGGTGGGGTTCAGAATAAAAATTGAGCGTTCCAAGTGGCTGGGTATTCTGAAGCCAAGGCGCTCTCTAGATTTCTTACCTTGGCGAAATTTCCACTCAGCCTTTGCCTCTCAGAGAAATGAGCAGCAATGAAAAGAGGGCTTCAGGGCACTTTCCCAGGGTTCGCAAATACACCAAAATAGTTCAGATGACTGCTGAGGTTATGGAGTGAGTCATTTTGACTCCAGAAATTTTCGGTAGCAAACAGGGAGCCACTTCGACTCCAGAAATTTACGGTAACAAACACAGTTTTGTCCTTACCTTTTTCGCAACAAATACAATTTACATTAATTGTAAACGTTGTAAACCTTAATAAAAAATTAAATCATCAAAAATAAAGAATTATACTTCACGACAAAACAAGAAAAGGGTAAATTACGATCAAAGTTTACTTGATGACTGCCATCATGGATTTGAGCTTTCCAGGTCAGCGAACCGCCACAGCTACTTTGTGTATCCCTCATGATAGTGTATACATGCCGGGACCACGTGCTGGAAAGTCTGAAAATGGCTTTTTTTGTTGTGATACTTAACTCCAAATAATGACTCCAAAATGACTCCAAAATTTGTGAAGCAGAAGACACACTAACTCCACTCATCAATAAAATTTGTAAACCCTGTTTCCTATATGGGAGTGCATACCCTCTTTCCTAGAATGTAGGGCTGGTGTTAGACTGTAAAGGATAGGAAGGGTTGAGTTACCGAGGATAAAATTACAGTAAATCTATAAAGTAAATCCAGGGAAAATAGATTTTGGTTTGAGTTAATGCGAGGTTCAAGTTACTGAGTGTTCGAGTTATCATGGGTCAACTCAGAACTGTAGTTGTGTTATGTGGTGAGCTTGGACGGAGTAATACTCTAGAGGTCCAGTTACATGTAGAACTGGAACTCATTAGGACTTTTACCGAAAGTGCTCTCAAATTTGTTCTTCCATTTGTGTTTTTTTGTAATTTACTTTTCTCTTTAAGTATGACTCCAGTTTTGAGTTTTCAAAGGCCCAGATTTGAACATACAGTTTACTGAACAAATTAGAATGGATGGTTCCAAAAGTGATCAACATCAACTTTCTCCCATGAAAAACAATATCAATGCAGAGTTAAAAGAACAGGTGATGGGAATAAATAAAATTACACCTAAAGGAAAGTGCTTTGATCTTAAAACAAATTCTCTCAACTTAGTTCATTAGGAAAGTGTATGGATATCAGTCAAGAGAATTTGTATGTGGATATTGGGCAGGAGTCACTTAGGGCCTAATTAAAGGGGTTAATGGTAAGAAGTCATAGTAAATTATGTATTATTATCCTTTTTTCTTTACAGGAAAATTTGACAATTCCGATCATGATGCTGTTGTTTTATTGGAGAAAACCCCTTTTTCGGAGACCACCTTGCCTCAAATGCTGTCAAGAGAAACCAGTTTAGCTAGGGAGTTCAACAATGACATTTATAGCCAGTATTTATGTCATCCGCCACCAAGTTTAAACACCTTGAAAAGCACAGTCATCTACCCAGCCACTGCTAAACACTTGGAAAAATATTCTGCACAAGATGTGCATTTTATTTATGAAACACCATCTGATTATGAAACAATCACTCTACCATTTATTGAAGAGCAATCTTTCAGTATTCAGGTATGTCTAGAAGCAACTAGCCTGTGGATCATGTGTGGATTGTTAGTTCAGTACAAAATGTATTAAAATGTTATTTAAATGAAGTTTAGCGGACTGGGTTTTTCCATATTCCAAAGAAATGGTCAGATTTTTGTGAAAACAATCAAACAAACAAACAAACAAATGACCCTTTAAGGAGGTAAAAGTTAATAGTTAAACTATCATTTTGCTGAAAAGCTAAGGCCAGACCCTCATACATGTTTAAGCTTCCTTCTTTGGTGCCCATACTATGGGAAAATCAAACTCAAACCCATTCTTCTTCACATATTGGCCATGTAGGCTGCGAGTGATTGTCCTTTTTCCCCCAGAGCCTCGTGCGGCAAACAAAAAGTAAATGTTTTTTATAACTGCAAATATGATCTCAGAAGAAAAAATAATATTATTGCTTTACCCCCCGGGTGTAGTATAGTGTAGTATAGTGTGGCTAAACTATGTAATGGCCTGCCCAATGAGATCAGGGTGAAGCAAAGCTTAGCTTCCTTCAAGGAGGGGCTTAAAAAGTGATAACCCAGATGTAAATATTGTAAATAGAAATTAGATATTGCAAATAGAAATGTAAAGATTGAAACATTGTAAATAGGAAACTGTAAATTAAAACCTGTAAATAGTAAAATGTAAATAATTTTGTGCAAAGTCAACCTGGTGAATGTTTTTAGTCTCTTTTCCTTATTTACTATCTATTCAGTTTGAGTTATATTATACACGACCACATCAGCTATGCTGTAAAATTACCGTGTTTATATAAAAGATGTTGTTGTTGTTATTGTGCCCTCAAATGACTTTGACTCAAAAGAAAAATAAGAGACTGCTGACAGTCTATCGGCCGTGGGTCCTTTACGTGCAAAATTAACTGCTTTTTTCTTTGTCTTTTTTTACAGTGGGTATACAACATTCTGGAAAAGAAAGCTGAGGCAGAGCGGGTTGTGTTTGAGGACCCAGATCCTGTTACTGGATTTGTTTTGTTGCCAGATTTGAAATGGGATCAAAAGCAGTTGGAAAACCTGTATCTAGTGGCTATTTGCCATGCACATGGGATAAAATCACTTAGAGATCTCAACAAATCACACCTTCCTTTATTAAAGAATATCCTGTTGAAAGGACAGGTAAAATTTTTTCTCTTTCTCTTCAGTACTGTATTATGGAAACGATGTACATCTTTCCATTAGCATGACATGGTGGTGGCCCCCCCCCCCCCAGCCCATCTGTCAGGATCGGCCAGGGGAGGTAGTGGTATACCAGTATACCCGAAAAAAATTCGCCAAAATACCCAAAATTCATCCAAATATACCCAAAATTATACCCAGGTATACTTTATACCTGAAATTCAAAGAAAGTGATGTACCAAATACCCGTATTTAAGCTGCGATATACCGTATACCCGATTTAAAAAGCCCCTGTATACCCAAAAACCCTGGCCGACCCTGATCTATAAATGTGGTGCTATTGTGGGTTGTCCCTTTTGCAAACAATACCAATTTAAGCACTGAAGCTCACATACCAACTCCACAATATGGCCAGTACCTTACGCATGCACACAAGCATATCACCCCACTAATGGCAGCTGCTTCGTCCTCATTAGGAATCATGAGCATGGTATAGCCCCAGGCGAGAGGTTTCATTTGCGATCATTCACCCCGCCAGTTACTACCGAGGCGAGTGCAAATATGCAGTGCTAACGTTGATATTGTCTCTTTTGCTCCAGAAGGTTGTTTTCAACTATCTCTATTTTTAATGTAAGCTGATGTCACCTGTTGATATTAATGTGCCAACCAGAAGCGCATTGGTTCCTAAAACAAAAGAGTTTTTTGTTTCACTCTTGACAAATTTAAAATACAACAAAAACAACGTTTTTATACAGTTAGTGATGTCCCCTATAGGTGCCGCCCTTGAAAAGCTGTGCACCGTGATTTCCAAAATTCATTAACCCTTTAAGCCCTGATATCCACATACAAATTCTCCAAACTTATCTCTACCCATTTTCTTCAAGAATAAGTTGAGAGAATTTGATAAAGATCAAGGCATTTTCCCCTAGGTGATCATTTTTATTAATTCTCATAACCTAAGCTCTTGACATTGTATGGATGTCGTTAGGAGAAAATAAACGTTAGCCACTAATGGGACTTAAAGGTTAAGTACTGAGGCGGTTGTTTAAGTAAATACGATGATTAAAATTCTACTATAATCTTACCTCCCAGTTCATTCTATTAGGAGATGCGAGTAATAAGGATTCCAATAAATGTTCATAAAAGTGGTTGAACGGTGTGGGTGAAAAACTGACCATGCTAAAGCTCAAGACAGGTTAGCGTACGGCGGGAATCATAGAAAGATGAGAGGCGCCTGTATGGTATCTAGTCATCTCGCCACCAAGAATAGAACTTGGTTTAGCATTGTCTTAAACCCTCATGAACGGAATTTTTTTAACCGTTACTTTATTTTCATATTTTATAGAAATGACTAGTGTTTGTGAAACGTTTCTGCCAGTTTTTTAATCTCTCAAATGTCAAAGCTTACATTCACAGCACCTATACATGTATTATTAGGTATTATTAGTGTTTGCATTATCAAGAGCATGATACGTTCGACGTTCATATTTGGGTCGACTTCAAATTCGAATAAGCTTGACGAAAAAGTAAAAATTGTAGTTAAGTAATCCTAGGTATGAAACTGTGTCAATTCTTTCAGAGTTATTCGTTGGTGCCGAGTCGAGTTCTCGTTGGCGATTTTGTTGGTGGCGAGATTATCGTTAACCTCGAGGTCAAGTCTGTGTACAGACGCCCCCTCTCCGAAAAAAAAAATGGGACAGGGGGCGTCTATACACAGGCTAGTCGAGGTGTGGGCTAACAAAATACAGTTATTTCCATGAACATGTCCTCTTAAGCCTCGACCTTGTTTCATTGGTTTTGCTCACAGGAGGGCAATGCAGGAATTTCTCTTTTCTATCACCCCATACGAGTTCACGTTATTTCTAAGTTTGTCTCATTTTGATCCATTTTTTGTCTTTTATGTATTTAGTCATTTATTTTCTTTCAGGAAGCAATAAAGGAGAAGTACGGTGTTGCCTCAGATCATCTGCGGATTTACGTGCATTACCAGCCTTCATATTATCACTTTCATGTACATTTCACACACCTGAGATACGACGCTCCTGGATGCGGAACAGGCAGAGCGCATCTTTTACAAGATGTTATTGACAACATCGAGAACATTGATTCGGATTATTACTCTAAGAAAACACTGGCGTCTGTTTATAAAGCAAACGATAAACTGTACAAAAGGTTTCAGTCTGTTAAAGGTGTTCAAGGTGAAGACGGTGGAAGAGATGTTAAGAGCGAAAATGTTGTATAAAAAGTTAGTGTTGATTCGTAATTGTTAATATTTTTATTAAAATAGAAAGTAACGCAAATAGTTACCTGCGTTTTCCGTTTGGTTATTAACGCCTTTCATGCAGGCCACGTAAAGAAAAGGTATCTCAACCTTTCAAAGGCCGAGAGATAGTTGAATATAGTACGAAAGAGAAGATTTCTCGATATGTTGATTTTAGTTCTCAAGTCCTTTCACACACACCTGCCTACATATCAGCGTTATTTACACCAAGAACCAACATTAATGGGCTTAGAGGTATAAACAAGTTGCAGTTACCACGTGTGAATACTACATCTTACGGGAAAGACTCCTTCAAATGTCTTGCGCCCAAATTATGGAATATGTTAAACGATGACCTTAGGACTACCCCTAACATAACCTATTCTAGAAACAACTGCCTTGACTTTGTAACTAGCTAGATTAATTTCTCTTAATCTCTACTTGATTGTATTCAACAAATAATTTTACAAGCATATATATATTTTTAAAATTGTTTCCTTTCTTTTTTAATTGTACATATATTTTTACTGTATTTATTTCTCGGAGATATTAGCGTTTATGCGCTACTCTTTTAGGCGCTACTCTTCAATCCGAGTTGAAATAACGTTTACTACTACTACTACTACTACTACTACTACCACTACCACTACCACTACCACTACCACTACCACTACCACTACCACTACCACTACTACTACTACTATTGCATCAAACACTGGTACGCGAAAGACAATAGAGACCTTAAGATGGAGGTTTTAGTCATTTTACTGGAAACGACAAACTGCGGTTTGCGGTTAACAGTTTCACGTTACCCATGTGCCCATATTTGGGACCTAAGATTCGCGGGTGGTAGCTTGCGGCGGCCATATTTGTCATCATTCATCCACTTACTTCTATTTTAGCTGAGAAATTGTCTTCAAAATTACGTTTTTTTGAAACTGAATTCGATAATCAATAAGCGAATGAGTTCTAAAAAGTCGTATTTCTTCTCAAACGTGGGATTGTGATGTCTTAGGGTGCAAAAAACCTTGCGGTAAATCACCTCTGGAGCGTGGTCTAGCGGTACAAACGTGAACGTCAAACAGCAAACCTGACGGCAAGGCCCTGGTCACGTGACGTCTTGACGTTCGCGAGTCGCGGGAAATGCCGAAAAACCTCAATCTTACAGTCAAACCAGGTCAAGCGTTCCCGTCGCTAACAAACTAATGAATTCATTAATGGGAAAATGATTTCGTTTGTTGATTCAATAATCCATTCATAAAATGAATAATCCAACAGTCAAATTGGACCTCGATTCAATAATCAAATGTTGATTTGGTTTATGAACAAAATCTACCTGTTCTTTATTCTTGTCTGTTGTGTTCAATCGTATTTGCTTCCTTTTTCCTGCCGTTTACGATTGCGTTTTTCATTGCCTTTAATCAAAATAACAGCTAGAATAGACAGACCGCAAACGCAAAGAAACTGACAGAGGCCGAGGATCGAAATCCACCAATCACCGCACATACACTGACCTCAGTTTGACCGTTGTGTTTTCTAAGAGGTCAGGCCTAGGTCTGTTGCACTGATTACTGGCAGCAAACTGGCGTACATGTAACAGTTTGTTTGGGTTTGAACTTCAGAACTCGCCAGCACTCGACTCTCAGAAAAAAATGAGGAAGAAACAAAATTCTGAGGTCAACTTGTGGAAAGTGTAGTTTTTCAAAAAACAGTAATCGAATCAACATTCGATTATGGAATCGACGCTAAATATGAATATTGGATTGTTCATTTTATGAATGGATTCTTGAATCAACAAACGAAATCATTTTTCCGTGAATGAATTCATTAGTTCGTTAGCGACGGGAACGCTTGACCTGGTTTGACTGTAAGGTCTCCAATGATTGCGGCTGCACTTAACCTTTCCCCGGGGTTTAAGACCTCTTGCTTCGGCAGAAATACAAGTGCGCGTGTAATCACGCCTTCGGGAGATGATTTACTTTGTGGCTTAACCAAAAGTCATTCAAATGGACTACTGAGATGGTTTATCTCGGGTTTCTGAGTAAGTCTTACTCCGAGACGAGTGGCTATATAAATTTCCCGCGTATAAGGCCTGGGCCAAACGAACTTTTCGTGAAACGAACCAAACTTAGTTAAATTCATGAAATGTTCGACGTCTGGCTCAGTCAAGTTCGTCTGAACTGAGTTTGGATCGTCCAATACGTTCTATCCATCTGTTTCAGATGGATAGAACGTCTGAATATCGTCTTCGAGACAAGCGTCGATCTTCCATCGATGCGACGAACTAAACTATTAAATTAAATGTATGATATGATAACTATATTTAGCCTCGTTCGAGAAAAGATTATTGAAATCGCTTTTTTGTCTGATTCAGTCGAACTGTTCGACGTCTGAACCACCAGACGATCGTAACCTAATATCAGAGTTTGGTTCGTCTCATGAAAAGCTTGACGCTTGGCATAGGCCTAAGACACACCGCATGCGGCGACTACCGCGGAAAACAACCGTACGCGTCTTTACGGCAAAGGGCGACGCAGATCACGTGACCAAGTTTTTCCTTGCTTTTCGTTTACTGTTCGTTATACGTAGTTTCATTTCGGTTTTACTTATGAGAATTACATGTACCAATATTTTGCACAGTTTGTATCTTCTCATTGTCTGATTTGAAAGCTGTTCACTTGAATCTGGCGTTTGCCGTAAAATAACAAATCTCACCAATGTCGAGTGCGACTGCTTTACATCGGTGTGTAAAATCCGTCATGAAATTTTCATTTAGGTGAATTCTTGGTGTAACGGATATTGTGGGTATATGCCATTGACACCGGGTCAGTGCCGTGTTGAACTGCACTAAGTTCAACTTTAATTTTTGACTCAGTTTGCATCTCATAACGGGCTATTGCATTTAATATCCGTAACCCCCAGCTAAGGACTTTACCTTTTCCTCTTACCCCTGAAAATTAAGTAAAATTGCATTGACCCCTGCAGACGTCAATAAATTATGGTTCCTACCCCTGAAGAATATGAGTCTACCCACGAAGAATTTCGTGAAAATTAAAGCTTCACCGCTGAAGAATTCCATATCTTTTTACTCTACCCCTAAAGAGAACCTCAACTTTTATAATTTACCCTCAAGAATTAAATGGGTTCTCATCCGGGGGAGGGGGTGTGGGGGGTACCGATTTTAAATGCAATAGCCCAATAGCCAATGGATGAGGCCTTGGCGTCTAAAACAGTCCCATAGTGCCATTCGACACAACACCAACCCAGCCCCACGCGCTACATTTAAATAGCCAATAGGCCTTTTGCATCAGTTGATCACGTGATGAACTTTCGGTAAACACGAACATAGTGCGCTTTAGAAAAATTTTGTTAGCACGAGCTTAGAGGGTTCATGAAGATTGGTATCGTGAATTTTCAGCCGTATATCTCAAAATTAGCGATCGTAACGGCTGCCGAAATTAGAAGGATTTGTATGAGAAAAACAACTTTTGCCACTCAGTCACGCTTATTACGCACCCCACTCGCAGCACTAAGAAACAACATTTAAGAGTCCGTCAGATCAAAATGTATCAAATTAACGTCTTAAAATGGTTTTATGAGTCAATGATATCATGAGATTTTATTTGTCTTCAAAATAAACACTTGCTAGTATGAATGTATATGTGTAACAAGCAGAGATTCGTTTCAATATAAACAAGCAATGTAATTCGTCTGTGACGTAATCAAACACAGGAAAACCAGCTTCCTCGCACAGGAATACCCTAGAAAAGAGTGCAATACCAATATAACGCGAAATGTCAGAGTGGAGCTGTACGGTAGCCTCATACTCCATAGTAAACCTAGCGATTACTACAGGCCGTTATTCAATGCCTGACTGAAAGTGTTCAAATTGCGCTATCCAGAGAGTGAATTCGTAGGAAAGGTTTTAAAAATTGGAAAATTACTATGATGTCATCAGATGATCATACACAAAAATTTCTATGGGCCATTTCCGAGTGCCCCAGCCTCTTTATGAAAACGAGGTGGGTGCAAAATATTTGATAAGTTCCCACGCAAATGACGGTCACTTTGATATGAAAGACTTTGCACTGGGTCTCATTTTTTAAGTTAGGTTTTTGGAAACTTGAAACTGTTCATTTAAGAAGTTCTCTTGCGGGGAGTGGCAGAGATATGACCCAAAATGTGTAAAAAGCGTGCGGACGGGTATATTTCCCTCGGTCACATTGTCCTTTTTTGTGAAGTCTTCGCTGGAGTCATCGATGACGGTAGTTTCTCAAACTTGAACAGAACTGAAGACAAAACGAAAATGGTTCCCCCGTATAAGTTGGTTCATCCAAGAGACATGGCAAAAAATGAAACCCCCTATGCCACTACTGTGGACGCGAAAGAAACACAAAATATAAATTTCAACTGCTACCGACCACTGAAATATTTTTTAATTAGGCAATTTCGAAAAAGGGCCCGAAAAAAATCACGACTTCAAAGGGGTTTTAAAAATCTGTTTCTAAGTTCTAAATCATAAGTTCGGGCGGGGATGGCTTTTGGTATTGTGAACCAGGCTGTAGGACTCTGAGAAAACCTTTCCGGCGAAACAAACCCATCGATGCCACATGAAAAAAAGAAAGAGTTCACAAACCAGAATCAGTTATACTGAAACCCTTCGCAAGCTAATCTCTTAATAACAACTCGGCTACCAATCTGACCCGTAACACGGTGTGATACCATTGCTGAATGAAATCATGAAACTTTAATTTGTAAATAACGCATGATGAATACCATTTTACTGTAGGTGGTGTCGATATAAATCTGTTTTAAAAATGAGCACAAATGAAAACACGTTATGTTGGAATTGCACTGAAAAACCCTCTTAACGTAAAATTCATTCCATTCCTGATGGCTCTCTCTACTACGTAACTTAAAAACTTTTGTACACTAAAAAAATGAGAAAAAAGAAAACTTAGTCTTTTTTCATTATCTCAAATCATTATTTGTGTTGCTATAAACTATTTACTTACAAAACTCTTCTTTCAAAATCATCACGTCTTTATCAGTTTCGAAAAAGCTTATCAAATGAACTATTCCATTGTAAGAGACGCCATTTTTATAAATAAAATGCTAATAATACAAATACATTATGAATTCTTGCATACATGGTATGTTGAAGATAAAATACATATTGCAAATAAATATTAACTTCACTTAAATCATTCTTTATATTACAAATATTCTACAGAATAAAATACGAGATTACGGCATGTTTCTCTGCACATGTTTGAAAATCAAGTTCTTCGAACAAGTAAGATTCTATAGAAATCCTTTTTTTTCGAATCGTTTCCTAGTTTGCTCCTTATCAAAAGCAAAACAAAGTAAAATCAAAGAAGCACCCTCAGTCCCAGGGCGTTTCATTTAGAAATTAAGAAGAGTTCTGGAGACGAAGTTGTTTTCGAAGAACCGAGTATTTGGACTTGATTTATAGCTTGCAATTTACTATCAAAATGCTGTCCCTTATTTTCGCAAACCCTCGCAGCAGAACTGAGCTAGATCTGATTACCACCTTCCTATCGCGTCAGTCTTGACGATTTTCCCGCCTCGTTTCTCAAACGACGCGCACAACCGCTATACCAGCTTTGTCGTATTTCCTGGCTCAACAGGAGCATTGGTACACTCGTCTATGGGCAACAGTTTAGTTTCTTCTTGTTTTTACCATCTCCTTCGGTCAGAGTTAGCCTACTGCTGTCTTCTACTTCAGTGTCTTCGATTTTTCTGAGCAATCTAAAATAAAACACACCAACAAACTGGTGAAATTAAAGTTAATCCTACCATATTCCCCACTTGGGTAAAAGTAGCCTGTTCCAAGCTACAATATAGTCGGGTCCGCGAATCATGAGCTCGTATTTTCGCCTGCCTTTCACTTTCGCGTCATTCCCACTATCTGAGAACCTGGAAGAGGCTAGGGTAAAAGGATCTGTAAATGAAATTATTGTTATTTCGCAAAAAATAGTTCACAAGAACGCAACACTCACCTTCCCAGCTCAATACAGGCTTCTGTGATATTCTTGTTCTCTTTCGAGCTTGTTTCGATAAACAACGCACCATACTCCTACAATATAAAACAGAAAACACATCAGCTGTCACATAAAGCACAATAGGGTCGCATGACAGAGGTGATCGTTTGCGAGAGGCAGTCGCACGTAGAGCTTCGAGTAGCTGTACTCAGCTACACTGCCTTGCCTGTTTTTTACCCATCGCAAGTAATTCTAGTCGTCAGAGAAATCAAGGTCCGACAAATGACCTCCGACTTCTGCCTGTATAACTTCTTTACTATGAAGCCGTTTTGCGTCAAACTCTAGCCTGTGATATAGTGGAGCTCGGGCGAAAAATGAAGCGAGAAAAAAAGGAGGGGGATTGGGGAGAGAAGCGCAGGCTGGTCAAACTCACAGGCTTTGAAAACCCGTTGACATGATAAGTCACGCCTTAAACCAGTTGAAACGCATCTCCTGTTTTATTTTGTCTCCCTTAAAGGGATGTAGGGTACAACTCAGAATGGAGATCTTGAGTAACCACACAAGCCTACGACACCGAGGGGAACCGCACGAAACGATACGTCAAGTAATCAAATTGGAGGGCTCGTGGACAAACAGAAATCAAGGGGACTGATGCGGAATCTCTATCTAAACTTGTAATCCGCCCTTGACAATTGCTTTACGGGACAGTTCAGTCGTATAATCATGTATGACGACAAATAGAACAAAGAGAGGGAATAGTATTTTCAAATCAAGAAGTTCACATGTAGTCTTACTTTTGCTAATTTCTCTCCTTTCTCCGTAGGAATAACCGTCTTGCCTTCTTCAGCATATGATTCGCGCAAATCTGTCTTGTTACCACATAGCATTATGGGGATGGGTTTTGATGTACTGTCCTGTAAAAAAGAAGAAAAACTTTTAATCGACAACACGAAAATACAAAAAAACATTCACGATAAAAGGTAGTTTTTTCGTTTGAAACTATTGCCAATTTACGCAATTTTTTATCACAACTTGTCTCGCAATAATTGCGACATAACTTGCAAGAAAATTTGTCTGAGGGTATCACCACTGGCATGAAGATGTCTCACAATGTGTTTCCTGCAGCAAGAGTCGCTACTTTTTGCAAAGACTGCTGAAACAAAGACATTGCGAGACATGGTCATTTCGAAGGTGCTACTACGTCTAGTGCAAACTCGTCTCGGAAATAAACTCAAGCCATTTCCAAGTTTCCTCTATCTTCTTAAAGTTTACAAGTTTAAAAAATAGTTGTTTCGACTTACTCCTTAGATGCAAAAGTTAGGTCCACAGGAGTCAGCTGGGTAACTCATGTGCGACACGGCGAATAACAGCGCGAACTTAAAAACGTAAGGATAAATTCATCACTTTACCTCTATGGCTTCCACCCAGTCACGAACATCGATATATGAGGTCTCACAAGTGACGTCATACAACAGTAACACACCATCAGCTTTACGGAAGTAAGACTTGGCGATACTCCGGAACCTACAGTGAAGAAGTTACCGATAAGTATGGAGTTTTACATGTGAGGAGAGGAGTTTGCGCAGCGGTGAAGGAGCCCACCTGCAAGTGACAGGCGAGGAAAAAACAAGATTTACCTTTCTTGGCCTGCAGTGTCCCAAAGTTGGAGCGCAATAGTTTTGCCATCGACACACAGATTCTTCATCTGAAAATCGACTCCTGAAACAAAAAATTGGTACGGACAAGAAACGAATCAGCATGCTCTGAAACGTCATTCTTTGATAAAAGGAAAAAATTGCAAATTATTAATAGTTTTGAATTAATAATGCACTGGCAAAAACTCAACTTGCTTTACTTGATAGCTATATTTCCTAGTAACCTGCAAACAAATCATGTATGTGACAGTTATACCTACCAAGTGTTGAGTTCAAAGCGTTATGGAATCTGTTGCGACAGAGTCTGAGAATGAAGCTCGATTTACCGACTGCGGCGTCTCCGGCTAAAACCAGTTTGTACATGCGCTCTGGCACACCGTTCTCTGATGTCGACACCTGTAAAACATATTGATCAATTATATAATAGATTGAAGGGAACATGAGAACCTTTGTTTCGATAAACTTACACACACCTCTCCTTTGGGACACCTCTATTTAATGGTCACCTCTCATTGGGGCACCTCTATTCAGGGAACACCTCCATTCAAGGGGAACCTCTATTCAGGGGACACCTCTATCCAGGGGACACCTCTATTCAGGGGACACCTCTATTTAAGGGACACCTCTATTCAGGAGACAACTCTATTTAAGGGGCACCTCTATTCAGGAGACACCTATTCAAGGGGCACCTCTATTCAGTGGACACCTCTATTCAAGGGACACCCCTATTCAGTGGACACCTCTATTCAGGGGATTTATCTATTTAAGGGACACCTCTATTCAGGGGAACCTCTACTCAAGGGACACCTTTATTCAAAGGACACAAAATTTGGTTCTGGAAAAGTCTTCACATGATCTTTGAATTTGTCAACTATATTGAAGGGAAACCTCTATTCAGACGAAAGGGACACTTTTTCAGGGTCCCGAGACCTGGGTTTACCCTCCATTCAGGAGACAGCTTAACCCTCAAAAGAGACTGACCACAAAAAACGTTGACAAGGTTTAGTGTTCAGTAGTCACAATGGCGACAGCATTCAAAACAAGAACTATCACTTAAATCGATGTACTGCACTTGTGAAAATTAAACACAACAAGCAGAGATAAATATATAAATGAATGATTTTGAACACATTATTTAATCATGATTTTTTTGTATATTATCTAGCTGAGTGAGGCGAAATAAAAGAAAAACATTTCATTTGTTGGTTAATTATTAAACCCCAGCCTAACCTCCATTCATGGGACACTTGCCTTGGTCCAAAGGGTGTCCCCTGAACAGAGGTTCCACTCTGTATCAAAACGAGGTTAAGTGCCCAGCCTTTGATATGGAAATGATTTTTCATTCTTATGCAAATAAAACTCCTTTTCACAAGAAAGATTGTCCACTTGGCCTCATTTTGAAAGTGAGGGTTTTTGGAACTCGGAAGTGGCCTATTAGATAAGCGACACACTGCATAGCCTAATTAGTGATATGGGATTTCCATCTAGATAAACGCGCAATATCTCTTTAAACTAGCGGCGATTATTCAAAGAATTTCAAAGTAACCGTGTAAAACCGCCAGTATCTATTCTCAAAATTGGAATCTGTTTACTTTTGGTTTTTAAGAACACGAATGAATGATTATATTTTTGCAATGATACCTCGTCGTGTGGTAAGTCGTTTAAGAAGCGCCACCCATGAATTTGCAACACCCTCAACTTAAGGAACACCACGAACAAAATGTTACATGGAAAAACTAGGTATTCTTATTGCAGCAGCGCTCATTTGAGTAAAGTTGGCGGAAAAATAACTGTGACTTACATGCACTGGGGTGTTGGTAGATGCCTCAGAGGTAGAATCTGAACCAACAGCCGCAAGCCTCTCTCCCTCGGGCGGTTCCGTCTCGGTATCTGTGTCTTCTTCAGACTCCGTAAGAGCTGTTGCCATAGCAACCAACTGCGCCAACTCCTCATCAGCTACGTCATCCTCATCGATATCTTCATCGTCTTCTTCGATAACGCTTTTGAACTGTTGTTGAAAAACAACAGAATGAATATACAGGCTATTGCTGAAGCCATTTCAAGCCATTTTGGGCGATCAGAGTCAATCAAAATACAGACTTTTAAATAGGTTAGTCACAATTGTCGAGATTAATCTACATTATAGCTCTTTTCAACCGTTACTTCAAAGCGGCAATTCACTAGCAGTTGTGTCATTTACCTTTTTTTTATGCATTCAAGATTTATTTTTGTCTACAAACAACTTTCTTCACACAAAAATATTATTTGGTGTTAACAACTAGTTTAAAGGCTAGGCTTAAAGTGAGTATAATTTGTTCAAATTCTATGGAACGTCTTGAAGGTAGAAGTAAAATGCTTGAGAAATTCTACATATTACTTTTTTTTCCAACTGGTTAATTTCCGTCCGCTTGTTACACAAGCTTGATATAATAAACCAAGTTATTTCATTCTTTTGTTTTTCATATCTTAACGTTTTCTTCCAAATCTTGGTGCCTTTTTATTAGCATTTGATAATGGCGAGATGTCGTCGCCAAAACGTCATATTTTTATAGCGTTACTCTTTATACTTAAATTTTTAAGATAATGTTTAGAAATGTTATAGTTTCAAATCATTTAGCGTGTTTCACCTGAGCTTCAAGTTCTGCACTCAGCTGAGCATCTGCGGCTCGGCTGGTTTCTGATTCAGGAAGAGAGTCGGTCTGTTGGTTGATCAAACAATGTTATAGCGAGTTAACAATGTGTTTTGCAGCTTTATGATAAGGAGAGCTAGTCAGTTTATGATGGCCTGGCATAAAATCGCGTCTATCCAAACACAGAGAAGCTGAATAGTGCACTAAAGCAATCAAATTTGGTTCGCCTCCTGACAAGACAAGAACTAGGAATTTCAGTTTGATTGATTAGAGGGCTTTACACAGAGTTTTACGCAGAAACAAATTTGAAAAAATCCAGGACGCGGGTAGAGTGAATTAAGTTTCAATAGGGGTTCATTAAAAACTGCTCCAGGCAAATACTTGCTGAATGCTTTTTCGCAGAGATTAGAAAGATGTGAACAGTGGTAGAACGCGAATACTAGGACTTTAAATTATACGGTCACTACTATTTAATCACAAGAAAGTGATAGGAACTTTTTTTAGGATTTTAACAAAAATAAAACTTTTAAAACTTCTTACCAAGCAACACTACAAACAAGATAAAAGAACGTTTTACTTAACGAGGTTACAGTTTACATCTTCTTAACAGGATACGATGGTCTTTGAATTCCGTGAAGAAAAGGCGAGAACACCAGTCATAAATGTCTTATATTGAAAAATTTACTGCCTGATTTTGGTAAGACATCGTCGTATTTTATGGTTTAGTTAATCACTTAGAATTTATGATTTCTTTACTTTCAGAATTTTATTGTTTTTAATCTTTATCTTTACTTAACTGTTTACCTCCTAATCATTTTACTTTTAAAATTGAGAATTACAACTGAATAAAGCTGCCGCATCAAATGCAGGAAATTTAGATTATATGTTAGCCTGCGTGGCAGGCGTTAAAAGGGCAAGGGGATGGGGGAATTTGGGCGCGCGAGAGCACGTGGGGCGCGCGAGTTATAGAAAGGAAAGTAACCCCTCCTCCCTCCTCCCTAGCGCGTGGTCGCGCGCCTTAATTCCCTGCCCCTTCCCTTTCGAACGCCTGCCACGAAGGCTAATTATATGTTTACAATAGCGTTTAACGTTGTGTTTTTTTTAAGATTTAGAACCTCAAGAACGTTGTGAAGAGTTGTTTACGAGTGGTTGAAATTGAATAGATGTTACAAAATACAAGTTAAGTTTACGTTCATAAAGGTTTACCTTAGCCCTGCTGCGTTTTATTACCAGGGAGTTACTTCTTTTGAGATCATATCCAGCAGCGCGACTATCAGGGAACAATTTGTTCTCTTCACTATTGACCAATCTCTTGGAGATAGTTTCTTCACTGATTTTCCTTTGAGTTGGACCTAGATCCGGCCTTGTTACGAAACGATCCAAGTCTTCGGCATGAACAGTTTCTATTTCAGTGTTTAAATTTCGTATCACTCTCATCACGGGCGCGTGGTTATGCGAACTCGTAACAATGCTGTCTTTATAATCGTCTTTTCTCTCCAATATACTCTCTCTACTAGAACGTAGAGATTTAAGTTTCTCAGAGAGCGGCCAAACACCAACTCCTTTACCAAAGTCTGCCCCTTCCTCGCTTTGCGCGCGCGAAGTAGGAAGGGATCTAGTCCTTTCACCAACAAAATCATTTCTCCGTCTCACTTGCTCCAAGCTATTCCACTTGCCCGCCCGCGCAATTGTGGGCCATGCGGATCTGTCGCCCTTGCTATTCGACTTGTTAAATAAGTGTTCTAGGCTTTTATGCCGACAAGGTTTTCTCAGATGACTATTTCTATCAAACGGTGAGTGTGATTTTGGTAAATTGTTCGCGTTTCTTTCCACATTTGTTTGTTGCGCTGTTGGTTGCGCGGGGTCTGGTTCGTGTTCCCCGTCACTTTCCCACATGACGTCATTAGTGTGCTCCTGGAGGGTCACGTGACGATCATGAGGCGTAGCCGCCAGTTTAGAAAGTTTAGGAGCAGCTTCAAAATGATGCGCGTTTATCTGAGTGTTTGATTTAAGAATAGCGCCTTTAGTTGTATTTAAATGTAACGATTTAAAACCCGGACAGAGGTCATGGGGTCAGTTACAATTTTAGACGCAAAAGTATCCATTAGAAAAGGTTGCATTCTACATTAACTCAACTTTTGTCTTCAATACTATTGCTTTCTATCGGGAAAGAACTTTCCCCATGACATTTGTCCAGAATAATATTTAAACTTTTACAAAAAGTCAACTTCACATGGTTAGTTTATAAATTTTTTCTTCTAAGCTAAAAAAAATTTTTAAGGTTTAAATTTTAATTTTTACTGGACCTTAAGTTGTTTTTGTTTAATGGATAACAGTTTATTATTATTTTTTTAAAGTTAGACATTAACGTAGAACACATTCGAAAGCTAATTTCTGAAGCGAACTGAAGAGTTGTAAATAGGTCAAATTTTAATCTGAAATTAAAAAGACTGACAGCTAGCGGACGGCTTCACTGTCTAACAGACTGCCATAATGTTTTCTGACTGAATAGCTGACTATCAGACCGCCGGATTTAAGTGATTGGTAAGCTTTTTATTTGAGTATCGCGAGGGTGGGGGAAGAGGCATTTAACAATTTCTCCCGGTTAGCTAGCACGTGGTCGTCGACTCTCCTGAGCCTACTGGTAGGCTAGACTCAACACAGTGACCGTGGGATCTTTTTGCATAGTGTACGGACACTGGGGGGGGGGGGGGGGGGGGGAGGGAGGAGCATGCCGCGGTCAGTGATTTCCAGAGACCGTTTTTGCCCCGAAATTGTGTCCATGCTGTAAAAGGCACGGTCGAGTTAGGTTAATCGTCGCATTTTAGAGCGCTTGAAATAAGTGGAGTTGTGACTGACTATAACTAATTGCCTAGCAGTCAAGCAGTTGCACCATCTCTACCAACCGTCCAGTTAACAAAGACTAAATATGACTGGCGGTGACTGAGTTTCTGGCTATCAAGCAGTCTCACAACCCTTACCAAATCTATAAACCAATCAACTTAGGTTAAATATAACTGACGGTGACTGCTTTTCTGGTTGTCAAACAGTCCGCACATCTCTACCAATGGACCAATGAAGTAAGGCTAAATAGACTGATTAATTATTGTCTGGAATATGACTGTCTAACTGGAGGAAAGTCACATGCAAGGAACACAAACTGTATGGTATAAAAACCAAAGCTACTAAATATAGGACAGGTACCGTCATGGTGTTGACATCAGACTCTGGTTCATATCCAGACAATTCATCAGGCTCATGATCCACAGCTTCTGCGCCATCACCCATATCATTCTCAGACTTGGGACCCTGAAGACTAAACATTCCGTTGAGAATGATTACAATGACTTTGAAAGGTTTGATCTCAGGGGTCATTACATAAGTAAGTGGAATATGATTGTCCGGGTGAGTGTAGTCACTGTTAACAACAGTCCTGTTCAGGACTACTCATATTCCACCTACCTACTAAAGAAATGATTACAATATCATACTGGATTGGTTGATTCACTTACGGAATATTCTCACACGTGTCTAAAGCCATTTGTCAGCCATATGATTAATGGTATTCGTGGATAAGGATACACGGAAAGATTTCTACAAAACCTTTCTCCCGATTCCATCAACATATAGGAGCCACGAGGATGCTATCTACGTCCCAATATTGTTATTCAATCAAGAATGCAGGGTGCAGTTCAATAAAGGCCCAAACAAGAGATTTCTAGGACTGAAACCCTTAAATAATAATTCTAGAATATAGCTCTAAGAGATTTATACAGTGGGCAGGGACTTATGTGGCACAGGTGGTCAAGTGACGAAAACCAATGGATGTTACAAGACGTGTTGATGTGAAGTGTTGCTTGAAAGAAATTAATCTTTCTTTTTACTTGAAATCTGGAATACGGTCAATGGAACGCGCCATATATAAGTTCACAGAGTAAATAAAGGACTCGCTTCAAAGTCTAAATACAACGTGTTATTGAGAAACTTAAGGAGGCAGTACGGTTAAAAGCATTATTTTTCGTTGATTTCCACCCTTTTTATTAAATATCTAGCCAAGATTTCATTTAATCCAAAAATGACTCAATTAAGTTACAGTGCTAACTTCAATAATTATTTGTGAATTTTTGGATGATTTTTCCAATGTTCTTATTGTATAAAATTTAAGAGGGGAGATGTTTAAAATTTTGGGAAAATGGTAAAATATTGGATTTGGGGGTTATTCAAATGATTAAAATATGAGGTGAATAATAAGTAGACAATTAACAGATAGTCCACCACCACAACAAGGTGCCGCTGATCCCATTAGCCGACTAACTGATTTATGTGTATACCTTTTCTAACCTAATAAAGTTCCTTCCCAAATCAACATCATTTCCCCAAAAAAATCAACCGTAATGGCCCCTTAAAATGGGCCTAGTGTCAAGCTACTGTAGATCATGGTTGGCAAGTCACAAACAATGCATTAATTATTGCCTCCTCAATACTGACTGGGAATTGATTAAAAAACAGTCGAAGGAGGACGAAAAGATATTGGCTTCAAAGGGCCACACCAACACACATGCATTACATCTTACTGGTTTGGAGTAATGCTGCGACTTGATATGGAACCATAATCGCTGTGTACGCTGGGGTTCCTGTGGCATTTCTCACCGCTCCTACGAGCCTGAAAAGGAAAGTCAAACTCTTTTCTCAGCGAAACTTGGGAAAAAGGGTTTACTGTAAGGGAATTATTAAAGTGGCGGAGAGTGGGAATTAATCAACAGAACATAATGTTGATGTGATATAGTAAAGCGATTATTGCATAGTTTTACGGCAGCACAATAATGTTTGAATTAAATTAACTGGAAGAAAGCAATCTGACTCGTTTGGCAAAAGGGGGAAATGGGGTTCTACGATTTCTTGAAAGACTGAAAAATGTACGAAAAAAATATTGACGTACCTTAGATGATTTCATTGACGATAATCTTTTACTAGTCAAGGCCTACAAACAAATCAACCCACAGTTAGCAGAATTACAATACGCAAGGAAAATGTAGGTTTATTACAAACTGACAATAAAAGGGGAAAATGAAGAAAAGAAGGAAACAAAAAAAACAAACAAACAACAACAACGAAACAACAAAAAAGACAGCTTTTGTACCTCAAGAGCCGCCCGTAGGTCGTCATTGCTTTCACACAATCTCTTGTTGGTCTCTCTGAAAACAAGTTCATTTAACGTGAATTTTACAAAAATTAATCTCACAAAGCAAATCTTCGAATTAAACCTGTTAATACTACTCCGTAGCTGAGAATAATCAGGTTGGGGGTGGGGGGGGGGGGGGGGAGAAGGAGGGAGGGGGGTAAACTGGTATTTGAAGCAAGGCTGGAAAGCTGCCCCATTTTTGACACCAATAAATATTCTCCACACTGTTTTTCTTGCATTTCCTTGGGTATTGATGAGGAAAATTCGTTTGACAATTAAGATATTTTGTTTTACTGATTAAATCTTTTAGCTTCGTGAGTCTATTCTTCAATTACACAGTGTTATTGTGGCGAGGAAATAACATGCTAGTAACTCTAGGAGAGTCCATGACATACTGTAAGATATCCAACTGTTTCGACCAAGTTTTCCTCTCTGATGATTTCATCGTACTGTACGCTTCATCTTCTTCTGCTAATTCCTGATGAAAGTTCTGTAATGATTAGCATAAAGAAACATAATTGTAACACTTTACTGTCACCGTTTCACAGAGAAAATTCATGCAAACATAAAATTAAAACACCGTGTGGGGTTAAGTAACCTAGATATGTATCTACTCAGTGAATATAGAAAATGAATGCATACAGGGTGGACAATTAAAGAATTGGCTTGAATTCTCTGTGTTCCAATTCCCAACCCCCTCCCCGGTCGGTGCCTCAAATAATCTTTGACGCACTATACTTTTTGACTAGTTTTTACTTTCTTATTAAGGGTTTTGGCAGCCTCATTCCCTGTCATCCTCGGCGATTTCGGATGTGACGTCACCCGTCAAGCAAGTCGGAAAAATTCGGTTCCAAGCCTCCCCTGGTCACTCAGATAGAGAGAACCGGCCTGGATACGAGACTGGGGTTTTGGAACTGAAATTTCCCATGAACTCTGTTTTTCTTCTCTGTTTGACAAGTGTGCTTGCCGAGTCTCCAGTCAGTATATCGTCCTGGTCAGTCACATTGCTAAACTAAAACACCACGATCGATCTAGCCCATTCAAACTGTTCACTGTGATTAACAGTCTAAATTTATGAGTTTTGCTATCGTGTAAAGCTTTATGATCGTGTTTAGTTTCTTCTAAATTAAAGACTTAGTTTAAACTGCGTTTTAATTTTAGTTTTAAAAACAATTTAAGAATTACTCAGTTTTGAAGTCATTTATATTTCAATAGGCCATTTCCGAGTTTCAAAGACCGTCAGTTTGAAAACGAGGGTAAAAATCTTTTTAGTGATAATTGGTTTCATCACCATGAGATTTTAAAAAATCAATTTCGTACCTTTAGGGACATTAAGATGCGACCATGGACGGCGACGGCAAAGGGAACGTCAAAAAAGGAATAGGTTAAGATATGCAAAACAACAACTTTGCACGTGCATCACGCTTTTTTGTATATTTCTTTACCGCCACAGCACGACTACGACATGAAAACGCCTAATTTCACTTTTTATGAAGGACGTAAACAAGCTACTACGAAATTTTCTTTCTCATTCTGAATTTGGCTATGGTTTTTAGGAATTAAATTCCAGAAGAGTTCGCCAACATTTGACAAAGTAAGTGAGTTGGAACTGTCGCGATGAAGACTGAATGAACGCGAATTCACTTTTTAAGCGATGCTTTCGCTGCCGTCGCCGTCCTCGGATCTTAAGGTCCCTTATGACTTCGCACTTAGCCTCACTTTAAAACAGAGGTTTGAGGGAACTCGGAAATGACTAATTACGGATGGTTTTATCGTCGTACCGTTTGTAGCTCCTGTGTAGTGCTGTCAGTATCTGATGTTTCACTAGTCATAACATGTCGTTTTTGGAAATAAGAAAGTGGAAGCGTTCTTTTGTTTAACAAGTTCTTTGTCTTTTGTGAAGTCTGCGCGTGTCTATTGTCAGAGGAGCAAGTCACGGTAGAGGAGAAAGTCACCGATGGATTCTTACGCAGTTTACTTTTCGCTCCAACTTGAGTTTTACTTCTCCTGCTACCAGCACCTTCTTTTAAGTGTTGCCCAGCTTCTTCGGAATCGGAATCAAACTCCGGAGTTATTGACTTTATTTTTCCACGTCCTGGATTAGTATCCCTTTCAACGCTTCCCTCATTACTTTCCAATTTGGTACTCACATTTCCGTCACCTGTTCTTTTCAAATAGTTCTTTCCCTTTTTACCGTCATTCTTTTTTAATCCAACATCCTTTGAATCGTTCTTTTTCAACGCAGAGTTTCCAGCTTCGCCCTTTTTCACCGCAGTATTTCTGGGTTCACTCTTTCTCAAACTAGAGTCTCTCAGTTCAATCATTTTCACCGCGCCTTCCTTCACTTTCTCGTTCATTTTGCTCTCTCCTCTATTCTTTGTACTCTTCGATAGTTTGCCAAAGTACTTTCCGAACCGAGAACTGAACCTCTTACTCTCTCTCAACAGCGTGTCCGTGTCTCTGGAAGCGTCCGATTGTTCAGTATCGTCTGACGTCACACTTGCGGTACAGTCTGTTGTCAGTTTTGGTTTATTCTGTTAGGTTTGAAATTTATTTCAGGTTTATATGTTTTAAATAGCGTTTAACAGTTTTATTTGATTTCATATACGTTTAAAACTTGTGCAAGAGAAGTTTCACCCAAGACTTAGAATCGTTTTTCTCTCCAAAAGAATGCTTTAGAACTTTAACATTACCGGCACAAAATTGCTTTTATAATTGCGTAAACTCTTTTTTCACGCCTCAAACCTATATTTCAAATTTTCAAAGGACTCAGTTTAGAGTTTAGAACAATTATCTCCTATTTACGCCATTTGTCTTGTCTTAAATAAAAAATACTAATTTTTGCACCTTCTTTCAATTTTTGACCGAAATAATCAATTACAGTGTCAGTGCCAAATAAATAAATAAATTTTATTTCCTTCTCAGCAGTAACGCGTTCAAAACACTTAACGCGCAATTTTCCAGCGAAAGAAAACTTTATCAAAAAAGATTTGACATCAGTAAGATATCGAGGCTTGGGTAAAACCAAAATTTTGCACAAGCTGGGTTTATGCCATTTATAAAGTTTAATTGATTTCAGTTTCGATTTAAACAGCCTACCATAGTACAATAACCCAGTATAACCGGTTCATCATCAAATAAGCACTTGTCTTCAGTCGAGATAGGATCATCAACTTCACAAGTCTGTTTAGCTGGGGGAATCAGATGATGTATCTGACCTGTCTCCCGGCTGTTCAGAATGCCTGCATTGTTGTTATAGTCTAATTCTCTTTCGCTCTCTTCTTCTGCTATATCTTCAGGTACCTAGAAGTTTGCTTGTTTATAAGTTTATGAACTGCTACTAACAACAAAAGATTATGTTGAGGATATGATATGGTCGAGGTGAAAAAAAGGGAAAGTTAAGAACTCACGAATTATCAAAATCTTTGGCCGAGTTGTTCGAAGCCCGGTTAAGATCTTCCGCAAGTTTTTACTACACATGGAAAAAACCCCATTCAAGAGCGCGCGTTATAACTCAGGCCCCAATTGTTCAAAAGATGGATACCGCTATCCACTTCACTGGATAACATCTCTATTCAGTGGCGAACGCTTTTGTTTTTCCTGATACGTATCCACTGGATAGTGATTTATCCGGTGGATAGCACTGTTTTCATCGACTGGCGCCAGGGCTGTCGATCGCCAATCAGATTGGAGATTTAAGTTAAAGTTATGATTAACACTGAAATCGGGACTGCCAATCATAGCCACCCACATTAGCGAGTAACTAGCCTAGGATTTGCGCTTATCGTCTTTCGAACAACTCGACCCTGAATGGAATTTTAGAATTTAACTTCAAATGAAATGTTTATGTTTAAAGTTTAAGAACAATTAAGCTCTGTCAAAGTGTTTTAAAAAAGGTTTAAAATTTAATTTGTTAAGTTTCATATTTTTTTCATTGATAAATGTTTTATATTGTATTTTCTCATATCTATTTGATGAGGGTATATTCAATTTTATCATTAATTTTAGGGTTTGACTTTGTTCAATACGCAAAGAATATCTGTGTCAAAACGCTTTACAACAGTTTCACTACTTGTCAAATTTGCTACGTTCGAGTTCGCTACCTACATATTCGTCTCGCCGCCTATTGGCAAAGTCCAAAACTTGCACCCTGGGAGGGGCAAGCTTAAAAGGACGAGAAATATATTAAAATATTTTTTTTCTACAGCGATAAAGGGAATACTTTCAGTGGTTTACAGAAAGTCATATGAAGCGAATTTGTTGTGAGCTAGGACGTAGCGAATTTGACAAGTAGCGAACCGGTTGTTACCGTCAAAACTAAGGCAATGTCGACTCTATACCGGATAGCTCTTGTACCAACACGGAATCAATAACGGATAGCTCTTGTGCCAACACGGAATCAATACCGGATAGGGCTTCTCTTCACACGTAAAAACGGTGACTTCGGCACAATTTCTGTAACATAGCGAAGCTGGGCCGAGCCCATCTTGAAACTGGATCGTTATAGGTTTCTGCCATTTTTCATCATAGTGTGAACAGGTATAATTGATCACTCCAGAAATACCATAACATACCGTAATGCTCTTTGTTTGTCACCCAAAAATTTTGCATAAGGATTGTCTTCAGTTTCTCTTAGGAGTTAAAATGGCCCCAAGAGAAACTAAAAACAATGCTTAAGCAAAATTTTGGGGTGACAAACAAAGAGCATTTTGGTATGTTATGGTATTTTCTTGAGGGATCAATTAGGACCGTACCAGAAGTAAATAAGTAAGAGCAAGGCCTGGAACCCACAGAGACGGAAGTAGATATTCAAACCTGAGGAGTGGGATTTAGTGCACCAAACCCTCTCGGCCAACTTCTCAGGTACGATGTTCGGTGTGTGTGAACGACTCATTCCAGTTCTTTGCAGTTACCGTTCTTACTGTACCGGATGGATTATTCATGTCGACACGGAAAGCTAACCGGCATAGTGTAGACATAACTTGAAAATTCTTTTACCCACACATGCAACAAACAAAGATATTTAGTAAATGATATCTTGACTAACAGGATATACTTACCGACAGCTGTTGAACCTGCATAAGTTCCGTCATAAGTGAATTTTCATTCATGATGGTCTCATCATCAACCTCACAGCTCTGCTGTGTTGGAAGCAAAGCTGATCCCCTCCGTGAACTGCCTGCACTGTAGGGTGTTGTTGTTAGTACACCTCTTAGGGGTGTTGCCTGTTCAGGCTTGCCGTCCACACTCTCAGCAGGTATCAGGTCTTCAGCAAAACCTGGCGAGCACCGACTTAATGGAAGAAAAGATCAGGACAGCTGTCAGCCATTAAATTTAGAAAATTAACTGCCGTAAAATCCAGGTTGTAAGCCCATCTAAATGTAACCAGAAGATTTATGTAAGTTGAAAGTCCTTCCCCCGATTATAGGCCTATCTGTGAGTATCGGTGCTTGTATAAATAATTTATTAATTTTAATATCTTGTTTTGTTAGGTTCTTCTAGTTTTGAACTTTTCTTGGAGCAAAATTAACCAGGAGTCATTATCCCCTTGTTTCAAGACATTTTTATTTATCCCTTTTTATCCCCCCTCTCTCCCTCTCCAGCTATTAAAATGCTCTCGTGAATTTAAGCTTACCCAAAACCCCTTATAGTAATCTACATTAAGCCCAGTATGGGCTACGAATTCACCAACACTGCTTGATGACTATTGTATGGTGTCTCTTCTGTCTAATCCTTTCTAATACTCCCTAACATACTGTAGGATTGGTAAATGTTAAAATCGTTGTTAGTATATACACACTCCGTGGTCTTGGTGTTTCAAGACCTTACTTAAAAATTCAAGATTTGAGGCAAAAAGGAAAAAAACTTGAGTCTTAAGAAAGCCCACATGATAGAGACATTAAAAGACACAAAATTTATTCTATGTACCACACGAAAGCTCTAGACACTGACATTTGAAAGAGATGATCTCACATATAAGAAGTACTGACACAAAAATGTTTACAGTAATTAGTTGCCTTTACCTATTTACGGGTGACCTTGCACTTCGTGTTAAACTTGATGTTGGTGAATACAGTGTTGATATTGAATGCCTCTTGCTTGGTGATGGGCTTCTCTTGTCTCCATTTTTTCTCATCTGAATAAGATTAGGTTAGAGAAGAGGTACTGTAAAATTCTGAAAATAAGCCCCTCCATGTACAAGCCCCTCCAAATACAAGCCCCCCAAACAAGTGATGGAGAAAAACCTCTGTTAAATCGCCCCTCCAAATATAAGCCCCCCGGGGCTTGTACTTGGAAAATTGCCCTCAAATATAAAGTAAAACAGAGCTAAAATGGTACATTTACTTCCAACTATAAGGCTAGCCCAATCGATTTTGAAACGCAAATATCCCTCCGTAGATTAGCCCCTCCAAAAATAAGCCCCTCAAAAAGGGCCTTTGAAAAATATAAGCCCTGGGGCTTATTTTCGGAATTTTATGGTATATTATTTACACAACAGCATTACCCCTGTTGTGGAGGTTGGAAATGCATCAGCATCAGCTAATAGAGAGGAGAAGTCGTTATGTCATATTGCCATGGTGGCCAAATTTTTGGATGATACCAAACAAAAACTTAACTCAAAAGGAGAATTTGCACTGTTTTAAACTTCATCAATCTTATTCAATTTCATTAAATTTGTCAAATGTTGGCAACATTTCCGGCGTTGAATCCGAAAGGACCATACCTAAGTTTAGGTTGTTCATTTAACTGCCAGGATCAATATCACTTTCATATTATTTATCCGCAGTTCAAACTACGAGTCATTTCACAAATTTCCATTCATTATTAATGTCATTTGTACCTACCTCTAATGCTGCTCGCAAATCATCATTGGTATCATGCAATTTCTTGTTGGCTTCACTGAAAAATTAATTCAAAAGTTTACACAAAGCAATTCAATGTTGTAATAAACCAGTTTAATTTCTCAGAAACATCAATGTAATCTGAGAAAAAGGAAAGTAAAATCTAAATTTGCATATATTTTCAAAATTGGTGACTATAAAGTGTTTTTACTCACAAGGCCAGCATTTAATCAAATAATTTATTGGAACAAAAGAAAGCATTTGTCAAGTCAATTTTTATTTAAACTCACACAGAATAATTATAATTAATACAAATTAGTGCTTTAAAATATAAAATCGAGAGATTGTGAAGGGAAAGAAAATTTCAATTGTAGGTTCATTGTGCAGAGTTTGGGACACCTAAATAGTTCGTGGAACTAACCGAGTAGGTGACTCAAACAAGAATATGAGTAGAAGAATAGAAGAAGAGCAGAAGAGTAGAAGAATAGAAGAGTAGTAGAATAAGAAAAGAGTTCAACTCCCACAGGACTGGATTGGAACACCAACATGGCCACCATTTCTTTGTTTGGAACACTAATAATCATAGGCAGGATGACGTCACGTGAAAACACTTTATTAATTTTTTCCATAAGATGATGACCTTAACATTTGCCGATCTGCCTAAACGTAACTAGTATTTACAAATTTGTGATAACAAGAGTATAGAGGTTTTATGCACTAATTTTCACTACAGTCCTTAATACTCTTTCTCCACAACCTTTTTTAAGTCGAGTTTTTAAAGTCAAGTTTGTAGGCTGGTTTACTTACTGAAGTAACTGGAGCTGTCTTGTTAAACTTTCTTGTTCTTGAACACACTCCATTACTGTTCTCTTCTCCCTAAACAAAATTTAGTGAAAATATTGAAGGAGTGTCTAAATTAAGCAATAGAAAATGATGACTTTGTTGAAAATATTTCTAACATGTGACATGGTCCATAGAGCTGGGTAACTATTGTTTGAATGAAGGGTACTATATTAATAAAGTTTAAAAACAAACTGCTACATTGATTGTTGAAGAACAATTGCCACCAAAAAAATTAGAAAAGGTGATGCAAGCCCCTTGTTCTGGTTAAGGGCTAACATCATCACTAATTAATACTGGTTTAACTCAAGTTGGGGAAATAAAATTAACCTGGCCAGGGATTTGCCGTTTTCTTGAGTTGTCAACGAACAAGCCAAATTGAGAGCTGCACCTCTTGTTATCTCTCAATGCTCATGCCAAGTACCATGAGCTCACAATATTTAGTCGTCAGGCAAATCTCTGGTCCCTATGGACAGCACTGATCAAATCAGCAGTAAGTTTAGCCCATTTCCTACACTGTATACATATACAAATACTTCACACACTTACGCCACTAGTTGAGCTTCCTGTTCTTCATAGTCACTTCTTAGCTGAGCAAGTTCGCTTCGCAGCACGGCCAGATTAGTCTGCGCATCTGTGAGCTGACTTCGCAGAAATCTAATCTCCTGCACATAAAAAATGATATCATAAAGTTAAAGGTACTGAAGAAAACAAAAGCTACCAGTAACACTTTTCAATACAGGAATTTTTAAGCAAATTCAAACATAATGTACAGAAAACCAACCTGAACTTTCTCATCCACCTCCTCTTTGATCTTTTGCTCTTCAGGTTCTTTTCTTTTCAGCCTTCCCTCAAGCTGTAGTCAACACGTATTCAATACATTAATAAAAAAAATGAAATAACAAAAGCACTTTTACCATGTAGCAAGGATGAAACTAAATTATTATCATAATTTAAGCCTAAGTTCATAATAAAATGCAAGGGAATACAATGTACATTGTATGCACAACAGCAAAAATTACTCCACAAACCTTCTGTATTCTTGCAGTTAATGTTTGTATCTCTTTTGTTTTAGTTTCCAGTTGCCAGACAATATCCAAATTGGACCTTTCTTGCTTACTCCTTTCCTGCAAAAGAAAATTTATCAGGAAAATTAATAGTAAAATTAATCATTTATGGCATAATGGCTAGTGATAGCAGTGCCACTGTACAAACATCACAAATTTGTCAGTTTCTTAAGCTATTCAGTTTTTTCATGAAAACGAGTTACAGAATTCCAAACCTCAGATAAAATTTAACTAACATGTGGATACAGTGAGCTGCAAATAGATTGTACACATTTCCCATCTACTGTCAAGATCAGTTTCAATCCAAGTGGACCGGCTCTTAGTCTAATAATTTTCCCCGGTAATATAAGGCTAGTGACTTGACCTGACTCTCACTTAATGACTGGGCTGCCGGACCATGGCCGGACCGCTCATTTTGACTACGACATAGGCTTTTCAAAGAGTTTTTGCTGAAAAACCATCTCCTTCATGCATACTTTTTAGGATTTGACTGATCTGGCTGGATAGGTTTGATTAAAAGTGAAATCTTCATTCAATGGGAATGGTCTAGCAGGTCAGTTCTGACAAATGGACAGAGCCCTAAGCCACTGAATTGTCCAACATGGTTGAACTAGATACGTATTTATGCATACAGTGTACTGGCAAATCCAAGTGGGCAGTGAAACAAACCTCTTGTCTAATACGTGTTTCCATTCGTTGCATGTGCTGTTCCATTTCACTATCAAGCTGATCCATATGCTCTGTATGCTTTTCACATGTCCTGATAAGAAATAGGACAAAAATGTTTACACATGAAAGTGAAGAATGATCATCGCAGTAAATTTTCTAATTTAAGCAATTGGAAAGAAGAAGCCTGCAAAAAATCAGGGCTTCAACGGGATTCGAACCCGTGACCTCCGCGTTGCCAGTGCGTTGCTCTACCAACTGAGCTATGAATCCACATATTGGGAGCGAAGACAATTTATTGAGTTCATATCTCCCGTGAGGAGTGAAATGATGTGAAGTATATATGAAATAATTAGATGAATTATTTCATATACACTTCACATCAATGTTTACACATGTCATGCACTTGACATTTCTATAGTATTTGCTCATTATTTACCAAGAAAACAAAACAGAGGCACAATTTATTTTGATTTAATCATGAAAACTATCTACTGTCCACTGCACTTTAACACATTACTTTCAATACAGTCAAACCTCTTTAATACGAACATCAAAGGGACAGAACCAAGTGTCCGCTTTACAGAGGTGTCTGTATTATGGAGGTAGGGAATGCCTGATTTTTGGCATTTCTGGGACCAAACGAACTGTCCGTAATAGAGAGGTGTCCGTATTATAGAGGTGTCCGTAAGGAGAGGTTAGACTGTGAAGAATAATATCTGAGCTCCGAGTACAAAGTCATATTGCAGATAAACGAGAGGAATTGAGCATGATCAATCACGTCTACCTTGGGCAATGATAAACTCATAGAAAAGCCCAGCATGCTGCCTTTTACTAATAATTAACCTGCAAATTAAAAACTATCCCATTTCTCATTATTTTCCAAAGCAGTTCGGGCTCGTTTTGTGACTAGTATACACTTAGGGCCTGTTTACATGGAGGTGGGGGACCCCAGATAGGTGAGGTAACATGCGGTGGGTCACCCCACCTATTGTGTATTGAAACGTGATCAAATTAAAATGAGAGATCATGTGGACAGGAGGGTCACCCACCAAAGCGGGTTACCTCACCTACCTGGGGTCCCCCGCCTCCATGTAAACAGGCCCTTAAACTCATCAATGACTTATGTGGCCAGACACTTTTTTAGTGCTAAGTTGTCCCCTGAATGGAGGTAAAACCTGGGTTTTTGGAAGCCACAAAAAGTGTCCCTTTCCCCTAAATAGAGGTGTCCCTTCAGGAGAGGTAACAAATACAAAGATCATGAGAACATGTTTCTCGGACCAAAATTTGTGTCCCTTGCACAGAGGTGTCCATTGAATAGAGGTGTCCCAAAGGAGACGTTCCACTGTATTGGATTTGCCATTTTTCTCTTCCCTGTCGCAGTTTCAACCCATCTTCAGGGATGTCACCAAGAGTTCAAGTTGCCAGTAAATACCACAAGTAGGTGGGGAATCAAGCAGCTAGGGATTTCTTTTGGTTTTATTTTTCTTGTATAATTTCCTGTGAAAGTAGCTGGGGGTCATGTTCATAGTAGCCAGGGGAATTCCCTGGCCCCCGGCTCTTAATGACAGCCCTGCATCTTTAAATCGCTTGTCACCATTTCAGCTTTCTTATGTCAATGTACTGATTCAAGGCCATCACAAAAAATTATTTCACCCTAACAGGGCCTCAGCATGGGGCAAATAACTCACTGAGTTTTGCAGGGCTGTTGACCCCGCATGTCTTCAAATATTGAGAAATGATAGGGAAGGGATGATAGATGATGACATCACGACGCACAGCATAGAACGTGTTCACTCCGATCGTCACAAATTTGCGATAAAACAAAGTGCAAGAAAAAGATATTGTTGGCATTGTAATACTTGACCTGATTGCTTTCCTTCCCACCAATCACATTATTATATTTCAATGGCATACCGGAGTTTATGAGGAAACGCTCGATGTTAACATTTAAATAGCTCAAACAATGCAAAATAGATGACACTTTAGTGTCAGAAAGTCGAGTCGAAAATGAAGAAATGTTAAACTTCGGCGATTATCCGGGAGATTTCATACTCTAATCTGGAGACCGGTAGTTGGGTTGTCCTCCCACACCCACTACTGATACAGTACCTCATGATCACACTAATGATGACTGGTGACTACTGTAAATAATAGTTATCAAGGTAGGGGAAAGTAAACAAGGGATAACAAACCTCTTGAGGGCTTCCTCCAGTCTTTGGTTCTCAGATGCATAATGTTTAACATCTCTCACAACACTAAACAGAAAGCTTTCCAGTAACGCTAACAGCTGTGGTGAGTCAGTAGAGCTATGTAAGTAGTGGAACAACTCAGAAACATACTCCTGTCTGTTGAGAAAAAATAATAACATATAAGATTTATAAAAATAATAATCACTTTATTAATGTGTCACCTAAAACAAGTTACAATATCAGTTTCTGAAACAACATGTAATTTAAATAAAGAGAACAAAGCAAGGTCTACAAGGTTATTAGTACAAAACTGATCAACAGATTAAGTAACATCTACAAGAAGCTGATAGAAAAACATGAGCAATTTCATAATCATAGCGTACGAGCTTTCATTCTGGCCGCCGCCATTTTGCCATGTGAATCTCGAAAACAAAGCTAAGTTAAGGTTCCTATGGAGTCAAAATGAACATGACTTTACCACTTACAGCTTTGATTGTTAAAAACACGCACTTTGTATAAATCAATGATTCAGCCGCCGACGTTCTCCTTCAAATTTTACAAAGTACTTTCCGTAGATTTCGCCCCCGCGAAACGAGTTACATTAGAACCCATTCTTCTTGCCGCGTGAAAATTCTCGACCGACAGTTTTCCTGCGCGACTGTGGCTCAACAAAGAATAACCCTCTTTATATTTAAAGATTCAATATCAGTACCACTTAAATGCTTGTAACTTGAAAAGGTTAAATGAAAATCCACATGGAGTAAAACCATGAAGTCATATAAGCTAAACGTTCAGGGAAGATTAAACGGTGTATAACTCGCATTGTCTCTGACAAATAAGCATGAACTCTTGGGCGAATTACCTTATCCCTGCCTGCTTCAGAATCGACTCTATTTTATGGAAATCCATGGCAGTTAAAAGGCCACTAAACTATTTGGCTTCCGCTAGCTCTGATGGTTTGATCTTATCGAAACAAGGAAGCAGAAAATTAGGGTTAAATATTAACCCTCTTTCGCCCCACCGAGTATAACCTAGTTCCCAGTTTGGTTTGCCACGATACAAAAATCGTACCGCGTCATTTCAAATAATTTTTCTGCGATTTTTGGCATTCCAACGCAAAGAAGAAAGAAACTTGTGAGCACGAGGAATAATAGTATTCACGCGCATATTTACCCTGACAATAGCCCGCGAACTCCAAGCGCATCAAGAAGTTTGTCAAACTTTCTGGCCTGATCCTTTGCCTCTGTGTTTAATGGTTCGTACTCCGCTTGGAACAGCGAACAAACACGTTGAAAGCCATTGGAAAAATCCAGTAGACTTATTTGGTCATCTCGGTCAACATCAAGTTCTTTAAACAAGGTGTCCAATTGCTCACTTGTGAGATTTAGCTCCGAACAACACGACGCTAATTCGTTCTTGTCAATAAAACCGTTTTCGTCCAAGTCCCATGCGTGAAAAATTTCTTTAACATCGTAGTCTATATTTTCGATTCCTTCGGACGCCATACTAATTCATCATCGAGGGAAAAAATAAATAAACCTACTGTAAGATCAAGTATGTACGAGAATTGAACTAAACAAATCATAACGCGTCGCCGACAAATATTTTCTCGTAAGTGATCACTGGTTTTGCATAAGAATAGAGTAGCAACAGGTCGGCTGTCAATTAGGACGATTATCCTGCAAATAAGAGTCTTCATGGGCTGTTGATTAAGTGCACGTCACTCCATCGAGTTAAATTTTTGTCAGTCTCTTCGGAAAAATATTACGGCCGTAAAATTGAAATTTATTAAGATACTTTCTCCTCGAAATAATTTCAACACTGGCAATAAAATATGATAACTGGAAATCTATATTTAGATTTTCCCCATTCTTATAGACGAACGTCACACAAAATTGGGGTTATCAGGTCAATTAACTTAGGAAGATGAAATCATGTGAAACTTTACAAGCAGATTTTTATCCATCATTTCTTCTGTCGCCTGTTCAGAACTGAGCATATGCATAAAGTTATGAGTCAGTCTAGCAACGTACGGTAACTATTAACAAGTATACATATTCTTCTAATAGGCCGAGTAAACCTCGATGATATTGTACAACTGAAATCATCCAGGGGGTAAAGAGACTCATATGTGTTTTTGACCACAAAAGTTTCCAAAGAACAAGAATAAATTTATCACCGTGTTCTCTGAAGTAAAAAACAATGACAAAACAATAAACTATGAAATATGGGATCTTTTTTAAGTTTCAAAATTGGCAGCGTTCACTTTAGTAGCTATCCACGTGACGTGGACAGACGTCATATGTAGGTGTATTTCTTGCGAATGCAGGCACAATATATATACTCAGCATTCCGGTTAATAAAAGTCTTCTTCCGGCTCCGTTCGCATTGTACTCGTATCTTTCAGCGCGAAACACCACGAACTAGAGTGGTCAGCTGATCAATTTACGCGGTTAATTTGCTTTCGCGCCTGATTGTAATAACTATGGAATTGATTATAATTTAACAATAAGCTTTAGTCGGCCTCATTAGGCTTTTCAATCCCTTTGGACTTGAATGTAAGCCGATTAACAAAAACAAAATTCTTGCTCGCTTCGTTGTAGCTCAACTACGACGGTTTTGGTGTATCTTACACTACCAACCGCCCTAATATGCTTCGTGCAAGTTGTGGTACTATCTAAATGAATTTTTTTTATTATATATAACATGTGTACTGTAATAAATTTTGCAGTGATCATCTTCTTAATTCTTTCGCTTCATGATTTGTGTTTCTGAATTTCTAAACTGAAAGTCTGTTTGTTACTGCGAAATTTATTGATGATAGGAGCTACCAAGGTAAAGTGAATCAGTCTTGGTGTATTAAAAACGAGTGTGAAGATATAAAACAAGTGTCATCGACCCTGGATTTGTTTTCCAAAATGGTTCTTTTTGTTTTAGACTGCAGATAATCTTGTGTAATCTTATAAAGCTGCCGACTATGTCTACTGCAAACAATAAAAGGCGTTAGTATCAAAACAAGTTCAGGATGAACAGTCCAGGTACCATCTTAGTTACAGACCGGCCCGTCTTGCAGTCGAGGAGCCAAGACAAAATTTAAGAAAGCTAGACAGTGTGATCAAACCAAGTAAATGAGTTGACGCCTCAAGGTGCAGATTGAATTGCTTTTTTTCGGCTTCATGCTTGCCTACAAGTAAAAACGTTACTGCTCTGCAAGGATTACCTCAGATCTAAACCCCCCATCACTACCGCTAATTCACTGAGTCTTGTTACTACTTTCCTAGGCTGCCATATACCGTAAAACTCCGAAAATAAGCTCCTCCCAGTCTAAGTCCCTCCAAATATAAGCCCCCCGAACTCGTAACACAAAAAACCTCCTTTAAATCGCCCTTCCAAATATAAGCCCGCCGGGGGCTTGTACCTGGAAATTGCCCTCAAGTACTAAGTGAAACAAAGAAAAAACGTTAAATTTCCTTCCAACTATTAGGCTAGCCTAATCGATTTTGAAACGCAAATTTCCCTCAGTAGATAAGCCCCTCCGAATATATGCCCCTCAAAAAGGGCCTTTGAAAAATACAAGCCCCGGGGCTTATTTCGGAATTTTACGGTAACTATTAACAATTATTGTACAAGGCTGAGTAAGATGTGAACAGCATGTTTAAAATGCTGCAGCCAGTCTTCTCACGTACTCGAAGAAATACGATGATCATATTTCCCCGATCTTGAAAGAACTACATTTGTTGCCCGTGAAGTAAAGGATTGAGTTACGATTTTAATTTCCACTTTTAAATCATATCACCAAATTTGACCTTAATATTTAACAGACTCTTTGATTAAATATACACCTAGCAGAACACTCCCCTCCGCCAACAAGGGATTGCTAGTAGTCCCTAAGTATAATCTTGAGTCCCATGTAAAGCGCGCTTTTTCAGTCACTGCCCCTTCACTCTGGAACAATTTACCAGACCAAATAAGAACTACAGCGTGCTTGAGTTCTTTTAAAAATAGTTATAGTTAAGAACTTTTTATTTAGCTGTTCTTTTTAGATTGTTCTTATGTTTTTATGATGTAGTTCTATATATTTCAGTAACTTTTTTAGATTTTTCTCACAAGTAGTAACATTGTTAAGCGTCATTGGTTATCTAGTAGAAATGGCGCTATACAAATAACTTCAGTTAGTAATGGTAACAGGACTGAGTGGAGTCCAATTCGGTGTGTAATTATACGGGTGATTAAAAAAATCGGACGACAACGTAAACTGTCCTATTAAGGCTGAAATCAGAGCAGTTGATAACCAATCAGATTGGAAAATTTTGTTATAGTTATGATGATGATGATGATAATGATTATTACTGAAGAGTTATGCAAATCGAGGAGATTGTTAACCCAAATAACAGCCTCTGAGATGCGGTTTCGGTGAAGGAGATTCACTGGTTTCGTGTGAACGATTTCTGTCAAAAAAATAAGCCCTGTGTACAGGGCCTAAAACACTGAGCCCGAACGCCCGTATTTTCTTCAGTTTTAGCCGAACTCTTAATTCTCATTTACAGAAAAACTTTCTTCTAGCAACTGATGGCAATGGCCGGGATAATATTGGTGCATTTTAATTGATACCAACAATTCTGTTTAATTCGTGTTTTTAAGCAGCCCGATTCAGTGGTGAAGCCGCTCCTAAAGAAGATTTGAGCTCTAGAGGGATAAATGGATAAGCATGTAACAGCTGGGTTCAAGAAAATCCGTTTTTATGATGGTATGGACAGCAGTACTTCATGTGTTTCATAATATTTCTTGCTTTTTTCAGTATTCAAAAGCCGGGATTTGAGCATACAAATCGGCCTTTTGGCAAAATTTCAATAGAGCAAAGAGCTGATACTCGATCGAGATCCTTGAAAAAGTTTTTAAGACCATCGTAACGATTGCTACAAGATTGGAAGGCCTGAATCGTATAAGCACTTTAACATGTTATAAAGTAAAATTGTTTACAATCAAAGGATATGTTCACACAATATTGGATAGCTTTTGCGCCGGCAACGAAACCATCCCGGACAGCCGGGATTCTGTTCAGGCATAAGAACAGACTCGCGGCTTTCCGCACGATTTCTCAGTGAAACGAGAGCCTGTTCACAGGCTAGTGAAACGATCGCGAAGCGTAGCTGCGCCGCGCTGTTCTCTAATGTGGAGAGCCGCATGTATAGTTTCGGTCAGAGACTGACATTGTGTATAGTGTAAAATATATACAGCCTGAATTCTCTGAAATCCGGGGACATTTCCTTGTGTGGTATGTTTTCAGTTGTATACTCCTCAGACTGTATGCGGGTTATGGGCTTTTGGTTATTAATGAAAAATACATTTCCCACTTTCTGAACCCCTGTGGTTTAATAACAGCTGTGGCTTTAAAACGCACGGCGAACGACTGGAGTTCTCAGATATATGTCAGAAGAAAAATAGAAACTTAGGCGGACATTGCTTCTAAAAATATTTGACAACGCATAATTTTGCAGTTTAAATGTGCACGGTAAATATTAATAGCGCGATTCACACTTGCTGAAACAAAGTTTATTTTGGAATATACAGTTCCGATAAGGTTGCTGCGTAAAATATACTGAAAGGGATCTCTACACTTACGGGTTGGCAAATTGAAACATGTTTTAACGCGGTTTGATTGCTGGTTTTGTATAACATTTTAAAGATCAAACTTTATGGGTTAAATACAGAACAATATTTGCAACTGAAATATTTTAATATAAAGTACATTATTTTAAGTTCTCATTCCCAAGGCATGACTGACACGTTTGTCAGTTTTCATTTGCTTTAAGGATAAAAAAGTCAAAAGTGTACACAGGGCCAACGGTTTTAATAACTTGTTTCACATAATTATTTACAACACGCGAAAAATTTCACTTCTGCGGTCAATTCTGGAAACAGGGTGAATTTAGTTGAGGTTCAACGAAATCTCATGGCCTGACCCCCTATGTTAAATGGGACCTTTCTTAAATGCATTAGTTTCATGTGGTTCCCTTATAATCTGTTTTCAGTTTTGTCCTAAAACAAATTGGGGGTTTCTCGGTTTTTGACCCTCGGGATACTTTTGGGGAACACTTCAACTATTCATTTCCAAGAAACAGAAACGAAAGAAATACCATATGCTTGATGCTGACAAGGAGCACGATCTGTTTAATGATGCGTAATTTGAAGATAAGGAATTTTGTTTTCATATAAATTGCTTATATTAAGTAGTGTTCAACACCCAAAAACAAACGTGATCCATTTACAGCATATACTGTTCGAGGTGTAAAAAAGGCTAGAAATGTTTCCTAATTAATACTCCTAATGACTTGGGGGAGACGCCAGGAAACGAGAGGTGAAATATATCAGGAATTCTTCATATTGGGGCAAAGGAGAGTTGCCTAAATAATTATATCATTCATTGTATTGGTAATCTTCACCCTCTTCTGGTTAAGATCGGCCTCCTATCCAGACATATTTGCACCTAGCTGTTCAATTCAACACCGCATTCTTATAAAAAAGAAACGTCTTCTTAGAAACAAAGTAAACTAACGCATTTAAAATATCAAAATAGGAACGACTTCCTTTTTCTGAAGAAATATTCAAGGAATGGAGATGAATCTCTGTGCGCTAAATAAAGTAAGATCATTTTTTAATCTTTCAAAGCATGGAGGATATTGGCGATTTTGGAGTCATGTTGAATTTTGCAGAATGTGTTTCTATGCTACTAACGTACTCGAAAAACATCCATTTTAATTACTAAAGACGTGAGTGTGGGTTGTTTCTGCCTGAAAAAAATCTTAATCTTTCGAAATAAATTTGGGTTTGGTTAAAATCGTTCGGCTTCACAAGGATTAATGAGGCAGCAATATAGTATAACAAACACAAGCAAACAAAAAGTGATATTTGCAGCAATATTCAGTAGAAAAAACTTCAAATCTCATTTGAATAATGTTGACTTTACCGTGGAAACGACGTATGAATAATAAATACTATCATAAGGTATAATGTGATTGCTAAAAATAATCTCACTTTAAATCCAAGACTTTTATTATTTTTTTCAAAACTCTTCAATAACTTTCAAATAATTACTTTTTCAAATTAAGAAGCCAACGGAAACAAAATTGAGTTAAGTCATAAAATAAAGAGCAGCGCTTGGCTCGCAAAAAAGAAACAACGAAAAGTAAAAGGCGAGTAATGTAATACAGTAGTGTCCCAGATAGGGGTTTCAGCTTTTCCCTTGATTTCTCTATAGCGGGAAACTTTCCTCATAAAATCTGAGCATCACTTTTTTTGCTAGATTACTCTCTTCTTTTGAAAGCAATACTGGCCTTCACCGTAGATTTTTTTCACTGAATTCAGAAAAATGAAACTCAATCACTGCTTCCTTTCGGAAGGACATAAACTAAGAGATCAAGTTAATAATTATACAGCTTAATGCTGCTTTAGAGCATATTCTTGGAACCAACTTGCGAATGGGGTCTATATACCAGTGCTATATTTGAGAACGTACTATCTGAAATTCCCGTCTAAATTTGGTGAACTTTCACTAGCGCTATATCTGACTTTTTAATTCCCACCTCCAATATACCTCAAACAGGTTAACTTTTAGTACACTTCGACAAGCAGCTGACAAACTATAAACGAAGATGTCCAACATTTAATGCTTACTAGAAGCCTATAAGCAAGGAACTTAAATCTTAAAAACATCAAATTATAGAAAGGATTCCGAGATTGTGAACGCCGATGATAAAATCTCATATCCAAAACACCAGAGTTTCAGTTTGTTTTGCACGCAAATGGCCAAACTGGCAATATTGCTTCAAACCTAATGCTTCCATCGTTTGAAGTTGTAAAATTTGCGGACAATTTATACACAAAAGAAGGAGTTGAACCTCACGTTAATGCAATCCTGCTCAGTTATCAACCGAAGATTTCCATGATAAATTTAAGTTGCTCTTTTTAACTTATAAGTGGATGCATGGTTAATGGTCGGAAATCACTTAACACCGTCAACCAGGAAAATTAGAACTAAGTATATTTTGAATGACTTAGCCTGAATGCGAACACAAGCGATTATTTTTGGAGATATAATTACAGTTTGGTACTTTAACCGGATCTTACACGATCACACGAGCGTTGTAAGAGAACTTTTTCATGCGTGAACAGGCCTTGTTTTTGCCGGTGTCTGTCTGTATATATACATTTCAGTATCTGTTGTAATAACACGTAACTTGGATATTAAGCGAACGTGTCGCTTGACTTTTTAAGTTCTCGCTGGTAGTTCTACTTGTAGAACAAATCATTTATTTCATGATATAAGATGGCTTACCCAGTAAGTAGATTAAACTGTTGTCCTAGCCTGTCTTTAAGGTCTTCAAATTCCCCATCGGAACACGAAGACAGCTCAGATTTTTTCCTCTTCACTCCGCTCACTACAGACTTGAACTTTTTAAAATTTTCCGAAAATTCTTCGATGCTGATTCGTCCATCTTTGTCCGCATCAAGCCTATCAAAGACTTCCGCCAAATCCTGAGCGTCTAAGTCGCAAACTGCGGCTAATTCGTCTCTGTCTATATACCCGCTCCCATCCAAGTCAACTGCTCCAAACAGGTCACGCGGTTTCACATTTTCCAAGCTTGTCATCATGCAATATTACTCCATAATACCGTTCGAAATTTTACCGTTTACAAAGCGTCCATTCATCAATGCTACAAAAAGAATCCCTTTTGACGCCTCTCTTAGCTCGTCGCGTCCTGTATTTTTTCCCTTACGGGATTGCGTTTTGCGGTCGAGTAATTATTCCAGTGAATCGTCACTTGGACACACACAGCTGTTGTGAGTGGTTCGTTTTCTGCCACCCGCTCTTTTTTGGCGCGATTGTTAATTTCTGTCAGTGTCCGCCAATCAAATCAAGGCCCTTAAAAAATAAATCAATATCGACCAGCCAGGAGGCTTCGTGAGTGGTCAGAATATTAATAGAAGCATTACTCTATTGTTTTTTCATATTAAATGTCAACTGTTTGTCTTTCGCCCGTGAGGAAACTCCACAGGTCTTTACTCACAGCTCGGTCAGAAATTGTCGAACCTACTTTGCCGCCATGCGCCATTGGACATTCTATTTTTTTTCTTCAAATCTTTGTATAAGAGGCAGGCAGAAAAAGCTAAAATATTACTATTACTCTATATAACAATTTCTTCTTAATATTATAATTTTTTACTGCTATTGTTATTATTTTGACTATTATGTACACTTTCTCTTGATTTGATTTGCAAAATATATTTTTTACAAAGCCAGGGCAATTTTGACAATTTGCAAATTCAGTGTGATTATTTTTATAGTGTGAGAAGATTGAAACTTGAACTATGATCGCTGCACTTCATTACAAGACGTGATGTTCACTTCCTCCATGGTCCCATATCTTTCTGTTTGAAAAGCGCCACTTAAATAGAACAAGTCTGCATCTCCAAGGCAACAGGCACAAAACATCGGAGAAAGACGTGACGGCTTATTTGCTGTGAGCTGTGTTGCCTACGGGCTCATAAAACTCACGCAAGCTTCATGTTGTCCTGTCACGAAAATTGCAGTCGTAAGAAAGCGCAAAAAATGAAACATTTTATCTTATAAACGTACACTGTTTTCTACTTTGTTCTATATTACATACACGATAAAGACATACGGAGTTACCTAAAGGAGATTTCAAAGAGGCAGTAAATTCAACACTTTGTTGCACGATGGATTGTCCCCGTGTGAGTTGTGTGATTTGTCAGCTGATTTGTCTCCCAATCCGTTCATTTTTTAGCGATTCTCGTTATAGTGTAAGAAAATAAAGAAAAATGATCATTAGACAGTATTTTCTAAGATTATTCCTTGAATTGATATTGAGTCAATCGTCCGTCGTGAGCTATATTTCTTCCTAAGTAAACTATCGCCCACTTTTTTATGACAGCATTTTCTGTAACTCAAAATGATACTCTGGAATACATTGTCGTCAGTGAGTCCCCGCACTTTTCCTTATTTTTGCTTTAAGAAATTCATCGCCTACTAAATCTTCATGGAACACTGAGAGCGAATTCAGTTCACGACTGGAATATTTATAGCAAATCCTTCAAACCTTCAAACCGCTCTCTAAACAAGTCAACGGATAAAAACTAAAAATAATACAATTGCAAAAAGTCTAATAGAGTCAAATATGACGAATCAAAAAAGATGTTGCAAAATATAACGTCAGAAATCAAGTATTAGTGAAACTGACTTTCTTGATATGACAATTTGTAAATATTACAAAGACTACGATTACACACCTGGTTCGTGAAAAAGACTAGTTTACTATAAAAGAATGATCGTCACGGCACGTATTTCCTTGACGACTGAAAAATATTTATCGCCTATCTATTTTCCAAAAAACGGTCCCCGCAGAAAAAGAGCTAACAACTAATTGAGCTGAAAATTGAAAAGTTGGTAGATTTGTGTAACGTTATCATCGAGGACAGAAAAGGCTGCTTTATTCTCGCTAGTGGAGAAGGAGGAGAGGTTGTGATAGCGTAACAGTGATGTATAATAGAGGAGAGTTAAAAAATTCTTATTAAGGACCTTAAGATCCGACCACGGCGACGGCAACGAGGACGTCTAAAGCTACGTGCAAAGAAGTTGTAAACCAACCGTGTCGTGTCCGTTTGCACGTAGCTAAAAGTTTGACCAGTTTCAAGCTTTGGGCAACAACTCCCAGCAACACGCAACAACATACAACAATATTGGCAGTTGTTGGCGAGCAATGCTGCGCCCGTTTGCACGGGGCTTAAAAAGCAAGAGGTTTAAAATAAGCAAAACAACAACTTTGCACGTGCAGCAGGCTTTCTAGTGTACATTTCTTTGCCGTCACTGTACGAAAGGCAATGCCTAATTGCACGTATTACGGGGGAGGTAAACAAGCGAAGACGAAATTTGCTTTCTCTTTTTGAACTTTTTTGTGGTTCTTAGGAATTCAACTCCAGGAGACTTCGCCTACATTTCACAAAGTAAGTGAGTTTGAATAATCGCGATGATCATTAAAAGAAGGTGAATTCAATTTTAAATCAACATTTTCGCCGCCATCGTTTTCCTCGTATCTCAAGATATCTATAGACCTCTTTAGCTTGTATGCTTTGTTTTCCCAATACAGGTCATGTTATAACACTCTAGAGAACCATTTCTTTCAAATTTCGTCTTATTCAGGTGCATCTACTCATAATTTATGAAAAGACCTAGGACCTCTATATATTGCGAAAACAAAACATACAAGCTAAAGAAGTCTATTAGGGTGGCGACCGTTGGCAACCGTGGCGCTCTGCCCGTCTTACCAAGTAATTAGCAGTTGTCAAAATACTAAGCACTATTCAACCGAAGAAATATCGGGCGTGCGCGAGTAGAAAAATGCAGCCAAAGTTGTTCAAGCGCCAACAACAAAAAAGTGTTGGTTGATGTCTGGAGGCCGTAAAACGCAATCATTAAAACTCAATCTACCATGCCTAACAAAATCCAGCCTCGCCCAACAGGGTATTCAAAAGGCTGAACATGTTCAAGAGAGAATTATATGTTGCATTCACTGAAAGAAGCTGGGGCCCGTTTCTCGAAAGTTCCGGTAACTTTTCGGGCCCGAAATCAAATATTCAAATCGAAATATAAAGAATGAGAGCGCGGGTCCTGGCTAGTAGACTACTCCATTTTGTTTCACTAACTGATAGTTTTGTCATGCTAGATGCAAAACTATTGAAGCCTCGATCTTTAATGTAAACGGAGACAGCTTACCGGGCCCGTTAATTATCGGGACTTTCGAGAAACGGGCCCGTGGACCTAAAGGCTGGATCCGTTAAGAGGACTTTACGTCGGCCTTATACAACACATTTTAGACGAACGTGAACGCACTGTTTAGGAATGATGGAACTAGAGCATTTCACGTGGGATTTTCTTCTCTCCCTTGTTCTTAGCGGTATAGACCTATTTCACACTGCATTTTTCGAACTTCTTTTCAGCCAAAAAGGCTTGATACAACATCTCCCTTTCAATTGTCATCAAGAAGTGCTAGCTCCCTTATTTATTTATCTATTTATTATTATAAATGGTTTAAAAAAGGAAATTATTCCCCACTTAAAGTGGGAACCTTCAGCAACGTCCAGCCTTCCGCACAAGATCTCCAAACATTTGAAATAGACCATGCCGGTCGAGTATACTTGGCGGATGAAAGTGAACCTTCGCCGAGATTTTTGATAAAGATCGAAAGAAAGACGTCCAAATTTTTTATAGCGATCATAATTTCTTTATGCAGAATATTTTTTATCTGGGTTCACAGTACTGAACGAAGTTTGCCCTTATCTGCTTATAAACGTTAAGTTTGCCATAAGAAACTTTGCTTAGATAAGAGGAACCAAAACCAGGTGTAGCTCAAATATCAGGGCTAATTTCAAACAAGCGCATGAATACCGAAACGATATACACGTAAAATTATATCTTTCTCTTAAGAAATTTAATGTTGTGCGGGTATGTTTATTCCTTTCTTTTCGTTTATTTCACAAATTGGTGTGGAAAGTCAGTGTTGATATTGCTACTATACTGTGCGGCGGATATTTCGAGACCTCAAAGTCTTTCAATTTACTTTTACAGGTGAGTCGTCCAGAAAAAAAAAATGAGGTTTCTTGGTTTTAATCACTACTACACCCTGCTAGTGGAGCCTTTCTCAGTTTCGCTTGCCGGCGCACTCGAGTATGACTGTTAGTGTATGCCGTGAATCTGCAAGATCTTTGTTGAGCAGGTGCTGTTTGTTGCTGGCATACAGTTTCGAACCAAGGCCTAATAGTCGTGCGGTAGGTACTGAATCAATATACAATATACGGATGCTCGAACTCAAAAAACCAGTTTGACGCGAGGAAACAAGATGGACTAGTCCTTAAGATCGGGCTTCGGCCACTTTTCACAAGAGTCACCTTTATTCCTCCTCACTCAAGAAGACAATTGGAGTCTCTATTCGCGGACTGACGAAGCACTGCTTACTATCTATTAATACGTACTATGAGAGATTACTGTTGCAGCATATCAAATAACGTAGAAGAGAAAATGAAATTTCCGCCATTGAAACTTTTGAGATTTGGTGAGCAGCGCTAACTGAAGGTTAGTCAGAGTTCTCGTTTCTTACCGAGCGAAAGAGAAAGAATGAAGGTCTGGAAATTAGGGACGAGGCAGAACTTTTGGTCGTGAAATTTTGGTAGGGAGTATTTAACTTTAAGAACAGCAGGGAAAAAACATCCGAAATGCTATACAGGCCAAGACTAGGATCCGGGTGATTTGTGCGATAGGTGTCGACTCTTTTATGAAGCGTTAGATAATATGGACTAAAAAGATTTGGGACTCCTAGGGGTTTCAGTGAAAACATTGGTTTAGTGGTGGAGGTCCTTATTCTTGAGATACTACGCTTACAAGCCTAGTTTCAGTAACTGGAGTCGTTCCTCTTTTTTTCTTTTAACCATGGATGTGTATTTTTTGCGCCTCTTTTCGTAACATACTCGTACATATCGCACCGTCAAAACAACAAGAACCATGGAAATGACTCTGTATTTAAAACTCAAAGCCACTCACACTGGCTCCCTTTTGTTTAGTGGTTGAGAGTTGAAGGTAACTGTTCATTCGTATATACTGAAAGTTATGGACTTGTGCTTTAAATTATTGACTTGAAATTACTCGGGAAACACCGTTTTTTTCCTCCATAAAATACCATCAGTTAATTTTTTCTCCGCATTTTAGAATGTTGTTAATCTGAAAGGGTTTTGTCTATCGTTTGTCTCATGAATGTCGATATTGATTGCGACGTTTCGTATGCGTACTACAGGGCCTAGTTGTTGTTCGAAGGCCGATTAGCGCTTAACCCAGGGTTAAATTTAACCCGGGTTTCTTTTTCTTTTGTTCAAAATCATTTTTTCGGACAATTTTCTCTGATATTCATAGAGCATCGAAACATCAACTTGTTGACAAAAAGAATTAAACTGAATTTACTTTTAATTATAAGCTTTCATATTTGAATTCAATTTTGCACTAACCCTGGGTTATCTAAACCCAGCTTTGAACAACCCAGTACTGAACCGGTATATTTGTACCACCGTGGTTGTTGGTGATTGGTGCATCACGAACCTCGTTCATGGAGGAGGAAACTGTTCGCTCAGCAGTCTGCTGATTGATCTGATTTGTTTAATGCTACTTTTCAGGGTTCAACGGTAGTCTTAGTTACGGTATTCCCATACCAACTCCTGTAGAGTCATTTACGCATCACGCACTGCAATGAGAGTGCAATTGGTGCGTAAAAAGCCCGCGAAACTGAGGCTGGGGCGCCGCGAAAAGTTGTCCGGTATAGCATGAGCAACAACGGTCCGGGGCGGCGCAAGTTATTCACACACATCGAACATAGTGCCAGCGCTGTTGGCCGAGGGGGTTTGGTGCACTAATTTCCAGTCCTCTCTCCTGAATATTTTAGTACCTCCGTCTTTGTGGGTCCCAGTCCCCGCTACTTCTTTAACCTTTATGGCCTAAACCGCCCGTTCATACCCTTATTATCTTTTCTTTTCTAGTTTTTTGTGTTGTACGTCATTTCCGCCTCTCCCTTTTAAACAATTTTTATTGCGCCATTCTCCATCTATATAATATTGTGATTCCTACATAAGTTCAGTAACATCTGTAAACCTGAAGAAGGCTGGTATGGCCAGGCAAAATATTGTTATGAAAAAACAATACACGTTGTTCTGAATTAGCTTTGCAGTAGTCTTTGGAGTTCTCGTTGTTTCCACAACTTTCGATGTGGTTTTGTCAATGTTGCAACGTATAGAATAAGGAGTAGAGGTCGAGTCTGTTCAAAATACTTGCAATTTTTTAAGAGTTTTTACCCTCCACCTCAGTCAACAGTTGACAAAAATTGATTAATTATTATAACTTACTTTTCGTTGGCCCTTTTCTAACACGGTTCGTTCAACGGAAAATTAGGCGTCTTACTCAGCGGTTTTGCAAAAATATTGACATTAAATTGGTTTTCTTCCACCTAAATTGAAGAATTTGTTCAGTGTGAAAGACAGCACAACAGTATTATACCCAAGTCACTACCATCCTATGCAGTTTATAGAATTTCTTGCGAAGACTGTGGTGCCTGCAGTGTTATGTCGGCGAAACTAGCCTGCACCTCGCTACACGAATCTGGTACTGAAGATAGACCTTTCGACGGACAAGAGTTCCACATTTTTGACATCTTACAAACTCTAAAAAATTGCTGAGCTTTATGCTCTATTGATTGTTTTTAATCTTACACGCCGCTTCCACCCTGTTACAACTTAAGATCAAGGAGGCGTCGCATTAACATTAGTATAAACGTTCTTCTTAACAAACAAGTTCTTTATGTTAATCTTTCAATATTCATTTTTCCACAAAGTAACTAAAAACAGAGTACCGAAATACATCTACGTCGTACCATGACCAAAGTCTTGGTTACCAACGATGGCCATCGACAGTTTGGCAGTGACTGTTTACGAATGAGAAAAAAGAAAAAAAAGAAAAAAGAAAGAAAGGTCACAAAAATGGAAAAGCGCAACCAATTCGTTAAAAATACTACCTTTCCATAAAGCAATGCTAAGGGTTATAGTTGTGTCGTCGCTGTTGTGGAAAGGCTTCCACACATAGTGCTATATGCTGTATTGTATGAACAAGCTTGACGACGCCTTAATATTTAAGCCTCACCGAACTGACTGCTGTTAGTTCCAGAAAATTGCTTGATGCAAGATGCTCTAGAAATTCAAAGTTTGCAATTTACTTCCGAAATTCTCATATGGTTTATGAAAACGTGATGCTGTTGGTGACGGAAATCTTGTGGCAACGAAGACCTTTCCAGAGCCAACACTATCCTAACGGACACCTCGCTAAGACGGGTAATTAAAGTGGACACCTAGAATTGGCCCCTGTCTTTCTTTGCACCTTTTAGTTGACTCTCAATAAGACGGTAACAACCAGTCGCTATACTTGTCGAATTCGCTACGTCCTAGATCGCAACAAAATTCGCTACATATTACTTTCTGCAAACCACTGAAAATATTCCCTAAATCGCTCTAGACAAAAAAATCTTTTAATGTATTTCTCGTTCTTTTAAGCTTGCCCCTCCGAGGGAGCAAGTTTGAATACTGAGTGTCTTAGAGCGATTTGACTGCAGTCTGCAAAACAAAAATTTCACGTCATTTCACGGGAAATGCTTTTTGGATAATATCTGTAGATAGAGGACTGGCCAGAGAACAGGCTTTCCGATGTAGAAGAGGAAATTATGGCGGCATGGATTGTCCCCTGGATTGTCTATTGACTCTCTTGCTAATTAATTGGTTTTTTACATGCTTTAATTCCGGCCTTCTCAGAGACCAGTTCGAAAGGAGAGGATTCTGTTATACTTGGAAACTAAATTGGTACTAGGTTCTCGAACGAAAATTGGTTGACGAAGTGAATATATTGAAACCATGTTACTTATTATGTTATAGTACAATAAGGAAGGGCGAAGGATTGTGCAAAAGCTCAGTAAAGGCATTGTCAACCAACTGACAGTTCAAGGACTAGATGTACTGCTCAAGTGAACTATATACTCCGACTTGATTATGTGAAAAGTAATTCAATTCTTTGTTGCACCAGATCTTCTAGAACTGATTCAGTGAAAAAAAATTAAATAAAATAAATTGTGAGCATTTGTTCTGTTCCAGTTCGCAGTCTGTTCGTCCGCCGCCGGACAAAATTTCTTCTGAGGTTTGCCTGTTAATTGGCTCCGATCGATCAAGAAACGAGTTCTTAAAATCAATGTAATTGACAGGTTTTTGATCTCAAGTGAATTTGCCTCTTTCATTTCTATTAATTATCCAACTTATACTTCGCTTAAATGATGAAAAGACAAAAAGTAAAGCCTAACTAACTAAACAAGTCAATTCATTTAATTTCGCATTCTTCTGTTATGTTAAATTCCTTTAAGAGGCCTTATTTTGACACCTTAATTTGTTCCAAACACAAAAATGTTCAAAAGCTTCCTTCTTTTTCGTTTTGTTTCAGTGCGATCTTTCTTCTTTAGCATGTAATCATTATATCGTTTCTCGTAAAGACTGAAAAAGTGTTGAAGAGTTTAGAGTAACATCTTTCACAATGGAACATGGCAAATTTAGATCATGTGTAAAACGAGGGATTATAATGTGGGTTGTTGCGCAATAAACTTGTTTAATTACTATTAGCGAAGGTTGCCTTATGTTTGAAACTTGAGTAAATGTAAACGGAGAGATTATGACTTTTGTGTTTACTTTCGATACATGGTGGAGAATTGTTGTCACAGATTTACGAATATCGTTGGTCTATTACAAAGTTTTTATTCGAAACGTCAAAAGGCCTGCAGGCTTTTTTCGAAATTGAGTCATCTACATAACAATACCAACTGTCAGAGAGCTTTTCAAAGACGCTGTGATTATTATGAATTCGAATTACTAGCGAGGCCTCCATTTTAATTGCCCTCGGTTGGGGCCTTTGAAACGTATTTTTTATTTCCCGAGCTTAAACTATCGGGAAAAATTAAATTCCCCTTAATCTTATCGAGCATTGACAATGAGAGAAAAATCACTATTGTCCCTTTGCCTCCTTCGAATTCCACTTATTCCAATATTCACTTAAATTGGGCATAAATATTAAAGCAAACACGTTATTAACTTTGAAATGATTAATCTCAGCCTTAAGAGTCCAGCTGCGAGGTAATGAAAATGAGGTTAACAAGTACCGAAACTTTTAAAGCCAAAAATGCGCGTAAGAAGATCGCTGGCCGAGACAGGCTCAAAGAAGCAGAGAAAATTGCACATAGACACCTCAGAAAAACTACAGCAAAAAGCAAGTGGAACGGAAAGCATCTCAGCAATAATTAATTATTCAAGTAAATATGTTGAATACTTGTTCTATTGTGTTTTGTTCTTTTGATGTTTGGAATGATTATGGTAATTAAAGATTTCTAAAAACTCTATTGTCCACATGCAACGCCAGAAATGTAAATAGCTTTGTTGAATATTACACACCAAACCATAGCCTTGTTCCCAGTGAAGGGTCTGTTGACACTATAAGCTATTCAGTGGCTAGCCGAGTTGGACAAAGAGGTCGTGAAATTGTGTCAACCATGAGTAGTAAAGATCCAAATCATATTAAGAGACCCATGAACGCGTTTATGGTTTGGTCGAAAGAGAGAAGAAGAAAAATGGCTCAGGAGAATCCTAAAATGCATAATTCTGAAATCAGCAAAATTTTGGGAGTCCGGTGGAAAGCTATGGGGGACGACGACAAAGCGCCATTTATCGAGGAGGCAAAACGTTTACAACAGGAACATAGCCAAAAACATCCCGATTACAAGTACAAGCCCAGGAGGCGAAAACAGAAGCAGTTGATGAAGAAATCAACGTATTCCTTTCCGTACACGGGTGCAGAAAACGCTGTTCACCCTTCCACAATGAAGCTTTCAGCGTACCCGCCTACGATGGCGCCAGAATCTATGCACTATCCGCAGTATTTTCAAATGCCTCCTCAACATGCCTCGTACTCGATGTATGATATGGCTGCCGTACACGCTCAAAGGCAAACGCACGCTTTTCCTCCGCCACCCAGCCATGCTAACAGTGTTCATACAGAACTTTCTTACCAAGGACGTCCGGGCGAAATGTTGGTATCTCCAACCGCGGGACCGCACGCTCATGTTAGCCATCTTTATAGCAGTGCCATGGAGCCAGGTCCGACGACGAGCGCCGTTTCTGCTTTTAGCACGGCTGCACAGAATCTACACGTTCAGCAAGTGACAGATACAGGCTCTCCTTACCCGCAAATATACACTCAACGGCATGTATAGCTTTGACTGCTTTGTGTATTTAACGGTGCAAAGACAGCTTATCTTTCCAATTTATGTGTCACAAAGAATTTCTACTCAACACTTGACATTCAATTATTAGCTGAGTTTATATTTACTTTTTTTGTGAAAAACCATTGTAAACACTATGACTCTATAGGATTATAAAGATATGCTTTTGATCAGTCCGTGATCTCTTAGCTTAGTTTAGTTTCGGGCGCGAATCTTGATGGAGTTTATTGATTAGTGAAAACCACAGGCATAGAAAAAGATAACAAATTGAATAAAATCTCTGACCGCTCCAATTCAATTTGGGCAGAAAATTATTTTGATCACTTATTTTCTTATCTAAATGATTTGCTGTTTGCACACTTCTAGCAGCTAAACGGCATTAATCGAGAGAGTAGTTCTTTGTTTGATTTATTTATTCAAGGATTTCGCACTTCACGCCGTCAAGATGGCGGATAAATGCTGCCGCCGTTTTTCGTTGTCGAATAGGTTTCTAATACACTTATCATTTTTTATTACCCGTATTTTGTACGCGGCGGTTAATCGTGCAAGAGTGAAAATTGGATTTTGTTTATGACCATACACACAAAACACTCTCGACTGTTATCGCACTAATAAAGTATGAATATTCTGTTAAACTTTCTGCGTCAATTGTTTGCGAAAGATTTAATGTTAGTTACCCGCGCCGAGAAGGTCAAATACTAACCTGCTAAAATAACAGAGAACACTACAGCGATTATGCTTCATTAAATAAGAGAAAAGAAGCATTTAATTCAAGCACAAGAGCTTCGAGGACTCGGTATCCAAAGGTAACGAAGTTATTCTGGTAAGAACGTCTTTGTTTCGGAAAAATGAGAGTCGAAAATCCCGTCGTTTCATTTTCTGAGCTACAAGTAATATCTTTCGTTTTAAGCAGCCCAATTTAACCTATCTTTACTCTCGAAAACCACGATAAAGGAACGCACTTTCAATGTCTACCACGCATTGAAATCGTAGTTTGATATGTCTATTCTTTTGTTCTGCAGCCCATTCAACTCAAATTTAATGGAGAAATTACTCGCTGCCTGTACAAGAAGCTATCAAAACCATACAATAAAAGGGTTATGTCTTTTGAACAACACAATATTGTCATTTTCAAAAGTAAATTCAAAGGAATCGCTCAGGCTCAAATTTAACACTGTCAATCTTTTGTAAGTAAAACCAAGGTGAATGTATCTTCTCGTGGTGTGTATAAACACTTATTTGTCTGACTAAAATGGCGCCGACTTAAGAAAGAAAAAAAACAAAGACTGCTTCTCAAGTTTGTACTTATTTACGGCTCTTTAAAAACTTTAAACAGGGCGCTATTGCAATTTTGCTTTAAAGAGGTCATAAGAGATGAAATTATGGAGAAACGTTCGCGTAAACTGGGCGATTAAGGATGAAAATTACATTCGTAAAACAGGAGCAACTGTATAATTTAACGGAACGGTCGACTGAGTACTAACACAAGAAAGTATAAAAGTTGTAAGAGTTAAGATCCGGTGAAACCAAGAGGAAAGATTACAGAAGGGAGAAACATATAGAAGTTTGTCTGGTACACATTTTATAGCCAAGGTGAAAAAATATGGAAATATTCGTATACCAAAATAGAGATGGGGCAAACGCGATATGCACATTGAGAAATGTCTGTTTTGACTAACACTTCTGGTGTTCGGAAATTTGCATTTGCCCTGAAGCAACGGATAATTGTGGTCAAGAACTGAAAACACAGAACCCAATAAAAATAAATTGTCTCTGTTAAATAAACGCGGAGGATGGTGAAAAGTGCTAAAAGTTAGTCACGGTGTATTTTTCGAAGCCTTTGTTAGCTGATCTCAAAACCAGCAATGGCGGTTGTGTATCGGGTTCTTTTCAGAGAATTGTTACATGAATTTAAGCCGCGACTGGGTACTTTTTCAAACCACAACGAGAATTTACACCTGCTGTAACCTAGAAAACAGGAAGCAGCTGAAAAAAAAGCTAAAGATTATTTTAACGACAGTTTAATTTATAGATACTTTTTATACGGGTCGTTTAGAATGCTTGAATTAACTTGTCTAGCTTCGAGAACGCGATCAAAGGTTGTAAATCAGAGAAGAGCCAGCTAGCAATGCATTATTAAGAATTTGCTGAACTATCCCATCTTAACATCATTTCTATCTCGACATGATACCGGAAAGGGCAAGAAGTAAGAAACAATTCTCTTCTGCTCGTTTCCTTCAACCGTGTGAATGACACATGCAGCTTAATTCAAAGAAACTCACCAAGAAGAATTGTCAACAAATCATCATGTTGTTTTGTGCGACTGAATAGGGATAACGAAGACGCCTTTTTATTTTTAACAAGTTGGGAAGATACTAGACTAGAAAAAAACGATTTTGAAAGAAATCGGCCCATTTTGTTTGTTGAATTCTTTGTCTACCTCACTTGTATCTGGATTAATTAGTGCGCTTTTGCACGCATTTACTTTTTCTTTCTCAAGACAAATAGCTTTGTCGCTCTCATATATTTAAACCATGTTCGTCGAAAGAGTTCAAAAATTGTGGATGAAGGTGTGAAATTTGATGTCGGTAAAGGGGCTTTTATGCTTAATGATCTGTTTATACTTTTTGCTGGCGGTTTTTTCGCATGGTTTCGATCCCTCGGGCATTATACAGTCTCCACCCACTTAAAAAATTGAGCAAGTTGAAGGTGCATATATTATTTAGACATGTCAATGACGCTAATCTGCCATCTTTTAATTAAAAAGACCTATTGATTTAGCCGACCGGAATAGTGATTTATATTTTCGTCTTTTATCTTGATCTCCCTAGCTGCAACATAATAAAAATACAATCGATATTTACTGGTATGTAGTCCCATATCTCTTTGTCAGGGGGCCCTTCGTTTTGAAATAATTCACTTATCTTATGATTTTTTTTTTTCTGTTAACAAGACACTTACAACACGTGCTTATAAAAACTCCGTTATTAATCATTCTAAGGGCTGATGTCTGACATAGACTTAACAACTCAAAGCATTAGTTTTCTTATGTTTTATTTTACTGCTTTTAGATACCGTTTGTCAAATCATGAAGCAATCACTACGCGTATAAGCGGAAAAATAAACGCCATGACGCCCACTAGAGTCGTTAATTCCCTTTCCACTTCAAACAACCTGACCGGTGGCTAAGTGAATACTATCTGAGTGGGTAATTTGGATTTGCTTATAATCCTATGCGGAAAGTATCTTTCGTTTTGTATCCATGTAAAATTGATCCCACCCTCGAATAATAATAATAAAAAAATCAACAACATTTACACAAATAATAGCTTGCTTTTCATGACATTAGAAGTGGACATCTCAGAGTCGAAAACAACACGCCACAAAAAAATTTGCATATGAATTTGCTGCGATTAAAGAATTTTCAAAAAATATCTGCTGGTGAGTACGAGCGATGTGTTTAAGGATGTTCCATCAACCGGTCAATTGCCCATACAAGAGTCGTGAGTTGCTTATAAATGTTGTATCTACTTTCATTTAAAAGATTTCTAAAGGGACTGACCCATTTTATGTTCTTTAAGGAACGGAACAACAGCCTTTTAATTGCGAATAGAATGACTACTATGGGAATAATGCCAGCAAGAGAATTAACCCCTAAGGACTTTTTAGCGTTAATTGCCTTCTTAATGAATTTTCGCTTGCCGTGAAAGACCAGGGTCAATCTACTTGAATACCGGTTCATAGCCGACCCACCCGCGACACGCTGGGTTTTGATTAGAAATGATTCGTACAAAGAGCAGCCCCACTGAGCCATGACAACAGACCTCGTTGCTTGAAGTGCTCATCCTAAGGCCACAGAAGCAGAAAGATACGCAGAGGGTCGAATGAACTGTACTTATGCCAAACACAAGCTAATCATAATCTCTCATTTACATCCAAAATACCTCTTTTACTTGCCACGAACGCCAAACTATAAGAATCAAAACTGTTATTAAATCATTTATCTTCTTTGAAAGCACTAAAATTTTACAAAACCACAATAAAGTAGTGCTTTACCTTTTAAAAACGTTTTCACTGTGCAGATAGAAGCATTATGTTGATGAACCTGATTCCATCCTATACCATATAACCAAGATAACGTTAACTTACTAGCTAGCTTAATTTTTTTTCGCTATTTTTCGGATGAACACACAAATGAATTTTAACAGCAGGCTCTTGAATACAGATCCGGCTGCGTCATGATATTGCTTCACTGATTTTCAACGTTCCTCTTTTTTTTTTTGGAAAATTTTTCTGGCACGACAAAGGAAGAAACGGGCGGTTTCAAAAACCTCCCTCTTAATCTTTATGAAACTAGGAGCAGTGTCTTTTTCATAGACACAAAAATCATTGAAAAATAACCTTCAGTTGCTGTTCTGTGAATGACCTGATATAGACATCACTTTTTTATAAAACCACAGTACAGTACACAATTTCGTAAGAGTTTTCTTTACTTGGAGGTAAATAGAGCCGTCCACACTTTGAGGTCTTGTTCACTATTTCAGATTGGCTGCCGCAATCCAGGATCTTTTTCGTTCCTGTGAATTGAAAAATCTATTTTGTTCTCTGTAAAGGACATATGCTACAGTTTCCCTAAGAAACTGAATCTTTTTCTTTTTCGGCCCCTTGAATTTTTTTCTTGCAGAAGAAATACGAGATAGTTTCAGCTAGCAAACTTTGCGTTTAAGAAATGTCATAGTATTTATGCTTTCTTAATAGACCTTGTCACGGTTTTCGACGCCATCTTGACGAGTAGGAAAATGTGTAAGAAATTACATTGTTTGTATGAGAATCTAATGTAGAATAATTTCCACAAAACGGCTGTTCTGAAAAAAATATCAATTGTAAACTAAAGCTACAAAGCAAAGGATTGTCCTAAACAATTTTGGGGGCGTACCTGTTCTTAAATTTCTCGGCCAGGGCCTGAGTCTGAAATACTCTAAATGATTACAGATTCTCTCTTGATAGACAAAAGAGAGAATGAGCTAAGAGATCGAATCCCCCATAAATGACCCTCTTTAGACAGTTCAATAACTGCAGATGAAGAGGCATGGAGTGTCGACAGTGAAAGTGATTTCACGACTTTTGGACTATGATGTGGGGAGAAAAGTGCTTAAAGGGGTTGTGAAGTCACGGCCGTCTAGTTCATTTTGTTAATAACGCCAATTACCCCTCCTTATTTGCAATTGAACTTGGGACATTACTGGAAAATGACAACATCACAGCTTCGTGTCAAACAAACCTCTCTCCCAGCCAAGCATAATATATCAAACGCTACATACAACAAAAATGATTTGCGCTGTCGCGTAAATTTTACGTGCGTGCTCAGGTAAATTTTAGACGCGTAAAATAAAATAGAGTGTCGCGCGTCGTGCTTAAAAGTTAAATAAAAATATTGAGCGAGTTTCAACTTATATGTTTACGTGCGAACTTTCATACACTGCTTCTAACTTATTTACGCATGAAGTTTTACGCGCATTGCGCACGTAAAAACTGAATTAAGCGACTCAGTGGAAATCCACCTTTGGGACAATAAGTTTTCAAAATTATCATTGCAGCCCGTTTCAGTCTTCTTCAAGTTTGTCCACCTGTGCCTGCTTTTGTAATTACTTTGTTATCTACACCGTTTTTTCTAACGTTTTTATGGGTTAGTTTTAGGTTTACTCAGTTAAGTGACGGTTTCCACTATTTGAATTTTGTTAAATTTCTTAACGCGGAAGAGATCAAAGGAAATCTCCACTCCCCATAACCTTAAGGGATGTCTGATTGACCGTGCACAGATTCAGGACGATTTGTGATCGGCTGAAACTAATCATCTCGCGTCATGTTGGACCTAAGTCAGAAGTGTCACGCTAAATTAAGTTTTGAATTACTTCCAGGTAGAAGAGAAACAAAAATTTCGATAGAATCTGAAAACTTTGACCGCAAACTTAACCGAGATCAAAGAAATAAAACGCCTTTCTATTTTTTAGAGCTTATAGTACTTCAATGGAAACGATTTAGGATTCTCCAGAAATCAGTCTACCTTTTTGCAATGGTGGAAACGGAAGCAATAGACCCCTTTAGCAGTTGTAGCTTTGTTTTCCCAATATAAGTAATTTGCAGTTCTCAAAGGAACTCGTCCCTTCCTTGTCTCGTACGCACATATATATATATATATGCACGGGAATGAAACGAAAATTGAAAGAAACGGTTCTCAAGAATAATGTCACAAGACCTACATTTGGAAACAAAACGTACAAACTAAAGAGGTCAATTATACGAAACGGAAAAAACACTTTTCATTTTCATAAAAACCGAAAACCGAGCGTTTGCACTGAAAAGAAAACCGACAACCGCTAACGAAACCGATAAACCCAATATTTCTACTTTTCAACTTTCTGCTATATTGCTTCCATCAGCACATTTTGTATTATTCTAAAATTAATTACGTGGCGAGGGAAAGTTTTTAGGGGAGCAGATACGGCTTGAAATTTTGGATCCCTTTAAAAGTGTACAAGTGCCCAACTGGAACAGAGCAACGATATTATAGTGCTATAAACTGATATTGTTTTAGTATTGAAAAGAAATATTTCTCTCGGAAAACAACCATCTAAGTACGAATACATTTTGACCATTTTGACCACCCATGCCAGAGATCAGTTTTATGTAGGATCTTGCTAATAAACATATGATATTTTAGTAAGCGTTATGATGGATAGGGTAAAATACTCACATGACCTGCTCCTGTAAATAAGCGTTATTGCCTAAGCGTGGTCGAGGTCAAGACTGTGCTGTTATTGTTCAAGCCCTTCAACGCTAGGAAAAAAAAACGATGAATATCTCTTCATTTTGACCAAACAAGCATGGTTAATTTATTATATGGCCATAATTATACTTTTTTTTGCGGAAACAAAGCGGGCGAATCATAGCGAAAAAGATAGGCCCAGCTTGCTCGCTTGAGTGAATAGGCGATCAGAACACAGTATTTATTTACCTTTAACTTTCTGCTAGCCGAGTCAGTCATACAATAATTGTAGAAATAACACTTATATTCCATAAAAATATTTTTTTCATTTCTGATAGGCTTAAATACCATGGCTAACTCTTTACAACCAGAAATCGCGTTGTCTATAGAGAACAGGAAAAACAGTTGGAGGACTCAACCGATAATGGCCTATGGGGAGGCTCCACCCGAAATGGGTAACTTCTTCAGGCTTAGGTATATGGTAGCTGAAGTGTATGAAAGGAAGGAAAATATATGATTATAAAGTATTTAAGAGGGACTAAAAATAAAATGTTTCGAAAGACGCGCCTTATTGCTATACCCTTTCAATTTATATTTAAGCGGTTGCACGAAAATGAAAAGTGGACTTCCCGTTTAAGCGATTTATGTTATGTGTGTATGTTAACGAGGTACCATTATACGAAAAGGGGAGCTTTTCTGTCAAAAATGGTATGTAAAAGGGTGAGGGGTTGGATCTCCAGGCGTAGCTTCCCCGTATAAAACTTTGTTGAGAGGCTCACCCCCGAGGGCTGAGCTTAACCCGGCAGTACCATGGAGCACCTAGGGGTATTTCTACTACTCCCCCATGGATGGGTTGCTATTCTATGTCGCTGGTACCAAATGGAGCAAAGTTTCTTATCTTCGGAAATAACGAGACGGCAAGACTTGAACCAAGACAACGTGATCCAAAATTCTAGTTGTTAACCACTTGCTCACCACATCTTCACCTTCGCTCGGTAAAGTAGACTGCAAAACAGCTGTATTTGTACTCTGGTCGAGAATGCGAGCTCTCTCAAGACGAAAAGACTGGAGGGTGAAAACGTAGAGTACGCGTTAGCCTAGTCTACTCTACTTTTAACCCTCTGTATCTGATCTGATTGGTTACGGAGGCTGTTTACTATTTAAAAGATGTTACCAGAAAATGCTCTTGAAAATAGAACACTACTTTCCGGGTCTTTCTGGTGGAAAATGTTCAAAACAAACGGAACGTGTGAAAATGCAGTCCTGTTTTAAGAGTCGGTGAGGCTTTCCCGGCTGGGCTTTCATAGATTGTGCTAGCATAACTTTTTCATTCATCATTCATTAGCATCCTGCAGTCTCGAAAGACTATGGTGTCTCGCTCTGACTGGTGGTTCCTGAACAGCGCCTTGTGTGGCTGGAAAGACCATTCAAGAATGCCAGTCCCTTCCTTCACAGTGAGCAGATTTGGTCAGTTGCTGGTCTATCTCCCTGAATTCGGGCGTTCCTCGTTTGTCTCTTTGTCTTAGCCTGTTCCGCAAGTGTCTCTTCGGACTCCGAGTGGCCTTACTGCACTGCTTGCCTCCAACCTGAACGTTGATGTCAATGCCCAAGGCCTTCAGATCCCTCTTGCGGACATCTTTAAAGCGTAATTGGGGCCCGCCAGTGGGGCGTTTCCTTGAGCCAATTCTCCGTAAAGGAGATCCTTTGGGATCCGGCCGTCATCCATTCTCAGAACATGGCCAAGCCAGCGCAAACGTCTCTGTCTCAGTGGTGTATACAAGTTGGGAATTTCAGGTCGTTTCAGGACTGTGTAGTTTTGGAACATTGCCTTGCCAGGTGATGTTGAGTATGCGTTGGATACCTCTCATGTGGAAAGTGTTAAGCTGCTTTTCCTGTCGTGGGTGAAGAGTCCAGGACTCGTTGCCGCACAGCACCGTGCTCAAAACGCAGGCTCCGTAGACTTGGATCTTGGTACTTTCCGTCAGCTTCTTGTTGGACCATACTCTCAAGGGGCTGCCCGGCTTAAGGCGGGCGGTAGCTGCCCAATCAAATGCGAAAACCTCTTCCAACAATGGAAGCAACCCCTGGCGTCATGCTCCGCGCCAATCGAGCAGGAGACTTATAAACGGTAGACTGCTACTTCCCGTGTTGTGCCGACGCTGCATTGCGAAGTTGGAGCGTCTTCTCCAGTGCGCGAAGCCTGGGTAGAGCAGATATGGAGGATAAACTGTTACCCATGCAGCAAAATGGTCCAATGGAAAAGCAATAGCCCATACGGTTGGTTCTAATGTCGTAGGAGGAGTTGCCAGGACGTGACTGCATACAGCCGCGGGCTGCCTTTCGGGACTCCGGCACCAGATTTGTCCTCGAGGTTGACTCCTGAAGCTTTTCCGGGACTTTACATGGCCGCAAGGCAGCGGAGGTTTGAAATCAAAGTTTTCCTTCTCCTAGATGAGCTGCCTTCCCAGGCTAACGAGCGGAGCCCCCTAGCTAATAAAATTTGGTAATCAATCCATCCGAGAAAATTTGGTTATGACGTCAGCGTACGAGCTCCCTTCCGTATAGACGCTGGGGGAGGGGGAAGGGAGTCAGAAGTCAGTCCATCCGGGGAAGAGCATGTTACAGCTGAGGTGAAATTTTGCATTCCAAGCACCTCGCTCGTTTCGGAGGTAAATCACATGGCCATCGGGCCCGGACTTTAGAGGAAAAAAAAAACAAAAAACAAAAAACCGAGTCTTTCTTTCCACTAAATTTTAATGTCTACATTAACTTAGATAACAGGGAAAGAACTAGAGTGAAAAAAAAAAAAAAAAAAAAAAAAAACGGACACCAATTTTGCTGGAAGAAAAACATGATGAAAATTATGTAGCGGCGGTTAGAAAATGAGAAATACTAGCGGCTATACCAATGTGAAAATGAGCGTCAGTGAAAAAACAGAGTGAACAGAAACACAAACATTTCCTCCATAAAACGCGTAAATAGGAAGTTAAAAGAAGGTTAACTTTTAGGGTGCGCTTTTTTTTGGGAAAATCCAAATCCGGATTTCCGAATCCAAAAATGAATTTTGCCTTTTTTGGGGCAAATCCAAAAAAGGATCATGAATCCATAAAATCCACACTCTTCGGATCAAATCCAAATCTGGATTTTTGAGATTCACAATCTGAGCGTTTTTTTGGAAAAGGATTTGAAAAAATTTTTTTTTGTCAAGCGGTTTTTCGAAAAAAAGAAAGGTACGCAAAGTACAGATGCCGTACATATATGACTTCTAACTGAACCAATGTTGGTGACGCCTTATTAATTTTGAGCCATTAGTTACATATCATTCCATTCTTGTCATCTATTCAAATTATTGGTGGACTGTTTTTAAACTCTTACTTGTCATGTTTTTTGTACGTATGTAGTGTCTGCTTAAGCCTGTTTCTTGCCAAGTGATTAAAAAACGATTCATCGGCCTCAGTGTTTAATTCTTATAATTTTACTATCCTAAGGAGAGTATTCTATTTGAGAAACGTTTGTTTCAAACCGAAATACATACATTTCGTATATTCATTCGTCGCTTATGTGGCTTTTTCTTCTTGTCTTCGCCGTGAGAAGACAAGGTTAGAATTTCGTCCCGAATTTCATCCCTGTTAATGAGAGAAGAAGTAGTTATAACACCAGCTCCAAGAGGTGGTGGGATACTGTCAATATGATCACCGGAAGACAGGCTCGCAATGCACCCGTCAGCTCTACCATTGACCCGAAAACAATTAACTTATATTTCCAGTCTATCAATACTGACGATCAGTACTCCACACCGGAAGTCCTTTCCATCCCGGATGGCAGTCGTATTCCTACAATTGAGGTGCACACTGTATGGAAGTTTCTGAGTACATTAAAGCGTACTGCTCCGGGTCCAGAAGAACTTCCGTTTTGGATCTGGAGGGACTACGCTTATCAACTTGCGCCAACAATCACCAAAGGATTTAACTCTTCTCTCAAGAAACAGTTGGTCCCCTGCTTGTGGAAGCTAGTTAATATTACACCTATTCCGAAAGAGACCCCTTTTGAAACATGCAATCAGCTGAGACCAATTTCCTTAACTAACGTTATTATCAGACTCTTTGAGAGAGTGGTAGTAAAGCAAGAGCTGTCTCCTGTATTGAAGTCTGCTATTGGCACAGACCAGTTTGCCTACAAAGAAGGATGCAACACTGCCTTGGCGCTCCTTACTTGTCATCATCATTGGCTAAAATGGTTGGACAGGACAACAGACTTTGTAAGAGTTTTCTCCTTTGACTTCAGTAAAGCTTTTGACAGTGTTCCATATACTATTGTTTGCAATAAGCTAATGTCACTCAATATCAATCCTTATGTTATCAATTGGATTGTCAGCTTTCTTAGTAATAGGAAACAGAGAGTAGTCGTGAACGGCTTTGTCACCGAATTTGCTAGCATTAACAGAGGGGTACCGCAAGGTATTGTCCTCGGGCCCATATTGTTCTCTATTATGGTAAACGACACAAGACCGGTTTACCCGGAGCCCAATCTATTACTCAAATATGCCGACGATCTTACACTAAGCGTACCTGCGTCTGCACATCAAGATCACTCTTTCATTGAGGTTAACAGCATTCAACACTGGGCGGTAAGAAACCGTACGAAACTAAACCCCACTAAGACCTGGGAGATGCTGGTGCATGGCAGAATTTCCAAACCACTGCCACCTCTGGTACAGGGGATTAAACGGAAAAGCTGGTTGAAATTGCTTGGCATAATCTTCCAGGAGAATCCATCGGACTGAGACCTTTATGTTGACAATTTGTTACGCAAGGCTAGTAGCCGTTTATACATTTTACCCGTTTTTACATATTTTAGATATCCTAAAGATCAACTGACAAAATTATTTGATCTTTTAATTTTGTCCCTGTTTTTGTACAGAATTGAGATTTGGGGAGCGGCATATCAAGGTAAATACCTTGATCGCATTGACAAGTCTTTTAAGCGAGCGTTTAGATTCGGATACACCAACAACCCGTATGCAATAGCTGAAGTTATCAGAAATCGAGACTGTAAGCTATGGAACACTATCATGGATACTCCTTCCCATCTCCTTTACCAACTATAGCCCCCTAAGAAAAAGAGATTTTTGCGAAACAGAGGACATGATTTTATTTTACCTGCTGTTAAAACAGAACGCTTTAAGAGATCGTTTATTAATAGGTGACCCTAAGCAAGGGTTAAATCGTGATGCAGGAGACATAAGAATGACTTAAGCCCTTTGAGTTTGCCGCCCTTTCTCGAAATCACGCATATGCATGGAGTTAACTGTTCACACGTATGATTTTTTACTACTTAAGTCGAGTTAAGAAATTGTTTGGACAGCCTTCGTTGTCTTGTATGTGCCCAAGTTACGAGATCAGTTTCGTAAACTCTTTTTGACTTGATGGAGTTTCTTTCCCACACCTCTCCTTCTCATCCCAATTCTTTGTATGAATATTGTAAACTAGAAGGTGGAAATAAAGAAAACTTGAATTTGAACGTCTATCAAAACCTTTCAAATCGCCAAATCAAAATCGGGAAAAAGCTTTTGTATCTCTTCGTCACTGACGTACTTGAGTGCAAACCCTGATGATCGTCAAAAGGGAAAAAGTGAAGTATTGTTTTCCGTATTGACACGCCTGGAACTAATCGATAAAATAAGGGTGAAATATATAGCGTCTATCTTTTCAAACAGCCATGAGAGCCGGCATGCCTTTTCTTTATTTAATCCCGGCGTTGGAGATAACCTTGCAGCTAGGTCACTCAGTAAGAAATAAAACAGACCAGCGTATTGACAAGACACACCGAACCTACGTTTACAGCGCAGGGAAATATGCAGGAAATATTAATGACTGATGACTGGCCCAAACAATAAAATACTTTCTGGCTCTAATAGACTTCTTCAGAGGAAACGCATCTTTATGTTTGTGTGTTTGCGTTGTGTACAGTGTTCCAAGTCACGTCGAACTTGAAATCAAAAACAATAGTTTGATTTCTACTTATAGAAGTTATTTATGAAACATTTAGCTTCACTGTTTACGTAAATTATTTGACAGTTCATATTTTTGTTTTGGACACTTCTGTGGTGATAATACTAATCATACAAGAAGCATTTCGAGGAGGTCTTTTTAACAAACAATCTAGTCCAAGGACAGGTCTGCTTTGTGGGGAATTGAATTAACGTACCAGATAGGAAGTTTGTTTACATTCTCAGTTTGAAGAATTACTACAACTAGCCCTGGAAAAAAATTATGTTTTCGTTTTCTTTCGAAGAAAAGTTACCCTAAAACTATAAGCATGGTTACACTTTGAAACAAAAAAAGACTTCGGTCATTTTCA
>OZ037776.1:51164115-51219115 GCA_964035525.1 Porites cylindrica | reverse complement strand
AAAGATTTCCCATTCCCCGTTCCCCATTCCCATTCCTCGATTCCCCGTTCCTTGTTTTAAAGATAGCCCATACTTGCTAGATCAGATGTCAGCAAAATAGTCCGGCCACTAACTTTAGTCAAGAGCCATAATGGGACAGAGAGGGAATCTTAGGGCGTTGGCCAGGATATGTGAATTTCAGTAAAGTTATTTTTAGAGGTTGTAATTAAACGGAAGTCTAATTCTCAGGTTACCTAATTTCGATTGCTCTATCAGCTTGTGCTAACAAAATTTTTTCAAAAGTGAACTGTTTTCGTGTTTACCTAAAGTTGATCACGTGATCAAGTCATGCAAAGAGCCTATTGTGCGACTCTCGGAGACGGCTGAAATTCCTGCTAAAAGCTACCAGACAAGTTATTGCACGGCGAAGAGTAAACTTCTCGAAACCACAACGGCAATTTCGAGTGTCTGCTCTAGGGCTATCCTTTGCGTGTCTTTTGCTCCTGTAAACAACCGAGTAGGGAAAATAGCCCATATCAGCTTCTTTTGGGAGACGTTTAGCTCCCATTTTGACATCCCGCCAAGGTAATTAACAATCATGTTTGTGAGATATCTAAGGTCAGTCACCTCTGTTCGGGCTCTCTGAATACCTTTTGGTGACTGGCACTCCTTTTTTTTATTTGGCCCAAAAAATAACAGTCAATTAAAACAAAACACAAAACAGTTTTCGCATTAGGTTACTGGTTTTCGAAGAAAGAAAAAATAAAAAAAATAGAAGAAGAAGAGCAAGGTCAGCAATAAAACTATGAGACCTCATACATAAAAGCTATCGAGTTTTGTTGTTTTTGTTTTGCTTTTCGGGGTCATTGAAATTTATTGATATTTTTTTTTCTGTATGGCATAGTCTCTCGCTTCACATTTTTGGATAGCTTATTAGTAAATTGTTCAATATCTGGTTAAAAGAAGAAGACAAAATTCATCTATATGATCTAAATGACTGGTATATTATTGAGCACGGGAAAGGAAATTAATAAGTTCCTTTCGCCAAGGACAGACAAGGACTGCCATACTGAATTCCTAGGTCTTGTTCATAAATGGACTTTTATTCCTCCTTTCTATCACTTCGCACTTTGAAGCTAAATGGGTGCTCCTTGACCTGAAGCTATTAACCCCGCCAGAATGGCTTAGTGTCAGATATCGTTACGTGATCCATACACTAAGTAAAAACCCAGACAAAAAGAATTGATTTGTCAAGATCTATGGAGGTATTTGTGGGTGGACTTAAAAACAGAACAGCCCGTTGTCTGAGAATCATTTTTGCGGGTGTTCACGTATTTGAAGGACCTACTCCCCACAGATCCGCTAATAAAAGTGTCGGGAATAAGAGATGAAGCTTTGCCTGTCGTTTTTACTTTTCTCCTCTCAAGCCTTCATGGCTTGCTCAATAGCAATTGGAGACGAACGGAAGGTGACCAAAAAAGAGGGCATATCCTTTGAAGGGAACAAGACTGAGACACCATCCTTCCTTTCGACATTCTACGAAGAACTAGTAGAAGAAAATGAGGCTCATGGAATGGCGTATTTTCTGGAGAGTTTCCAAGCACAATGTAAGCTATTCTTATTTAACTGCAACGAGTAAGTTTTCGTTTATTGTTAAGTCAACATTGGCAGGACGTTATGGGCTCCTGACGTTGGTGATATCTGGGACATAAACCACAGCTTCCAATATCGCGAAGTTTATCTCTAATGGTCGATCTTCTTTGCACGCAACATTTCAGCAGTTTCATTAAAGGAGCTGTGTCACGAAATTCAGCCAAATTAGGAAATTAAAAATGCCCGTTAAATCAAGAGAAACATAAAAATAACCGCTTAAAACGTTAAAGGAAGGTTAAAATAAGATAACAGAAACAACAGATGTCACGGATGGGCTGGCAAAACTGAAGAAGATTGAAACGGATTGAAATTAGGATTTTTGAAATCTGTTTCAGTCTAACAGTTTTTCAAAGTTGATCCCTGCTGCTTCCAACTTCAAAAATAATGCTCAGGAGACATATTTGTTTGTCTCGGGACTCTGATTTTGTCATTTACATGGCCATAGATGATTTTCTTGCTAATACACAGAAACGTTCATTAGTTGAAGCAGCGTCGACACCAAAGTTTATTTTCTCTAGAATAGCGCATTTTGTCAAGTATTGCAACTACAAAGGTTGGTCCATAATCAAAAGAAGGAAAAAACTGTTTGTGGCCCAGTTCAGTGAAACTTTGAAAGTTTAGGGATTGCTAGCATTACAGAGAAAATGATGAAAGACGGAATTGGAAACAGCATCAATTTTCTTTGTAGGGAATCAAGAGACAGACGAGTTTTTGCTGCCGCCACATGTCAAAGCACAAGCAGGAACCATTCGCAAAGCAGAGATTTTCCTCTCAACCCACGAGTTAGGAGCCAACAAGAAGCTGACGGTGTCCATCCACGATACACAAACAGGTGTGAAAATGTCTTCCCGACAACTGTCTTCACATCAGTCAGGCTGGTTGTCTCTTCCTGTGACCAGGGTTGTTAAACGGTGGATCGCCCGTAAAGATGCACCGTTGAGGTTCAAGGTTTTTGTCAAATCAAGTGGTGGATTTGCAACCGCAATCACAGATGATGTGGAAATTCCCAAGGTTTGGCTGGTTGTCTACCGCGAAACCCAGCAGGGACAAGCCTTTCCTTATTTGGCTCTCAATCTGAAGACCAGCGGATCCTCTGGTAGTAGAATGAGACGCGACAATTCACCCTCAAAGATGGCCGCTAACGAGAATCGCTGCAGAAAGGAAGACATGGTTATAGAATCACTCGAATTTGGTAAGACAGCGAAGGTCATTTATCCCAAATCCTTTAACGCATACCAGTGTTCCGGAAACTGCTCCAGCAACACTGGAAAGGCACGATTCATCAACCACTCTACCCTAAAGGCGTTCGTGTCGCAGAAAAACGGGATCAAAGGCAAAGATGGGTCGTGCTGCATTCCTTCCAAGCTGAAGCCGATAACCTTGATTCTGGTCACCGACAAAAACGACTACCTGATTAAAACTATTAGGGATATCGTTGTGGAGGAGTGCGCATGTTACTAAAAGCTCTCCAATCTGCTGTTATTTGTGGTGTGCATGTAAAAGTATGCCTCGTCAAAGATTAGAGAGATGTATCTACTTTACGTAAAGGAGACAGTGATTTTGCCATCATTAATTTTCTTTACATGAGCAGCCGCACACACTAGATACAGAGGTCTAAGGCTAGTTTCTTAAACATAAAATATGACTGTAGTGAGTTTTCCGCGAACAGGAACAACAATGGCGTTTTGTCTGCATAAAAGTGGTATATTGTCATTGCTCGGAAATAATATATTAAACGAAATAACCATTTTTTCTGTGTTCACCGATTTTGAGGATTCGTGAACACATCTTACATCATGTCTTGTGGTGAAGTTCATGTTCTACAAGGGTAAATCAAAATAAACACTAGCCATTACAAGCTCTTGAGGGATTTCCATTTTATTTGTCCACAAATAGCGGTTTGTTTTCCTCAATCCACCAGCTAGAACACTATACACCCAGATAATCAGAGAGGAATAGTATTCTGGACATTTCCTTCGGCTTAAAAGAGAGCATCAATTTTGAGTTTCATTCTTCTGATTTCTCATGATTTATGTTTAGTCTTCTTCAGTCTGCAGCACTTTCTTATTTCGAATACTGGGAGGTTTTTATCGGTTTCCCGATGTTTTCGTGAGACTCGCGATTCTTCTTGAGAATCGCGTCCGACTTAAAATTCTGCGATATGAGCACCTAATATCCTGCTAGTAAACAACAGTAGGCGGACAGAAGTCATTAACAAATAGGCTGAGAATTTCGCTCATCACCTTGCAGAAGCTTATGGACCGCGATCAAAACCACAAAATGGCATTTCTATTACAAGCTGTAAATTTTGCTGCAGCATTAATCACTGAACCCACTTTTCTTGGGACATTCATTTACTTAAAACCCCGTCCATTTCGAAATAGTGGAACACCCACCAATACTCTACAAGTGTTGACGCAATACTAAATGAATCGACTGGGTTGTTTGAGACTATATACTGTATTATTCGGCCTTTGTTCTAGCGTCTTGAATTTCAATCTTAAAAAGGAAATGAACAGAATTACCCAAAATTACCAACGAGATTGAGTCATACCTGAGTCCATAATTTGGCAGTCACATAAGTATCGACCAAGATCATTTGCTTGATAAAGGCCTCTAGCTCAAGAGAAAAGGTTTAGCAAATAACAATATGCCACAGGAGAATACTGTACTAAGCATCTTCCGTTCACAATTGTCTTTCAGCCCTCCTTTCTGTTAATCGAGAGGTAGGCTCCATCAGCTCTGGCTTTTAATGCTGTTCCAACTTGGTAATGGTGACTTATTTGTAAACAACATGTCAGTTAAAATTGTCCTTCATGCCAACTTTACCTCGTTTTCTGTTGCTTTGTCGTTTAAGATTGGATATTGTTTTCTTGTTGCGAAGCAAGAATCTTCTTTACTCTTGCAAACGAATGATGAATTTCCACATTTATCCGCTTGCTTCCCGAGAAACACTCTCATGACTTTGCCAATTTGTCTCTGTAGACTCACACCACTTGCAAAGCATCCCACGAACGTTGAATTAAAATAGTCAACGCTAAAGTGGGAAGCATCATGATTTATTAATGAAGATTTCACTGATGCTACAGTATTGGAAGGCGTTAAGATCTTCTGCCCTAGCAAACGCAAGTAAAACAATCCTGAAAGATTGCCTACTTGGTTCGTGTTGGATACATTCTCAGTCTAGTTTAATTCAGGTAAGTTGACTCCCTCAATCTAAGCCATATCGCTGTGTGTGATTTGTCGGTTCTGATTAAGTCAATATGCACTGTTAGACTCAGAATTCTCTCTACTGAGTCATACGCCTCATGGCCAGCTGTACGATAGAGCCATATTCAATACAAAACAAAGAACATAACACGCAGACACTTACTTCGAAAAAGAAGAAAACGGAAAACATTTTACCCGACTGCAATCAAACCGGATGACTTTAACTTGCCAGTTACGGGTTTCAAAAAAGAACCTTGTGGTTCCAGAAGCTGCCAACGAAGTTGAGCAGTTTACTCACTGCAATAAGCCCAGCTTTGCGAGAGCACGTCTAGAAACTTGCTGCTACTGATTTCTAAGCAAATACGCGGACTTTACACCTTTGGAGGTCATTGCCGATTTTTTGGCACTAATCATGTCCTATGTGTGCGCCAAGTTTCTTCTGTAAATTGCTTTGGGAGGCCGCATTATCCAGAAAGTCATTTATCTGTTTGCACTGTTGCATTGACAAATAGTCCAACTCGAGTGAACTGATTATTTGAAGAAATGTCTGCTCATTACCTCAGTATGATCAAAGTTGCTTTGGAGTTTCGTCTAAGGACAGATTTCAAATCCGAGCATTTGCACGGTTATTGAACCTACGACAACGGGTACAATAACTGAATCAAGTGCTTCTCCAAGACCAAAAACCAAAACTGCTAAACCCAACCTGTTCTTTGATCATTTTCAAACACTAAATGTAAACGCGTTTGATGCACAGTAAATACTAAGGTCACCAAGAACAAATTTCAAACAGATTTTCTTTCGAAAGATAGTTTTTCAAAACTTCAGAAACAAGAAAATCGTCCTCTCTGTAAATATTATTCTATCAAATTGCTACTCGCTTGACTCTTAACCTGTTGGGACGAAACTGGCCGCAAGCTTCGAACAGTCCCACCGCACATTCTTCTGTCAAAATCACCTCAAACCTCAACAGTAATAAACAACGACACATCACAGATCTTACGCGCCCTGAACTTTCCACAACAATAAGCAATAAAAAGTCTTTTATTGAAGGTGTTGCTACTAAACAAACCTCTTGTCCTGAGTATGATGAAATGCTTTTGAACTGTGTTCTTTTACTATTCGTATAAAGTGCGTCCTTAAAAAGACAACGGCAGTGTCAACAGACGAGGAAACAAAAGAACCTTCCAATGAATGACATGAAATGCGCTTGGGACGTGTAAAAACTTTAATTAGCCACTGAGTTATTTGGATAGTTATGTGTATCAACTGTCTTGAATGAAAACATTCGTCAGATCTGATTCGTTGTGATTTTATGGTCAAAACTCATGGCTTAACTATCCGATTGCAATAATTGCGGTTGTTTTCCGTCATCGAATATAAATCGATTTGTACCCACGCTTTGCAACAGCACTTACAATACAAAAATTGGAATACATCATAAAAGTACCATCATAGAAAATTTCGAAAGCATGAATTAGCAACTGACTAATCAGTTACATTTATTTTACAATCATTAGAAAGCTCAGGACATGGTTAGACTCTACACATTTAATGACTGTTTGTAGTTTAAAGAACTGAGTAAATTATCCATCAAAAACCTATGGGCATTCAGATTGTTTTGAAAGCATTTTGAGAGACGGGCTTTGAACCCGATCGCATTTCAACTGTCATTAAAACATTTTGGTCACAAACATTGGATATTTCTGCCACCTAATTTGCTTTACTTCAGTCGCCACGGTGGGAGCCGAAAATATATGGTCTATAATGATCTAAAGAATCTTTAGCCTGCAGTGCAGGCCTTTAATTGGAAGGAGGAGAGCACACAAGAAAAAGAAGTCACTCATGATCTGGTGCACGCAGGAGTTCTTAGGCCTTTGTCACGCGTTCCTTCCCCACATGGTCTGGCAAGGGCCGATGGAAACAGTCGCCCCCTCCCACTCCCCCACTTCGACATTTTGTACTCTCCCCAATTTTCCTCTGCTTTGAAAATAAAAAAATGGCGACTGAAGGGAATACTGAACGCTCACCCGAAAAATACAGCTGCATTGGACTGAGGCTGATGCGCCCTCACCCTGTTGTTCACTGTTCGAGATTGCCCCCACGTTTAGTCGATTAAAACCACCATTTTTAGTTTGCTTCCGGCGCAAGCTTTCTATTCCTGTTCCTACTAGAATTGCAGTACATGCATGAAATTACGCAGAAATTTCTGACAGTCTTCAACCGCCAATTCTCGGACCATTAAAGAGCTTCATTCAGATTCCTGGATTTTACCATGCGATAAGAGCCAAAGCAAGAGATATCTATTGTTTTTTCCATAACGCATTCTCATTCCAGAATTCGATCAGTCGATTCGGTTTAAATTATCATTGTATTTTTCAGTGTAAAGCATAAAAGATTTATTCGATCCGTTGTCCGAAAAGGTTTACTTGTATACAAGCCAGTTTTTTTTAACAATTAACACACTACTCAAGGCCTATCCCACTGGGTTATGTACAGCTCATAACCCTTTTTTAAAATCTGTATGAACGAATAATTTGAAATAAACTAAGAAAGAACACTCTGCTTTAAGTACTTCTTTACTCAGAACTGGGAAACCATCATGTCTTCCCACTGAAGAAGACTTAGCTTCAGAGGAAAGACCAGTTACGAATTGGCTTTCTCAAGACGATTGTAGATAGTAAAGAAGGTGTAAGATCTGCTTTATGTTTTACTCACCAACCACAATCCAGAATGGTCCAAATCTTTTTTTCATCTAGTTATTCTGAAAGACAACACGGTTAATTAGTGTTTGTTCAAAGTAATGGCATTCAAAGGTTTTTGCTACCTTCCAGACAGATTGAATAAGTTGGCTAATGGTCTTAAGTTAGGTCAGAACGAACTTGGTTCTGTCTGAATTGTAAAGCAAGCCTATATCTGTGCATCTACAGTGCAAAATGGAAGCCAAGAAAAAGACGAACACGCTGGAAATTTTGCCGGGGAATAACCCGTCTACAAATGTTACCGTTGTAGGCTGATTCCAAGTTGATTCTAAATAAATTATCGTCTTTTATAATGAGAGATATTGATCACGCGATAGAGTTGAAGACCAACAGTACGCAATCGAAACGTCGTGATCCATTACACAAGGTGAACACTGTGAAACAAACGATAAACGAACCGTACTGTAAGCCATCGTTATACAAACGATTGCTAAGTGGTTGCCGTATCAGATTTCCTAATCATTTTTCAACAGCTTTTGTGGGTATAGCAAAATAAGAGCAACACTGTCAGCTCCTGACAGTTTTTCATATTACAGTTTTTCATCTTACTAAGCATACAATGACATACCTGTACTAACGTTTTAAATTTATCTCTGGATTAACACACAAAACCACTCGTCAAACTACTAAAAACAAAGACGCCTTTGGTGCTATACCTATTCTTCATTACTCTTCCATTGTTATTGTGATAGCTTACCGGACAGGAAAGGATGCCCACGGTTGCGCAGTCTTCGCAGTTATCCCCTTTAGGGTGGTAAAAACAGACCGACCCAAACAACAAATCCTTCCTCTCTGTAGTTTCGTAAAATTTTCGTAAAGGACTGTTCCCTGGCTCTAAAGTAAAACCCGATCGGTGCCGGGTGTTGAAAACTTGAAACTCGTTTTAGCATTATTCATTGGCTCAGTGTAACAAAGGCAGACCAATTGAAACGGGTGTGACGCAAGCAAGGATACGAATGACGTTGAACATTTTCGATTCTTCTTTAGAAATCATTTATATGCCGGAGTCAAGATCAAATATTTATTATTTCTACCGAAAGAAAGTTTTCATGTTAGGAAGTTAATAAAGTTTAAGATAATTCCATTATTTGTTATTATTGCTTGTTTTTTTCGGCTATTGTAGTGAAATGTCAATCCAGAAGTTTCCATGCGCCCACGAGAGACTAAAACCACACTCTTTTATCTATTAAAGTATCTATAATTGTTTAAGAATATTTGCGGCTGAAATTTGAAATTTTATCCTATTTTTACCTGGACTGAAAAACTTTAAAATGACTTGACCTGCAAATCATCTTGGATCGTAGTTGTCAAAAGCATTTTGAAAGACATGTCAGACAAGAAGCCGAAAACAATGTCGAAAGGCAAAACTATGAGAACCTTTTAAAGGCAGCCGCCATATGGTGATTCTACTGTTTTAAAAAACAAAAACAAAACAAAATACAAAGAAATAACCGGCTGGTTTGGAGGAAATTCCGTCGTTTCCATTGGCCGAAAAGGGAAGATTAATCTTCTCATTTCAACCGGTCATTTGCTTCATGCGTACTTACACTGCTACTACCTCATATCCAAAACCGGCAGCCATAAGTCTTAGGATCCGATCTAGGGCGCATAATCGTGTCGTTCCCACTAAAGAAAAATTTGCACTGGCATTTTCACGCGATACAAAAAAATAATGGGTAACAAAAATGAAAAGCGAAGTTGTGTAGAGCTGAACTGATTTGCACGTGCTCTTGCACGCGTGCCCTCTTGGCCTTGTGGTAGAAACAAGAAACCTCATATCATCTTGCAGGCCGAGACTGTTATCCATAGTCGGTACGTCCGTGTTGAACAACTTGACCGAAAACAACAAACAAGTTGAAATTGAATTGAAGACCATCCATATAAGATAAATATTATTTGAAAGTCGATAACCGAGTCGGCAGAAGATGTTATTGTCAGAAAGTAAACATTTTTGCCTCATTAACATCATATGTAACATGGGTAAGTTTGACAGCTTACTTTCATGTAAAGGAAAATGCAGTGTGTCCGTTTAAATGGGAAAGCTTCATTTCAAATTTCAACTCAAAGTGTTAGCTTTGGATGCAAACACTGAGTTACTGAATTAATTCAGCTATAGCACTTGCAAAAACATTCACTGACTATCGTTTCAAACAAAACTGAACTGCACGTTTTGCCGGACTATAAATCAGACTAACAAGACGAGCCGAATTATCTTAATATATTTTCCACTGCTAAGAATACTCAACCCTTCAAAACAAGGACAGTCATTGACCGTAAGATAAAGAATACATGAAGAATAACTTACCCAATGCCCAATGCCAATTGTTGGCAAAAGCTGATGAATTCCAGGTGATATTTTGTCCATTTATAAATGATAGAGCGGAGTTCACAGCCTACGATAGGCACTATTCAGGGTTAAAGAAAAGCTGGTGCACCTTTGCCGCAGTCCGTGTTTGCCATTAAGGTTGACATTATTTTGTCGGAAGCTCATAAGGACTGATTCTTGTAACTTTTTTAGAAACGCACAGGTTAAGATACTACGCGGGTAAGCTACCAGCCTCGGATCTGCTATACTAGAGGTGAAGACTGAAAGTATTCATGTGACCGCGGACGTTTACTTCGTCATACGTCATTTCATTATGTAATGTAAGAAGCGTCATGTGAAAACTCTTAGGGACGGACCATTAGAAAACTTATCGGGCAGCGGGGGGGAAGTACAAAAAAAAAATCGCGCAAGGGAAAATTAAATGAAGAAAATTCTTGCACGCCAATTAACCCTAAAAAATATTCATGCTATGGCCTAAAAAAAATTCATACAAGGAATTTCATAACAAAAAAAAATTCCTGCGGCTCGAAAATTCCCCTCCCCCCCATAACTTTTCTAATGGTCCGTCCCTTACGTGCGAATGTCGGAAAGCTTACGATCAGAATTGTGTTGTGGCAAAGAAACCTTTTCATGCTTTGTTCCCTTTTAAAATGATTTTCTGTTTTCTTTTAATTTTGTATGTTTGTTTATATGTAATTATGTAATCACCTAGTGAGGGTGAAGGATGATAGAATCTCAAACGACATATCAAGACATGATTTTTTGTCGCCGATAACCTTTTGCCAGAATCTTTTCTCTTCTAAATTTTTTTGTTACTTTTTGTCACTAAATAAATAGCCTTTTATCCTAAGATCTTTAGATATGTACAAACAACAGACAAGTGTCAATAAAAAGAAAAAGGAGCCAGGTGAAGTACGTGTAAGAGTAAGTGCAAGTTTAAGAGTACGCAAATGCCATCTGAATTTCGCTGTGAAATAAAGATTTCATTCATTCAAACTCCTTTTAAGCGACTACCAAGGATCACGACATAGAAACTTCAATTGGGGTGTGGTAACTGACCACCTACCCCCCCCATAAGCCAACATTTTGCCCTAGGCGAGAAGTAAGTGTTAATGTTGACCAAGGGGAAGGGTATAAGGTGGTCAGTTACCCAGGCACTTCAACTGATCCCCTTTCCCGAAAAAGGCGGAAGTATCACGGTCACATCAAAGACTAAATAATTTGTACTGTTGGAAATAGCAAAACGGTTGTTGAATGGCCGCATGAAGATGTCTGCAAGAGAGACCTGAAGGCCTTGGTCATTGATATCAACGGATGGGAAACCTTGGCTTCAGAGCGTTCTACTTGGAGGCAGGTAGTGTAGCAAGGCCTTTCCGAGTTTGAAAATACACTTGCCGAACAGGCTGAGACAAAGAGACAAACGAGGAAGGCCCGAAACCAGTGAGATAGACCAGCAACTGACCACATCTGCTCACTGCGTGGAAGGGACTGTTATTCCCGAATTGGTCTTTTCAGCCACAGAAGGCACTGATCAGAGCGCAACACCATAGTCTTTCGAGACTAAAGGATGCCAATATACGTTTAAATGCGATAAACGTTAATAAAGCCAGAAACAATAGAAAAAAATTCTTTTGTCCATTTGTTTTGCCCTTTTGTCCTTAATTTAAGAGGATAATCTTGATAAGATTAGACTGTTCACAGTCCTCTATTTTTCCGTAAGATCATCGAGATCGAGCGCTTAGCGTTACTTGCTGCCATCTTGCAGGAGTGTCAAAACTCATTAGCGGGCGGGGGCGGTTTGGGACGAGCCCCTCCCTAGAGCTATAATCCCCGACGCCCGCCCCCTCGGTACATTTGAAAATCAAGATAGCCGTGACGATAAGACGCGGTATATCTAAACGATCTCACGAAAAAATAGGGGACTGTGAACAGTCTATCATAGTCTCTGGGAGTAATCTAAACATTTCCACTGACACCTCATATGATGTTATCTATCAAAGCCTGTATTAGGCGGACACCCTTTATTAAGCGGACATTACACCATTCCCCGAGGGTGTCCGCTTTAGACAGGTTTCACTGTATGCAGGAAATATTAATGACTGATGACTGCCCCCAAACAATAAAATACTTTCACGATGGCTCTAAAAAAATTACTTCAGAGGAAACGCATCTTTATGTTTGTGTTTTTGCGTTGTTTTCAGTGTTCCAATTAAAGTCGAGCGTGAAATCAAATACAATAGTTTGATTTCTACTTATAGTAGTTATTTATGAAACATTTAGCCTCACTATTTACATAAATTATTTGACAGTTCATATTTTTGTTTTGGACATTTCTGTTGTGACGATACTAATCACACAAAAAGCACTTCGAGGAGGTCTTTTTAACAAACAATCTAGTCCAAGTACGGGTCTGCTATGTGGGTGAATTGAATTAAGGTACTAAATAGGAAGTTTGTTTACATTCTCATTTTGAAGAATGACTACAACTAGCCCTGGAAAAAAAGTTTCTTTACGTTTTCTTTCGAAGAAAAGTTACCCTAAAACTATACGCATGTTATACTTTGAAGCAAATAAAGACTTCGGTCATTTTCAACAACTTGTTATCTCAAACTTGCAGTTTATAGTAAATCGATAGTTTAGAATTTCGACATTTCCTGATGTGGCAGCACGTCCTCTGTGTAGGAGTTAAAACTTAAAGGAGTCGTTGAACGTACTTGACACTTGCTAGATAAGATGTCAGCAAAATAGTCCGGTTTAAACAATAACTGAAATCACGCCACTTTTTTTCTTTGGGATTCGAGGAGCACATGTTTGTCAGCTGAAATACTGCTGCCAAGTACTACCGGAAAATAAAGAAGACTGTTTTAATAGTTGAAAATAACAGAAATGGTAATGTTAATAATTAATAATAATGATTATGATTATGATTATTATGATTATTATAGATTATTGAATTATCTGAGAGGAAAATCCAACTTAAAAGCAGTAGCAAAGGATTTTAATTTATCTTAGTTTGAGAATATATTGTTATATTCTATTTTTCCTAAATACTTAATGAAATATTGTAAGCTTTGGAGCCTAAAACCTCCATCAGCACTCCAATGCAAGCATTGAAAATTCAAATCATATCAATAAAACCATGTCTTGAAAACTTTTAAAAAAATGTTATATTCATTGAAATTGTCATTTCTTACTATTCTCATTACTCTGGGTCCATTAGCCCAAATCATAGGTTGGTTGCATGCCCAGACATATGTATGTGCTCCGGTTGTAGTTTAACCGTAATCCACGGTCACGGCTAACCCGGGCTTTGAATCTAGTTTTGCATTGATGACGTCCTAAATAGCCTGGTTTTTGGCGACGAATTGAAGCCGTCTCCTCGAGTCGTACAGTCCCGAGAGGCTTTCTTTGGCTGGAATTGTGCGACTCTCGGAGACGGCTGAAATTCCTGCTCAAAGCTTCCAGACAAGTTATTGAGCGGCGAAGAGTAAACCTCTAGAAACCGCTACGGCAAATTTTCGAGTGTCTGCTCTAGGGCTATCCTTTGCGAGTCTTTTGCTCCTGTAAACAACCGAGTAGGGAAAATAGCCAATAAACATTCCTATTTTGAGAGAGGTTTAGCTCCCATTTTGACATCCCGCCAAGGTAATTAACATTCATGCTTGTGCGATATCAAGGGTCAGTCATCTCTGTTAGGACTCTCTCTTTTGAGAATACCTTTTGTTGATTGGCACTCCTTTTCTTTATTTTGCCCAAGCAATGACAGTCAATTAAAACAACAAAAACAAAATAGTCTTCGCATTAGGTTACTGGTTTTCGGAGAATGAAAAAAAAAAAACAACAGCAAAAAAAAAATTCGAAGAAGAATAGGAAGGTCAGTAATATAACTATGAAACCTCATAATAGTTTCAGGGCCTTGATTTTTTAGGGAGACCACTTGAAACGAAGTAGGAAATCTCGGGAGGGGTACAACCTTGGCCTCAGGATTTTTTTTATGTTGGTAGAAAAGAAGGTGAATTAACTAGGAACGAAGTTAAGAGGGTAAGATAACTACCGTATTTTCTCAATTTAGCATTGAGACTCTAAGAAGCCTCCTGGTTAACCTCAGTTTTAAGCGCCAAAAAAGAGAAATAAGCTCCCCAGCTTCCATGAAGCCTGCAAGCCTAACGTAGACGAAAATTTTAAATATGCGTTGTGTGCAGGGGCTGTGTTACACATACTTCCGCATTAAGTATTTCAGTTAAAACTATGAACTGTCAAAAATGATGAATAAAGGTAATTATTAGAAAAAAGATATGAAAAAAAGAGAAACCTTCAGCCCCCAGGTCGGAAGTTCTGATCGATAGCGAATAAGCCCGCGAAGATGTAAACAGAGGAAAAATGGCATTTGCATTCGCTCGGACAAGGAGCACCCATTCAGCTTCATCTTGCTCTGATCTAGCTCCAGGCTCTCCAGTGGGGTTATACTGGGAGAACAGGGATCGCGGAGGGCCGGGGAGGGGCAGCCCTACCACTCTTTTGCTGGGATTTATTTTCTAGGGCTCCAGTTGACCTGGAAAAAGTTATCGTGGAATTATTGGACTTTTCCCTAAAAGGTGGACGGTTAGAGCCAGTTGTCTTCGACGAATCCTTGAGAACTATGCAGTTCTTATGGAAGAGTGGGATATTTGCTTGTCCGAATGATTACAACCCGATGTGCGTGCAAGGATAATAGGATGTAAGACCTAAATGAAACGATTTGACTTTTTCTTTGGTTTGCATCTTGGAGGGCGGCTTCATTCCCACGCCGATAATCTATCTAAGGATCTTAAGGGTACTGAGGTGGCTGCTGTCAATGGACAAGGCCTGACATTGGCATATCTAACAAAGGAGACGCTCAAAAAAATGCCCAGTGATCAAAGCTTCGACCATTTCTATGCTAATATTTCGCGCAAGAGCGAAGGCCTGCTTAGTAAACCATCGCTTTCACTGAAAGCGATGCACTTCGGCCAGACTGGAGGTTGGTGCTGGTGCACCAAGCTACCGCCAAACCGCCAAAGATCACTTTAGAAGGGTCTGTTATCGTCAGTGCTATCTATCAGGAAAGTTTCAGCTCCTACGCCCAGATGGAGACCCTCTTGGTTAAAGCTGCTAATGGTGACGACTATGAGGCAGAGTTCAAGTTTCTTGAATTATAGCAATAAGAATCGCAAGAGAAGCTTCGGCACTTCGGGCAACTTCAAAAAGTAGCAACCTAAGAAGGTTTATTTAACATATTGGCTATATTGGATAGTATAACACGTGTGGACGTTTATGTTATATTTGTTGAGGTGGTAAATAAGATGGCGCGCAAATGCAAGATAAATGGCGAAACACCGACCTGAATGTTTCTTTATACTGGCCAGAGTTTTTATCCCTACCACCTTAAAATAGTCTCCGCGGTCCCTGGAGAAGAGAAAGCGATAAAGTGCGAAGAAATGGAAAGGAGGAATAAAAGTTCATTGATGAACAAGGACTAGGGAATTCAGTATGGCAGTCCTTGTCTGTCCTTGGCGAAAGGAATTTATTGGTTTCCTTTCCCGTGCTCATACCGGTCATTTAGAGGGGGCGCGGAAGGGTTTGCGGTAATGCGGTCTTGCGTTCTTATTGCTGCGGTTTTGCGGTAATTTTTATTTCAAAGTACGGCATACAGTCAACTCCCGTTATAGCAGACACCCTCGGGAATGCGAGTTGGTGTCCGTAAAAGCGAGAGTCCGTAATAGCGGGGTGCGAGAAAATTTTTATTTTAAACCATATTTACAGAAGGGAGTCACATGTGTGTTCATTTTCATTAACTCCAGTACCTTTTTCAGACCCGTTCTCGCAAGTAAAGAGCGTCAGAACTTTATTAACAAACAGAACAGAACTTAACAGAACAGGCAGTACCTTTTGTGTACAGTGTAGTTCTTCTAAGTACGTAAAAAACAATCATCGTATGTTGCAGCAATGTCCACCACACATTCATCGTTTTGGTTTCCTGCTGTTCTGAAGTGCAGTAATCTACATTTCTAAAAAAAGTTATTTTCAAGGAAAAACCTGAACATCAGCTATTGATTGCATCAGCTATCACATTGCCTTAAAATATCGTTCCAATCGGCTCTGTGTACTTCTCCTTTGAATTGCAACTTCCCCCACTTTGTCGCCAAGGAGACTAAATTCATTAGCAACCTTAAACTTCTCTATGAATCAAAAAAGCAGAAATGTTTTGTCCAGAACGTCCTTGAAACTTTTCAAAGTGGTTGTTTCGTTTGAACGTTCGCCTTCACCTGGGGTATCTTCTTTTTCCATTTCATTCTCGTCGTCACTCTCTATTTCCATAACATCGTGAGAAGCACCAATGGCTTCCACAGCTGTTGCTCGGTAAGAAGACTGTAACAGGTTGGAAGTTCGTTATCGCATTCCAGGTAAGTACCAAAAAAAAAGGGCTAACCACAAAGCAACAGCAGAAATCTGTGGAAAACGGATCAATCGAGGGTCTGGCTTGGGACTGGAACTTCCACTTATTTATAAGATTTACGGCAGAAGTAAATATTTGGACAGACTGGACGAACTTATTCATGGCAGCGAGACTGCAAAGAGGGCCTTAAGAGAAAAAGATGAAGGAATTTTGATTGATGGACAGAAGAAGCGGAAATCGACCAAAAAAGACAAAGACAGTCTCAAAAAGCAGAAAAAATAGACTTGATATGTGTGTAAATATTCCAAGATGGTGCTCGGTGTCTCAAGGTGTCCGCTATAACGAGAGAGAAAACAATAAAATTGTCACGTTGGGACCGAATTAAGTGTCCGTAAGTCCGTAGTAGCGAGAGTCCGTAATAGCGGGAGTTTATTTCAGTCAAACGGCTGTAACTTTCGCCGGGGATTTTGCTGCTGTCCGTAATAGCAAGGTGTCCGTAATAGCGAGGTGTCCGCAAGGCGGGAGTTGACTGTATTGCGGTTTTCAGAGTCCAAGCGGTATGCAGTTATGTGAGTTAAATTTTATGTCGCGGTAATCGGTGAGAAAATTGTTGTCTCGCGGTGATCTGCTTCCCTTTTTTTAAAACATGACAACTCTGCAAATCCTTAAAGGTTTCCCTAGCCTGCTTGACCTGCGTTCGGACCTGTCACAGCTAAGCTCTTCCTAGTTGCAAAGTCGCGGACCGTATTGCGCAAACATGATTAAGACATTAACCTTTTTATCTAATGATATGTAAACATCTCTACTTAAAAGGCGGATCTGTAGTCTAGACAACGCCAACTTTATCCCATTTGTAACTGCGGTTTCGGTATTTGGGTACGCGGTATTGCGGTTTTCTCGCTCTTCCAATTGCAGTATTGCGGTTTTCGGACCCCCCCCCCATTTCAACCCGTCTCATTCAGATGAATTTTGTCTTGCTGTTTTAGCCAGATATTGAATAATTTAAAACTAATAAGCTATCCCAAAATGTGAAGAGAGAGACACAAAAAAAATATCAATAAATTTCAATGTCCCCCAAAAAGCAAAACAAAAACAAGGACAAAACTCGATAGCTTTTATGTACCCCGCCAGAATGGCAGAGTGTAAGTGTCAGATATCGTTCGACAAAAGGTTGTTTTTGTCACCTTACTTCACGTGATCCGTACACTAAGTAAAAACCCAGAAAAAAAAAATTGATTGGTCAAGATCTATGGAGGTATTTGTAGGTGATAAAAGAGAACAGCCTTTTTGTCTGGGAATCATTTTGCGGGTGTTAACGTATTTGAAAGACGTATTCCCCACAGATCAGCTAATCAGTATCGGAAATAAAAAGATGAAGCTTTGCCTGTCGTTCTTACTTTTCTCCTCTCAAGCCTTCATAGCTTGCTCAATAGCAATCGGAGACGAACGGAAGGTGACCAAAAAGGAGGGCATATCTTTTGAAGGGAACAAGACTGAGACTCCATCATTCCTTTCCACATTCTACGAAGAACTCGTAGAAGAAAATGAAGCTCATGGAATGGCGTATTTTCTGGAGAGTTTCCAAGCACAATGTAAGCTATTCTTATTTAATTGTAATTAGTAAGTTTTCGTTTATTGTTAAGTCAACATTGGCAGGACGTTATGGACTCCTGACATTGGTAATGTCTGGGACTTAAACCAGAGCTTCAGATAACGTGACGTTTATCTCTAATGGTCGATCTTCTTTGCACGCAACATTTTAACAGTTTCATTAATAGGCCATAGATGATTTTCTTGTTAATACAGAGAAACGTTCATTAGTTGAAGCAGCGTCGACACCTAAGTTTATTTTCTCTAGGATAGCGCATTTTGTCATGCATCAACTACAAAGGTGGGTCCATAATCAAAAGAAGGAAAAAACTATTTGTGGCCCAGTTCATTGAACATTTGAAAGTTTAGCGATTGCTAGCATTACTGAGAAAATGATGAAAGACGGAATTGGAAACAGCATCAATTTCCTTTGTAGGGAATCAAGAGACAGACGAGTTTTTGCTGCCGCCACATGTCAAAGCACAAGCAGAAACTATTCGCAAAGCAGAGATTTTTCTCTCAACCCACGAGTTAGGAGCCAACAAGAAGCTGACGGTGTCCATCCACGAGACACGAACAAGTGTGAAAATGTCTTCCCGACAACTGTCTTCGCATCAGTCAGGCTGGTTGTCTCTTCCTATGACCAGGATTATTAAACGGTGGATCGCCCGTAAAGATGCACCGTTGAGGTTCAAGGTTTTTGTCAAAACAAGTGGTGGATTTGCAACCGCTATCACAGATGATGTGGAAATTCCCAAGGTTTGGCTGGTTGTCTACAGCGAAGCCAAGCAGGGACAAGCCTTTCCTTATTTGGCTCTCAATCTGAAGACTAGCGGATCCTCTGGTAGTAGAATGAGACGCGACAATTCACCCTCAAAGATGGCCGCCAACGAGAATCCCTGCAGAAAGGAAGACATGGTCATAGAATCACTCGAATTCGGTAAGACAGAGAAGGTCATTTATCCCAGAACCTTTAACGCATACCAGTGTTCCGGAAACTGCTCCAGCAACACTGGAAAGGCACGATTCATCAACCACTCTATCCTAAAGGCGTTCGTGTCGCAGAAAAACGGAATCAAAGGCAAAGATGGGTCGTGCTGCATTCCTTCCAAGCTGAAGCCGGTAACCTTGATTTTAGTCACTGACAAAAAAGGCTACCTGATTGAAACTATCAGGGATATCGTTGTGGAGGAGTGCCGATGTTACTAAAAGCTCTCCAATCTCCTGTTATTTGTGGTGTGCATGTAAAAGCATGCCTCGTCAAAGATTAGAGCGATATGTCTAGATTACGTGAAGGGGACAGTGACTTTGCCATCATTAATTTTCTATACATGAGCAGCCGTACACACTAGATACGGAGGTCTAGGGCTAGTTTCTTAAACAAAAAATATGACTGTAGTGGGTTTTCCGCGAACAGGAGCAACAATGGCGTTTTGTCTGCATAAAAGTGGTATATTGCACAGAAATAAATATTCAACGAAATAACTATTTTTTCTGCGTTCACCGATTTTGAGGATTCGTGAACACGTCTGTCTTACATCATGATAAAGCCAATAATAACCGCGTTTTAAAGCTTAAAGGGGGTATAGTAATTATTACAGTTTTCATGTCTCGTGGTGAAGTTCATGTTGTACAAGGGTAAATCAAAATAAACAAGATATTACAAGCTCGTGAGGGATTTCCTTTCTATTTGTCCACAAATAATGGTTTGATTTCCTCAATCCACCAGCTAGAACACTATACACCCATTTCGTTCTAGAGCCCTCGTGGATAGCTTCATTTAACGCTAAGGCAACTCAAGCCGTTTACTGAAACAACCCGATTAATTAAGTTAGTCTTCTGCATAAGCTTGCGACAAAAAGACGAGTTTTATTTATTCCTCTCTATTCCTTTTTTTTTTCCTGGATGGTAGCCTGGAAACGTAAACTCTGCGAGCAGAGGTTTCTCTCTTGCATGGCTTTTCTCGCGTTTACAAAGTCGTTCGCATGAAGGAAACGTCAATTGAAGCTCGGTACTAATTACCAGTGAGGATAGCAATGTACATTGACATCTGGGCGCAGATAATCAGAGAGGAATAGTATTTTAGACATTTCCTTCGGCTTAAAAGAGAGCATCAATTTTGAGTTTCATTCTTCTGATTTCTCATGATTTATGTTTAGCCTTCTTCAGTTTGCAGCACTTTCTTATTTCGAATACTGAGCGGCTTTTAGCAGCTTCCCGATGTTTTCGTGAGACTCGCGATTCTTCTTGAGAATCGCGTTCGACTAAAAATTGTGCGATGTGAGCACCGAATATCCTGCTAGTAAACAACAGTAGGCGGACAGAAGTCATTGACAAGATGGGCTAAGAATTTCGCTTATCATCTTGCAGAAACCTATGGACCGCGATCAAAACCACAAGGCATTTCTATTACAAGCTGTAAATTTTGCTGCAGCATTAATCACTGAACCCACCTTTCTTAGGACATTCATTTACTTATACCCCGTCCATTTAGAAATAGTGGAGCACCCACCAATACTCTACAAGTGTTGACGCAATACTAAATGAATCGACTCGGTTGCTTGAGACTATATACTGTATCATTCGGCCTTTGTTCTAGTGTCTTGAATTTCAGTCTTGAAAAGGAAATGAACAGAATTGCCCAAAATTACCAACGAGATTAACTCATACCTGTGTCTATCATTTGGCAGTCACATAAGTATCAACCAAGATCATTTGCTTCAGATAAAGGCCTCTACCTCACGAGAAAAAGTTTAGCAAATAACAATATGCCACAGGAGAATACTGTACTAAGCAGCTTCCGTTGACAATTGTCTTTCATCCCTCCTCTCTGTGAATCGAGAGGTAAGCTCCATCGGGTCTGGCTTCTAATGCTGTTCCAACTTGGTAATGGTGACTTATTTGTAAACATGTCAGTTAAAATTGTCCTTCATGCCACCTTGACCTCGTTTTCTGTTGCTTTGTTGTTTAAGACCATGAACGTTGAATTAAAATAGTAAACGCTACGATTTCAAACACTGGTTGACAGTTAATAAAACGTTAATGGCACAAAAAAGTATTGCATTATATCAAAGGCTGTATTGTTCACGTCCGCTGAGACTCTACTTTCATTACAATTAATCAGCGATTTTAAAGCAAGATGAGTCACCTTGAGCAGCTCAGTACAGCAGCCGGCACCACAAAGCATTGCAGAGTAACGTTCAGTGGATTTTAATGTAGATTCGGACGTTGAATACCTCTAACAACAACGAAGAGCAGCAGCAAGGCACAGATAGTATCTTGCATATACTGCGAGTGAATGGAAGGGCAAACTATGTGGGCTATCAACACTCAGCTTCAACAAACTCCTTCTAAGATCTTAATCGTCACCTGTATCTGTTTTTCCCTAAATTTCAAGCCAGCAGACTGTTTTACCACTACCGCATGGAAGCGAAGTCGAGAGAGGATTTGCGCTCCCAATAACAGCATTTATTGAGGCCTTTTTTAGCCAGTAACTGAGCAGATGACAAAACCTAAAATGAATTGAGAGAAGTGCAGACTCAAGTTGATTATCATTGTGACAAAATGTAGGAATATTTGAGAATCACAGCCACCGGAATAGTTTTCGTGTCGATGGAATCCTAGAGGAATCTGATAAAAATCAGTTGAACGTATAACAAAATGGCGGTGGAATATCAACTAAATCTTCCTTTCGACGTACAATTTGAGACTGGTTATCGTACAGGCACACTTAATCGCAGACGCTCTGCGGAAAACTCCTCATAAACTTCTGCCAGTACAGGTTTTTGCCGCTTGGTAAGCTAAAAGCAAACTTAATCCTGTGTTGTCGTAAACGTGGGAAGCATATGATTTATTAATGAGGATTTCACTGATGCTACAGTATTCGAAGGCTTTAAGATCTAGTGCCCTAGCAAACGCAAGCAAAACAGTCCTCAAAGATTGCCTACTTCGTTCGTGTTGGATACATTCTCAGTCTAGTTTAATTCAGATAAGTTGACTCCCTGAATCTAAGCAATCGCTGTGTGTGATTTGTCGGTTCTGATTAAGTCAATATGCACTGTTAGACTAAGAATTCTCTTTACATTCATACGCCTCATGGCCAGCTGTATGATAAAGCCATAGTTAATACAAAACAAATACTATAGCACGCAGACTCCTACTTCGAAAAAGAAGAAAACGGAAAACATTTTACCCGACTGCAATCAAACCGGATGACTTTAACTTGCGAGTTATGGCTTTCAAAAAAGAACCTTGTGGTTCCAGAAGCTGCCAACGAAGTTGAGTAGTTTACTCACTGTAATAAACCCAGCTTTGCGAGAGCACGTCTAGATTCGAAAAAATGTCTACTCATTACCTTAGTATGGTCAAAGTTGGTTTAGAGTTTCGTCCAAGGACAGATTTCAAACCCGAGCATTTGCACGGTTATTGAGCCTACGACAACGGGTACAATAACTGAATCAAGTGCTTCTCCAAGACCAAAAATCAAAACTGCTAAACCAAACCTGTTCTTTGATTATTTTCAAACACTAAATGTAAACGCGTTTAATGCACAGTAAATACTAAGGTCACCAAGAACAAATTTCAAACAGATTTTCTTTCGAAAGATAGTTTTTCAAAACTTCAAACACAAGTAATCGTCCTCTCTGTATATATTATTCTATCAAATTGCTACTCGCGTTGGGACGAAACTAGCCGCAAGCTTCGAACTATTTTAGTCCCACCACACATTCTTCTGTCAAAATCACCTCAAACCTCAACAGTAATAAACAACGACACATCACAGATCTTACGCGCACTGAACTTTCCACAACAAGAACAAAATAAGCAATAGAAAGTCGTTCATTGAAGGTGCAGCTATTGAATAAACCTCTTGTCCTGAGTATGGTAAAATGCTTTTGAACTGTGCTCTTTCACTGTTCGTATTCAGTGCGTCCTTAAAAGACAACAGCAGTGTCAACAGACGAGGAAACAAAAGAACCTTCCAATGAATGACATGAAATACGCTTGGAACGTGTTAAAACTTTAATTAGCCACTGAGTTATTTGGATAGTTATGTGTATCAACCGTCTTGAATGAAAAAATTGGTTTAGATTTTATGGTCAAAACTCATGGCTTAACTATCCGATTGCAATAATTGCGGTTGTTTTCCGTCATCGAATATAAATAGATTTGTACCCACGCTTTGCAACAGCACTTACAATACAAAAATTGGAACACATCACAAAAGTACCACCATAGAAAATTTCGAAAGCATGAATTAGCAACTGACTAATCAGTTACATTTATTTTACAATCATTAGAAAGCTCACGACATGGTTAGACTCTACACATTTGATGACTGTTTATAGTTGCAAGAACTGAGTAAATCATCCATCAAAAACCTATGAGCATTCAGATTGTTTTGAAAGCATTTTGAGAGACGGGCTTTGAACCCGATCGCATTTCAACTGTCATTAAAACATTTTGGTCACAAACATTGGATATTTCTGCCACCTAATTTGCTTTACTTCAGTCGCCACGGTGGGAGCCGAAAATATATGGTCTATAATGATCTAAAGCATCTTTAGCCTGCAATGCAGGCCTTTAATTGGAAGGAGGAGAGCACACAAGAAAAAGAAGTCACTCATGATGTGGTGCACGCGCGAGTTATTGGGCCTGTGTCACGCGTTTCTTCCCCACATGGTCTGGCAAGGGACGATGGAAACAGTCGCCCCCTCCCACTCCCCCACTTCGACATTTCACCTTGTGCCCACCCTCTTAACTGCACTTTGTACTCTCCCCAAATTTTTCTTATGCTTTGAAAATAAAAAATGGCGACTAAAGGGATACTGAACGCTCACCCGAAAAATACAACTCCATTGGACTGAGGCTGATGCACCCTCAATCTGTTGGTCACTGTTCGAGATTGCTCCCACGTTTAGTCGATTAAAACCACTTTGAGTTTGCTTCCGGCGCAAGCTTTCTATTCCTGTTCCTACTAGAATCGCAATACATGAAATTAGGCAGAAATTTCTGACAGTCTTCAACCGCCAATTCTCGGACTATTAAAATGCTTCATTCAGAATGCCCAACAGATTCCTGGATTTTAGTATGCGATAAGAGCCAAAGCCAGAGATATCCACTGTTTTTTCCATAAAGCATTCTTATTACAGAATTTGATTCGGTTTGAAGTATCATTGTATTTTTCAGTGTAAAGAATAAAAGATTTATTCGACCCGTTGTCCGAAAAGGTTCACTTGTATACAAGCAAGTTTTTTAATGATTAACACACTACTCAAGGCCTATCCCACTGGATTATGTACAGCTGATAAGCTTTTTTAAAAGTTGTATGAACGAATAATTTGAAATAAACTAAGAAAGAACAATCTGCTTTAAGTACTTCTTTACTTAAAATTGGGACACGATCATGTCTTCCCACTGAAGAAGACTTAGCTTCAGAGGAAAGACCAGTTACGAATTGGCTTTCTCAAGACGATTGTAGATAGTAAAGAAGGTGTAAGATCTGGTTTATATTATACTCACCAACCATAATCCAAATCCTTTTTTCTTCTAGTTATTCTGAAAGACAACACGGTTAATTAGTGTTTGTTCAAAGTAATGGCATTCAAAGGTTTTTGCTACCTTCCAGACAGATTGAATAAGTCGGCTAAAGGTATTTAGTTAGGTCAGAACGAACTTGATTCTGTCTGAATTGTAAAGCTAGCTTATATCTGTGCATCTACAGTGCAAAAAGAAAGCCAAGAAAAAGACGAACATGCTGGAAATTTTGACTAACCCATCTACAAATGTTACCGTTGTGGGTTGATTCCAAGTTGTTTCTAAATAAATTATCCCCTTTTATAATGAAAGATATTCATCACGCGATAGAGTTGAAGACCAGCAGTACGCAATCGAAACGTCGTGATCCATTACAACAAAGTGAACACTGTGAAACAAACGATAAACGAACCGTATTGTAGGGCATCGTTATACAAATGATTGCGAAGTGGTTGCCGCATCAGATTTCCTAATCATTTTTCAACAGCTTTTGTGGGTATAGCAAAATAAGAGCAACACTGTCAGCTCCTAACAGTTTTTCATATTAGTGTTCATCTTACTAAGTATACAATGCCATACCTGTACTAATGTTTTAAACTTATCCCTGGCTTAACACACCAAACCACTCGTCGAACTATTAAAAACAAAGGCGCCTTTTGTGTTATACCTATTCTTCATGACTCTTCCATTGTTATTGTGATAGCTTACCGGGCAGGAAAGGATGCCCACGGTTTCGCAGTCTTCGCAGTTATCCCCTTTAGAGTGGTAAAAACAGATCGACCCAAACTACAAGTCCTGTCTCTCTGTAGTTTCATAAAATTTTCGTAAAGGACCGTTCCCTGCCTCTAAAGTAAAACCCGATCGGTGCCGGGTGTTGAACACTTGAAACTCGTTTTAGCATTATTCATTGGCTGTAACAAAAACAGACCAATTAAAATAGGTGTGACGCAAGCAAGGATACGAATGACGTTGAACATATAAGATTTCCACCTTAGAAATCATTTATATGCTGGAGTCAAGATAAAATATTATACTTTTTGACGGTGCTCTGCTGCAGTGAAGACTTAAATGTTCTGAAGCTGAGGCACGGAAAAAAACAGTTCAGTGAAACAGGAGCGATAAGTCAGCTGAATGTTCACAGTTTAATAATTTGTTGAATTTGTTTGTTGGCTTTTCAGCTTGATAGCACTGAATCTTCAAGAAAGCAATACTGCCAACACTAACCGACCAAAAGTATGACTCCACTGTAAGAACTATGACAAAGAAGCAATACTTAAACAACTGTAATCAGATGATCACTAACGACGAGCACTCTCGCTAAGTTCTCGATTCTAACCGGTAAACGAAACACAGCAAAGAGCAAAATTCTGCTTTCTGTTATTCCTGGGATCAATAATCATAGGATCAAAATAAACTAAGTTATGAAACTTGAAGGAAATTCTTAAAGGAGGCTTCTCTTGAACCAATCATTACAAAATATGATAATAAATAAGAAATTATTGTCTTTTACTAATTCATCACCATGCATTTTAAGACGACATAAAGCGTATTGCCATCATTAATGATTAGCACAAATCTCTGTGTGAATACATTCGAGTGCACCATATATCTGCAAACTGCGCACGCAAGGTACTTGCCTTAGCTATGGGTACGAGTTGGTAGCAAAAATCACCAAAGAAATCAGCTGCTGGCCAAGTACACAGCAATGAGCAGCGATGCTTCAGTCTTGCCTGACATCGACTATCCTTTAATTGTGCTCGTAAGTCTTAAATCATTATACCACCTGCTTTATGACAAGATCGACGGAAGACATTTTACTCTTAAGCATGAGAATCGTTCGAAAGAAAGAGTTGAAAATGGCACGGTATATATACCCCAACACTTCACTCGAGCCAGACGTTGTTATCTTCTTTCTAGATGAAAGTTGTATGCCGTTTAATTTTTAAAAACACGTCCTACACCCACACACATCTGTCAGAACTCTCTGTATTGCAAAACTGGAAAATGGAAGGATATTTTATTTTTTCGAATTACTAAAACACATTCGAAACTGTGTTTCTATGACGTTTGAGTCCACTGCTTGTATCCAATGAAACCGCAGTTACCAGGAGTAGTTGTGAGGTTGTCTAAGACCGAACTAAATAAACTGCATAAACTAGTGCTCATAATATTTAAAAACTTCACGTAAGAGTGCAGTCAAAACTGTACATCAGCCATAAACAAAAACGGACAGATTTGATTCTTGAATTTGAATTTTGAATCTATAGTGGTGGATACTGTTATGGTCTAACTTACTTCTTTGAAAGACCACATTTTTCTCTCGATCTTTCACAACAACGGAAATCGCACAACACCGCTGTACCACTTTTGTCTTTCAACTGCGTTTCAAGTTAAGTTCCTCTTACTGAGCTAAAGCCGCGGAAATTGATTGATGGAATGGCCCATCTAATGGGAATCGAACGAATAACTTCTTTAAACCAGCATACGACAGTTAAAATGTCGCCATGGTGGTAGTGAAACATAGAGAAATGTCGCTGTTATTTTTTTTTGCCTTCTACAGAGTACATGAATCACTCGGTAGCCGTTTCCGTTCAAGAAAGGCTCTGGCAAAAAAGGCCAGTCGTTCTACGCTACAATAGGAATGTTTTCACATAAAGTAAAATTTAACCACTTAAATACATGCTATCTACGGCTGAAAACTTAACTTGAATTTTATGGACTGCAAGAAAGCATTGCTCATGATAGCTTTATATCACTAAAATCATGTTTACAAGAATTTTATATGTGGCTTTGTGACATGAAAGTTTTTCAACAGATTTTTGCTATTGCTATGCGAAGTACAAATATTCAGAACAGTCGGTTAGGTAATAATTGCATTGGCCAAGAAATCTATAATTATGATAACATAAGAACATATATTTTACTTACCATAATCCAACCGGGTGCAAATTCTGTGTTTTCAACTTTGATCGTTCTGAAAGGCATAATTGTTATAAGTTAACTTTCATGACGTCACGCAAAAAGTGGCGTGAGTAACGGAGTATCCAAATTTGGAAAAAAATTACAAAAGTAAACCAAATCACGTGATAACAATCAAGGTGAAATAGCTTTTCTTTACTATAATGCGAAATGACTTTGCTCTCTTTTGTCTTGAAGAGATTGTTTAAATGGCTTTTTTCTAAAATTTCAAACAAAAAAAAATCGAATTAAATTCCAACAAAAAAAACGAATTAAATAAAATTTCAATCTGTCTCTGATAGATACATACTAATTTCAAAAAGCATCAATAGACTTTCCGCCTTATTTAAACAACCTTGTAATGTTATATTTATTATTTCTATCGAACGAAAGTTTTTACGTTAGAAGGTTAATAAAGTTTAAGATAATTCCATTATTCGTTATTATCGCTTGTTTTTTTTCGGCTATTGCAGCGAAATGTCAATAAAGAAGTTTCCATGCGCCCACGAGAGACTACGACCACATTCTTTCATCCATTGAAGTATCTATTGCATAAGAATATTTGAGACTGAAATTTGGAATTTCATCCTATTTTTACTTTGACTAAAAAACTTAAAAAGGCCTTGACCTGCAAATCATGTTGGATCGTAAATGGTTCATCAAAGTTGTCAAAAGCATTTTGAAAAACATGTCAGATAAGAAGCCGAAAACAATGTCGAATGGCAAAACTATGAGAACCTTTTAAAGGCAGTCGCCACATGGTGATTCTAATCTTTTGGAAAACAAAAACGAAATAAAACACAAACAAACAAATAACCGGTTGTTTTGGAGGAAATTCAGTCGTTTCCATTAGCCGAAAAGGGAAGATTAACCTTCTCGTTTCAACCGGTCAGACCGGAACTTCGCGAATAACATTTGCTTCATGCATACTTACACCGCTACTACCTCATATCCAAGACCGGCAGCCATAAGTCTCAGGATCCCATCTAGGGCCCAAAATAGTGTCGTTCCAACTAAAGAAAAATTTGAACCGGCATTTTCACGCCATACAAAAAAAATAATGGAAAACAAAAAGGAAAAGCGAAGTTGTGTAGAGCTGAACTGATTTGCACGTGCTCTTGCACGCGTGCCCTCTTGGCCTTGTGGTAGAAACAAGAAACCCCATATCATCTTGCAGGCCGAGACTGTTATTTAATGATAGTCAGGACGTCCGTGATGAACAACTTGACCGAAAACAACAAACACGTTGAAATTAGAATTAAAGACCATCCATTTAAGATAAATATTATTAGAAAGTCGATAACCGAGTTGACAGGAGATGTAGGAAAGTAAACATTTTTGCCTCATTAACATGGGTAAGTTTGAAAGCTTACTTGCATGGAAAGGAAAATGCAGTGTGTCCGTTTAATTGGGAAAACTTGATTTCAAATTTCAATGCAAAGTGTTAGCTTTGGATGCAAACTCTGATTTACTGAATTAATTCAGCTATACGACTCGCAAAAACATTCACTGACTATCGTTTCAAACAAAACTGACTTGTAAGTTTTGCCGGACTAACCGAATTATCTTAATTTATTTACAACTGCTAAAACTACACAAGCCTTCAAAACAGGGATAAAAGTCAGTCATTGACCGTAAAATAAAGAATAACTTACCCAATGCCCAATGCTAATTGTTGGCAATAGCTGATGAATTCCAAGTGATATTTTGTCCATTTACAAATGACAGAGCGGAGTTTACAGCCTACGATAGGCACTAATGTAGATGTGATTTCAGGGTTAAAGGCAAGCTGGGCACTTTTGCCGCAGTCCGTGTTTGCCATTAAGGTTGACATTATTTTGTTGGAGGCTCATAAGGACTGATTCTTGTAACTTTTTCAGAAACGTACAGGTTCGGATACGTTACGCGGGTAAGGTACCAGCCTCGGGATCTACTCTACTAGGGGTGAAGACTGAAAGTATTCATGTTCATCATACGTCATTTCATTATGTAATGTAAGAAGCATTATGTGAAAACTGATCTTCGGGCCGTCATAAAATGGAGGACACAAAGCATACTCTTACGTGCGAATGTCGGAAAGCTTTTATTACGATCAGAATTGTGTTGTGGCGAAGAAACGTTTTCATGCCTTGTTCCCTTTTAAAATGTTTTTCTGTTTTCTTTTGATTTTGTATGTTTTTTTGTATGTAATTATGTAATCACCTAGTGAGGGTGAAGGATGATAGAATCTCAAAAGGACATATGGAGACATGATTTTTTGTCGCCGATAACCTTTTGCCGGAATCTTTTCTCTTCTAAAGCTTTTTGTTACTGCTTAAATAAATAAATTTAGTGACAAAAAATTGTAGAAAATTGTCGCGGTTACTATGGCTACGATATGAAGTCAGAAGTGGCGAGATGTCGGGTGGCCGATGGTAGTTATCCTTCTTTTCTGAACAAAAAGCACAACATGCAGAACAAGCGGCGTAAAATGTTTCTAGTCAAAAGTGCTAAATGTCTGTGGTGACATTTGGATGTATTGAGATAAAAGTTAACATGCCTGTGTCTGCTCGACGTTAAAGGCGGAATGGAAGGTCAGGTTCAACTATGCATGTTGTCCCCTCTAATTTTCCGCTTAATGCATGGGTAAAAGGATTTTGGCATTGTCCTTCCCTTTATCCTTAGATCTTTAGATATGTACAAACAATAGACAATTGTCAATAAAAAGCAAGGTGAAGTAAGTGTAAGAGTTAGGGCAAGTTTAAGAGTGAGTGAATGCCATCTGAAATTCGCTGTGAAATAAAGACTCCATTCAAGCGACCACCAATGCAAGGATCACCACATAGAATCTTCAGTTGGGGTGTCTGGGTAACTGACCACCTACCCCTCCCATAAGGCAACATTTTGCCCTAAGCGAGAAGTAAGTGTTAATGTTGACTAAGGGGAAGGGTATAAGGTGGTCAGTTACCCAGACACCTAGCACCTCACTTGATCCCCTTTGCCGAAAAAGGCTGGAGTATCACCGTCACATCAAAGGCTAAAGAATTTGTACTGTTGGAAATAGCAAAACGGTTGTTTAATGACTATGAAGATGTCTGCAAGAGGGACCTGAAGGCCTTGGTCATTGATATCAACGGATGGGAAACCTTGGCTTCAGAGCGTTCAGCTTGGAGGCAGGCAGTGCAACAAGGCCTTTCCGAGTTTGAAAATACACTTGCCGAACAGGCTGAGACAAAGAGACAAACGAGGAAGGCCCGAAACCAGGGAGATAGACCAGCAACTGACCGCATCCGCTCACTGCGGGGAAGGGACTGTCATTCCCGAATTGGTCTTTTCAGCCACACAAGGCGCTGTTCGAGAACAACCAATCAGAGCGCAACACCATCGTCTTTCGAGACTAGAGGATGCCAATATATGTTTAAACGAGATAAACGTTAATCAAGCCAGAAACAATAGAAAAAATTCTTTTGTCCATTTGTTTTGCCCTTTTGTCCTTAATTTAAGAGGATAACCTTGATAAGATTTGGAACCTTAACAGCTAACGTGTTTTGAAGATTTGTGTGTGAGGCAAGGAGCTGGGACTACTGTTTTATGCCGTCGGCTTTCCGTTTGTCTCAGTTTTACCTTTCTAAAGCTGTTTTTATATATATAGTCCGTAGTCCGCGTTTTATACCTAGTCCATGTTTTACACCCAGTCCGCAGTCCATGTTTTATACTGACCGATACTATTTGATTGCTGTCGCAGATTACATTTTGTCACGTTGTTTTTAAAGCCAGTTTCTTCTAGATATCTGACAATAGATAAGATGCACTTCTCTACGCTTGGAACTAGATTATATTTAAAATAGCGATTGCTGAGCAGGCTGACTTAAGCTCCTCTCCAGCCCAGGCTCCCCGAGCCTGTGCATAAGCCTTCTGACCTCTCTATTTCAGCTTTTTTCTCGATCTCTGCCTATGTACATGTGTTATTGCACATAGATGAGCTATTAAGTGTTACAGGTTCTTTAACCATTGATGGAACGAGTTTCACCTTTGGTATTAAAAAACGACAGGTGTCACAGTTTTGTCCATAGTGAGCCATTCTGAGCTTATATTGTTACGCAACCAGTAGGAAGACCCATATTATTGGCCCCGCACACCCGTGGTTTCTATCCACACAACTTATCCAGACATTACAATAAGCAGTCTTACATTTAGCGCTCTAATTATAGCTGGTAGTTTTTTCACTAAGAGGTTTTAAATTTTACATCTTTAGTTTTGTTGTCAACAGCTGCAGCTGTTAATGGAAAGCGCGTGTCCATACAATATTTCCACAAAATCCCTGCAGAGGCTTCCTTTTTCGTTTTAAAACAAAAGCTGAATTGTGTAAAAGCATAGAAACCTTGATTTGTCTAAGTTATATTCTAAATTTCATATTTGCTAGGCTGGCCACGTTAATTTTCTTCCACGTAGAATTTAAGTCAAGCATCAGTGCAAGGTCAAGGTAAAACACCATTTTAATTTAAGCCCGTTTTCCAGTACTTTCCAATGACAACGAACAATTCTTGACATTTTGGAAAGGATCAAAGTGATTATCAACATTTTAGGTTAAGTGCTTTTTTGCTAGAAAAATCTAAAAAGATACTTGTTGAAAAATTGTTTGGAAAATTTCCACTGTTCCTTCTTAACCTTGGCAAGAGAAATAAAATAAACAGCATTCATAGCTCGACTATTGTCAACTTAAAAGCCAATTTCTATATAAATAAATTGAAATATAAAAAAACAAAAACAAAAATCTAGGACAGAACTAAATATTCCAATATGCAATGTTACAGCAATCAAAAGAGGCGTAAAAACAGATGAAACTGCATCCGACAAATTTTGTCAACATTTGCTTCATTTAGGGACGGACCATTAGAAAAGTTATGGGGGGGGGGGGGGGGGGGCAGGGGAATTTTCGAGCCGCAGGAATTTTTTTTCGTTATCAAATTCCTTGTATGAATTTTTTTCAGGCCATAGCATGAATATGTTTTAGGATTAATTGGCGTGCATGAATTTTTTTCATTTAATTTTCCCTTTTTTGTACTTCGCCCGCTCCCCCCCCCCCCCGATAAGTTTTCTAATGGTCCGTCCCTTGGGCATTGTGGCTAATCGGGTAATTTATGACAAGACATTTAAACCGAAGAATCCCGGATGTTATGATTGAATGTGCGCTCGATGGACCTGCTTTCTCTTGTCATTGTGGATTTGCACTCGTGTAATCTACGCTGAAGGCCTTGTCCTAGCGGGGACTTAGTAGGTTAGTATTAACTGGTTTTACATCTGTTTACTAGTTTTTTTCTTCCTTCCTTTATTCTTTGTAGGTTTCTCGTCTTGTTCGTCGCCCCTATTTCAGCCGTTTATTTCATCCATACTTTGACTTAACAATTCTTAATTTAAAGGTATGGTTCGCGCATGAACCTGCCCGGTATTTTCATATGTACAGAGACTAATTTCCATCAAATTGAACTGGCTTGATTAGCGACTTGAATCTGCGGGTGATATGAGTTAATTCATCGTTACAGTTTCTTTACGGTACAGTCAGGAGTGATAGCAGTGAACACGAATCAAATTATCACCGAAGACATTTCTGCACTGACTTTATCAGCAACTTCTAAATGGAGTACTGATGAAACATAGTTACACAAATAGTGTTAAGAAGAGCCAATATTAGCCCCACTTTTGCAAAAAATAAAGCTAGTATTATCATCAAACTTTCTGTGTTTCAAAGAATTAAAACCCGGATACCGTGTAGTCAGCACTCTGTCATTTATGTTGAACTGCCACTGGCATAGATCTAAGATTTCACTGATCTATGAGAGCTAAAGGATGACATACTTTATGGCCTTAGTTCACTTTGAATTTGGCTAACTGTTCTCTTTGTGACATGCATGTTTCTCTCCGTATGGCGTTTCTATCTTAAGAAAACCTTACAGCCATGCCAGATAAAAGAGAAGTGAGACAATTCACACTGACATTTCTCCTCATTTGTCATTAAACCAAGCTACTGTTCGGTCGGCTCTGACGCATGAAGTATTCAGTACTCCCAAGAAACTTGTGACATGTTTTCCGACAGATGCATCAAATACAGGTCGGATGTCTGAATACCTTTCTTTGGCTTGCCATTGTAAATACCATACAGAACTAAATGTAATTTGTCGAGCAGGTGAAACGAAACTCTTGCTGTATGAGTATTCTCTTGAACGGCCATTGTTAATTGAGTTTTTTTCCGGCCAAGGGTAAATTGAAAGAGAAGTTTTATCTTAATGAAGAGAATTCAGTCACTCGTTTGACATTTATTTCTCTTGTTTTTTTCGTTGTTACATGCATTATACTTTTCAAACCTTATCTTTAAACCTGAGAAGAGTTCACGTTGCTGGCTTTATTTTTTTGTGTTGTTTAGTCAGGTTTGCTGGCTTTCACTACATCCTAAGCATGTTAAACTATATGATTATATATCTTTTGCCGGTAAACGAGTCACTTATATATGATAGTCTTAGATCATATAATGGTGCCAAAAAATGTATAACCTGTGTGTGGTATATTGAATTCTTTTTGCTGTGAATTAAGAGTTGTCTGTTGAAAATGTTTTCGCTCTAAGTGATTGCTCTCCGTAAAATTAACATATCTAATCAAAGCTACCTAGAATAAGTGGAACTATCAAGAAAACCTATAAAGGATCATAGAGTTTGTCTGCTAATCTAAATCACTGCTAGTGGTTTCACTATATAAAACGACTCATCAAGATGTTTAGTATACATCGACTGAATGAGGTGAAATTTACACGTCGCGACTAACATCATCACATCCTCAAATACCATCTTTCTTTAAGTTGTGCTAATGCTAATGCCTTATCTTAAACGGGGTACGTTTCATCTGATGTTACAGCTCGGTTGATTTCGGCACTGATCGTATCTTTCATTGAGATGAGACTTGAATTTGGGAAATAGATGCATTCAAACATGGAATTGGAAGATATGTTTAATGGCGCTTGTTGAATTTTCTTTAATCTTGTGCGATGTAATCATGATGACTTATACAGTCATTTTGTAACCATTTTTATCAGGATGAACTTGCTTTCCTCATTTCTTGTCAACCTAAAACTATTGGAATTATTCTAAAATGTGTAGTCAAAGTCAACAGACAATTTACGTTCGTCGTCAGCGAGATGAACTCTTGATAGATGCAATCAAACATGGAATTGGAAGATGTTTCAGGGGCACCCAGCGACTATATTCTGTAAAATAACTGTTCGAAGGAGCAAATATTGCCTAGAAATTTTGAAAGCTTGAGAAAAGCTTAAAATTTCTGTATAACTGTTCCATTCGTCTGAAATATATTTCTAATAGCTTAACTACGATTTTCGAAGGCTGTGTTTTCACATTTTAATATCAAGATATTGCGATTAGTATTGTTAAAAAAGATCTCCTAAAACTTTCAGTATGAAGGCAAAACGTTCCCTATAGTTTTCTATGAAAGCACGGCTACTTCATGTCCTCGAGGGTAGCTAACACTTTCAGATGAGACGAATGAGAGCCAGCTAAAACTTTCGTGACGATCAAAGTTCCCCTAAGACATCCGGAGAGATAAATAGTTCTTAGGACAACTCCAAATTGACCAAACAGGCCTCTAAGGCATAGAGAAAACCATCTGACACACTTCTGGCGTATTTGGAAACAACCGGTCGTTGGGTGCCCCTGATGTTTTTAATCTCGTCTGTTGAATTGTATTTGATCAATCTTGCATGTGCAATGTAACAGGGGCACCCAACGAGAATATAGTTCAAAACCACTTAAACATAGCATTGTTAAACGTATTTTAGTATTTAAACGGTAAATATAGGCATATCTTTATCCCCTAAGAATTTTTCATCTGTTCGGATTTCCTAGCTGAAAGTCTAGTGATCCGAAAATTTTTAGGGATCAAAACTTACCTTTTCGAAAATTCCAGCCAGAAAAAAGGCTCCCGAAAATTCTAGGTGACCTTTTTAGGGTAAAAATCCGTTTAAAATGGGCAATTATGACATTTTTTAGATGTTCGAAAATCCTAGGAGAGGCAGGCAAGCAAGAAATTTTACAACAAATGTTCCGAAAATTCTAGATCTCAAATCGTCTTCCGAACAGATATTTTCCGAAAATTGTCGTTGGGTGCCCCTGATGTAATCATGATCACTCCTACAATCATTTTGTGACCATTCTTTATCAGGATGAACTTGTGTTTTTCATTTCTTGTCAACCTAAACTGGAATTATTGCAAAATGTGCAGTTAAAGTCAAACAATTCAGTACGTTCGTCAGCGAGAGATTTAGTGTGGTGGTGTTTACACTGTAAAAGGTAGTAACAATATTAAGTTTATGAAGACGATGACCCCCGCTGTATGTAAAATTGTAACGCTTAATTGTTTACATCAGTTTTCACGGTTTAAATGGTAAAGGTAGCACTAAAGCTGACACAAAATATCAGTCGGATTAAGTAAGCAATTATTTTCCGGTCCGTCCATGAAATTGTTCTATGTGCTGAAGAAACTGTTGCAAGGCTGAACTACCTCTTTATGTTTTTTCACACGCCACCTTGAGTACCAATGAAAAGAGCAAATCGCTCGGGGAATGCTAAGATTTAATATTCCTAACTATATAATTAAGACCCTTTGTGTTTTAATAGCTTATGGCTCATGCATAAAATTGATGCCGGTTCCTGGCTATTTCATTGTCCACTGATTATCTGTGAAATGTTCTTTTGATTACGAAACCTGGTGTTTCATTTCCCTATCAATCTCTCATACTAACAATTCACGTTCACGTTCTATACAGTCTTCCCGTAGTTCGCTCGACTAAAATAGTCCGCTTTTTATAATTATCTACTTTGCACTTATTTCAGATACATGGAAAATGCTTTAAGAAGATGTTCGTCAGCAGGCAATGTTGTGTGATGCCATACACTAATCACCTACCAAAACAGCAGCAGGTCTGGCCAAAGAAACAGTACCTTTGCTTCAAAACTACAGCCGCTAAGGCTCTGCAGTGCTTTTATGTGTTTCTATCTCCTGTATGAGGGAATTAAGTGAATTTTGATGTGGTTTATTTTGATTTATTTGGTCATTTTCATTCGGCTCGCCCTTCAACATGACACACCTCATGCCCCATTTTGTGAGTGGGTTTGAAGTAGGGAGTCTCTGGATTATATCCAAACCACCTTCACATATATGCAACGCTTTGCAATGCTTTATGATTTAAAAAGTAAACAACCTACGATACAGAGGATAAAGTTCAAAACTATTAGGAAATGCCATCTTGAACAAATACCCGCAGGATGACATTTTTGCACGTACATCCAGATGCCCTTGTCATCTCTGACATTCGAAACTAATTGTTTATTGTGGATAGCTCAGGGTTCGTATTAACAACCTTCGCCAAAATAAGTCCCCCGCCATGAAAAAGCCTCTTAGAGAAGGAAGAGTGCGAACAGACAAATGTCATAGGTCGAAACTGAATTCACGCGTGGACAATGCAGGTGTGTGAAGTGGAACAAATTTCTTTGGACCGGCCGAGAATTGAGCCACTATAGACCCCCTCCCCCTCCGTCGCTTTCACCTTGAGTAGGAAAGGGGATAAATTATTTTTTCGGTTTCCCGTTGACCTCCTCCTCTAAATTTGTAAAAGAATACCTTCGAACATAAAGCAGAAAATAGAAAATGCGGTGATTAAAGCTAGTGAGGCTCGATACAGTTAATGATTATCAATACGTTTCTGTAACAATTTCTTATTCAGGGACATATAGAATACTCATGGAAAGTGCGATTGGTCAATTTGAGGTCCGTAACTTGCTATACGGACCAAAATGTGCCAAAAATGCTCATTTCGGAGCTCTAAATCTCAGTTATAAGACGTCTGTCAACCTTGAGGACATGGATGTTGACTTTGTCCTTCAACATTTTAAACTGTGTTTATTTGTGAACGAAGGCCATGAAGAAACTAACTCGTAATCTTATCGAAGAGGATTCTAGTCATTGTTTGAATATTTTATCGTGGTACACTGTTAAGAAGACGAAAATCGTCTGGCAGAGACTCGAGATGTTTTGCCTAAGAGAAATAAGTAATTCCTTCGACAAATATGATAACAAACATACCTGCACCCGATCATCTTGACAAGCTTCTTTACCATTTGCAGTGTTTTTTTCAAAGACCAACGAAAGAAAGATAGAAGTGACTTCGAGCCAGACACAATGTCCAGTTTTCAAAAGACTCCAGCGTCACATTGGCTAGTGAATACTTACAGTGCTCTTAGTTTTGACCAAATAAGCTTTCAAATATGTCTGTAAAACCTGAGGACTGAGATGTTGACTTTACCTTTCCAAATTTTAACCAAGCTTTGTTTTAATGAGAACGAAGCTGATGTAGAAACTGAATCGTAACCTTACCGAGGAAGAGAATTCTAGCCAGCGTTTGAAAATTTTAACGCAGATTACAGTTGAAGACGAAAATGAACTGGCAGAAATTCAAGAAAAATTAACGAGCGTTAACGATAAAATGACAGCAAATGTACCTTGAAAAGCTTTCTTGCCGTTTGCAGCGTTTTTTTTTACAAGGACCGAATGGAGGAAAGATGGAAACGACTTCCAGACAGACACTGTCCGGTTTCCAAAACACTCCAGCGTTACATGAAAGAGCTAAAACTTACAGTGCTCTTAGTTTTGACCGAATAACTTTTTCAACATGGCGAATTTGTTTTCACTTTCTCGGAAAGACTTTGTTAAATGCTCTTGTTTTCGTGAGCCAATAAAAACTTTCTTTCTTGACGCCTGTCAAATGATTGTCAAATCGCGCGTCCTGCACTTGTTTCCGGTCCCCCAAACTGGAAGAAGCCATACAATAAACATCTTATTAGCCTCGTTTTTTTTCGGTCCGTACTGTAAATTACGGACCCTCGTTTATTTTTCCATCGATTTTGAAAAAAACTCGGTCCGTGATTTACAGTACAGACCGAAAAAACTAGGCTAATAAGAGGTATCTACTACTACTACTCCTGCTACTACTACCTACTACTAGTACTACTAGTACTATTAATACTATTACTATGATAATAATAATAATAATAATAATAATAATAATAATAATAATAATAATAATAGATAATAAAAATAAAAATATCAGGAGCTTAAAAATAAAATTGCGAGGACGTGGAACATGAGAACTGTACAGGTGATACCGATTGTTGTAGGATCATTGGGTTGTGTGACAAAGAACATATTTAAGAAGACCAAAATGTTCACAAAACCGCTAACAAGAGCGCCTCAACACTTACTAATCAAATCCTTCTTTCTAGCAATCGGCTGAAGCTATTCCCATGATCTTTCACACACGTTTCTAAAAAGGTTGAAACTACTATGAGGTGAAATTTCATTTCAAAAGCGCGTCGTTTTCTACAGATAACGGCCGAACATGAAGACTGTCCAGTTTTTACCGTATTTCTGACCATAAAAACTTCATCCCAAAATATCAAGATAACGCTCTTATAGATTTTGCTTAAATTTCACGAACATCGAGGCAGCTATTGGAAGTAAAAGCTCCCGTGAACGATTTCGGAAGAACGGTTCGCAGTGCCGAAAAATGCGACTTCAAGTAAAAACGGTAATGCATCAATTCGTTTCGATGGCAACTCCGATATCATTGTAACCCTGATCATTACAATTCTCATCTTCATCTAATACAGCTGTGATGGTAATTTTTCCAAATCTTTGTTAATGGCGACGCAGTTTGTGCTCAAACTTGGGAAGTACTGACCCTGAAAAACCCTATCGAGCCACCTTAAATTATGGTTTCCAGATCTCACTTTTGCGCTGCACATTTTTCTTTATCAAATTAATCTAAAAAGAAATACTTTGATTTGTTTAAAATTAAATTGAAATACAGGAGTTTTTTTTTCTATAAGACACAGTATCAGATCCACTATGAGTTGCGAAGGGTTGTCAAAAAAAAAATAAATAGGGAAAACAGACTCTGCCCTCTCATTGACGAAATCTGCCAAACTGGAACTCACCATCTTTTTTTTTGTTGTTGTCTCAAATACTCTCTACTTTAGTAGATATGTTTTTACAACAAAATACAAGTGAATCTGAATACCTAACTATCAGCCAGTTTTCCACCAAAGAATCAATTATTTCTTCATCTTTCTATTCAGGTGCCAAGAATCTAACAATTAACACAGTTTGTTAAATTTAAATCTAATGAGCGGTTAAATAAATGTAATTTAATGTACCCTGTTTCTATTTATTCTGATTTTTCCTTCTAGATCAGTTATTAGTGACTCTGTGTTACTGTTATTGGGCCAATAGTTTAGTTTTAGTATTTATTTCACTTTTTCATTATTATCATTCTTTTAATCTATTTTCGTTTTTTCACTACTAAAAATTCTTATAATTCTACAAATAAACTACTCAACCCTTCAAAACAGGGAATAAAAGTCAGTCATTAGCCGTAAGATAAAGAATAACGTTTACCCAATGCCAATTGTTGTCCATTTACAAATGATAGAGCGGAGTTTACGACAGGCCCTGATGTAGATGTGATTTTCAGGGTTAAAGGCGAGCTGTACACTTTGCCGTAGCTACGTGTTTGCCATTAAGGTTGACATGATTTTATCGAAGGCTCATGAGACTGATTCTTGTAACTTTTTTAGAAACGTACAGGTTCGGATACGTTGCGCAGGTAAGGTACCAGCCTCGGATCTGCTGACCGAAAGTATTCATGTGACCGGTGTTTACTTCATCATACGTCATTTCATTATGTAATGTAAGAAACATGTGAAAACTGATCTTCGGGCCGTCATAAAATGGAGGACACAAAGCATACTCTTACGTGCGAATGTCGGAAAGCTTACGATCCGAATTGTGTTGTGGCGAAGGAACGTTTTCATGCTTTGTTCCCTTTTAAAATGTTTGTCTGTTTTCTTTTAATTTTGTATGTTTTTTTGTATGTAATTATGTAATCACCTAGTGAGGGTGAAGGATGATAGAATCTCAAAAGGACATATGGAGACATGATTTTTTGTCGCCGATAACCTTTTGCCGGAATCTTTTCTCTTCTAAAGCTTTTTGTTACTGCTTAAATAAATAAATCTAGTGACAAAAAAATTGTAGAAAATTGTCTGGGTTACTATGAGCTACTATGGCTACGACATGAAGTCAGAAGTAGCGAGATGTCGGGTGGCCAATGGTAGTTATCCTTCTTTCCTGAACAAAAAGCACAACATGCAGAACAAGCGGCGTAAAATGTTTCTAGTTAAATGTGCCAAATGTCTGTGGTGACATTTGGATGTATTGAGATAAAAGTTAACATGCCTGTGTCTGCTTGACGTTAAAGGCGGAATGGAAGGTCAGGTTCAACTATGCATGTTGTCCCCTCTAATTTTCCGCTTAATGCATGGGTAAAAGGAGTTTGTCATTGTCCTTCCCTTTATCCTTAGATCTTGAGATATGTACAAACAATAGACAACTGTCAATAAAAAGAAAAAGGGGCAAGGTGAAGTAAGTGTAAGAGTAGAGGCAAGTTTAAGAGTAAGCGAATGCCATCTGAAATTCGCGGTGAGACTCCGTTCAAGCGACCACCAATGCAAGGATCACCACATACAATCTTCAGTTGGGGTGTCTGGGTAACTGATCACCTACTCCTCCCATAAGGCAACATTTTGCCCTAAGCGAGAAGTAAGTGTTAATGTTGACTAAGGGGAAGGGTATAAGGTGGTCAGTTACCCAGACACCTCATTTGATCCCCTTTGCCGAAAAAGGCTGGAGTATCACGGTCACATCAAAGGCTAAAGAATTTGTACTGTTGGAAATAGCAAAACGGTTGTTTAATGACTATGAAGATGTCTGCAAGAGGGACCTGAAGGCCTTGGTCATTGATATCAACGGATGAGAAACCTTGGCTTCAGAGCGTTCAGCTTGGAGGCAGGCAGTGCAGGAAGGCCTTTCCGAGTTTGAAAATACACTTGCCGAACAGGCTGAAACAAAGAGACACACGAGGAAGGCCCGAAACCAGGGAGATAGACCAGCAACTGACCACATCTGCTCACTGCGTGGAAGGGACTGTCACGTCATTCCCGAATTGGTCTTTTCAGCCACACAAGGCGCTGTTCGAGAACCACCAATCAGAGCGGAACACCATCGTCTTTCGAGACTAAAGGATGCCAATATATGTTTAAATGCGATAAACGTTAATCAAGCCAGAAACAATAGAACAGTTTTTTTTGTCCATTTGTTTTGACTTTTTGTCCTTAATTTAAGAGGGTAATCTTGATAAGATTTGGAACCTTGACAGGTAATGTTTTTTGAAGATTCGGTTATATTGGTGTACGCTACAAAAGTTTCGTTATAAACTCTTATGTAAATTCAGTAAGTAAAACATCAATCTATCCCCCCTGGTGTTGATGGTTTTATTTGAAATGTAAAACTGTCAAGGATTTTACTATTACAACTACTTCGGGTCTGCGAAAGGACCAAAAAAAAAAAAAAAAACAGAATCGCTCAAACAATTTATCAACAGCTCGCAAGATTTCGGTTAGCCAAACTCACCCTCTTTAGGAGCAAGATGTTACTTATTAATATTAATACAGTAAAAAAAATTTGAAATAAAGGGAAAATATCGCAATATATTGTGGGGGCTATGGAAAGACGTTAGTAACAGTAATACTATTTCGTTTAGTTTGTATAGAGCTTGTTTCACTCATCTGAGTTCTTCAAATTTGAGTTGCAATCTACGTTTATGGTACTATGATCAATTGGTCCTCTTTACTAAAGAAATAAACGCAAACGTATATCGTCATAGTCTCTAGGAGTATTCTAAACGTTTCCACTGTTCATTTGAATGGCATTTGACACCTCATATAACGTTATCTATCGAAACCTGTATTAGGCGGACACCCTGTATTAAGGAGACATTACAGCATTCCCCGAGGGTGTCCGCTTAATACAGGTTTCACTGTAGGTTATCTTTGCCCAGTAGGCCAGGTTAGGCTTTTGTTTGCCGCGTCGGTGATTCCATTTATAGGTGCTATTAATGTAATTTCTACAGAAAATGCTGCGTTGGTATAAACAAGTTTCTACAATATTAAGGTACAGAAGGGCAATCGAATACTTCGACTGCGTTTAAATTGCTTTCAGCTATTGATATTGTAGGTCAGAGCACGTACAACTTCGAGCTTAGTCCGTTTATTAAAATAATTTTCAGCTAGTGTTAAGCAAAAGCGCGTTCTAAAGCAGTTTAATTTAGCTATAAACGCCTGTATTCTGTATTTAATAGCTCGTAGTACTTATACTAACCGCAGGGGCGGATCTAGGGGGAGGGTGCAGGGGGTGCGCACCCCCCCCCCCCCCCCGAGATGACCTGCGGTTTTCTAATACGACTGGTATTCTGCAAAAAAAATAAACTATGTGGTTTATTGGTGTTGAAGTAGAGCAAGAGACGAGTGCACCCCCTCCTAAAAAAAATCCTGGATCCGCCCTTGAACCGTTAAGTACTCTTTGTGACACAGCATACAAAAACATTCATTTAAAAGCACTTACAGGAAACCCTCGAGGCTCATTAACATAATTATTTAAAACCACGGTTTAAATAAAACTCGGCCTAAAGTAAAACTTAGCTATTTTACAAGAAAGTGCAATATCTTTAGGAAAGGGTTTGACAGTCACATGAGAAAGCTAATTATTTTACAACTAAAAAACGTTAATAAGCTTAAAGTGATCTTTGCGTTAAGTAGAATCGTAAAATGCTGCGCCGATAACAAGTTTCTTAAATGATTCAGGTGCACATGCAATCGGATACTTCGAGTCACACTGTATTTTGGCAAGTGCTTATCAACATTTTAGGTTAAGTGCTTTTTTGCTAAAAAAATGTAAAGAGATACTTGTCGTAAAAAGGTTTGGAAAATTTCCACTGTTCCTTCTTTCTTAACCTTGGCAAGAGAAATAAAATAAACAGCATTTATTGCTCGACTATTGCCAACTTTGAAGCCAATTTCTATATATATGGTACATAAAAAAAAAACAAAAACAAAAAACTAGTACAGAACTAAATATTCCACGATTCCATCGACGCTAAGAAAATAAAAATAGCCGAAACAGCGATGTTCAAAGGTTTTGTGAAGTTTTTATAACTGAGGACAAATTTAATAAAACGGCTTGGGTAAGCGGCACAAAATAAGGTGACGCAAGAAGCAATGTCAGTTTCGTTGTTGGAATACTTGGTGAAAACGAAACCGGAGTTAGAGATCATGCGATGTTACAGCAACCAAAAGAGGCGTAAAAACAGATGAAACTGCAACCGACAAATGTAGGCTACATTTGGGCATTGTGGCCAATTGGGTGATATTCATTACTAAACTTATGACGAGACATTGCCCGGATGTTACGATCGAATGTACCCACGATCGACTGGCTTTCTCTTGTTGTTGTAGATTTGCACTCGTATAATCTACGCTGAAGGCCTTGTTCTAGCGGGGACTTAGTAGGTTAGTATTAACAGGTTTTTCATCTCTTTATTAGTTTTTTCCTTCCTTTTTTTATTCTTTGTAGCTTTCTCGTCGTGTTCGTCGCCACTGTTTCAGCTGTTTATTTCATCCATACTTTGACTCCACAATTCGATTGATTTAAAGGTATGGTTCGCGCATGAAACTGCCCGGCATTTTCATATGTGCAGAGACTAATTTCCATCAAGTTGAACTGGCTTGATTAGCGACTAGAATCTGCGGGTGATATGAGTTAATTCATCGTTACAGTTTCTTTACGGTATAGTCAGGAGTGATAGCAGTGATCACGAATCAAATTATCACCGAAGACATCACTGCACTGACATTAAAGAGCCAATGTTGGCCCCACTTTTGCAAAAAATAAAGCTAGTATTATCTTCAAACTTTCTGTGTTTCAAAGAATTAAAATTCGGATACCGTATAGTCAGCATTCTGTTATTGGTTTTAGTTGCCACATGGATCATGCTAACATTTCACTGATCTATGAGAGTTAAAAGATGACATACTTCATGGCCTTAGTTCACTATTGAATTTGGCTAAATCAGTGTTCCCTTTGACATGTTTCTCTCCGTATGGGGTTTTAATCTTAAGAAAACCTTACAGCCATACCAGATAAAAGAGAAGTGAGACCATTAACATTGAAATGTCTTCTTCAATTGTCATTAAACCAAGCTACACCGTTCGGTCGGCTCTGACGCATGAAGTATTCATTATTCCCAAGAAGCTTGTGATACGTTTTCCTATAGATACATCAAATACAGGTCGGATGTCTGAATACCTTTCTTTGGCTCACCTTTGTAAATCCCATATGAACTAAATGTAATTTGTCGAGCAGGTGAAACGAAACTACTGCTGTATGAATATTCTTTTGAACGCCATTGTTAATTGAGTTTTTCTGGCCAAGGCTAAATTGAAAGAGAAGTTGTACCTTAATGAAGAATATTCAGACACTCGTTTGACATTTATTTCTCCTATGTTTTTTTTGTTAAGTAGTAAATTAGGTTTACAGTCGCGGCACTTACATACATTATACCTTTCAAACATTATCTTTAAAACCTGACTGTACAGTTTACTTAGCTGGCATTATTTTTTTTGCGTTGTTTAGTGAGGTTTGCTGGCTTTCACTACATCCTAAACACTGATGTCAAAATATACGATTTTATATCTTTTGTCGGTAAACGAGTCATTTGGAGATCATTTAATGGAGCCAAAAAATGCATAGCCTGTGTGTGGTATTGAATTCTTTTTGCTTTGAATTAGGAGTTGTCTTTTGAAAATGTTTTCGTTCTAATTGATTGCTCTCCGTAAAATTAATGTACCTAATCAAAGCTACCTAGAATGAGTAGCACTACTAACAAAACCTATAAAGGATCATAGAGTTTGTCTGCTAATCTAAATCACTGCTAGTGGTTTCACTGTATAAAACGACTCATCCAGTTGTTTAGTGTACATCGACTGAATGAGGTGAAATTTACACGTCGCGACTAACATCATAACATCCTCAAATACCACCTTTCTTTAAGTTGTGCTAATGCCTTTGAATTGTAAGTGCTTTTGGTTGAGAAGATGTATTTTGACTGTGTTTCTTTAAAAGTGCCAGAACCAGGTTGGTAAAGCTCATCTTATACGGGGTATGTTTCAACTGATGTCACAGCTCGGTTGATTTCGGCACTGATCGTATCTTTCGTTTCATGAGATGGGACTTGAATTTGGGAAATAGATGCATTCAAACATGGAATTGTAAGATATGTTTAATGGCGCTGGCTGAATTCTCTGAAATCTTGTGCGATGTAATCATGATGACTTGTATACAATTATTTTGTAATCATTCTTATCAGGATGAACTTGCTTTGTTCATTTCTTGTCAACCTAAAACTATTGGGATTATTCTAAAATGTGCAGTTAAAGCCAACAGACAATTACGTTCGTCGTCAGCGAGACGATCTCTTGATAGATGCAATCAAACATGGACTTGGAAGATGTTTTTAGTATCGTCTATTCAATTGTCTTTGATCAATCTTGTGCAATGAAATCATGATCACTCATACAATCATTTTGTGACCATTCTTAATCAGGATGAACTTGCGTTTTTCACGATTTCTTGTCAATCTAAATTGAAATTATTGCAAACTGTGTTGTAAAAGTCGAACAACAATTCACGTTCGTCAGCGAGAGGATGTCATGGTGTTCTTACATTGTATAAAGTTCTAATAATATCAAGTTTGTAACCTTTTGTGGCTTTCTGCAAACGGGCTCTCTGCCATAGACAAGTGAGGGCCATTTCTCCTGAAAGTAAAATTGTAGCTGAAACAGAGTTGTTTGCATCGGTTTTCACTGATGGTTTAAATGGTAAAGGTAGCAGTAAAGCTGACACAAATTATCAGTTGGATTAAGTAACAGGGGCACCCAACGACAATTTTCGGAAAATATCTGTTCGGAAGACGATTTGAGATCTAGAATCTTCGGAACATTCCAAAATTTCTTGCTTGTCTGCCTCTCCTAGGATTTTCGAACATCTAAAAAAATGGTATAATTGCCAATTTTTAACGGATTTTTACCTCAAAAAGGTCAGCTACAATTTTCGGGAGCCTTTTTTCTGGCTGAAATTTTCGAAAAGGTAAGTTTTGATCCCTATAATTTTCGAATCACTAGACTTTAAGCTAGGAAATCCGAACAGATAAAAAATTTTTCGGGGATAAAAATATGCCTATACCTACCGTTTTAATACTAAAATACGTTTAACAATGCTATGTTCAAGTGGTTTTGAACTATATTCTCGTTGGGTGCCCCTGAAGTAAGCAATTACTTTCCGGGCCATGAAATTTTTCCATGTCCTGAAGAAAGTGTTGCAAAGCTGAACTACCTCTTTATGTTTTTTCACACGCCACCTCAAGTAGCAATAAAAAGAGCAAATCGCTGGGGGAATGCTAAGATTTAATATTCCTAACTATATAATTAAGACCCTTTGTGTTTTAATAGCTTATGGCTCATGCATAAAATTAATGCCGGTTCGTGGCTATTTCATTGTTCACTGACTATTTTAGTCATTTATACTCATCTGTGAAATGTTCTTTTGATTACGCAACTTGGTGTTTCATTTCCCTTTCAATCTCTCATACTAACAATTCACGTTCTATACTGTCTTCCCGTAGTTCGCTGGACTAAAATAGTCCGCTTTTTATAATTACCTACTTTACACTTATTTCAGATACATGGAAAATGCTTTGAGAAGATGTTCGTCAGCATGCAATGTTGTGTGATGCCATACACTAATCACCTATCAAAACAGCAGCAGGTCTGGCCAAAGAAACAGCACCTTTGCTTCAAAACTACAGCCGCTAAGGCCCTGCAGTGCTTTTATGTGTTTTTATCTCCTGTATGAGGGAATTAAATGAATTTTGATGTGGTTTATTTTGGTTTATTTGGTCATTTTCATTCGGCACGCCCTTCTACAAGACACACCTGATGCCCCATTTTATGGGTAGGCTTGAAGTAGGGAGTCTCTGGATCATATCCAAACCACCTTTACATATATGCAACGCTTTGCAATGCTTTATGATTTAAAAAGTAAACAAATTACGATACAGAGGATAAAGTTCAAAACTATTAGGAAATGCCATCTTGAACAAATATCCCCAGGATGACGTACATCCAAATGCCCTTGTCATCTCTGACATTTGAAACGAATTCTGTATTGTGAAAAGGACAGGGTTCGCCGATTTATCAACAACCTTCGCCAAAATAAGTCCCCTGCCATGAAAAAGCCTCTTAGAGAAGGAAGAGTGGCAGCAAATAAATGTCATAGGTGGAAAAATTCACGCGTGGACAATGCACGTGTGTGAAGTGGAACAAATTCAGGGTTTGCGTTCAAGGTCTTTGGACCGGCCGAGAATTGAGCCACCATAGACCCCCTCCCCCTCCATCACTTTCACCCTGAGTAGGAAAGGGGATAAATTAACTTTTTCAGTTTCCCGTTGACCTTCTCTTCTAAATTTGTAAATGACTATCTTCGAACATAAAGCATAAAATTGAAACTGCGGTGATTAAGGCTAGGCTTGATACAATTAATGATTATAAAAACGTTTCAGTAACAATTTCTTAACTTCGGGATAATAATGCCCAGGGATAATGATGACTACTGCTAATGCTACTGCTAATGCTACTGCTGCTGCTGCTACTGCTACTACTACTGCTACTACTACTACTATTAATGATGATGATGATGATGATGATGATAATGATGATAATAATAATGAATAGTAAAAATAAAAATATCCGGAGCTTAAAAGAAAAATTGCAAGGATGTGGAACATGAGAACTGTACACGATTGTTGTAGGATCATTGGAAGTGTGACAAAGAACTTATTTTTAATAAGAAGATCAAAGTGTTTACAAAACCGCTAACAAGAGCGCCTCAGTATAAACTAATCAAATCCTTCTTTCCAGCTAGCAATCGGCTGAAGCTATCCCAATGATCTTTCACACGCGTTTTAAAAGAGGTTGAAACTACTAAGAGGTAAATTTTCATTTCAAAAGTGCTTCGTTTTCTACAGATAACGGCCGAACATGAAGACACTCCAGTTTTTTACCATATTGCTGACCATAAAAACTTCATCCCAAAATATCTAGATAACGCTCTTAAAGATTTTGCTTAAACTTTACGAACATCGAGGCGGCTATTGGAAGTAAAAGCTCCCGTGCACGATTTTGGAAGAAGAGATTAAAGTGTTGAAAAATGCGGCTTCAAGTAAAAACGGTAATTGGACGTAAATTCGTTGCTATGGCAACTCCGATGTTATTGTTACCCTGATCATAACAAATTATCATCTTCTTCTAATACAGCTGTGCTGGTAATTTTTCCAAATCTTTGTTAACGGCGACGCAGTTTATGCTCAAATTTGGGAGGTATTGACCCTGAAAAACCCTATCGAGCCACTTTAAATTATGGTTTCCAGATTTCAATTTTGCGCTGCACATTTTTTTTATTAAATCTATTTGCAAAGAAATACTTTGATTTCTTTAAAACTAAATTAAAATGGAGGAGTTTTTTTTTCTATAAGACACAGTATCAGATCCACTATGAATTGCGGAGGTTTGTTAAATCGTTAGGGAAAACAGAGAAACAGACTCTGCCCTCTCATTGACGAAATCCGCCAAATCGGAGCTCACCACCATTTTTGTTGTTATTGTCTCAAATACTCTCTACTTTAGTAGACATGCTTTTACAATAAAATACAAGTGAATCTGAATACCTAACTATCAGCCAGTTTTCCACCAAAGAATCATTTAAATCTAATGAGCGGTTAATAAATGTAATTTAATGTACCCTGTTTCTATTTATTCTGATTTTTCCTTTTGGATCAGTTATTAGTGACTCTGTGTTACTGTTATTGGGCCAATAGTTTAGTTTTAGTATTTATTTCACTTATTCATTAATATCATTCTTTTAATCTATTTTCGTTTTTTCACTACAAAAAATTCTTATAATTCTACAAATAAATCTCTTTTTAGCCTTGCTATATATTAAGGAACCATATCCAGGCTTAGGTAGAGAAATAAAATTTCGCCGTTGCTTAGTAACGTTCTCCATTTAGCTACAAAAAACGGTCCTCGAATGCCATAAACGCTAGTGCTCGAAGTTATATGTCTAAGCGTTACGTACTCTTTGAGAAAACAGTCATGAACAGTATTAAGCGTTTAACTTCCAATAACTCACTTATATAGGAAACCATCGAGGTCCATAAATTGTTAAAACGACGGTTTAAAGAAAGCTCGGCCTTATCTAAGACTACTTATTTTACAAAAAAGTGCACTATCATTCGTTTGGAATTTCTTGATACTGATTGACACGAGTAAGCAAATTGTTCGAGAACCAACAAGCGTTACGCTATTTTGATTGAATAATTAGCCGGTTATCATTGCCCAGTAGGCTTTTGTTTGCCGCTTTCTACAGGAAATGCTGAGTTGGTATAAACAAGTTTCTAGAATATTAAGGTACAGAAGGGCAATCGAATACTTCGACTGCGTTTAAATTACTTTTAGCTATTGTAGGTCAGAGCACGTACAGCTTCGAGCTTAGTCCGTTTATTAAAATAATTTTCAGCTAGTGTTAAGTAAAAGCGCGTTCTAAAGCAGTTTAATTTAGCCATAAACGCCTGTATTCTGTATTTAATAGCTCTTAGTACTTATACTAACCGTTAAGTACTCTTTGTGAACAGCACACAAAAACATTTATTAAAAAGCACTTATAGGAAACCCTCGAGGAACATTAAAATAATTGTTTTAAACCACGGTTTAAATAAAACTCGGCCTTACGTAAAACGTAGCTATTTTATAAGAAAGTGCAATATCTTTCGGAAAGGGTTTGACAGTCACATGAGGAAGGAAATCATTTTACAACTAAAAAAACACTTTACCCTTACCTCCCTTACTTAGTATTACTTTTGTTCCAAGTACCTTTTACGCATATGTTTGGCAAGTCTAGAGGGTACTAGTAAGGCGTACATTTTTTTCCCGACTCATTGAGTCGCCAGCCGAAGCAGAAGATTGGTTTTGTAGAAATGGAAATATAGTATTCTAAAGAACACTGACAATATCATCTGTAAGAAAAGGACTTGGAATTGTTAAAAGGACGTTGAAATAATTGTGCGTGGATTATTTTTATATATTTGGACGAATTGTGCACATTTGTTCCCGGTATTACTTGATATGGAGAAGATGCGATCGACAAGATTGTGAAAGAGCTATCGCAGCCAGACGATGGGATTTCACTCAGCGAAAACCGAATAAGCAAAGAGCCTTAGCTGCAAAAAAAAAAAAAAAAACGGTCCTCGGATGCCATAAACGCTAGTGCTCGAAGTTATATATGTACGCTTTACGTACTCTTTGAGAAAACAGTCATGAACAGTATTAAAAGCGTTTTACTTCCAATAACTCACTTGTATAGGAAACCCTCTGCGAGGTCCATAAATTGTTAAAACGACGGTTTAAATAAACTGCTCGGCCTTATCTAAGACTACTTACTTTACAAACAGTGCACTATCAGTCGTTTGGAATTTATTTTATACTGAGTGACATGAGTAAGCAAATTGTTTGAAAACCAACAAGCGTTACGCTATTTCGCTTGAATATTCTGTAATTAGGTTATCTTTGCCCTGTAGGCTAGCTTAGGCTTTTGTTTGCCGCGTCGGTGATTCCATTTATATAGGTGCTATTAATGTATTTTCCACAGGAAATGCTGCGATGGTATAAACAAGTTTCTAGAATATTAAGGTACAAAAGGGCAATCGGATACTTCGCCTGCGTTTAAATTACTTTTAGCTTTTGTAGGTCAGAGCACGTACCGCTTCGAGCTTAGTCCGTCTATTAAAACAATTTTCAGCTAGTGTTAAGCAAAAGCGCGTTCTAAAGCAGTTTAATTTAGCCATAAACGCCTGTATTCTGTATTTAATAGCTCGTAGTACTTATACTAACCGTTAAGTACTCTTTGTGAACAGCATACAAAAACATTTATTAAAAAGCACTTATAGGAAACCCTCGAGGAACATTAAAATAATTGTTTTAAACCACGGTTTAAATAAAACTCGGCCTTACGTAAAACGTAGCTATTTTACAAGAAATTACAATATCTTTCGGAAAGGGTTTGACAGTCACATGAGAAAGCTAATTACTTTACAACTAAAAAACGTTAATAAGCTTAAAGGCCGATACACACGAGGCGTTTTGCTTAAATTGATACCCCGTTCTAGAAAGGGGCCAATTTTTTATACCTTGTTCTAGAATTCGCGCTAAAACTGATACCCGTTTCTAGAAATGGGCCAATTTTTTATACTCCGTTCTAGAGTGCAACAAGAGTACAACAATTTGCTTGTTAACGCATTGAACCGTATTTTTAAAAGCAATCTGTCCTTGAATAATTTCAAATGGCTGCTTACCAAACTGGAGCTTTCGTGCGTTAGAAAAATTATACCCCGTTCTAGAAAACGCCTCTGAAATGGATACCCCTTTGTAAATCAGGAGCTTCAAAATCACGACCCCGTTGGGCGGCACATACCCGTATAGGTAATGTATGGGAGTACCCCCCCTCCCCGGGATTTTGCACGTGTCAGTTCAAGCGTTTTCAAGTTCGCTCAATTTGCCCCCGGAGCTTGCTCCCAAATATTTTACCTGTTAAATATCGTGGAGCATTTTGCCGGGTGGAAATTTTGCTCCCGAGGATGAAGTATACCCATGGAATCGTTGGTACACACGGAGGAGCTTTGCTGCCGGAGCTTGCCTCTGGAGCATGACCCGGGAGCAAAATCCCTCGTGTGTAGCGGCCTTAAAGTGATCTTTACGTTAAGTAGAATCGTAGAAATGCTGCGCCGATAACAAGTTTCTTGAATAATTCAGGTGCACATGCAATCGGATACTTCGAGTCACACACCCTGTATTTTGGCAAGTCCGTACACAATGAACCGTCCAAAAAGATATACGTATATGCTTTACTTTGATTATATATAGAACTGTCTTTTCTAAACTAATTCAATTCATCCATGAGCTTGCTCCTAGCAGCCTTTGACTCGTTTTAAAACAACGGCTGAATTGGGTAAAAGCATAAAAGTCTTGATTTGTTTAAGTTATATTCTACATTTCATATTTGCTTGGCTGGCCACTATAACTTTCTTTCTTTAACGGAGAATTTAAGTCGAGCATCAGTGCAAGGTCAAGTTGAAACAATACTTTAATTTTAAGCCCGTTTTCCAGTACTTTCCAATGACAACGAACAATTCGTGACATTTTGCAAAGGATCAAAGTGCTTATCAACATTTTAGGTTAAGTGCTTTTTTGCTAGAAAAATCTAAAAAGATACTTGTTGAAAAAATGTTTGGAAAATTTCCACTGTTCCTTCTTAACCTTGGCAAGAGAAATAAAATAAACAGCATTTATAGCTCGACTATTGTCAGCTTTAAAGCCAATTTCTATATATATATATATATATGATACATGAAAAAAAAAAAAAACAAAAACAAAAACAAAAACAAACTAGGATAGAACTAAATATTCCACGATTCCATCGATGCTAAGAAAATAAAAATAGCTCCACGAAACAGCGATGTTCATTCTGTTCAAAGGTTTTGTGAAGTTTTTATAACTGAGGACGAATTTAATAAAACGGCTTGGGTAAGCGGTGCAAAATAAGGTGACGCAAGAAACAATGTCAGCTTCGTTGTTGGAATACTTGGTGAAAACGAAACCGGAATTAAAGATCAAAAGAGGCGTAAAAACAGATGAAACTGCAGCCGACAAATTTAGGCTACATTTGCTTTAAATTTAATTTGGGCATTGTGGTTAATGGGGTAATATTCATTCCCGACGAGTCATTGCCCGGATGTTATGATCGAATGTACCCACGATCGACTGGCTTTCTCTTGTTGTTGTAGATTTGCACTCGTATAATCTGCGATGAAGACCTTGTCTTAACGGGGACTTAGTAGGTTAGTATTAACTGTCTTTTTTCATCTCTTTATTAGTTTTTTTCTTCCTTCCTTTATTCTCTGTAGGTTTCTCGTCTTGCCCGTCTCCCCTTTCAGCTGTTTATTTCATCCATACTTTGACTCCACAATTCGATTGATTTAAAGGTAATCAAATTGAACTGGCTTGATTAGCGACTAGAATCTGCGGGTGATATGAGTTAATTCATCGTTACAGTTTCTTAACGTACAGTCAGGAGTGATAGCAGTGATCAAATCAAATTATCACCGAAGACATTATTGCACTGACATTAAAGAGCCAATGTTGGCCCCACTTTTGCAAAAAATAAGCTAGTATTATCATCAAACTTTCTGTGTCTCAAAGAATTAAAATTCGGATACCGTATAGTCAGCATTCTGTTATTGGTGTTGAATTGCCACATGGATCATGCTAACATTTCACTGATCTATGAGAGCAAAAAGATGACATACTTCATGGCCTTAGTTCGATTCACTATTGAACTTGGTTAAATCAGTGTTCCCTTTGTGACATGTTTCTCTCCGTATGGGGTTTCAATCTTAAGAAAACCTTACAGCCATACCAGATAAAAGAGAAGTGAGACCATTAACACTGAAATGTCTTCTTCAATTGTCATTAAACCAAACTACACTGTTCGGTCGGCTCTGACGCATGAAGTATTCAGTATTCCCAAGAAACTTGTGATACGTTTTCCTGTAGATACATCAAATACAGGTCGGATGTCTGAAGAATACCTTTCTTTGGCTCACCATTGTAAATCCCATAAGAACTAAATGTAATTTGTCGAGCAGGTGAAACGAAACTACTGCTGTATGAATATTCTTTGGAACGCCATTGTTAATTGAGTTGTTCTGGCCAAGGCTAAATTGAAAGAGAAGTTGTATGTTAATGAAGAATATTCAGACACTCGTTTGACATTTATTTCTCTTATGGTTTTTTGTTAAGTATTAAATTAGGTTTACAGTCGTGGCACTTACATACATTATACTTTTCAAACATTATCTTTAAAACCTGACTGTACAGTTTACTTAGCTGGCATTATTTTTTTGCGTTGTTTAGTGAGGTTTGCTGGCTTTCACTACATTCTAAACCCTGATGTCAAAATATATGATTTTATATCTTTTGTCGGTAAACGAGTCATTTATTACAGTCTTAAGTTAACCTGTTCTATGCAGGAGATCATTTAATGGAGCCAAAAAATGCATAACCTGTGCATGGTATTGAATTCTTTTTGCTTTGAATTAGGAGTTGTCTTTTGAAAATGTTTTCGTTCTAATTGATTGCTCTCCGTAAAATTAATGTACCTAATCAAAGCTACCTAGAATGAGTAGCACTACTAACAAAACCTATAAAGGATCATAGAGTTTGTCTGCTAATCTAAATCACTGCTAGTGGTTTCACTGTATCAAACGACTCATCCAGATGTTTATATTAGTATACATCGACTGAATGAGGTGATATTTACAGGTCGCGACTAACATCATCACATCCTCAAATACCATCTTTCTTTAAGTTGTGCTAATAATGCCTTTGAATTGTAAGTGCTTTTGGTTGAGAAGAT
>OZ037776.1:51134115-51159115 GCA_964035525.1 Porites cylindrica | reverse complement strand
CTAGAAGTCGTTTCCATCTTTCCTCCGTTTGTCCTCGTAAAGAAAACACTACAAAAGGCAAAGAAGCTTTTCAAGGTAAGTTTGTTGTCATTATCTAAGGATTCTCTCGTTAATTGTGTTTGGGAAAACCTCTCTGTCTGCCAGTTCATTCTCGTCTTCAATTGTGATCTGCGTTAAAATTCTCTTCCTCGGTAAGGTTACGATTCACTTTCTACATCAGCTTCGTTCTCATTAAAACAAAGCTAGGTTAAAATTTGGAAAGGCAAAGTCAACATCCCAGTCCTCAGGGTTTACAGACATATTTTAAAGTTTATTCGGTCAAAACTAAGAGCACTGTAAGTATTCACTCGTTAGTGTGACGCTGGAGTCTTTTGAAAACTGGGCATTGTGTCTGGCTCGAACTCGCTTCTCTCTTTCTTTCGTTGGTCTTTGAAAAAACACTGCAAATGGCAAAGAAGCTTGTCAAGATGATCGGGTGCAGGTATGTTTGTTATCGTATTTGTTGAAGGAATTGAGTCGAATCCGGCTATTTCGAAGTCCCAAAGGAATTGGAAAAAAAGTTCGAAATAGCGGGGTTTCGAAATAACCGGGGGAGCGTAAAGGGGAAGGGTAAATCCAAGGGAATTCGACCTTCCTTCGAAATAGCGGGGACTTCGAATAAACCGCGTTCGAAATAGCGGGGCTCGACTATACTCATTTCTCTTAGGCAATACATCTCAAATCTCTGCCAGTCGATTCTCGTCTTCTTAACTGTGTACTGCGATAAAATTTTCAAACACTGACTAGAATAGACCATTCCCGCATTCGTCACAAGCACACGCGCGAAACATGAAAGTGAGGCTCGGGTGGACAAACATCAAACATGGCGGACAACACCTTGACTTCTTCGCGCGGTGGCCGTAGCAAATATTGTTGTGTCCCTGGTTACGAAAGTTCTTTTTACAAAAATCAGGGGGAAAAAACTAATATTTCATTTCTTTCTTTTCCTCTGGAGGCAAAAAGTAGGAATCGGTGGCTTTGGCAATAAAAAGACAAGAAAACAGAGACGGATTTGTTTGACGGAATACACTAAAGTGTGTGAGAAACATTTTCGCCCTGAGGAAACTAAAAACCAGTTCAGTGGCAGGAAAGATCTGAAAGACAAGACTACTATTCCTTCCATTTTCAGCTGGAATAAAAGTGCGAGCACACCTAATCGAAAATTACCAAAAAAGAGATGTTCTGAGCAAAATGAAGAAAATATTTAGCCTGAATCAGAACCACGTTATTTAAGCTCTAGGTTGCTTAATGAAGACAATGCAAGACCGACAGAGGCGTGTGAAAATGGCGCTTATTTGAGAAGAGTCGTGGAAAAGTTGAGATTAAACAAAAAAGTGACGTTGAAAAAGATTGGAGTGAGCTGAAAGCCAAAATACAAAAACTGGAAAAAGGACAGTTTACATCCAAGAACATCAGAGAACAAGAAGGCGTTTTCAAGTCATTCACTGGTTTCCATCAAGTTAAGTTTGACATTCTTTTTCAATTTTTAAATCCTGGTGAGAATGCTAGTAATTCGAAATACTATGAGCCTTCAAAGAATGGGTCAGATGAACCTGATGAATGTAAATTTACTGAAGGAAGTAAGCCTTAATGTGAGGTTAAGGTGTGGATTTGGACAGAAACCTCTGGCGTGGATATTTGGACTTGGCAAATCAACCATTTCACGGTACTTGATCACCTGGTCAAATTACTTGTACTTCTGATTGGGAAATATTCCCATATGGCCTTCTAAAGATCAGATTGTCTCATCCATGCCAATATGTTTTAAGGACACTTATCCCTCAACAAGATGTATCATTGACTGTACAGAAATCTTTGTACAAGTGCCTTCTAGCCTAACTACACAGAGTGCCCTTTACTCACACTATAAGCATCATGTAACATACAAAGCTTTAGTGGGCATCAGTCCTTCTGGAGCTATAACTTTTGTGAGTCAGTTGTACACTGGACCACTGTCAGATAAGGAAATAGTTTCCAGGTGTGGCATACTACACCCAGAACTTTGGGAGGAAGGGGATTCAATTATGGCAGACAGAGTATTTACAATCCAGGAATTACTTGACCCTCTAGGAGTTAAGTTAAACATACCTGCATTTCTTGATGGCAAAGAGCAGCTTGACATAGAAGATGTTGTATTTAGTCAAACAATTGCCTCTGTTAGAATCCATGTAGAACATATTATTGCTCGCATCACGAAATTTAAAGTCTTAAAGACTGAAATTCCACTAAATATGAATGGGACCATAAACCAAATATGGACAGTGGCTTGTCTTCTATGTAACTTTATGGACCCGCTTATTAAGCAATAATAATGTTATGGTTTTATCATCATTTCCTTCAAAGTTCCGAATGATTTACAAGGGTCAAGTCGGTTTATGAATAAATAACAAAACTCAATTTTCCCTTTTTCAAGACTAACTAACTTTTCTTTTGACAATGAAAACACTTTCCCTTTTAGAATAATTAATATTTTGCAATAATTCAATTTCCACGATTTTCGAACAGTACCTTTCTTGAGATTACTGCACAAATCATTGCTCTCATAGAAATTGAACAGAAATTGTTAAGTAATTGTTGAACATGTACTACTTTTAATATTCTTGCCTTGGAAGTCATCTTTATAAGAATTCTATGAAATACTCCTTCTCGTATATTTTTAATAAAACACAGTAAAAATCTGCATACAAGAACCTAGATTTTTCCAACTTAGCCCAAGGTTCTTATAGAAATGGTATTTAGTGGGATTCTAGGCTACTTAGGTTCTTAAATAGGTTCTTAATTTGATAGGGGCACTAGTGATCAGCACATATAACTACTCTCGGGCATATGAGAGAGACACATGGATCTGTATTCTTAATAATTGCATTGTGTAATCCAGTATTGGCAAAGACATGATATGGTTTTCATTTTCGTTTATTTTTTGAATCTTACTGACTGAAACCTAGACTAAAAGTTTTTCTCCGTATTTTCATCTGTGTTTCATTTTTGTAAAATATTAACCTATTGAAAATTTTAGGCTAAATAGGTTATTATGAAAAGGGGGTTTAAAATAAACATTTTAGCCTAACAGGTTCTTAAATTTTAGGTTCTTATACGTGGGTTTTTACTGTACTGCAATAACATTGCAACTAGCAAAGTAACCTTGTCCTTGAAGCCCTAACACCCATCAACAGGAGTTTAAAAGCTAGATACTATGGAAAACTGGTACACGTTGTAATGTCCCCTTTTGCTCAGGCACACTGCACAATATACTAAATTTAGGCCATGACCTGAGGAAGAAACCACTTTACATAGAAGATTTTTACTTTACATACTACTTGGTCAAAATAATCTTTATTAAATGGAACCCTTGTGATGATCATCCCTTTAAAGAGATAGACTACAAAGTCAACCCACTCTAAACCACAGAAACCCATAACTAGCTGGACTTGGGTGTAATATCCTAGGTGATGATCTTTCTTCAGGTTGGGTTTACCATCAACTAATTCAATGTAAAACGATTCATCTTGCGCCGCCTCCTCTGGGGAGTGGTTCTTCTTTCCCTCTGGACATTTCATTTCAATTGTCCCTATATATCTTCCCAGATGAGGAACACGGATCAATAACAAGACCATCAGGACTGCCTTCAAGCCAAAACATGCATAGGGGAATCACCATTCCTGTCTCTCTCAAGATAATTGGCCTCTTCAAATAGTGCTCATGACATCATAATATTTTTCTCTTGCAAATGGCTCAAATTTTATGCCATGCTTTAGCTTTCTCTGCTGAATTGCTGGAATTTCATCTAGAGGCTTAAATGGCTGGTTAAGTTCCTTGGCAAGATTATTTATTTTTGCGGTGTTTTATCCACTCATCACATTCCCTTTGCTTAACAGTCCTTTTCTCAGTATCAATACTTTCTTGGTGAGTTACTCTTAAGTTTTTAATGAATTTTTTTGCACAGTACTGAAATGAACAGCTTCAGGTAAATCTGGGAAATGGGATGGCAAGCTTACTTTGTAAATGTCACTTGAATCTGCTTGAGCAGGGTTAACTGCCGGTTCCAGGTTAGTGACAACAGTTAAATTGAACTCCAAAGAACTTAAATGAAAAGAGAGGGGAGATCCAATGACCACTCGTCCATACCTGGTGTCTATATTAGTCAGCAAGTCAGGCTTTTTTGGGATGACATGGGAAAAACCAATAAGAGGATGAATTGATTCCAATTCGTTTTGCACTACTTGAACTCCACGGATGTCTAATCTTTTTCTTTCCTTGACTCTTGGATCATACAGAGTTGGTTTTATTCCCTTGTTCGTTAACTCCTTTTGAACTGATGTCTTCATTATGGGTTCTTTAGGCAGACCTTTCTCACCTTAGAACAACAACAGAAAAAAGTTTGATCACTATGTGAATAATGCTTAAGTCACTTCAAAACTTTCAGACACATCATTACAACTTTATCAAGACGTGCTTCAGCATGACCTATTCTATTATCAGTTTAATTCTTCTGCTAGCAGACGAAAACTGAACATGTTAACTACTTGCATGAGCTGCCCAAAGGTACAGGTAGGTACTTACAGCTAATTGAAATCAATTTATACTTTACCTGGAATACCCCATTTCCTTGACATGCTTGTACATGCTACTTCCTCAGGTATCCTTTCAAAGTCTTCCAAAGAGTAACGAGCGAGTTCAAGTAGAGGACTCATCACATGATTACAGTATCCACTTTTGCCAGCTCTGCAAGTACAGTGTGCTTCCCGTACATTCCCAGATGTTACATCGAGTGAAACTTCTAGTTCGTGAATTTTGTCGAGTACTCATGCTGGCGCGACACTTTGCTTTTACCATAAACGAGTTACCAAATACCTTCGTATACACTGTGTCTGATGAAAGATACCGTTCTTCTTGAAATTTTAAGCCGCGCTTCAGGGTTTTTTTAATAGGCTTCGAAACGTCGCCAGCCTTTCGTTTGCCACTATTGTTCCGGTGTTCTTCTATCTCTTTCCTTGTAAACACTGGTAAGCTTTTAAGAGACTTACACCACGGGATATCTTTCGCAGTTTGCGCCTTAGGCTTCTCGGTGTTGTCCGCCATGTTTGAAGTTTGTCCACCCGAGCCTCACTTTCATGTTTTCGCGCGCGTGCTTGTGACGAATGCGGGAATGGTCTATCCTCTTCGATAAGATTACCAGTTAGTTTCTTCATCGCCTTCGTTCACAAATAAACACATTTTAAAATGTTGAAGGCCAAAGTCAACATCCAAGTCCTCGAGGTTGACAGGCGTTCTCGAATGCCATAAACGCTAGTGCTCGAAGTTATATATCTAACCGTTACGCACTCTTTGAGAAAGCAGTCGTGAACAGTATCAAGCGTTTTACTTCCAATAACTCACTTATATAGGAAACCATTGAGGTCCATAAATTGTTAAAACGACGGTTTAAAGAAAGCTCGGCCTTATCTTAGACTAGTTATTTTACAAAAAGTGCACTATCATTGGTTTGGAATTTTTTTATACTGAGCGACACAAGTAAGCAAATTGTTTGAGAACCAACAAGGGTTACGCTTTTTTGCTTGAATAATTATCTTTGCTCAGTAGGCTTTTGTTTGCCGCTTTCTACAGGAAATGCTGCTTTGGTATAAACAAGTTTCTAGAATATTAAGGTACAGAAGGGCAATCGGATACTTCGACTGCGTTTAAATTACTTTTATCTATTGTAGGTCAGAGCACGTACAGCTTCGAGCTTAGTCCGTTTATTAAAATAATTTTCAGCTAGTGTTAAGCATAAGCGCGTTCTAAAGCAATTTAATTTAGCCATAAACGCCTGTATTCTGTATTTAATAGCTCGTAGTACATATACTAACCGTTACGTACTCTTTGTGAACAGCATATCAAAACATTTATTTAAAAGCAGTTACAGGAAGACCCTCAAGGCCCATTAAAATAATTGTTTAAAACCACGGTTTAAATAAAACTCGGCCTTACGTAAAACGTAGCTATTTTACCAGAAAGTGCAATATCTTTCGGAAAGGGTTTGACAGTCACATGAGAAAGCAAATTATTTTACAACTAAAACACGTTTATAAGCTTAGAGAGATCTTTGCGTTAAGTAGAGTCGTAGAAATGCTGCGCCGATAACAAGTTTCTTGAATGATTCAGGTGCACATGCAATCAGATACTTCGAGTCACATTGTATTTTGGCAAGTCCGTACACAATGAACGGCGTCCAAAACGATAGATATGTTTTACTTTCATTGATTATTGAACTGTCTTTTCATCACTAATTCACTTCATCCATGAGCTCGCTCCTAGGAGCCTTTTATTGGTGTCTAGAGGCCAAGTAAACTAAAGTTATCTTGATGGCCCCTAGTTCTAAAATGTTTACATACACAGTAACTAAATTTACTAATACTAATTTGAATAAGGAACAGTAAAGCGAATTCCGGTCATAAGAAAAAGAACACTTAAAACTAAGTAATCTAAAGGAAAGAAAAAAACAAATAAATAAAAATAAAATTAGATTAAAGTAAGGTGAAATTAAAATAAAGCAAGCTAGGCAGACATGGGAGGAGTGGATAGTAAATAACAATAAGCAAGCATTATAGTTATAAATTAAGCTTACAAAAAATATGTATGTTTAGTATGATGCAATAGTAAGGTACGAATGAACTGTTCAGATATAAGATGAGATTTGATTTCTTTTTTGAAAGTGTAATTACTACATTGTTTTAAAGAGCGAGGGAGCTTCCCCCAAATATCAGTATTAATTGTTTTCCTAGATTGAGCATCTAATAATAATAATAATAATAATAATAATAATAATAATGATAATAATAAGTATACGTAATAGGAATACATGCTGACCACTTTGGAAATAATTCGTGGATGAAAAAAAATTCCGAGGACAGCCAAAATTGGACGAGACCGTAGGCCGAGTCCAATTTGGCTGTCAGAGGAATTTTTTGAATTCAATTATTGCAAATTCAAATTGCACAAGCATGTAGTCCTCTTACTTATTAATTATATAGTTGGTTAGTTAAATCAGATTTAGCATGTCACAGACGCGAAATATTGTACACTCGAACCCGTTTGTTTGTAGTTGAAACAAAAACACACTACAAGATCGAAAAAAGGTTTATTCTTTTAGTGTCATTCAACTTATTCTTTACAAGTAAACAAACGTAGGACTAGTATTGCTCTTTCATACTTTGGCATTTTGTGAAAGCTCCTTCAATGATCTGAATGATACGGTGCTATAGGTGAAAAAAGCAAATTCCAGCTCAAAGAAGACAAGGTAACAACGCAAATACTAAATTTAAATACAAAAACTATTGAAAATAAACATTCCATTCGTTATCTCAAACGATTTCCGAAGACTTTGTCCGTTGGTTTTTGTATTAAACGCCAACATCTAAACACAAGTATCAGTGTTTTCTTATTCTTGTCCAAAGTTTCAGTTCTTGTACATTTTCAAGAACCTATACGTTGATTGTTTGCAATACAAACTTTCATCCCCAGACAAGAAGCCAAAACAAAACAGCAAATTAAAACGACATTCACAACAACAAGAAGCCAAGAGTGTTCGCCGACGAACCGCCGTCAGCCAACGAATAATAATAATAATAATAACAGTAAATAATAATAATAATAATAATAATAACGATTTGGAGGTGGCACATCCACATAGTCATAGTGGTTCTTCGTCTACCTGATTCCCGGTCGAATTGGAATTTCGAAATGTTGGATTTTGAGGAGAGGGGAAATCTGGACTACCCGGAGAAAAACCTCTCGGAGCAAAGGAGAGAACCAACCACAAACTCAACCCACATATGGCATCGACGCCGGGATTTGAACCCGGGCCAAATTGGTGGGAGGCGAGTGCTCTCACCACTGCGACACCCTTGCTTTCCCCTAGATACTAGTATCTAGTATTGTAAGAGTGCTTGTCACTAGCATACTGGAAGTTAGAGTGAAACAGCTTAGGTAGCTGGTTTCTTTGCCACTTGTTAGCAAATTTAAGGCATGAAGCTGGAAAACATCTTTTACGGTTAGTATATCTAGTAAGTTAAGAAGTTGTAATAGCATTCTCTGTCTCTTTTCCATATGTAAGAACACAGAATATCACTCTTATAACTGTATTCTGCTTTACTTGAAGTTTATGGATGTTTGTCTCGCAGGTACTATCCCATGCAAGAATGCCATATGATATGTGCGGATAAATCAGGGAGTAATAAAGTTGTTTTAGTTGTTGAAGGACCATCCTAAAAATATCTTAGTTTATACAAAACACCCGTGTTTCTAGCTATTCTGGTAGCAACATAGGACATGTGATCGATCACGAGCCCCAAATATTTGACGTGGTCTCTCCTTTCCAAGAGGTGGGAGGATCCATCACTGTTTTGAATCTTTAAAGTTATATTCCTTGCTTTTTTCTTAGGTGACTTTATTACTGAGCCTAAGATTTGTCTTCTTAATGTTAATCAACATTTTATTTATATCACACCACAATTAAATTTTGGCTAATTCTGAGTTCGTAACTGTCTCCGGCGTCTCAGCAGATTGCGAAGAGGCAAATATATTACTATCGTCAGCAAAGACTCGAAATAGTACCTTATTAGAAGAATTAGTTATGTCATTGATATATAATAAGAATAGCAAGGGACCAAGACAACTTCCTTGAGGAAATCTACACCTTACAGTTTCCTCTGTGAGTTAAAACCATTGATTGAGACACACTGTTTTCGATTCAGTAGTCAGATAGTTAGCAAACCATTGCAGAGGTATACCTCTAACTTTGTCAGTAGTATCTCGTGGTTCACAGTGTACAAAAATACCCCACAAGTAAATAGGTTGCTGTCTATCGCTTTTTAAAGTTGTCTGTTATTTCCGCAATTGCCTGTTCTGTTGACATTCCTTTCCGGAAGCCAAAGTGAAATTTGTTTAGGATGTTATTTTTTTCTACGTAATTGTTAAGCTGTTGACACACAAGTTTCTCAAAAATTTGAGTAAACGGAGATAGAACAGAGATCAGGCGAAAGAAGGATCACTGAAATTGCCCCCTGTTGGTAGGAGTGTACTTTGGAAGTTTTTAATACATCTGGGACAGTACCTTGAGTGAGGGAGTAGTTGAATACTGTGAAAGGTTTGAACCCAGGAGTCATTTCAAAAGCAGGTTGAGTTTGATCGTCCCCGTGAACGTAGTCCTGAATAGGACTGTTGTTGACAGTGACTGACGTTTCGACAACCTCTGCTGTAGTCATCTTCAGAGTCAAAGTGGGTTGTATCACGTCAGTTGATGGTCTTATACTCTGGTTATTGATCTGATTGGTCAATTACGTCGCGATGTTATTGGTCGTCTGTCCGTTAAGCCGTGATGTTATTGGCTCTGAAGAATCGTATAATCAGTAATTGATGCGTTTCGATCCGTCTATTGTCACGGTTAAGCAGTCGTCTATTGTTAGTCAAATTGTAACTGTTGGCTACGATTCAATGGCGTTTGTTCTAAGTTAGTAGGCCAGCTTTCTAAAGTAAGACGTTGATAGTAGTCTGTAGAAAACGTTATACATGTCGCAGAGTCCCAGTCAATTTGATGTTTCGTCTGTAAATGGTGCTCAGCAATGTGATTGGTGTGAATACTATTGTTAAAGCTTCAGTGATATTTAAATGAGCAATTTTTAATAGTCTTGCTGGAAACCCAGTCGTGGATTTGGTGATATTTAGATTCATAATGCAATCCTGCACTTCATGAACATTAATGGCGCGAAACATAAAACTGAGTTTTTTTTAGATAATTAGCTGGGTTTAAGTTTAGACGTAGAGGGATTTCTGTAGCCAGAGTTGGGCCCACAAAGTTTTAGCTTTTTAAAAAGATAGCAAATAGCATGTCGTAGCCCCTTTAAGCTTGTCGTCACTTGAAGGTCGGTATTGCATGTAATAAAACAAAACTGAGCTCTCATTGTCTCACTCTTCCATTCAGTTAAGTAGATATGTTTATATTAGGCGTCACTTGGAGCGTGCCATAACATGAGTGAGACCCAGTTCTTACGACGCGCTTCTTCCGTGTCGAACTCAAGTGTAATTGGATTCAACAAAATCCCGGCAAGACTTCAATTCAGACGTCGTGCCAGAGTAGTGAACTTAGTATCAGGTTAGCTGTAAATGAAACAAAAAAATATAGAATTTCCGAAATTAAGCAATTTTAGTTCGACACGGCATTTGCAAGGCTGTTCCAGGGAAATGGAGCACGGTAGACCTTCCCTTCTCGAACCAAAATTACTCTGCAGAACCAAATTCAAAACCAGGCTTTGATTCAAACGTCGTGCTTCGCCGTGCTTTTGTGGAACTTAATTCTGGAATTTGCAGAGGTGCGGCGTATGAACTGGGGCTGAATGCTCTTTGTCTATGTGAAAGCTATTGCTATTTTTGATCATTTCAACGTAGAAATGACGTCGTGTTTCAATGTCGTCCGAAATAAGCTGCACAATTGGGGAAAAACTATTAGGAGTTATAAAATCTACGGCAATAGATTGTTGATCAGTCCATTCAGCAACACCCAAAGCTGCAAAGTCAGCTGTTTAAAACTGGTTACCAGGGTAGCATTAATTGCCGGAAAAATACGCAGTGAAGGATGTAGATTTCTTTAGCCACCATTTTGCTACTTGAAAATTTTCCAAGTGAACCTTAAGAGAGTCACGACGGTTATTTAAAGTTAAAAATCGAGTTTATAACCAAAAAGCGCTGAGACAGAATTACTTTCAGATATTACTCAATTTTAACTTTTGAGTCTGTGAACAAAATCAGTCAAAATCAGTCAAAATCGGCCATTCAAATGGATACATTTAGCAGTCCTATCATTATGGACCAACCTCTTTACATTTTTTTATTTTGAAGTGATACTTAATTCCTGGTTAAAACAAAAAATGCTTTACTTAAAATCGCCATTAACTTCTCTGGGCTATATTCTGTCATGGACAACCACAAAAGCACTAGCCACTACATTCAAAGTTGATGAAAATTCATTAAAAGGGCTTTTTAACGACTCCCACTGTTTATTATTTCGGCCTTTCTCAAAATAATTTCTTGAATTTTGATGTTAATGATCATTGAGAGTGAGAGGTTTTAAAATGGTTGACAACAAAAGTGGAACTTATGTACACTTGGAAGTTTCTGACAAGATTTCTTTTGCTTAGTGTGTGTCGAGTTTCCTGTTTCCCTATGGAAAAAGCAAATTTTAACCTTAAATTAAAAAGGAGACTTGACAAGGCAAAACTTGCCAATTTTGTGGTACTACACGCAAGCGAATGAAAGTTGACAAATGGAAACATATGTTGTCATGAAAAGGAAACATATTCCTGTGAATTCAGCTTCCCTCGCAGGCTTTAAAAACTTTAGAATTTTGAGATGGAAGCGCCGAATGTTTCCAAAAACGTAATACAAAGCAAACAAGTGATTACCACGCCTTTGCCTAGTTCTTTCGGATGTACAATGAATGACAATGAATGAACCGCACCTTTTAGGCCACTTAAAGGGGTGAGACAAAAAAAGTCGGAAGTTCAATTTTAAAGTGCTTTCTTCCTCTTAAATTACAATCAAAAGCCGTCTTAAATTGTGGATTTACACTGTTATCGAAGGAAATATAAGCCCTGCAAGAGTTTGCTAAAGGGAAGATGAAGGAGAGAACGCAGTAAACCATTTTATTCGCAATGCGGAGCGGTGGGGTCCAAATCGAACAAAAAAATGACAATATATGAATGTACACCCTTTTCGTTTGTGTTTATCTTTTATCTTTTATTTTTTAGAGTTAATTAAATTAGGCAACTGTTGTGCTCTAGTCAAAAGAAGAAAAACGAATTTTATCAATTTGATTCCAATTACTCGAGCAATTTTATCATGCCTTCTAGCGACGCTTTCAATCGGCCTTTAGTCGAAAGGTAGCTATTCTTATAATTCAAACGAAGATAAAAAGAGAGAAAAAAAAGCAAAAAAAAAAAAAAATTCGTTGTGAGAAGCGATAAATGTCAGCCGACACTTGATTACGACAAAGTGTTTTGTTTTGGTTTTTGGTAGATATAGTATCACATAAGGGGGTTGCGCATCTAGAACGTAATATAAGTTTGTATTTTGATAAAGTTTCCTAATTTCCACACTGCGAATACATTTGTACAAGTGTCGACTTCGATTTAATAGGTCTGCACTTTATCCGCTAAATGCGACAGAATTGTTACTCAGCATTGAGTAACACAGGCACCTATGCTAATAAGAGGATAAAATGCTGAAAAAGGTGACAAACGATTAAAGATTTGTCACTTCTGATAAAAATCGGTCTATACTATATTACATTCTGAAATTCTTTGGACAGGAAGGACGAAGCTACCCATCATACAGGAAAAATGGTGTTGTATCCGAACAACCAACTATAACCTCGAATATTTTGTGACGAAGTATGAAATACAAGGAACGACATGTTTTCGATGTTTTGGTTTCTAAGCTTTCTTGCTAATTCAGGTAGCAATGACACAGAATTGAATAACAGCATATTGAAAAACAAGGTCCGAATGATATTGCACAGTTAAATTTTAATTAAATTACTCCAAAAACATAGGCAATGTTTCGTCGAATAATATCTTCATACGGCAGTGCGGATAAAAATGGTTTTTCTTCCCCAAATTTCAGTGGTTTGTCTTTTTTTGCTGAGAGAAAACTATTTTCCGCGATATTGAGAAAAATATCCGGTAAAATTGTGAAGATAAATTAATTGGTCACACTTCAAAAGACTAACCGCCGTTCTGGAAGTGGGTGGATTTAATTCTAAGAACGGTAAATGGAGTATAGAAAACAAAAAAGGTCGTAGACAACACTTATCCCCTTTAGTAAGAACAAGTATAGCTAACATCTGAAAGATCCTTTTAAAAGCCCAGGGTGATTCGTAAACAGTTTGGAACTAAGTCAATAAATAAATGATTCGTATACGCATTGAAAAGAGCATTATTTACATATAAAATTGAAAGTTTGTTTTCTGTAGTTTCTTTTTCAAAATAGATTTCATGTCATTGTATAGGGGAAGGGGAAAAGCTGTATAAACAAAAATAGACATCTTTCATGCAATGTCACCGAGAACGGACAAAAAGCAGAATTCAAAGGTGACGTTTGCTTCTTAATTAGACTAAGAATCAAATTCTTTTGAGAAACTGATTTACCGGCTTAGATGTATGTTTGAAATTGTTCAGTGTTGGTTTCTGCGGTAAATGTTTCTTTATCTTATAAAAGTCAAGGCAGTCGTATCTGCTACAACCGGTACAACACTGAACTGGCTGTGGAAACAGAGAAGATTGTTCTCGTACAGCAAGGCAAGTGTGGAGTTTGGAGACTAATTACCATTCTTCGAAACCTCTTAAATACAAGTTGACATTTGCATGTTCAACCACTACGGTTTAATCAATTATTGATAAACAGCGGGGGTCTAAATTGCGGCAGAAAATGAAATAAACAGCGATTAGAAGGAGAAGTAACTTCCTACAGACCAGAGGGTGATACTCTGCTGGAAAGATGCCTTTCTACAACGGAAGCAACGAAGAGGTTTTTGCGATCGAGAACGCCACTGAAGTGACAAATTTTAGTTCTCCTGAGCCGATAACCAAAAGTCCTATGTGTACTCGTGGTTTTTACTGGCCAATTCACTCTCCCTTGATCGCGTTTCTCTTGCTAATTCTGGCAGCAAACGGCATCGAGATTGTTTTGATGGCTTGGAAAGAAGCACTAAGGACAGTCAGTAACATGTTTCTCGTTTCGTTGGCTGTTTCTGATTTTCTCTTTGGACTCGTTGGGATTCCTCTTTACATAATTTGCTCGTTGGAAATTTCATTTAAGGCCTGCGTAAGTTCCGTCCTAGTTGTACGATTCACCGCCATATCCTCAGTGTTTCACCTTCTGGTTATCGCTTGCGACCGTTACGCAATAATCGTTCACTCCATGACATATCACCAGCGTTTGACGAAACCGCGAGCTACCGTCCTCATCACGTTCATCTGGTCACTAGCGTTCCTGTCATCTTTCATTCAACTGTCCTGGTACAACGTCAGCATCAAATCTTTGACTATCAAAGAAGGAAAAGTCCAATTTGATAGAGTCTATTTGCTATTTGTGTTGGTGGTGTTCTTACTTATGCCCTTATTGTCAATGCTTCTCGCATACAGCCACATCTTGTTGATTTCCTTCCGACACATTTTTGCTGTACGACGGCGCCGAAGAAATCTAGATCAGCGTCTTGCGCCTATCGTGCATGACCTAAGAGGAACCTTCATCCTTGCGACAATGATGCTGATTTTCATTGGATGCTGGCTGCCTTTTTTTATTCAAATGCTCCAAGATCACATCCCAGAGAAGTTCTTTGTTATTAATCAAAACTGGGGTTTCTGTGTGATCATTTATCTCCGTTTTATTCCTCCGCTGACGAATCCCCTTCTCTGTGCTTTCTGTAAAAGGGATTTTCGTCGTGCCTGGTCGAGTCTCATTCGCCAGCCATGGTGGCCGAGTCCTGCAAATCTTTATTATCTTCCTTCATTCTCTGGAGCACGTGACAGGACAACCTCCACGGTCAATGACGCGACATGCAGTGAAAGACCAAACAGTATTTAACATAGCCTGGGGCTTTGAACAGAGTTGCCATGGGGAACTAATTTGACATTTCCGAACAGCATATGGAAGGAGTTTTGTATGGAAATGACTCCCTACTGTGTTTTTCTTTTATCAACATTACCAGTGATAAATGTAAATCTGCATTGTTCGCTTGCATCAAAAATCTACCCAAAAGTTTGTCCGAATCCAAATCTAAAGCCACAAATTAACGTTCACTATTTCAAGGGCGAAACGTTTCCCTGTAAGGTTTTCTATGATGACAAAACAAATGGATTTCCTATTTAGGCTCTCACAATATATAACAGTGCGTCAAGTGCAACGATTTTTCTGCTTTTACTGTTAAGAAAGTTTTTCGTTCTTTTGGTAACTATCTTTGATTAGCTATTTTGGTATGATATAAATTGAGATTGGCTTCTTAAGCGTGAGCTTTTTCACAATCATTCGTTCTATGATATCAATTGGCATTGGCTAAATTTACGATATATCGACCCGAGCCTCTTAAATCCCTAGCCACAGGAAAAAATGGGTACATGGAAATTAAATTTTGTACCATTTGTGTAGCAGAGGATCGAGGATACCTTCGTTTTCATCTAAGCTAAAGAAATCTATAATTAAAAGGATGGATTTTCAGTTGGTAAATAATCATGGAAAACAACACAAGTGCGTTCACAACAAGAGTTCAGTTCATAGGCAATTTAATTTCTAAGAGTAACAGAACATGTTCAATGTTCATGTTGAATTTAGCCTAATGTTAACCTCCTGAAAAAAATGAAACGTCATAGGATACAAGTATAATTATTATACCACTAGATCCGTGTGAATTTGATTTACAACTTCAGTTTATTGGTGCACTGCTGTCGATGTTCACGTCTTTAAGGTAGTTTAGCCAGGAGAATATTATGGATGCGCAGTAGACAATGTAGGTAATGGCATAAAAGGCGGTTTGTGAAGTTGACAAAAAGAATTTGGTCGCCAACTTATGGCCTAAACGTTACTGAAAAATATAAGTTTTTTTGTGCGAGACGAATTCTGCACAGAGACGTGTATGTTGTTGTTATCGCCCGCTTACTTTAGTAACATGTCCGGTCACATGACAAAGCTTAGCCAAAAGGAAAAAGAAAAGCACCTTCCCGTGTGACTGTTTTGTGAGACGTTTTTGGGTTTTGCCGCGTTTTCACTTAACTTGGGATTAAACGATTAAAGAAACCGCAGCATGACATATCGGCGGCTAATTTCTGACAGAAACGCGGTGAAAACCGCAAGTTAAGTAAACTTGCTGAGAAACTTATGAAGCTTTCTTCACAGGGTGCCCATTCAAATTGTGTAAGTTTGAAGCTGTTTGGATTTAGAAGTGAATTAGAATATCGGAAAGATTCAAATTATCGTAAAACACAGCGCTTGATATTATCAATAAACTCAAAATAAACGTTTTGTGCCCAAAAAGTTGTGTATCGCCATTCTTGTAGCTGAAAACGGCGAATTTTATCGATTTTTAAGGGTCTTGCGTGGGACGTTTACCTTGACAGAGAGCGTTTTCACATGACGTCACGGGCGGCCATATTGGTGTTCAAAAACAATAAAACGGCGGCCATGTTGGTGTTTCAAACCAATCCTGTGGGAATTGAACTTTTTTCTTATGTAAACGCTTTCTTTTGTTCCAATAAATTTGCAAGGTACATTATGGGAGATGTGCAAGTGGCGTCAGTATTGCACGATAACGTGCATCCCGCCGACGAATTTATGAAAGGGCATTGCTATTATCATCCAGTCATAAGCTTGAAAACGGCGTGACTGTTAAACTCTAGCTACGATTCTATCGAGATTCGATTGCCGAGTGGATTTCCAGCAATCGAATTGCAATATTACTTGAGGTCTAGCTCTTTAAGTTTTGGACGGATTTCAAATAATTTAATATGTACAAGAGGGAACGTCTAGGTTTTTGCTTACATGATGCGTGGTTTGGCATCTGTCCGAAGCGAATCAGTGTTGGTAAAATCTGCTTGGCCCTGGACCCATCCTATGGCTAATTATTTATTGAAGTGTATTACGATGCTATGAACCTTTTCGATGTCCTCGTACGTTTCCTCTAAATTAAACAGACGAACGGTCACAAGTTTTGCGTTGTGTAGCCCTTCCTGTGCTTTCCTGTAGATCTGGATTGACCAGCAAAAAAAAGACGAAGTAGAAGAAACAGCAGCATCATCCTCACGGCGAAGAAAGACCAAACTGAAAAAAATAAAATGATTTTTAAAAGATTAAACATTATATTAGAGATATTAGGCAAATTTTAATGAGTCAAGTATTTTTTTTAGTAGGTTTGCTGTTATTTTCCGAGCATGGTATACTGGAGATATAAAAATGTATTTCAACCAATAAAATTTAACAGGGAAATCAAAAATGAGATGGAAAGGGGAAAATACAAAAAGTTATTCGCTATTAATCGTAAGTGTTCAAAAAGTAGGTAATTAAAAGTATAAAATAGATTAAAAAGAGGTATTAAAAAGCCAGCTCCGGGTGTTGGTCCCTACCGTTTTTTACTGTAACTATACTCTCTACAGAGTGTTTTCACATGACGTCACGGCGGCCGTATTGGTGTCCGAAAACAATGAAACGGCGGCCATGTTGGTGTCCCAAACCAATCCTGTGGGAGTTGAACTCTTTCTTATGGAAACGCTTTCTTTTGTTAAGATAAATTTGCATAGATGCTGGCCACGTGAGTGAAAACGCTCTATGCAGACGGAACACTTTTGAAACCGCCAACAGACAATTCATAAGTGCTTTATACGGTGAAAAATACCTCAAAATCAAAATGTAGGTGCTGTACTTGACAGCAAATTGCAAAATGGTTGACACTTAGCAGTCTTGCTCCAGTTCGCAGAGTGTATACTAGTACGCTTTTACACCACGAAGCCGTGGGCGTTTTCCTGTAGTGAACGTTTGATCGCATAATGAGGAATAATCATTGCTAAAAAGTTCAGCTATTAACTCACTGGTGTCAGGTTACCTCGACCCTCTAAGCCGGACACTTCTCTAAGACGGACAGTCATGGCCGGTCCCGAAGGTGTCCGTCCTTGAGAGTCGACTGTACCCAGTTATAACGATTTTCTCCAGTGCCTTGGCACTCCGGCGTGAAAAAGCAACTCGCCGTTACCGAAAGTCGCTCTTGTCGCGCGGTTTCCATCGTCGCTTATCAAGAATTGTTTTGCTTGGTACCTCTACTAGCGAGCTCGATCAAGCACGCAAACGACTTCGGTGGAAACGAGAAAATCAATAAAAAAGCAACAGGTTGAATAAGCGAAACAAAAACTCTGAACATGCAGCACACTATTTGGCAGCTTTTTTTGCCGCCATCGCACAACTAACGGTTTCAAACTTGATCGTCGTGACTTCGATTCCCGTCGGAGAAGTGAATACCTTTACAGAGTCTCTTTAACGTAGCAAAATTGTTTTTAACAATATTTATTCGAAATATTTCTCCTTTTGTTATTCTCTTACATCCTCAAGCCAATTCTTCATGACCAGCTATCACTGCCCAAATTTGGAAGATGCTTAGATTATAACGTCATTGCCGTCCGTCACTGACTATATATAGCAAAAGCGAGAAACTGAGATAGCATAATTATGTGATATTTGGTGCCAGTTATATCTAAATGATACCCTCGGCTGCAGCTAAGATGCTGAATCAGAAAATAATGTCGCCTTTTATTAGGGAGCTTAAGCAACAAGGACGGTGGCTACCAAAACGTCACTTAAAAAGTAGATTTGCGCTACTTCAAACTTTATCGCACTTATTCCAACTTGTTCAACTCGTCAAATGTTGGCAAATTTTACTGGAGCAGAATTCTAAAAGACTATATCAAAGTTCAGAAAAAGAAAAAGAAAGTCCTTGTCTTGTGTTCACGTCCTCGACACAAAGTGAAATTAGGCACTTTCACGTTGTAGTCGTGCAATGACGCCAAAGAAATGTACAAAAAAGAGTGGTGCACGTGCAAAGTTGTTGTTTTGCCAAGTCTAAACCTCTGCTTTTTTGCCGTTCTCGGTGCTTAAGCTACCTATTGGTTACATCAGTGCCGAGTCAAAGCACTTTAAGGGGCTGTGTCAGTCCAGTCAATTTTGGTTTAGTCAGAACTACTCGCTCTTACGTGCTATGGAACTTAATGCTAGCAAATAAATTACTTGTAATTGACAACTGCAAATTCACAGCCTCCTGACAAAAAAAAATGTATTTTGTATATATTTTAATAGAAGTTACAAGGTAACAGACAAGATAAATTTAAAATTTAATTATCAGGCTGAACAATTTTCAATTTTCGTTGAATTTTTTCTATCCCTTCGTTCTTCTTTATCTATTTAACCCTCTTTTCAATGTTTTAAGCGTTTATGTACACGTGTCGCTCAATTTGGTGGTCAGTTCTTATTGGCTAAACTTGGCTCGATATCGTGACACAGCTTAGCCTGTTCCAGGCGTTCAGACAGTAGAGATTGGCACGGCTGAGTAATGGAGATTTAAGCAAAAAAAAATAAAATAAAAAGGGCGAAAACAAAGGAGGAGGAGAGACCAGCAGTTTTTTAAGTTCAACAGTATCTCAGCTCAGGTCGTAACTGAGGTTCATCAGTTTGCTTACATGCTATCGGGAACGGCTGGCGTTTAACCTCAAACAGTTACCAAACGCACAAAGCTCTACAGATGTAAGGCGTCTTCTGAGGTACATAGTGACTTTTCAAAAGAAATTCTTGAACAACTATGAGGTGGAGACCTGGATAAAATTGTTGTTTTTTTCCTCCTCACTTTTCCTCGTTCCGTCCCCACGATCTGAACGCCTGGAACGAGCCATACACCATTCCTTTAACCGTGCAGCGTAACAAGTTATTACAACGTAAACCTAAAGGTACACTCGCTGATGTAGAGAATTTCCCCTATGGCAACAAAGTCTCCCTGGTTGATCAAGGATGTCGACCAATTTTCACCAAATAGGACTTTCAAGGTTAAAAGCGCCCGCCCAGATATCTTTAAGTTTACCTTCTCAAAGAATATGTTTAACGATGTTCTTATCCACTAATATAGTAACTTTTAGCAAGACTTCAGTCACTAAAATGAGAATTTAATCAGTGAAAACCAATAATATTGAATTTTCAATATGTTGAATTTTTGGTGACACTTTCAAGAGTATATATCGTTTAGCTATTTTCGCAGTAGTATTATAACGAAACTTGTAACTAACACCTAATTTGTGTTTGAATGAGGGGTGGATTTGTGATACTTTGCCTCTAAGTGTACACACCCATACGGCGTAACACCAACAATCGAAGGCCCAGCGTCTTCAATTCGTCCCCTTAATTCACCAATTCCAGAATAAAGCCTCAATTTTGAATACCTCACGGACTTGATTTTCACATTATTTTCTTGCAGATAACAAGCCAACAATTTTAGTCACCATGATATATTTTGGGTAGTAGATCTCGTCCCTGTCTCTTCTTTCTCAATGGGAATTCATTGCACTGGAAACACTGCGGAATCTGTTAGTCTCACTATGCATGGACTGAGAGGCACGCGTGTTTAGAGTTATTTGCTCTGTTACCTCGATAGACAATCCCATCAAAATTTTTTGAAAGACCGCTGTCTTAAACACAGAACGGAAATCATGCTTGGATAATGTACAAAGAAGCGGATTTGAAAAAGGCGGTATGAAGCGAAGAATTACCAGCAAACGCGTCGCCCAGAGAGGCATTGGTGAAAGCAGTGACGATTCTTTGTGATCATTTAACATTTGCAAGAAAAATGGCAACCAACAGCCAGTAAATATCACCACCATCATCAACAAAACACTACTTCCTCTCCATTCGCGACGACGCAGACAACGCGGTTGTTGCAGGGCATTGGTAAGACGACGATCGTTTTCCATGTGTGTAAATGAAATGTAAAATATGCGTCCATAAATAAAACACATCAAAAACAGAGGGATACCAAAGAACAGTACAAGACAGGCCCTACTGTACTGCAAATCGATGTTTTCGGTTGTCGCGTCGTAGTCTCTCAAGTCGCTTTCGTTAAGCCCATACCAAGACAACTGAATAACGGACGCAGCAAAAGAAAACAGCCACGCGAAGAAAATGGCACCAATTGCTCTACGTTTGGTGATGACATAAGTGTGCTGCAAGGGATGAACTATATGGATATAACGATCATAAGCGACGAGGAGGACGTGGCATACTGACGAAATGGCTGTAAAGCGAATAAAAATCGCAGAACTCACACATGAATAAAATCCCCTTTCCACCGTTGAGCACACAAAGAAAAGAGGAATTCCTACTACACCTGAAATCAGATCGGAGACTGCCAATGACGTTAGGAAAACGTTAGTGGGGGTTCTCAGTGTTTTCTTTTTGTACATCAAGAAGATTACAAGAGAATTCACGGCAGTGATTAGTAGGCCGATGAAGGCGAACACTAGAACCAGTGGCAAGGTAAGAAATCGCAAGTCTGGGTCAACTTCACTATTGTTTGATCCATTGTTCGCACCAACGCTTTTGTTAAGTGTATTTGACGTTGTATCCGATATCTCACGCATAGTCCTAAATATCGGTTATTCAAATCTGGAAACTAAGTTATGGCTGGCGTTTTTCCCCACTTGCCTTATTCCTTGAAGGATTTTTTTAATCTTGCATTTATGCCCAGCAATTTGACGTGCAGATTGGCTGATCGCATGAAAGTGGTTACGGAAAGACGTCAAACATAATTTACATAAGAAAGGTTGAGAAACGTGAAAACTGACAACCTGCCGAAAAAGCTCCCCATTTTACCCTTACAAACTAAATGTTTCTCATTATTTATAACGAAGTGCCTGGTTTTCTTATATTCGTCTAACTATGGATGTACAAAATCCTCACCCGAATAATGAAAAAACCATTTTATTACATTATGTTCATTTTAATGTAATTTCTATGTTAGGATGCAAACTCAGATTAAATCAGATTACAGCCAGCACTCGCGTAGAAAGGAAAATACAGGATGTAAATAGTTCACCCTAGGCCAACAAACAAACTGTACATTTCCTATATGAGTGTTATCTTTGTACTAAGTTTAAAAACTAATTGCTTTTGAACGCTTCAAACTCCAGTCTTTTTAAATACTCGTCAGTGATTCTTCTGGCGGCCGAGATTTCACTGACCTTCTTTTTTTTTCTGGGCTTTTTTTTTCTGAAGATCATTTTTGTGCCATTATTTTGACAGCCAACCGGATACATAGATGTACATAACTAATTTAATCTTTTTCTTGAATTTCTATTTCAAAAACTGATTTTCGAAAGATTGCAACTCCAAGATCCTTGATTCAGGAGCAGACAGGTAATGTTCACTCGACGATCCAATATAAAAATACTTTTCCTTCTTTTCATCTCAGTACACATTTAAACGTAAAATTAAAGACTTCACTGCGCAAGATGATGTACAGTGGTACCTTCCATTGAAAAAAAGGAAGACGTAGAGTGGTGTACTTTTCTTTATCGGAGAGGATGCAATTTCCGGGGTCAGTTTCTTGACTTTTCTGATATAGAGACGGCTTCTTTGACTGGATGAATTGCATGATTTGAACTAATTTGTTCTATGAGTCTTGGTCACGAAAGCCAATACAGTATATGCCATACATTCATAAAGCATCTCAAAACTGATTTCAATGCTCCCTTCTTGGCACCGTTTCTCAGCTTCAAAACGCGCCTTGAAATCAGTGCATGCGATGACAAAACCAAAAGCAAAAAAAATTGTAATATGTAAACAGATAAGTTAGTAAAAAAAAGAAAAAAAAAAAGGATATTGGAGATGTCTTCGGAAGAAAGCTAAGAAATCCTTTGGGAAGATTAGCACAATTCTGGATGCTCTGCAGACTACTTATAATACGTACTATTGTTCACTAGACAACGATTAACGTTCAGTCTTTTACTAGGACAGTAGTATTATACCCATATAGGTTTAACTGAGGTATTGTTAGTTACATTCACTGCAGAGCTCTGTAGTTGGAACGTCAGATCGGTTGCAGGAAGGTTTTCCGGGCTCCTCTTCCTGCCTGACCTACGATCAGGTGTTTTTTTTTTCCTTTAAAAAGCGAGGAAAAAAGAACTGCCCCACAAAAGACATATAGAGGTCAGATATAGGGAAAGCACCGTAGGCTACTTCCTGCTTAGCTGGAACGTCTTGAGCGCCAGGTCGAGGGGTCTCGTGACTGACTGAAGTAAAAGCTAGGACTAATTCATGCCGGAGACATGAATCATTTTTCTATGCCTTCCTCGAGGCGTTCCGTTAATCTGTACTTTAGTTGTTTTCAAAACAAATCATCGAGGCACTTTTGTTGTGAACAAAAAGTAGCAAAAAGTCCGTGTACAATGCCACATACAATTGAAAACTGGTTATTCAAATGAAACCAAAAAGTAGAGATACGGAAAGTCAAGGTTGAGTTGCAACATTCTACAAAAGGCCTTTATTAAAATTAATTTCCAAACCATCACCTGTAGATGACAAACGTCAAAGGCACTTTTTTCTTTTATCTAAAGACAGCGCGGATTTTCATTGGTTAAACGAAAATTATACTTGTTAGAAATTTCATTTTGGCCGATATTAGGATTTTCAATTAGAAATTCGTTAATCCATTCTTTTGAAGGAGGAATAAAAAGGTGCTAAAATGTTTATCATTTTCAGGCACAACAAAAGCTAATAGTCCATGACTTATCGCAAATGATAATTTTTTGTTAGACAGCTGAATCTTTGTTCTATTTTTCCTTAGACTATTCATCGACGAAAAATTGGAGTGCTGACTGCTCGACTGTTGTTGTTCCTAAATACGAACACAGAATTCAAATTAACTTACTTCTTAGGAAGGAGAAAGCGGAATAAAGAGGAAAACGGATTGATACAGGAAATCAATCACGATTAGACTGAGTGTAAGTATACGTATTTTCGCCTTAACTTGAAGTTAAACACTACAGATACATTTAGCTGGGACTTAAATCACTGCGTTTTCAGGAATGTGTGCAGTAAGATAAAGCCAGGATGAAATCCAGTGCGGTTTATTTTACAAAATTGGTTTATTGAACGCCTAAACTTACCTCAGAGCCTTTAACTCATGAGAAATTTGGGGATAAAGAGAAAATCCGTCTCGTAATCTATCAGGATAAACACTGCGGCGTAAAGACATGGTGTTCGCATACCGGCAATATTAACATTGGGTAAAATTCCATTTATTGCGGAGGCGATACCGGCTATCTTATACAAGAACGTTTAATAACTAAACCATCTCTCAGTTGGGATTAAAGGTTACGTGCTACGCGAATATCCCTTTTTCAAGATTTAAACAGTCCAAACCACCGATTGAGGAATGTTTATCGTTTGTCGAGGAACGCACTGCGCAATAATTTTCTAGTCATGATCCAAACGTGAGAGGAGGTGTCTCACCGTGCAATTACTTAAGAAAAAAAGGCGCTGTTAATTTCTTTTGTCCTCAATTAGACGTGTGCACTTGTATTTATCCTGAAGAAGTTTAATTCATTTTTTTGTAAAATTATAACTTGCAATGATGATAAAGCCACAAAACCAAGATTTCTTTTAGACGCAAACAATGTTCATTTTACTCGCTTGTAAAAAATGTTAAATTGTAAAAAAAAAATCGTTCAGCCTTAAATTTCCTTTGCTTTTCTGTTCTTAAATACTGAATTATAACAACTTCAAATCTAAAAGTTGAAAACGGAATATAACTATTGAAAACTGGTGTACTTTTATGGCCCTTTTTTTTTAACGCGATACGTGCCCAGAATTTCTTGGCGTTTAAGAAACATAAGCATTGAAAAAACAAACATTAGTATTGAAAATTACCTTGGGCAGGTAAAACCTCAAAGAACAGTAAAAAACATCGAATTTAGTTTTTTTCCTTTTTAATCAATGCTAAATCATAAAAGTGCATGAGAACAAAAGGTCGACTTTCATTAACAGTAAAAAAATGCACCATTTTGGAGAAGAGTCTAACTGAGAATTTGTGATGACGTTAACTGGCAATTACTGAGTGAAAAAAGCAAAGATTTTGAGTGTTGCTTTTGGTACTTTGCAAATGCTCTAGTTAAATTGAACTTATTTAATTTGATGACCAGGAAACATCTTGGTGACAGTGTTCAAATAAAGGAAGGCAAAACTGGTTACGTTTGCTATTAATGTTGCAGTCCGACAGGCACGATTGTTAGGGGGAAAATGTAGATTTCACTGGGTTTTCAATTTATTTCATAGCACATGGACTACAAAATTATAAAATAGGATTTCAACTGTTTTGAATAAGTTTTTATTTAAGTCTGTGCAAAGAGGAATCTTT
>OZ037776.1:51096615-51129115 GCA_964035525.1 Porites cylindrica | reverse complement strand
CGACAAACGGGTTCTCTATTCAAATAATCAATTCATGAATGGAATCTTAACCTGGTTTGACTCCAATTCCTCCTTCAGAAACCTGAGAATTATTCACAGGACAAAATCAACGAGCTTTTACCCTTTTATCAGTAAATTCTTTATCATTTGTAGCTGTTAAATAAAGGTACGGCAGCTCCAGCTAGCAGTATTTCATCGCAAAAAAAAAAACCTTTAAAAATTTTTTGTAGGAAGCGTCATCTGAACGTACGTAAAAATTTTCTTTTCCCTAAAATTGATTTCGACAGAGGCATAATTCCCGCAAAACTTTGATTCCCGTGCCGTAAACGCTGATTGGCTAATAACATGACGGGTCAAGCAAACGTTAGATTATGTAAATTAGGGGGCGGTTGATGGCTTGTTCAATGAATGTATCAGGCGTTATTTTTTTCTCTCTTGAACCAAAGAAGCAAAGAAGTAAAAAAATAAAAAAAATAACGCCTGATCTCAGGTTACTGGATAACTAGACCTTTCGCCTGTTCAAATACCAAGCGTTCGTAGTCTTTAGTTTTGACATTTTTGGGAATCCTGAGCAAAGGAAACTCGAATTCTTTTACACAACTTTCTTTGTAGGTTTCCTAAATTCACTTGCTTGATTTAGTTTAACATATGAACTTTAAAACTGAATTTATCCAGATTTGTTTTCGGTGTTCAGCTGATTTTATTCAGCCTTTTTTCCATTTGTTTTGTGATGTTGTAATAAGTTGATCGGTTAGTATAAATAGAGCACTGTTATTCCTGTTTTTCGTTTTACATTGCGGATTTACTTGACTGTATGACTTGCATTCACGAACTGAAGATTAAACTGTTGAAGTCCAAGTTTGAGTCCTGTCCTGTTTCCAGTTGTAGCAGATCCTAGTACCTTGGAATAGTGACGAGTTCCTTTCCCGCTAGCCAAGCGAGTTGCAGAGTTAGTTTTCCCCTTGTTGTTCTTACGCCGAAGTCGCTCGAGTTCTCTTAACCCTTATTTCCCCGATTTGTGCTTCGACGGGCAAAACCTATCGTCACAACGTCCCGTAAAGAGATCTCGCCCACAAACCTGAGCAAAATTATCCCAAGTGCGTGGTGTGGGAGTGACAGGTTAACGTTAACCAAAACTAACAGATATAACTTTAAAAAAAAGGTTCTAACAGTAAGATTCTCGGCTTTTGGCGCTGCTAGATTGTCCTGTATCATTGAACCGAAGGGCCTGACAAAACGAAACGATTTTAAAATAAAAATCTGATCGCTCAATTTCAATTCAGTCGTAAAAGGTAAACTTCCGCCCGGTCTTGTGATCTTCCGAAAGACATTTATTAAAAAATAAATCTTTTTAAACCAAGATAAAGTGGCCTCTCGGAAAAGAATTTAATTCCCAAGTTCTTCCAAGCATAGCCCCTTCAAATATACGTAAATAGCGTGTAAATAACAAATTTTAAAACATTCAGGTAAAATAAATTAACATTCACATTCAGGAAACGTGTTGCAAAAAGAGGCTGAAGTTGGCACTGCTTGTTTTAAAAATCTGACAAAATAGAATGAAAATCAAGAAAATAAAAACACTGAAAACTTATTTTGATTTATCATGTGACATGATCTTTCATACAATAATATCCAGGTCATGAAAATTAAATATAGCCAATAAAATGATGTCTAAGTACTAATATAAGCTGGAATCATGCGCCTTTATGACATGTCTTCTACGAAGTATTTTGTAACCACTAAAAGCATTTATAGATCTGAAGACGATATCAGCGAAAGGAATATATTTCTCGCCTGATTAGTTTCCTGAAAGTGTGAATTTTATTTTGTCTCACACTAAAAAATATTTACTTTGCAAATTTTGCAAAGGAAAAAGGTGTCACTGATGTGGATTCTATTGGATAAAAAGTATACCACCTTTTAGTGACGACCACCTCACTCTTAATAACCAGGCGTTTAGAAAACTTACTAGTGCAAATATATAGGCACGCTAAACATAAGTGAAATATTCAGTATGGGGCTTTGCCTATATTTTCAGTGTCTGATCGACAATCCAAATCTCAACGCTAGTTCACGTTGTTAACTCGAAGGAGCTTAGCCATTCTAAGCCACTTTTTACTTTTCTCTTTTTACAGGTGGACTATCATCTTCAGCTCCAAACTGTTGTAAGTCTCCGGCAGCGCCTCTCTGTAAGGATTGTTGATTATCATGCCCAACACTTCAAATGTTTCGCTCAGTGCGCTGCTGTGCAATGCATCTTGTCAAGACAATTCATCAGACAATGAACCAGAACAGACAGAAGAAAATCCAGCTCAGGTTCTTTCTACATTGATGATTGTGTTGTTAACCATCGCCGGTCTACTGATCATTGCAATCAATGGCCTGGTGATCTACTTAATCTACGTTAAGAAAGCTCTTCGGTCGCCAACAAATTTGTTTCTCACTTCTCTGGCATTTTTGGACTTCACTACAGGATTAGTGGGAGTCCCTCTTGTTGTACATTGCCTGGCTAAGGAAGTTCTATCAGTGTGCGTTTTTTCGACGATCTTCATTCGATTCGCTGCTATTTCGTCAGTTTGCCATATCATTCTCATAGCTTTTGATCGTTATATCGCCATAGTGCATCCCTTGCAACATGGCTCCCTTGTAACAAAATGGCGAGCAGCTAGTGCTATTTTATTTGTGTGGCTGATGTCATTTGGAGCGTCTATTATTCAGCTGTCGTGGTACACTCTGGATGAGAATACTTTGAAGGAATATGCCGAGGAAACAGCAACTTCCGATTTGAAGTACATAAAAGCTTGCATCGTGGTGTTTTTCGCAATTCCTCTGTTGATGATATGCTACATGTACGGGCACATATTTTACATTTCATTTAAGAGTATGAAAACTGACCGCGTCCGAAAAAGTTCCTTGCGGCAGCCAAACCGACCTCTTCTTCACGAATGGCGAGGCCGCAGTGTTTTGCTGATCATGGTTGTGATATTCGCTGGGTGTTGGTTGCCATTTTTTTTGGCCATGTTACAGGACCACAAGCCATCCCTGGAGTTCTCTCTGCGTTCAGTCTGGGTGCAGCGTTTGCTTGTGGCCCTGACGTTCGTACCACCGCTGTTAAATCCCCTCTTATGCACGTTGGCCAAGAAGGATTTCCGTCGCTCATTAATGGAAGTGGCCTTCAGAGAGAGGCTTCTTCGACAGCGTGAGGAAAGAGCATATTTTCAAAAATCAAGTGTGAACAATGTGTGATTTCGATGGACCCTGTTAAGCACAGAAAATTTGTTTACGTCATGCAACAAGTCACTTATTAGTATTTTTAAATTATTCATCTTCAAGTTAAATTAATACTGATTTAAAATGTTTCTACAGTTGTTATTTTAACAGGATTTAATGGATCGGAAACCATTTCTGGAATTGCACACATTTTAGGCATCCTATAGAGAATGAACAGTTACTAAAGAAGAATGATCAGCAACAAGAGTTTGCATTGTTTGTCCGCTACGAATTTAAGGTTCATGTCTCTGCAACTTCATTAAGTTTGCAGTTTCTACAAAAGGATTAATTTACAACACCTAGAGACAAGATCTCTTTAAGATTTTCTTGTAATCTCTTGTGCAAGTAGAAGCAGCATCACGAACTATGATGTGAGTTTTTCTTCACCGCTAGAAGAACGTTAAAAAATCATTCTTATCCTCTCATGATCTAACATTCTGAGCATTTTTTTTCTCATAATTATAATAACACATTGATGACAAACGTACCCTACCCATGCACGACAGAGTAGTGTCGACAACAAACCTAGTTGAACTTGAAATACTACAATTCACACTTAAGATAAAAATGTACCATAAAATTCCCAAAATAAGCCCCTCCAAATATAAGCCCCCCAAACCGGACCAACCCTGAGGCGTCTTGATCAATAGGTTGAATAAATTACGAAATAGTCGATATTGACTCAACAATGAGTTCAACAAGTCTGTGATAAAAAAAGAAAGAAGTATAACATAGAATATTGGCGGCCAGAGGTAAAGTCATATTTCGGACCAACCATGAGGCGTCTTTATCGTGCTCTAAATTGTACGTTAAGACACGACGAGGGATTGCACGGCGTTTCAGAATAGTTTCACTTTATTGAGAAAAGCTTTCCCGTGACAGTTTTAGCACTCAGTTACGCTCTCCAAACTAGCCTTAATATCAGACCTGCCTTAGCTTTGACCGAAGAGCAGATTTTAATGACAGGTCAAAGCGGTGAAGGGTTGCTGTTTTCCCTTTTCGCTTTCTCTCCCCCAACCCCCCCCCCCACCCCCCCCCCCCCCCCCAGAAACGCCTGATACTCAGGCTACTCCAAACTGATAGCCAAGGTCTTCCCTCGAGTATCTTTCCATAGTCTTCTATAGTGGCTATTTCTAAGCTTTCTAGTTTTGGCAGCTAGTCTGTAAGGACTATAATTTTTCTTTAAAAAAAGGGAAGGTTGAAGTCATCAAATCCTTCTTAATAACCTGGTGCTTATGACTAGTTATAAGTACGCTATATGCAATATACCTTCCTATCAAGGAGATTTCCGAGTAAAAGAACCTGCTAAAGATTTTCCGACAAAATTGGTACACTGTTGCAACAAGTCAAAAGATGAAAAAAAGTAATAAAATGAGGGAGTCACCGTGCTCCTTTCCACGGCACGATGCTCACGCTCAAGACTCTTTACACGGTTTAGGCTCCTTATAAATCACCACGTGCAGCTCACATCTAGACCCAACTACGTTCGACGTTTCCCAAGAAACCTAAGATATCGCATGTGGTGTCCGCTGACTTATTATATTATCCACCCTTGTATGGACCAGAAAATGCTACAGCTCTATACAGGCGGTTTAGAGTGTCTGCGATGCAGGCTACGTTTTTAAGTTAGCCCTCCAAGGAAGGCTTTTTTATTAATTTGGCTGGCTGCGCACTGTTCGACTCAATAAGGCTCAATCCTTACACCATGTCTCATCATCAGTTCAGTTATTTCTACTACTGTAGACAGACAACTAAAAGAATTTACAAGAAATATATTTATAAATAAACAATACATACAGTATTGGGACACCAAAAATACTGGAAATAAAAAGCTAAACTAGTTGGGTGTCCGTAATTATAATACTCAGTGAAAATGTGAAACCTCAGGAAAGAGGCACAACAAATATATTGGTACACATAAATGTCAAAAACTTGGTACAAAAGTAAATGTACAGAACAAAACAAAATATCAGTACAGATTAATAGAGACTAATGAAATGCAAAGTTATTTCTTTCCAATTTAATTAGATTACCCAACAACTAGCCATAAATTGCTACCAATTTTTTTTCTCGATGATAGGAAGCAAAGTTATTACTCAGGTGGGTACAGCTGCAGGAAGTGCGAACTGCCATCATTCTTTCTGTTGTTTTCAGCGACGACAGAGGCGAGTTTCACGTGGAAGGTGAGAGAAATGCAGCAAATGAAAAATACGATTTTAAGGAATATAAATCGAGATATCATAATTAGGACGCAGTCTGATAAATGCAGAGTTTCAAGATTTAGCAAAAGTTTAAAGTCCCTCTGCAGCCGAGAACACACGACTTGGAAAATACTGCCAGGGGGACAAACGCTCTTGGAATTCAGACTGAGCCAGCTAAAAATTGACCAAGGTCGTCACTGTCAGACAGGGCGCAGCTGCTCAGCTGTTTTGGCGGAATATTTTTACAGGCGTTGCGAAAAGGAAATAGCCAAATTCTTGGCTCTAAAGAACGTAGCAAGAGGATAGAGCTTAAAAAGAGAGCAACTGAGGTCTTCGGAGGATAACAGCCTCCTTGATCTGCGTAGTCAGTGCCTCATATCATACTCAGCCTCATTCAACATTTTATTGTTAACGCTATATGTGTGCTTTTACTTGGAGCATCACATGAGCAACGATTGTTAAAACTAACGAAGACCCCGACAGCAACAAGAAGGGCAAAAAAGCAATAAGTTTTGGTGACATTTCTTTGCCGTCACTGCACGACTACGACAGTGTTTTTTATTGAGGACGCAAACACCCGACGACGACTTTCTTCACTTTCTAAACTTCCCCAAGAATTCAGCTTAAGGGAAATTCACCTTAATTTGACATTTTAAACGAGTCTAAATAGTCGCGATGAATTTTGAGGAAAACGCCATTTTACAAGTGGGGTTTTCGCTGCCGTCGCAGTCATCGTTGGTGAAGCCTCTTTTTAAAAAGTTACTGCCTCTGTGTTATCGACTCAAAAGAAAAAAAAAACACCAAAGAACATAAAACTAAAAGGCATAATAAAAAAGACACAAAGAAAATGAAGCTTTACTTTGGAAATTGCCATTTAAAATGGTCAATAAATTTGTGACTCCAGAATTTTTCACAACAGTGCCATAAAAATAGAAACCTTTTCATTCGTCACAAATAAGAACACCTCATTAGCGTTGTGAGGTTAATTTTTTTTCCTGTCTGGAAAGATGAATCCATCTAAAAATAAATGCACACAGCGCCTGCCAAAGGAATAGATCTTCACGGCGACGCCACCTTAGCTTGATCGTTTTAATTCCTGTAAACCACAATTTATGCAAAATGTGACCTTTTTATCGTCCATTTAAACTCATTTACTTTCATAGTTATGGGTTACAATCAAATCAAATCAAAGAAAAATTTAAATAAAAATGCAGCAAATTCAGATTAAAGGCTAGTTTGATTTCAAGCTATAAAGACAACAAATTAAAAAGAAAATAAGACCAAAAACTGATAAAAATCCTAAAACTTCATGTGCGATGACATAGCACAAACAACGGGAGTATTTTTTTATGGATCGTATCTTAGGAGCGTGTTTATCCCGATGTTTACAAACATTCCCAAACAAGGAACTCCTTCGTGTGACGTATGAATAGGGTGTCTCTTGTGACGATGCAGTCTTGTCATAACTGTGTCATGAAAAATTCTTTTGATAGCTATAATTTTTAGCTGCCTGTTTATGTTGAATTATAAATTAAAATAGTTCCTAGTGGGTATGAGAAAAATATTAGGCACACAATTTTTTCTTTTGTATGAGGCAAAAATAACAATGAATCAGTGCTATCATCGTTGTTCGTTTTGTCACGCACTACTGTACTTCACGAGGATTACATACACGAAAGGGCGAAATGGGCCTGCTGGCTCGGCACAGATGCAAGAATACCTTAATTTCTCTTACTGTACAAACAGTGGTTCACTCAAGAGTTACGGTAGAAGACCATTTAAGGGTTTAAGAGAGAGAACTTTTTTTTCCAAAGCAAAATTTTGCTTAGTCACTGTGACAAAAGGAAGGTATTATTAAGTATGTAAATTAGAAGTTTGCGTGCACTTGGCAGACTATATAAGAAGGCGCCGGTTGTTAACAAGAGTATTATCAGCATCGCTGTTCGCTGATTCTTCCAAACATGCTTAAAACTTTGATTATCTTGCTGCTGGCTCCACTGGTTTCGGCAAAGCTCAGTTGGCGATTGATTTCCGCGAATAACGAATCCGTCCAATTTCCAGCCCCGAGGAGGGATTCATCGATCGGTTTCCATCGAGCCACAAACAGACTGGTCATATTTGGAGGCAAGGGTAGCAGCATTTTCGGCGACACTTGGCTCTACAATTTAACTTCAGGGACGTGGATGAAAGTGAATGCCACAATAGATAGCCAAGGGGTCTCCATTCCTGACAGGCGTTTTAGCATGGTGTACGGCGCTACTGGAGACTATTTTTACATCTCGACTGGTGAATATACCGGACCACCAAGAACATTTTTCAACGACATCTTGCGGTTCTCGTTTTTAAATAGAACATGGGAACGACTTGGCGAAAACTCCGAAATCAAACCACAAGAACGTTATGGATCGGCTGGGGGAATATTTGACGACGGAAGTGGCACCAATGGTTTTTACGTTACTCATGGATTTTCGGGAACACGGTACTCTAACACACTCAAGTTCGACTTTGAGAAAGACGAGTGGGAGGAAAAATTTGGTGGCACAAATAACTATAACCCCAATTATCCACACGCTCGCTGCCTACACGCCGGAACGATGACCAAACCAGATGAGCTAGTTATGTATGGGGGCTGTTTAGGGTAAGCAATGTACAATATTTTGATGCATGTAAACATTACATTAACGGTGCTCCAAATAACATGCCAGAGCGATGGGTCTGACACCAATTGAACCAATCAAGGCAAAATGATTCGTGCGACATGTTTTGATCGAAAGAAAATTTCCAACTGGATCGAAGTCCTCCATTTATCATTTTTGCTTTTACCCACTGATTGATTACTTCTTATTGAAGTAGGTTTGGACACGAAAACTTTTAAAGGCCAATCGGTCGAAAAGGGTGAACACTTTTTTCCATACTAAGCCTTTTCCGGAAAATGTAAGGGTTCCATTTACACTTCCACTCAAGTTTGGAAATTTTGGTATTACGGTAGGCTCACACTGTATTCCTACGCACAGGACCCTGGTTAGGCCTTGTAAGGGTAAGTTATGACAAAGGTTGTGGACTTAAAACAACGACTTGAGGAACATGTAGTGGCAACAAAGGATACAAGAGAAAGATTACAAATTTGACAGTAAAGAAATCAATATTTTAAAACCAACAGAGGTGTGTTTTCCTTTGTCATATGTCATATAAAGACAAAAAAAATCAGACCCAACTCTCTGTCAGATAGACACCTTTGCCGGGGGACTGGCACCTATATATCCATCGTAGAGACATGTCCATCTTCTACAGGGTCAACTAAAAGCAGTAAAGAAAGGCAGAGACCAACTCTAAGTGTCTGGTTTAGTCAAGTGTCCATCTTTTAGAGGGTCAACTAAAAAGGAAGGGACCAACTCTAGGTGTGTGTTTTGTAAAGGGGACCAGCTGTAGGTGTTTGCTTTAGCGCGTTAACTCAAAGGAGAAAAGAAAGGCAGGGCCAACTTTTGGTGTCCACCTTAGAGAGATGTCTGTCCTACAGGTAGCCATATAAAAGGATTTAAAAAAGGCAAGGACCAACTCTAGGTATCTAATTTAGTAAGGTCCGACAGTCTGTCTTTCAGAGGTGTTTGTGAGGGAGAGTTGACCGTACAGTGTACCTCACTCACAAGGCCTTCTTGGTGGTAGATATATCAGTCTTAACCTTTGCCAAATTTTAACAAAGTTAATGTATATTTTTAATTAATTTTCAGTGGAGGAATGACAGGAGGGCCATGTCCATCAAAAGATAACTGGAAATTTGATGCCACCACAAAGAAATGGACTCGCCTGGAAGAATGTTCAACTCCCAGGGTTTATCCTTCCATGGCTATGCTTCCACCACTAAATGGCACTGTGCGAAGAGCAGTGTTGTATGGGGGTAATGAAAAGACAAGGTCTGTGTTAGGGGTGAGTGTAACTAAGCAAATAATACGAACAAACATCTCCCGCAACAGAAAGTATCAGAAACTGTGGTCTTTTTAAAAAGGGAAATAATGAATTAGTGGTAACACATCTGCTATAATACAGTTGAACCTCTCCACAATGGCCATCTTGGGGACAGAAGAAAATGGCCATTGTAGAGAGGTTGCTGTTGTCGAGAGGTTTAAACAAGAGTCAATGCATGGACTGTCTGCCAAAAAAGTGGCCATTATGGAGAGGTTACTGTTGTTGAGAGGTTTAAACAAGAGTCAATGCATGGACTGTCTGCCAAAAAAGTGGCCATTGTAGAGAGGTGGCTGGTAGAGGATGTTTGACTGTAATACGGTCTTTTTTCTGCCACCCTGGCCTCAGACAATCTAATTTTGTTCTCCTAGTAACTTGTTCCTTTGGTGTCTGAGACATCTGCATCTTTGTGGCCTGGCCGGGCATTTACTGTAATAATGCATTTAACTCGTTTGTCTTATATGATTACACTTACATGCCTATCTTTTTTTCTTCACAGACCCCAAGATATGCCGCTGATGAAATAGCTGTTTTTAACCCGGACACTAATGAGTGGCAAAGAAAAAAAGTACAGGTACAGTAAAGTGAGATTAATATTATAATATGTAAAATGCAGGAATGAAATTAAGTGAAAGAATGATCTTTGTGGCTTTAATTAATGCCATTGCTAAAAGAAGACTGAAAAGTTAGGACTTCACACCTGCAGAAACTCAACAGGGTTAAATTCTAAAATAAAGTCTTAAAGTTTTAAATAAAGTCTCCAATTTTTAAGGCTGATTTTTCACCCTTGATAAAATTGATATGGATTCACACACAAAAAAAATTTATTGGCAAATATTTAATAAAATTATGATAAGGAGTGATGGCTGCCGTAAGTGCAAGTTGTTCATGTATTGTTAGGTACATTTCTATTTCCAAAAGTAAAAGTCATTAACTGAGTTCCTTTACAGGGCACTCCCCCACCAAAGCGAGCTGGCCATGTAATGGTAACAACTGACCAAGGGATAATAATGTTTGGTGGAGAAGGCTTAAAGTGAGTACCACGTCATTGTTTTTGACAGTTTACCCTGTAACAGCTTCCCCTTTCCAGACATCTCACCTCTGATGGAGTGCTGACCTCAAAAAACACTGCACTTCTAACTACTTTAATATAGAGACTGATATATATATATATATATATATATATATTATAATATATATTATATAGACACCAGTGTTTTACTGGAAAATATACCACTCGTAAAATTCATATATATATATTTACCAATTATTGAATGAGGCTGAGTAGGATATGAGGTATTCTGCAGATCAAGGAGGGTGTTATCCACCCAGGCCGAAGGCCGAGGTGGATAATATTCTCCGAGATCTGCAGAATTCTCATATCCTACGAAAGCCGAATTCAATAATTGTTTTACTACTGATTCAAATAAAAACTAAAACATGCTAACTTCGGTCAATGTTAGTTCATGCATATTGATAATGCATCTTTACTGGGAAGTTTAAGAGATTAAGGTCTGCACAGGTCTGCAAATATACTCCAAATAGCAGATATTGTCTGTTGAGTTGTCTTCTTGCTGTTCTTGTGATATTTTTAGACAAATTATATTTTGCCTTGAAATGAGTGAAATGTTCCATGACAGTTCCGCCATTTTGTTCTACATGTAACTACCAAAACAACTCAACCTCGTCCCCAGGTTTTCTTGGTCAACAGGTCAATAACCTGCAACCAGGCTGCACTTTTGATGTCATTTTCACGTCATCCATTCAATATGACAAAATACTTTCCAAACTTGATCAACAGCAGCTGGTTATAGTGAATTATGTTTGTGGTTTTAACCAATCAGAAGTGGGGAAATATTTTGAATGAATAATAAGGTAAATTATTCACGTCATTGATATCTGTACCCTTTTTCCACTTTAGGAAAGAAATAAAAAAAAATCAGATAACTCACATCTTTGGTGCAAGGGCCTTCTTGTTGGAAGTATCATTTCATTTGCACAAACATACCTGTGAGAAACCATAAATGTTTGAGGCAATCAGTGTAATTGGTTGTAGCTAAGAAATCTCAAAATTGAATGTAAAAAAAATATCTGTGTAAAATTTGTTTTTGTTGTCCACGGTCTCAAACATTAAAAGTTGCACCTTACACAGAGAGGCCAGGCTCTTATATAAACAGCCTCCTCACTGGCAAAAGCAGTGTATTTCCATGTACATGTATTTTGTTCAGCTTTCTAAATAATTTTGCCATCAAGTGGACTGTTCAGATCTGCCTGGGTTTTTTGTGATTGTGAGAGTAACAGTTAACTAAAAGCCTGACAAAATTGAATTAGAATTCTAAAAATAAGTAAGAAGATTGAAATAATTTTCTCCTTTCGCTACTTCCTTTAATAGAGTCTCTACAAAGTTTTAATGCAACAACATCCTTTAAAGCCCAAAATCCACATAAAAATTCTCAAGACTTCATTAATATTCTCCTTACCTTTTCTGTTAAATATTATACAACTGTCTCCCAAAGGGGAGGTGAATAGTGGTGGAAATATTCTGCGCCACAAAGTGTCGAGGTATATATCTAGCGCTGTTCACCAACCCTGAAAGGGATCTAGTTGTTTTAGTATTAACCAAATCAGTTGGATAAAGATCAAAAAGGAACTTTTTGTAAATAAAAGACGTCACTTAGGTAGAATATGTTTACATTTCAATGGACAGTGTTTTGGGATCATTTTTTCTGATTTTGTTACAAATTCAGTAATCACTGACAAGCCAAATTTTGTCTCTTTTTTGGTATTAATTTTTTGTTGGTACAGCTGCTTCATTTACCACTAAAACTTCATCTTTCGAAACCGTCACAAAATGAGAAGCCTTATGGTTTTGAATCCTGTTCCAAAACGGTGAATATCCAAGGATATTCCAAGTTACAGGAGCCAATCAGAATGCATGAAAATCTCTGTCCACTGATTTGGTGAATACTAATTGTTAATATTTTTTAGGAGAAAATTTATGTTGGTCACTCTTGGGACTGAAAGGGTTAAAATCCTTACATCATCATCATCATCACCATCATCATCATCATCATCATCATCATCATCATCATAATAACAACACTAATTTAAGATTACACATTGGGGTTACAATAATCGTTAGTTGAAAGCCCTGGAAAAAATCTGATGTCAAACAGTACGATTAATTTTATTAAGATCAAGGTGAAGCATAACACCAAGTTTAAATACTAATTCTATGTTCAGATTGCCCTATGTAAGGGAATCCAAGACAGTCTTGGACTCTGGATTCCATGTCATGGATTCTGGATTTCAGGTACTGGATTGTGGATTCTTTGTCAGTGGATCTTGGATTCCAGATTCCAATGGGTGGTGGGATCTGGATTCCTTGAGCTGTACTCCAGATGCCAAAGCCTAGTTTTCTAGATTACACAAGATTCCGGACTGTACTAGCAAAAATCTCCCGGATTCCGGAATCCGAATTCCCTTGCATAGGGAGATTCAGAGTAAACAAAAGGTCACCAGCAGTAAGCTTATGTTAGAGACTTTTAGATTCGAGGACGAGAACCACTATGAGTACGAGATTTGATTTAAAGTTTTTTCGCGTATTGTCAAAAAAATGGACACCCCAGAAATCTTTATTGTACTTTTTTCACCAGAGAAGTTAGCACTGTTATCGTTATTGAAGGAGGTTGAGCCCTCTCCAGATTGCAAAATGCTAAAACTCCTTAACAGTTGATAAGTACTGTTGTTCCCGCCTCTACGACACTCTCGCTAAAACTCGTAGTAGAATGACGACGGCTACCACGTTTTCCCGCCAAAATGACGCTGCCTCACAAGCGAGCATTACTTACTATTGAGAAAATCTCGTACTCGTACATGTAGTCGTTCTCGTCTTAGAATCTAAAGGTCTCTAATTTGCCACCTCCCCGCCTGCGCGCACAGTGGGAATGCATGTATTTACATATTAAGTGACTCTGAATTACCAACCATTTGCAGTGGTGAAGGTAGACTTAATGACCTCTGGCTATTGGAAGGCTTTGCATCAGTTGCTGATGAAAATGAATCCGCTGGCGGATGCGGTTCTGCGGACTTTAATCTCATCGCTCTTCATGGTCTCTTTATGTTCCTGGGCTGGGGTGCATTTCTCCAAGCAGGGGCCTTCATAGCGCGTTACTTTCGACACAAGGATCCTTGGTGGTTTAAGATGCATCGTGCCATTCAGGTATTGTGATAAAACTCTTTCATAAATGATAAAAAACATTGGTTTGCAGCGCAGCTAAACTTCTTCTTCTCTGCACAGTAAACTGTGCTCTTGTGTTCTGATTGCACAGAGTACCGAGTGGCCGGCGGCGAGACCGCAAGCCTTGAGAAATGAGGGCGCAATTCCGATCTTCCCTCTTCCCGCCAGAATTTTGTTTAACTGATCTTAGGTAGATTTCAATTGCGCCCAAACACAAAAACTCTCAACCATATGCCTGCCAACTCTCACGCCTTAGGCGTGAGTCTCACGCCTGCGGGTTGAAAACTTCGATCTCACGCCCGCTCACGCCTGCGGACCAATTTCTCACGCCTGATTGAAAAATGTGAGTTGTTGCCGTCTTGCTTGACACAATTTCCAAAAATATGTTAACTAAGACCCGGCCATGTAAGGAACGAAAACCATGTGTAAAATGAATAAATGACAATACCTTCCTTGCGATCTCTGATTTTGTGGATAAGCGTTTTCTCGATAACTTCGCCTTCGGCAGACTTCGGACGTCTTCGGCAATCTTCGGAAATGATAGTGTCGTTTTCAAAAATCCCAGCACTCCCAGGATAAAAATCTCACGCCTACATCTCAGAAAAGTTGGCAGGTATACAACCAGTAGAATTTCAGCAACGATGGAAGAGATCCGCAAAGTTTTAAATGAATTTACTTTACTTTATTTAAGAACCAAGAGCAATGTACCTTTATAAAATCAAATTTCAACTTGTGCGGCGGTTTCCTGCCTATCCTATTTCTTTTACCGACAAATTTTAAAAAATTATTGGATGAGGTTTTTGTGATATCCGGAATAATCAAGGTCGAGGTAAGTATTATCTGCCGAAGCCGAAGGCTGAGGCTGATAACACTAACCGAGATTATACTTTATCTTCAAGTAATTTCTCAATTTCTTGCTTGGTCGATGAAGCGAATCGAGAAGCCATTCTTACTTCGCTGTCCGCGAACTTGACATTGCTGTCCGTGCACTTGACATTGCTCTTGGAAATCATGCACTGCGCGCGCAACCTATAGATTATTCACTAATCCCCTTGCGATCGCGGTAAAATAGTCGTCTGCCCTCTTTGTTTTCATTCGCGTACTCGAAGGTCTCTGAAAATGGAGTGTCTGTGAACAGGCTAGGAGATTTCAGGTTATGGTGATGATGATGATGAGGGAGATCTTTTAGAAAGAAAGTGAAAAAGATACACCGTAAACCTCCGCTTATATGCCCTGGGCTTGTACAACTTCGTAAGGGTTTTAAAGAGGGGTTAAAAACGGGGGGGGGGGGGGGGGAATTGTATCTGGTGGGGCTAATAACCGGACTTGGTAAAATAAGCGTTTTTACGGAAAAAAGCTACATAGCCGTGCTGGCCAAAGTACTTCTTGAATTTACTCGTTCTTTTGAGATTTGAAGTTTCAAAACGCCGTATTTTTTGTTTACAGGTAGATGGGGCTATAACTGGGCGGGACCTTTTAAGTGTGTGTGTTTGTTGTGTGTGTGTGTGTGTGTGTGTGTGTGGGGGGGGGGGGGGGTGGTGTTGCTCTTAAGCGGAAGTTTACGGTATTCAGTTAAAAGCTGGTTTCTGTATGGCACTCAAGCCGTGGTCGTTCCCAGGGTTCTCTCGGAACGAGCCTGGACTCAAGCCTGTTATTTAGATGGGGAAAAAGTATTATTATTTGATCTAAATGCGCATATTCTTTTCTGTATTTTTTTCAGGCTACTGGTCTCATTCTGGCCTTTCTAGGTTTTATCTGTGCAATTGTGTCTGTACCTTTTGATCATTTCAAGTTTGCTCACGGTGGACTTGGCCTTGTGATAATGATTATCGGTTTGGGTCAGCCTCTCAACGCTTTCTTGTAAGTTAGACCAGAATTGTCACTTTTTATTTAATAATTATTTCAAGCAAGCGGTTAAATATTAAAACGTATTTATAGGGTGGCTTGTTTTCTAAGGTTAAGACTAAATCTTGTATTTCCAAAGATTTTCGAGAATGAATTTTAATATTCCGTTAGATGATTTACTATGTTTTAATTTGTTTCGTCTTTAATTCCCCCCTGGAATAATTCAACACGCGAAACAGAAGTAGAGCCTTCCAGTGTGTAAACCAAGACCTAAAATTTCCATTATTTTGGTGATCAGGTCTTAAAATAATGAAAAAACAATCTGTGATCATGTTAAAGTGCTTGTTTTTTCTTTTGTTGTTCTTTTCCAAAACACTGATTTTATGGAAACCAATGAAAAAGTTAAAGTATAGAACGAAAATGATGTGAACAACTTCCTCTACCAGCTAGCTGACCGATTTTTTCGCAGTCAAACCCGTCTTTCAAAGATTAATTGCCACACTATTTGAATTGTCCGATGTTGACGAAACCGTCGAATGGAACCAATCAGGCCTCAGAGCATAGTCTTATTGACCCAGATAAGGTTAATCATAATTATGTTTAATTTTCCAACTGTTCTTTATTGCAGCCGCCCACACAAGCACCCCGATGGCACAAAGTCTACGGGTCGCGTTATCTGGGAACTTTTCCACAAGAATATTGGTCGCCTTGGTCTTATCCTGGCTCTGATCAACATCAGCCTTGGCCTTTTACTTGCTGTGACTCCTGTGGGAGTCTGGGCCACTTGGTTTGCTCTGTTAGGGCTCTTTATTATTTTGTACGTTGTGATGGAAATTCGTCTGTTTATGAACCAGGGCAAATCTAACACGGTGACTCTTCCGATGAAGTGAGGCTTTGAAGGAGAAGCCAAACAGGACTGTTAGAGTGGATTGACACTGTCGCTTAAGTTTTAGGTGCGTACTCGCGTAAAAATTAATGCGCATAAATAAAATAGGGGCAATGTATAAAAGGCGACGAGTGAACGAAAGTTGAGCGAGGATAAACTTTTACGTTTTACGCGCGACTTTCCATACATATCCTCTATTGTATTTACGCACGTAAATCTTACGTGAGAAATCTAGAGGTAATAACATTTCTTTTAATTTCGGAATGCAATCACTTGAACGGTCCAATCAACCGTGAATTAAAGTAACCAGTCCAGACTAAGGTATTCTTTTTTAAAACTAACAACAAGTTATAATAAGTAAAACGTTGACAGAAGCTGTTACAAAGTTTTTTGAAGGAAGAGGCAGTAGAGCCTAACCCATGTATATTTAGTTTCGTTAAACATTTCCAAACTGTTAGGGATATTATTCTCTTAATCGGTAATGCAGAGGTGAATATATGGCATTTGTGATTCATCTCCAGCACGATTTTCTGTACTCTGTTATTCGGTATACCTGTCTTTTTTGTGTATTATTTTTAATAAAACTCTACCCCTCATCGAAGTTTAATACTGTGACTGAAACACTGTTACTGCCCAAGACAAGGACTCCGCGAATATAAAGTTAAGAAAATCCGTTCCATCAGCAGTATTTTCAAAGAGTTGACCTTTAAAGAGACTTAAATACATCGGCCATGCAACTCTAGATGCACAGATTCAAGAAAAAAAAAATGCTCATTCTCTCTTAACAGATTTTAACTATGTGTAAGGCATTTTAGAGCAGGATAAAACGGTCTAACTTTGTGTATTATATATAGCAAAATGACTTGAGTTCAGCTTTTTTTTTAGTTTTACAATGACTTTTTTTGCACGATTTCAAAAGCTGCAGAGCTTTAATATTTAAGTTTTGCTAAAAAAAAAGCTTTCAACAACAACAACAACAACACTTTATTTCACCCCAGATTTTAACAGATTTTAACTATGTGTAAGGCATTTTAGAGCAGGATAAAACGGTCTAACTTTGTGTATTATATATAGCAAAATGACTTGAGTTCAGCTTTTTTTTTAGTTTTACAATGACTTTTTTTGTACGATTTCAAAAGCTGCAGAGCTTTAATATTTAAGTTTTGCTAAAAAAAAAGCTTACAACAACAACAACACTTTATTTCACCCCATAATATGCATAAAATAAAAATTCAGTGTAAAATAAAATAAAAATAAAATAAAAATTCAGTGTCTTTTTCAGTGTCTTTCGATTTGCTATCGGAAAAGACAATTATTTAAAGCTGGATATCCACTGCAGATATTTTCTAAAACAGTTATTTAGCTCCGTTTCGTTAGTGGTAGTGCTCAGTGAATATCCATCGCCATTTACCATTTCTTTGGATAGAAGTCATTTACATATATACGAACCCGCCATCTGTTTGCCTTGCGATTATACCATATGTTAAAGGCGACTTAACCGTGAAGTTTTCTGTTAGGAAAGTGTTCTGTGTGCTTCAATACTCTTTAGGTCCATTCAAAGTTCAAAAGACGTACAACCGAGAATAATATAACAACGTGAGTTATTCACTCGTCCTGTACACTTGTAATGTTAATAAAGTAAAGGAGCTTAGGTACTATTACGGCGACGGCTTCATCGCTGTTATTGAATTCCATTTCGTTCAGTTTGCCAACTGGCGAATTTTTCAAGAGTTGAATCAGGTTAAAGTATTGTATCTACTTGAAATTAGGAAGCTTCTCGTCGTAGTCGCTGCACGACTACGACGATGTGCAAATTCGCGTACTGAAAGTTATTGCTTTTGCCATTCTAGGTTCCGAAGCCGTCATAGTTGCTTAATTTTTCTAAGAACTTCCAGTAGCTAGCTGTCAGTACCGCTCGGATAATAAGTGGCGATAGGACTGGGAGAAATCCAACTCAGTCTGTTAAAAAATTACGCAAGTCCGATATGTTTAATCGAACTTTATAATGATTACAGACAGAATTGGACGACCCAGCGGGCTGCTGCCAGTTTTCTGCTGAAATCAGGGCTGCTGGTAGCCAATCATGTTGGAGAATTTTGTAACAATTATGACAATTATGACAGAGATAGACCACTAATTATGATCATAAACAAAACAAAATCTGACATACTAATTTGTACTATAATTTCAACTTTTGTTTTATTAAAGCAAAAGATCTTCTGAGAGTTATCATTGCTCAATAAGCGAAAAGAAAAAAAACCCATTCAAGAAAAACTGTTCTACTTCAGCTCGCGCGACGGGGCGTCAAGGTTTTGTGCAATTACTTCGGTAAAAATCACGAATTTCATCCTATAACACTATCCCATTAATGTTCCATCAAATGTTACATCAAATCAGGGCTCCCTATGTGATATTCGATCAAACTGGAGAATTATTAGATGGCATTCTTTAACCCTCAGATAAAAGTTTCAGTCGTCTTGCTTGTCCCCCTAGATTTTCGTCGGCATCCAGAGTTGGAAGAAACCAACTGCAATATTCTCGTGAGTCAATCATCATTTCTTTACAATCGGACATCACTAACTCATGCAACGGCATTTTTTTTCATCAACAACTACTGAGGAATCAAGCAATTCAGTCAACTAAAATATTGTATTCATCTTAAGACTAATTGATGTATTTATGGTTGACTTTTGTGAGTAGTCAGGCCAAATAAGGAGATAAGAGACTCAAAATTTATAACATAGACCTCAGCAGCTTTGGCTTTGTTTCAGTTGTTTTCTTGATGCTATATGATGGTACCCCCTTTCTTTTAAATTTCGTCTTATCCACGTGGACATGCATGTACGCATATTTTATGAAAAGCTTAACTTAGGAGCTCCAATGTCTGGCGGTGGGTGAGGCACCCAAAGCAGTTCTGCGGTCATTGTTTTCAGTGGGCCTTATGGCCTCGTTCCAGGGTCTGACAATAAGGTGGAAGCCTCTTTCCACATCATCCTGCGTCGTCCTTCCAGTCTACAGGCACATGACAGACTTCAAAAACTTCGTTACAGTATATACACAGCCACCGCATAATGCTCTCCCCTCCTTTGGCATCTGCGCTGAGAAATTTTGCGCTCTTGTTGTTTGATTGCTCTGTTCATTTCTTGTTCTGTGTAGTCGTTAGTGGCAACTGAAAGCAGTTCATTAGGGTCTTCAGCGCAAGTTTGTCCTCCCCTTAACCGTGGCCAGAAATGTGACAAAAGCATCATGGCGACAGCGGGTAGGGGATACAAGAGGGCCTTGCGAGAGCCGTGGATCAGTGAGCACACCTGAAAGTTAATGTCTGAAAGGAATACTATTCATCAGCAAGGTTACAACTCCACAGCAGGCAACAACGCGCTTAGTTGAAACGCACTGCCTAAAACAGACCAACGCGACTGGCTTGAGACGGAGGCAGAGGAAGCAAATCTCTTAAAAGCATCACATAACATTGGGGAAACAAAGCATACCAACTAAAGAATTCCATTAAAAAACCTTTCGTGAGTGGTCTCATCTTGTGTTTGGGCGATCCAACCTCGTTCTTAGGGTCTTTCATCTCCCCACAAAGTCGCCCCAAGAGCTGGGAAGAAGTGAGAGCCTGGGGACGAGTTTGCAGGCGATATCCAGAAAATTGCAATTGGGTTGATGGCAATTGGCTGAATAGAAATATTTATAGACTAGTTTCCATATAATCTTCCTGATCTTCCCAATCACCTTAATCGCTCCAACAACATCGAGGCTATCCGGACGATCATATGGTAACATCCTCGGAGACCCAGGGGCAGTCAGCTAGGTCTGGAGAAAAGGCGCGAAGAAAGGAAGGATTGAAAACCTTTGTCGCGCCTCTTCTACCGACCAAGCAACTGACTGCCCTCTGGGTCTCCGCGAGGCTGCGATGTAGCACGATCCGGACAATTGGCGCCACCTCAATCGCCTGGAGATAACTGAAGCCTACTCTTGGGTCTAACAGGATGGCCACACTCAACTCAAACAGCCCAACTGAGTCTGGGTCTCCGAGGATGGGATGTGGCACGATCCGGACAACTGGCGTTGCTACAATCGCCTAAAGCCTATTCATAGGCTGGATTCTAACTAATCGTCCAGATCGTCCCAGTCGCCTCTCAATGCAAAACGCAAAACGTCGAGGCGATTTGAACGAGTTTGTGAAACTAGGCAAGAGTCGTGAATTTTTGTTTTGTTAAAACAAGTAAGAAGGAGATTACTAATTCCTTAAGAATTTCTTGAAGACAATAGCAACACAACGACAAAATTTATATTTCGCAGTACCATTTACATCTATATATAAATGGTGTTGCATAAAAAAGAAAAAAAGAAAATATATATCTATATATATGGTAAAATAAGATAGATCATAAAGAAATGATCATAATGAAAAGCGGAAAATCATCAGGAACAATAATTTATGAACTCGTCTATTGTTCGGTTTGCCGAGGAAAGGTCTGTAGAAAATGTATTCTAAATCCGGGTAGAATTAGATGGAAAAGGCAATTGTCTTAGCTGTCAGGGTCAATCCCTATAATTAATAATGAATTGCGAACAGCCGTTTGCTCTTTTCAGATAATTAAAAAGTGTCGCTAACGGGTACGGTTAGGCTTGCAGGGAGTTGTTGGAATAGCTGTTTTTTCGCTAAGGTTAACTTTGGGAGACAGGAAAACTCAATTTCATGTAAGAGTTGTCGTATGATAGGCGTTTGCACGTTTTGTCATAGAAAGATGAAAATTTTGAATTCCATAATACTTCCTGAAGCCTTTTGTGTGTACATGTGTGTGTTATGTGTTTGTTTTAGTTAACTGTATGTTTTCTAATCGACAGAGAAAAACTGTAAACAAAGGAAATGCACTTGCACGGAATGGAAAATTTAACTTTTCGTAGCTTTGTACCGACGGGAGATATTTTACGAAACCAAACTTATGCTCATCTAGAAGGGAGAATATTATGCATGCTACAGTTACTCTTCTAAACGCTGGCAAGTTCAGCCGGTATTAAAATTAATTAAACAAAAGAAGCAAAAGAAAAAAAAAACAAAAAAAAACAAACAAAAAATGGTGAATATTTGAATAAAGATTTTTTAAAACTATGAGAAATCACTCACTATAATTTAGGCTGAAGTTGTTCGACAGCTTAGCCTGTGTATCAGCCAGAGCTCGCTAACATCCATTTTATTAAACTATAAAGGGCGCTTTCCAAAAGTCAGAACTGGCCGGCTGGATCATTGCCTGACCAAACATTTTGGCAATAAAATAGGCTTTTTCCAAGAGGTTTCGCTGCACAACCATCACCTTTGTGCATAATATTTAGGATTTGACTTGTCTGAATTGTTAGTTTCGCTTAAACATTAAATTCTCATTACTATGGGATTGGGCTGGCCAGTCAGTTTTGACAAATGAAAAGCGCCTTGACACTTTGTCAGACTTCGCAATTTCAATTTATAACGTTGTCCGTGTTAACAATTACATAATATGTAAAGGATATCTGATTCCTAGAATCATGAGAAGGTGTTTGTCAGCTCGAGAACGCTTTATGCATAGCCTATGTCCAGAAACAACAAACCCTTTGAATTTGAATACATGTATGTAATCAGATCAGAGGCTATTTTTAAGCCAGGATTTTTCTAGAGGTACGCGCAATCAGTTCCACATCCTCCTTTCCCCAATTACTTCAAAATCATAGATTTTGCGGGGAGGGGCTGCCTTGATTAAAGGCGTAGGTTGCGTTGTAGTATAGTATGCCAAAGCGTTTTTGCTGTATCTGAAGAGCAGTAGGGCCGAGGTGAAAACAACGCGTTCACTCTTTATACCATAGATCTCGCTATCTGCGCGCTCTTTCCTCTCCATTTCCGTATATATCCAACTGCTCACGATTCGGTCAACCATGAGTTGCCTCGCTTCTCTGGAAACCGACATTCGGGTTTAGAAAAAGTATTCAATGAGTTTAGAAAAGAATACAGTTTTAATCTACAAAGCCACAAGCAGAGCTTTGCTTTGTTCATTTAAAAATGAATTAAAGGAAACTGTGCTTTTTAAAATCACTATCTTTTTCATTTGTTTGATTTTTTTCATAACTCACATTTTTTATTATATTTATTTCACTTTTTACCCTCGACGTGCATACCGTGAGCACAGGTTATCAAACCAAGGATACATTAAGCATGTTAATTACTTTGAACTCCAAAAATAGATAGATTTCCGTTCTCTTTTCTCCGGTTCATTTCCCATAGCTGTCGTTTTACGTAGAAGGCGGAAGGATGTGATATTATCGTGTTTTTATTTCAGTTGTTCATTAGCTCAGCATCAAACTGTCAAAACGCAATGTTAAGCTTATTTTGGTGCTGATGAAACTTCCGTCGATTGAAGAAATACAAGTTATTAACATTTTCTCGACAATTTTGAAAAAATAGAACGTTTTGATATGGAAAATGTGTTACATTTTTTGTCTCGATACTGACATCTAAATAGGAGTCGAATCAGTCTCTACATTTAAAGACACACATTAGTTGCATGTACGTTGTTTATAGAAATGTTTAGTGGAATAACAGCTTGTTTATATATTATTCTGCTTTAACTGAACAGTAACTTTGACGGGGACGTTTTTATAAATGTCAGAGAAGTAAAATGGGAATAAGTGTAATAACGGCGATAGGATAACTCTAGACTCATTTTACGTTTTTACTAATTACTTTTTTAAATTCTTGATTCAATAAGTTTATTTATTTATTTATTAAACTGCTGCTCAACGGAATGATACAATAAAAAACCATCAGGCCAGGTTGTTATCTTAATTGTTAACTTCATACGGGATTTGATTGAAAGGATCTTTGTTCTCCTGCCACATATATATTTCCGTTGATCTCAAAACAACTTTCCAATAAAACTGATCATTAGTAAGGCAATGTAACCCTGCCTGAGCGCGGATAAAGTAATCGATGGTAGTTCCACATGTTTCGCCAGAACTTCCGTTGCTGTTACTTTCTCCCTGAGAGGATACACTGTAAATGGGAAAGATCAGTTTCAGCCCTAAGAAAGGGGCCGTTTCGGTGTGGCTCCCTTAACCAGGGCCAATACAGTCCAATTACTTACAGTCCAATCATTTTGTGGTTGGACCTGGTACCAATTGCAACTGCAGAAGCTTTCTTTTCGCCAATAATTTAGGATTAGACTATAGATAAACATTCTAAAAGATTCAAGCATGGGATCATTACAAAATTTAACCTCTTTTTTGGACCGCCGCCATCTTGAATTAATGTAAAGGGTAAAATAGAAAGGTTTCAAATCGCCTGAGTTAATATAACCTAAGTAACGGGTCTGGAAAGATATTAAGCTGAGTAAATACACGGTAAAACTAATTAGACAACTAACTTTGTTAAATCTAAACATTTAGGGTGGCTCGACTGGATTTTTTAGATACGTGCGAAGTTTGATCATTTACCACGTCAGCATTAACAAAGACATCTGAATAAAGATGCCGTGCAGCTGTATTGTATAACGATGAAAATTTCTTATGATTCATATTTCATTGACATCGGCGTTACCATGGTAACGTAATGAAGCATTACGTTTTTTACTTGCTTTTGCATTTCAGGATTTTTGTTCGTAAATTGCTTAAGGGAGCTTGTATGTATACGTAGCTACCTTTGCTGCCTCGATTATGGCAAAGTTTGAACAATTTCTATGATAGCGTTTTGGAAATATTTTAGAACGAAGTCGTAAAAACAGTGAATAACCATGCAATAGACATAATTGGCTAACATTAATATCTAAAGAAAATGATGAGTTCTGGAAAAGCAGTTTTATCTTATACTGGTTTGATCCCATTTGAAATTGTGTAAGAAAAAAGAGAGGGATTCCTTTGGCCTACTTGAGCTACGAGAAAGAAGTTAATTAATTAGCCTGCGTTATTTAAGTTGCTTTTGTTACCATTTTTGTATGCAATTCGGTCCACGCCTACAAATTTCACTTTACTTTAGAAACCGCTTGATAGATTTTCAAAAAACTTCAAAACCCCGAGATTAATCATCAATTTTTATTGCCTTCAAGTTTCAAGGACATCGAAAACAAGGAAGGCAATTAAATTTAGGTAATTTTGTACAGCGAGTTGACTACGCCGTAATTATAGTAGTTAGTCAACCATCGTCCTAATTTCAAATTCCGAAAAAGCTTCGCTATTCATATCGTTTCCCATCTAAGATCCCGTTTCCGGAGATATTTTGAAAAGGGAGATCCTTTATCTGCTCTTTAGGCTTCCGACCACACGTAAACAACGTTTTTGGGCACCTAAAACGCGCAGTTTCTTGAAAAACGGTCCCCAGAGTGGAGACTTTGAAAACGCCGGCTTCCCGTTTAAGTGTGGACTGAGGAAACCGAATGTTCTCGAGTACGATAATGTTTACACCATGCTACTAGTATTACGCATGCTCCTTAAGGAATGATCCTTAAGGGAGTTTGCATTGAAAATCACTTAAACGTGACTGCGTGGCACGAGCTGTTTTCCCCATACAAATCCTCCTTATTTTTGGCAGCCATAGCAATCATCTCTTTTGAGATTAAACCTGAAAACGTATTCCATGTGCTCTTGCTATGTCAGCTAAAATTATTTTTCCAAACGCATTATTCTCGTGTTCTGAGAAAGTTGATCACATGACCATCAACTGCTGCAAAAGGCCTATTCATTCAATTTGGTTGCCGCGCAAATTCTCCTAATGAACTTCCGTCATCTTTTTTCGTGAGCTAACCAAAGCTCTTAATTAAATTCGAAGAGCGCCAAAGATGAGTGAAAAATAAAAAAATAAACAGCAGCACAACGCACATCACAGCACAAAGATCATTTAGTGAAAACCGCAATTATAGACGGTGTGTACTTTTAAAGAAAACATTGGTAGACGATCCTCTCATTTTGAAACCATGATCGTGTTCGCGGTGATCTATGGCGTAAATGTTTTGCTGGGTTTCATCGGTAACCTCTTGGTTATACTGGTGGTATCTATTTATCGAAGATTTTACCACATGAGATACTTTCTGTTGGCCAGTTTGGCACTTTCTGATTTCCTCTTCACGAATTTGATAACCGCTTTTCGTATGTTGGCCTATGGTATTGGTAAGTGGATTTTTGGTACAGCTTGGTGTTATGGTACAGCGTACTTCGCCAGATTTCTACACCTCAGCACAGTACTTCATCTGTGCGCTGTTTCGTACGAGCGATACGAAGCCATCTTTAAAAATCCTCTGACCTATGACGGCTGCATCACAAGGAAAAGAGCTATAGTAAGCATAACGCTGATGTGGATCATCCCCGCTGGTATCTCTCTTGGTCCCTTTCTCGGATGGAGTGACTATGTGTACAACCCAGCAATAATGGTATGTGAGCAGAAATGGGACATGGCAACAACATTGCCGCTCCTAGCAACAACATTTCTTGTACCGCTTGGAATAATTGTCTTCCTAAACTACAGAGTCCTCAAAGTTGTCAGTAGACTTCAGAGTAGTTTAAAAATAATTCCAGTCACTGCCGAAGAACAACCAGGCACAGGGCATCCTGCAGAGCAAAATGGTCAAAACCAGTCTGAGAAGCAAGGCAAAGTAAAGAGAGAGCGAAACCTGCATTTTTCAGACCTTTTAGCGAGAAACGAGGAAGGCGAAACTGCCAAACCACCCCACAAACATCATGTAATTAAGCAAGGGACTTTGAATAAAGGCAGCGTTTATGCAGAAGGAGAGCAAAATCCCGCTTTCCAGGAAGAAACTGAAGAAATTCAAGACGTAACGCACCAGTCAGTCGTTGCTCAGAAAAACGAGGGATCACCAGAAAGTCGATGTAGCCGTCCAGTGCAATGGTCCAGAAAATGCAGTAGACGTAAACGAGCGATGAAAGGTACAGAAAGTGTGAAAGAAGGATTTAACTCAACATTGCAATCGACGCATTCGTCATTAAATGACCATCGATCGCCTCAACAAATGGCCAACCAGGAAAAGCAGTCTCAGGAAGATGACATTGTAGTATGCATAGTAAATCCACATCAAGGGAAGACTAACAAAACCCAAACAATGTTAAGAGGAAGCTCAAAAAGTAACATGTCAAAAGAAAACACTGGCGGCCACAACATCTTTCAAGGAACGGAACGGGAAAGCAAACCAGGGTCTCATCAATCAGATGCAGAAACGATCGTGCGCCAGCCCCAGGATTGCAAAGCGCCCTCAGCTGAAAATCAAAGAAACCGGCATGGCAAAACACAGAAGAGACTTGTTAAGTTGCTTAAAGAGGGAAAGGCTGCCAGAGATGTCATAATCGTTATCGGAATATTCCTTCTTTGTTATCTACCTACGTGGGTATCAGCTTGCTATCGTATGTTCGGAGGAGAACAATCTGTAGAGGTAATACTTTCAGCCCATAGTATTTACGCCACCACCATGTTCTGGAATCCTATTATATACTCTATTCGAAAAAACGATTTTAGACAAGCGGCGAGAAGGTTACTGAGGTTATAACAGTTTATGATTTAAAAAAAAACCATATCAACATCAACTACCACAAAGATAACACAAAAATTTCAAAATTCTACAAATGAATAATAACACTTTTTCAGACTTGACGTTCTTAAATATGTAAAATACCAGCATCATATATACATATTTCTGCAAGATTTTTTCTTCCAAGTTTAAAGTAATATGAGGAGAACAAATCAAATAGAACTAAGAATTAAAAATGTCAAATTTCTAATCAAATAATCGAGAACGGAAGCTTAAGTTGTAAGATTACAGTGGGTGATCACTGCTCCTACGCATATCACCGTGCATGGCAGTTTGAGGGAAAAAATCATTCTTTTCAAGAACAAATTAAACCTTTTCTTCCTTGTTTACTTTTGTGCATAGTTTTGTTACGTAAAAGCCGCAAAAATACGGTGTTATTGTGTATATATTTCATTCATTAGCGAAGCAATAAAATGTCGAACGAGGGATTAAGTTGATTTTGATTCTGACAAAACGCTCGCCGAAACCATGCTTATCTTTGGTTGCACAGCACGCAAGTAAAACCGCTTGGCTTCACGGCACAACTTTGACGCATACCAAAATTGTTGGAAAGAAAGCAAAGATGTGTTACTGATCACACTTTTCAAGGTCAAAATTGTTTTCTTTTCCTTGTTATATAGAGGACGTTGCATAATTCATTCTGTCCTGCCATGATCATACAACGGCAGTACCGTTTTGTTTGTAAAGTACATAATTATTATGCTAAACGTGTAGCAGTTTCTGCTACTACAAAATGCAAGGCAAAAATTGAAAAGATACGAATAATTGATCTTTTCTGTACAAAAAGCACAAACATTGAATAAGAGCACATAAAAGTGTTCCGCCGTTTCCGGAAAGCCGCAATTTTTTTCCTTTTAGTTTGCATGTTATTGTCATTTTAATTTTTTGTTTCCAATTTGCTTAATTATGCATCAACCCCATCCCAACTTGCTTCACCATTCCTTTCTTCCCGAGAGACCCTAGTTTGTGATAAGAAAATTGGCGTATCCGAATTCTAAAAGCACGCTTCAAATAGGCGGCCACACTCTATTTAGCGGTTAGCAATCAGAGTCCAGGTCGACAAAATTGTCAGTAAATCAATATAAAAATACCGTTATCAAAAGGCCACTTGTCTGTTTCACGACGATGGCCGGTTAATAGAGCTCGACGTTTGACAGTATTCACGTTATGAACTGAACAATGAAAAATGACTTCAGAATTTAATTCATGGTGGCTTAAGTACATTTGGGAAAAGGCTTTTTCGTGTAAAAATAATTAGGTAAAATATTGTTTACACGCAAGTTCACCTGGCAAGAACCTGGTTTTTAAGAACCTGTTAGGCTAAAATTTGCCAGTTACGCCCCCTCTATACAAGAACCTGTTTAGCCTAAAATTTGAAACAGGTTCTTATTTTGCAAAATCTCTACCAAAATTCTTTGCACTTGGGGAAATAAGATAAGTCAACATTCAGGATCCTCTTTGAAGACATAGCTGTCTTATCACTTCAACTGCAATACTTATGTAGTATGCAGATTTTACATAAGGAATAAGATGAATACCAATAATACTCTTAGCTTCAATGTATCTGTTTCTTCAGAAAATAAAAACCTATTTAAGAACCTACATGGCCTACATTTGTGCTAATTACCATTTATGTGAGAACCTGTTAAGGCTACCTTGGGAAAATGCAGGTTCTTCTTAGTCGCGGGTTTTAATGTATTTCAATGTTTTTCTTTTTCTATTTTCCACAAATTAGAAATACATTAATCATTGTCGATTTTACTCCAAAACGATTGAGGGAGCGAAAAAACCGCCCCCCAAAACTCAACATGGCATCATCCATTTGTTGTTTGTTTGTTGAAAACCAAAGGCCATGCCATACTCCCAGTGGGCAGAAAATCTGCTTTAGTTTTGCAACTGCACTGATTTTTACACACAAAAAAACGCTAATTGCATGAGGCACTACAAAAGACGTTGGTTCTATGTTCATTAGTTCAAGTTTAACTGATTCAAATTTACTAAATTTATTAATTAACGTTTGTCTAGATTATGTCCGTGTACAACCTGCCTCAGGCTTAAATAGCATACAGCAAATCAAGGTAGCCTGAAATTCATCCGATTGCTTCGAGTCGTTTTCTCCTCTCAACAACTGTTACTGAGGGAGTAATAACGACTCGAAGTAATCGGATGAAATTCAGGCTACAAATCAAGGCGGAAAGGAATGAAAATTGAGGGTTAGGATAACCTTGATTGAACAGAAATAGTCAAGGAGAACATACCTACGAACGTCATAACGTAAACAAGATATTGGGAAAAAACAACAAAATAATGAAACCAAAGATAATATGCAATAAGTGGATAGATTTACAATATTAAGTGTATAAAAACTGAAAATTTGACTTTTAGTATATACTTAACCAAAAACAAAAACAAACAAACCAAAAAATTAAAGAACGACAAAATATACAAAAATATAAAAGCAAAAACACAACAACAACAAGAAAATACGCAAAGCAATTCGTTTTGGCACACTTTTTATATTAAATTCATTACCAAAAATCTATTGTGATAGCAAAAACTACAATAAATAAAGGATAAATAACCACAATAAATACAACTGATATTACAGAGTTGTTGTGAATTTTAAACTAGTTAAGTGATTGACGCCACTATAGATATTTAGATAATTTAAAAACTTTGAATTGAAATTTACCGAACTTAAAATATCATTTAAATTTCTTTGGTTCAGATAATGAATTAAAAGACTTACATTCACATATTTCCGGCATTAAGCTCTATAAATATGTAATTCATAAATACAGAATGGTCAGATATTATAAATTATAACTTACGCTTCCTAGTCCACCATAATTTCTCAATTATGAGGGAGTGTTTCATCAAATACTCAAACACGGATGAAAAATTGGTAAGAAAACAAACAAACACACACACAAAAAAAAAACAAAACGAGTCAGCTAATGAGACAGGGAGGCCTACTGAGTCAAGTAGGCTAAGTAAACCAAAATTTTGCCTATTTATCAACCGACTATCGGGTTGAAACACTCTTTTGAGAGTTTAATATAGCTTTTTAAATGATCAATAATTCTGCTTCTATGATTATAACTATTTGATCCGTTATCCCTACTTCATTCATGGCATTTAATTGATTTCTCTCGTTTCCTCTTAATGAGTAATTAACGACCTTCACAGCGGCCAAAAAACAACGACGGCCCATCTTCTAACAATGACAAGTCCTCGTACTATTAAACCTGATTTGTGCAGAAATGAGACAGGAATGGTAAGTTAAACAAACAACAAAAACTTTGATATGTTTTCGACCGACTATACTTCACGAAAGAAATTAAAAAAAAATAGAAAACAAACAAATCGATACGACACACCTACAGGCGAATCCACGTTTACATTTTTTGCGTCATTAGCATAGGCTTCTCAAAATCTGATGAATTTAATAAAACGAAATTTCTGAATATTGAAAGAGCATAACAATTTCAGTTATCTCTGAACATTTGAGCCCCATATACCAAATAGTTTACGAGAAATTCCCTTTGAAAAACCCCAAAATTTACAAAGAATATATGAGCTCATTAACCTTTTGCCACCCAGTAATTTTGCAGTTTTTAATGCTGCTATTTTCTTTGTTACTGATTACAAAGAGCTGAAATCTGCACAAACTGCATAATCTAACCAGCTCTTTTAATTTTTGAACCTAATTTGTATTTACGCCTACATCCTCTATAGGTTAACTCTTATGCTAATGAGCAAAAATGTAAACAATGACATTACGAGGGAAAAACCTAATGCCTAAAATGTAAGAAACAGCGGGGTTTCTCAAATTTCATTGATTTTTAGTTTTAGTTAAAAGACACTTAGTAAACCAAACAAAAAAGCTGTTTGCTTCACAGTTTGTTCATTTAACACTCCCGATATATTTTTTTTAATTCTGATTCCCAGTCATTTACCCGTACACAAACACAAACACAGACAATCCTAATCCGGCCGTCCACACTAACAAACACGCCTACATTTTAGTGCATTTTGGTCTCGCGTCCACACTCAAACGATCAAGAACGGAGGATTCTGAAAACAGAGAAATACGATATTGGACCTTTTCAAAAAGGCTAAGGAAACTTTTGAAATCAGACATCTGTTTATCAAAAGTGCTGTAGTCATGGCTTCTCATACATGAGAGAAAATGGCCTAATAGATAAAGAGTGAGTCACAAATATTCCAATTTGTTAAATTATGGGATTTGTTGGCAAATTCAAGCCCCCTTGCCAAAAATCACCCTGTTAGTGTAAATTGGTAGGGAGATACAAACATCAGTTTGCTCTGATGGCACCCAACATATCCTTCTAATATGGCTTGGACCGTAACGTTAACTGGTCTATTTCAGTGAGATTGTCATGGAGTCATCGAAGCATAACGGTGCTTACATCTCCCCACCAATTTGCACCGACAGGTTCATTTTTAGCAAATAGACATCTGTTATCTTTTTCTTTCTGGACATCATTTCATAATTTAGTTTTTGTGACATCATTTCGTTTCTCAACAACCGGGCTTATTCAATGCATAACAGCTCGCAATACAGTCGTCAAAGCATTCGCAGAACTATGGTGTATGCTGCCGTGACAATCACTTCAACACAAAGACACACATCACTTTTAATCAGCTCACGCAGAAGAAAGCTTGAAGTTCGCCACTTTGAGGTTTTAATCCTGATGAAGATCTTCTACCCTGGAATACTGAGGACTCTGCTTATGATGCAGACGTTTTCTAATCACTTCATACGTGTTATCTTTGTTATCTTTTGTCCGCATTTCTTTCAGATCTGATGACAAATACAAACAAAAATAGACTCGAATGCTTTAAGTGGGCATTTTTAAACTATTTTTTAAGCCAGTAAAGAACGAAAAGGTTTAAAGCGAAGCTCTAAACTTTCAGTAAGAATGGTTTACGAAGTTTGGAAACAGCCAAATTAAGTGAACTGATACCAGCGTCAACTATTAAGCTAAAATTTTGCACTGCTATTCCCAAAACAGAGTATTATATGTGAGGAGGAATGCTGTGGAATTCATTACCAACCGAAATAAAGGCATCCGAATCTAAAGCTATTCTTACAACAAAACTGGCCAGTAGGCAAGCAAACTGTTGACTAGATTTTATCGTCTGTTTACTTACTGATTTTTAAAATATTTACAGTATTCACCTCCGTTTCAATAGGGCTTTCATGTAAAGTAGTTGTTTACCTAATTCAATAAAAGTAAATCAGTCAATCAATCAACCCCCCCCCCCCCCCCGCCGCACACGAACAAAAAAAAAAGGTAGGGCAATATGTCAGTTTAAGGCGGCGGTTCAAAGTACAAGATTGAGGAGTATATGAAACCCACGGCATATAAATCTAACCGATTTACCAACCTTAATGATTTCCGTCTTTCTTTCTCAAACTGTGTCTCAGGAGCCTCGCATTCATAAGACATCAATGCTAAATCTACGGTAAATAGCCACAAAACACGCAAAAGTCTCATGTATGTCAAATCAT
>OZ037776.1:50784115-51094115 GCA_964035525.1 Porites cylindrica | reverse complement strand
CAAGGATTGTGGTCGTAGTAGTAAATTGACGTCATCGTGCAAATGCCCTATTTAGCGGGCTAAGATATATGTTAGCCCGCTGAAATAAACCAATGAAATGAGAGAACCAAACAGTCATACGATGAAAGCAGCCAATCAAAATCGAGAAGCCATTAGAATGTTCGCGCCGCATCTTTTATAACAGCATGTATACAAATTAAAAAAGACAAAACAAACGATAGGTACCGCGACTTCTTTCCAAGCCACAAAGTCTGTAATCAGCTTGGAGAGCTGCCAAAATTTCTGCAAGAGATATTACAGAAGGTAATTTAGGGTAATTAAAACTACAAAAAGAAAGATAATGATAAGAAATAAATTTGAAAAAAAAAAACATATAAAAGCAAGAAAATCGTCACAAACCTAACTAACGTGCCAAAAATTTATGATTGACACAGAATTAAAATTCACTGAACGAGAAATCCCCAGACCATAAACTGACAAGGGAGAAAAGGACAAGCTTTCGGTGCGAGGACTTCTGGGATCGTTTGACTGGACAACCGTTAGTTATGATTGGCCAGTAGTTGCCTTTGAATACCATGCATCAATCAAAACTTGACTAACACGTCCCCAAAAACAATCCCAAAAATCTCTGCTCTGAAACCTCGTACCCATTCTTGATATGGTTTCTCGAGTGGGGAATGCCATTTGGATTTAGAAAAAGCTGACCCTAGTTGCTCTGAGCATAGTTAGCGGTAACTTGTCAAGGGAGACATAAGTGTTCATGACAACTAACTCTAAATTTGTGACAATCGTCATTCGAACACCTCGTCACGGACAGCTTAGCTTTGATTGACGTACCACAAAGTAACTTAACTTAGGTCACAGGCGGCCCAAGCTCTCGTTACGAGGAAAGAGGGTTATTTAGCGTTCGCTGATCAAAAGGGTTGTATTCCCTATACAAAGTTTCTTCGGCACGTCCAGCACAAAGGTACGCGTAACCTATGGCATGTAAATTTTTTTACACCCTTTCCTCCTAACGTGAGTTTGGGCCGCTTGCGTTTACGTCCAGTGAAAATTTCAATGCAACAGTCGCGTAATACTTTTAACCGCTATATATACCAACCCCAATGCGACATACATCACAGGTTTGCTCCTTAAAACTTTATCTTACTCATACCTCAAAGTTAATTTGTCCATTCGGAAGTCTACAAAGGCAACGCATAGAAAAAGAGTGTAAAAATTAAGTAAAGATATTATTTATAAGTCGAATGAGAAATATATATTATATATAGATTAAAATAATAATTAAAAAAAGGTTCCAAATGAAAAGGTAGATCTAAAAAAAGGAAACCAAATGACCTGTTAGAGTGTCCTTCGTTAAGGAAATAAACATCTTTGACAAAGAGGCTGAAGAAAGGAATGGCGAATTCAAACTGAAAACAAACAAACAAAAGCCAAAAAAGTCCACAAACAAACTAAAACGGTCTATTCCTAACCTCAATATGACTTCTTGAACAAACACTATCGCTGTCAAAAAGTAGGTTAAAAAATCACCAACCCTTTCTCCTACAGTCTCATTGGCAATTTTAAACATTGCTCTGTAGCAAGCAAAGTTGCATGTGGGATTTAACTCTCGCTCCAGTCTGTCAAACTTTCGACACTTCACTCGAGACCACTAGAAACGTAAAAAATAGTTATTTATTAAGTGGTTTTTACCTTCAATGTTACTGGTCTTAAATCTAGTTTGGGAAAGGGCTAGGATCACCCATTTGAGATATAGCAATTATGAAAGAGAGTTAATTATAACACGTCCTTGATTTTTTTCCCGGAAATTTGGCGGATCCGTGTGATAATGTGGTAGTCAGTACTGTGGTAAGAAAAACCCGAATTCGATTTATGGTTACGAAACGTTTTCAATAAGATTTCAAAAAAATTTCCCAATTTTCTTTAAAATGTCCACAACTTTTTACGAAATGGAAATTTGTTGGATCATCTCGGATCAGATTTAAATGAGTTCAAACTCTGGGTTTCGGGTCCATCATCACTGAACATCTGTGCGATTGTTTAACAATAATAAAACCTCACCGTTTTCTTTAACCTTGTTATGGGACTCATGTTCAGACCAGCTGAAAATGAAACAATAGACGTTTTAGACGGTTTTATTTAATTCATTAAAATCTAAATTCTCTAATTACACCAGTTTTTTTGGACTTCATATCTATGCCTTTTGCAGACTTTTTTGGCATCCTACTGATAAACAGTTACGACATTTAGATATTTCACTCAACAACAATTTGCTGTCTGTCCCCTTTGAAAGAATATATTTGTCGTTCATTACTATTATTATTGTTATCATTATCATCATCATCATCATCATCATCATCATCATCACCATCACCATCACCATCACCATCACCATCACCATCACCACCACCACCACCACCACCACCACCACCATCAGTATTACGTAATAAAACAACCTAACAAACTACCGAATCAAACAAACAAAATATGTTCAACATCTTGAGTTAATTCCTGAGTGAGGGTTGCAGAACCAGGAAAATAGGCAGACTGGCAGTGTTCTCACCAGGATTTTGCCTTGGGGAGTCCCAGGGCCCCCTCTTCTGAGAAATAGGGGCCGTGTAAGAACATTAGGGGGACAAAGTCACAAAAAACACGCGGTACGAAGAACCTGAGCCCGCACTCCAAATTGTCTGTTACATGAGGTACCTACCTGATCCAATATGGCGGAAGAGGTGTTTACGATTCGGAGGAGGAGTTTACGATGTAGTGGGACGTGCGTGGGACCAATGAAAGTAAAGGCAACAAAATTAAAGACTTTTGACTCATTTGATATCATGTTTTTTATTTATTCAAACAAACAGAATGCTTTAGTGTTAGGTTGACCATAAAAACTACTTAAGTCCGTTTGACTCGTAGCTTGCCCCTGCGCCCTAACGGGCGCATCTTCTTGGTTTTAATGCGCCATTTCAGTTTTTCTTGCGGGAATCCCGCAAGGCCGCGGCCTGGTGAGAACACTGAGACTGCTGTCCGTAAAATTCATAAACTCACTAAATAAGAAACCCCATTTGATCCATAGACCTGTTTTCTTCGGCTTCCCAAGCTCGTACGCTCGTTACTAACATTAGAAACATGTAACAAACAGAGAAAATTTTGAATTTAAATGAAAAAAGTGGCTTTGATTACGCACTGTAACGCTTTATGATGGGTTGAAAAATCGCGCGAAAACCACGCGTGACTCCTTCCCGCGCTTCGTGTAGGTGACACGCCCAAAATCCAATATTTTGTTGTCTGAGTTTTGGAACATCAGTGAATTCGGCTGTACTTATTAAAAAGATAACCTACCCCCCCCCCCCCCCCCATTCTATTCTATTCTATAACAACTAGGTCGTCCTCACCAATAATAGCCATAGCTGAGTTAAAGTTTCCCTTGTCATAGCATTCGGTAGCCACCTCAACATAATACTCAATTATTTTTGCCCGGAGCTTCTTTTTAGGTCCCTTAAAGATAAAAGAGAAAAAATTTGTTGCACCAAATAAAAAATAAAAATGAAAATAAATAACCTTAAACTTAATCTTAGACGTCGCTCACTTTCATCTAAGGCAATGCAGGCGTATATTTTGGGGATCGCGAAAGCTGCGTCTTTATGTTTCTATTGCCATGGCCGCCATTTTTGAATTTATCTCTGAGGGGGATGGGGGAGGGTAGCGATTGTAACCCCATGGGGTAGGGGGTAGGCGTTAAGGTGATGACAGAGGCGGGGAGAATTGCAGGGAGAAGAAAATCTCTCTTCTCTCTCTCAGCCCCCTTCCTTGCACCTTTGGCTCGCCCCAACTACTAGATTAGAATTCAACATGGTAGTTACATGAGTAGAATCGCGAACCCGAAAACGTTAATTTACTGTCACTCCACAAATTAAGTCATTACTATGAAGTTTCCGTTTCAATAACATTCAACATATCAAACGACATGCAAAGTGTTACTCACCAAACAAACTTCAGTTGCTACGAGAAAACTGAGTCTGTTAAACCATTCTATATAGGCTTCTAAACTGCTTGTCTTTTTAATATAGCTGAGGGTAGACTGCAAAGAGAATTAAAGAGTGTCATCTCGCAATATAAAAAAATCCTTATCTATTGAACATTCATAAATTAATTGAATTACTCTAAAGAAGGAAATAAAATTATATTTCGGGGGCAGACTCAGGGATGTTTTATTTGAGGGCCCCAAGCTTGTGCGCACCTGATTGGATCAGATTCTTCAGCTAACCATTTTCACCCATCTGGCCGTTACACATTCATATTGTAGTAAATTTCAACTACGCATCCTAGAGTGCGACACCTCAGTGGTAACAGCTTTAGTTTTAAGGCACTGTTAATGTAACTATGGATATCTTACTCTCGTGGACTTAAGTGCGTAGAGGGAGGGGGGAAGAAGGAGGGGGCGTCCGGATCTCCCAAATCCACCATTATCTTTAAGGGAAAGCAGTCTAAACCATGCGCAATCTCATAATTCACAGCTTGAATTTACGAGGCGTTTTTATGTCACCAATTTTCTTACTCTCAAATCCGCATCATCACGGGGAATGAAGGTCTGTACGAATTCTTCTGGTCCTATATTGGCCAGTCGTTCCTGACAGAAAGAGAGCGTTATTTATTCAGAAACAAAACAAAATGAAAAAATATGCATTAAGGGAATAATTTAAGGAGAAAAGCTAGAAAAGGTTTAATGTGTTTTTTAAAAACCACATTAAAGCGAGTAACTCGCGAAAAACGGTGATTAACTAGACACAACGAATGCATATTTTCAGTCTTGTTATGATTTCCTCCTCAAGTCGTTCTGATATTAGAAATGTTTGCTGTACATTAAAACAAGGACGTTTTTCAAAAATAACGAATGATACAAAACAGCAGCAAAACAAGCCTGAGAAAACAGCTCACATTTCGCGACGCCACCACTGAGAAACGAACGCAGAAATTCCATACTGATGACGCGTCACTATCCAGATCTGGGTAGTGCTTCTGATTGGTTGAAGAAAATTTTCCACGCGGCACGACCAATCAGAAGCACTACCAAAATCTGGGTAATGACGCGTTATCAGTATGCAATTCCTGCGCCCGTTTCTCAGACGTCATTTTCCGGGAAACCAGTCGTACAGTCGCAAAATGTAAGCTGTGTTTTTTAAAACAACGAAAAACAGACAAAAAAACTGGAACACTGGTTCTCAAACAGGATTCAAATGCAATTCAACATCTTTTGTACTTTGCACTAAGCTGTGCAATCAACTTAAGTCTGTAAAGCAGCTTTTATAAAGGAAAGAATTTTAAACCGTGTTTAACTAAAACACTTTTAACCATGTTTAAGCTTTGGTGTGAATAGGGCTTACCGTAAACGATCTAATAAACGCCCACTCTCAAATAAACGCCCCTCTCTAATAAACGCCCCCTGTCTAATTAACGCCCCCCTTGAAAATTGCCCCCTTGAAAATTGTCCCCAAATACTAGGAAATGGCGAAATAGAGCAAAATCAATCAATTTACTAATTTCATTGCTTGATTAACATCAGTTTGTGTATCATGTCATGTTCAATTTCTAGATAAGCCGTCAGCCCGCAGTCGAGATTCTGTTAACACAAAAACGTTTTTAGCCGAAAGCATACTGTCTACAGTTAGGTTGAGTTCGTTAAAATAAGTTACGAGAATAAACGCCTCCCTCTTTTAAACGCCTCCCATCTATTAAGCGCCCCTTCTTGGACCCCTAAAATTAAATAAACGCCCCGGGCGTTTATTAGATCATTTACGGTAAACCAATGGTGTGCCAAAATGGCAGCAAATTTGAACGTTTCAAAAAATTCTAAAAAAATAACGTTGTGTTCACGTCGCAGTACTTTGTCGCAGAGGTTCTTGCAGTACCGTGTACCTACAAACAAAAAGTTCTACAAACTTTTTCATTATTTGCATTTAAAAAGAAATATAGCATAACTTATTTTTATTACCATCTCAATGTGACATAGTTGCTGCGCTAAGATGATTGGGTTGGGGCAAACCTCCAGACCACACTGTTAAAGAACAAACAGTTATATTTAGTATTATAATTTAAAAGTATTATGAAACGTGAAACTTGTTAAATTGCTCAAGAATTCAAAGTTCAAGGAATAAATGAAGGATTCTGAGGAACAAGAAAGTCGCAAAGGTTTTCCTAGAGCAATACACAATTGATGCAGTCACTTTCAAAATGCTGTATTTCCTTCGATACGCGCCCTCCTCTCCATCTATTCTCACTGGTGTACTATATTTCCGCTTTGGGACGAGGTTAAGTTTATTGACCGAGCGCCCCACTGGTAGTCTTGTAGAGTTACAGAGGCTATTCACCTAACACCTCACCCTAACAACATCAACATTACAGGAACAGTGGAATTGAGATTCCTTTGCAACTTATATCTGTGAACTTTTACTGTAAAAAGTGCGAAATAAAATGAACCGAATATTCTGCACTGTTTGAGGCAGCTGCGCGATTACTTCTCAAACAATCGATTAAAATGTGCGGACGACCAAGAAATCAGACTTCCTCTAAAAATATCTTTAGTGATATTCTACATGCGATTGCAGAATTCTCTGAGGTATATCATAACGGGATCTTAGCAAAGTACTGCGGTATTATGCCAGCTTTCTCGACTACGTTGGGAAGCTTGTTTGAAGTTTGTTTTATGACGACAAGGCCAAAACGGCATAACATTTTTAAGAAACTGCAATTATTTCTTCAGCTAACATACCTTATATTTTGTAGAACCCGTTAGTTTTCTATTCTCCGCAGCAGCTGTTGCCTTCAGTAAAATTTCGCCATACTTGTCACACAGAGACAACTAAAAAAGGTAAAACTATGTTTAGCCCTATTTACACAGCGAATTTTGCTGCAATTTCAGATCGCGTTTCTAAACTACTAGCCTGCGTCGCAAGCGTTTCCGTTTGGTTTCGCAGCAAAAAAAGACCGAGGAACGACCCGAGGAACAAGATTCTCGGCTTTGGCCGCGCGAGAGATATACCAAGGGGCATCCCTTGGCCTTTTCCTGTTCGACATGCCCAGTGGTATCATTGTATAAAGCCGTTTCCACGGAAAAAATAACCCATAGACTGTGAAACAAACTATTTTTTTTTTGGAGCAATCAATCAACTTTCTTCACTTTCATTATTTCTGTAAAATACAAGGTTACTCTTCATTTCTACGGCTTACCTTTTTAAATAAGGACTGTGTCATCTGACCAACCATATTTCTCAACTCCTTGAGATTCAACACAGGAAAAAATTAAGAAAGAAAAAAGAATCCTGTAAGCAAGTAGCGGTGACTACGTCGAGCGTACAAATGCGTGAACAGCGAGTGGACAGTGAGGAAAAGGGCTTTGAGGAGGTCTAGACGCTTTTGTGAAAGCCATGTATGCATGAATTGGTTAAGCCAAGCTAATTCCCATTTCACTTTTTTACTTTTTCCTTTTTAAACATATGACAACGTAGATCTGATCTGATCTGCTGTGATGGTGGTGGTGGTGGTGGCGGGGGGGTGGGGGGGGGGGGGGGTGGGGTACGTACCATGGTTAGCGATGCACAGTAACTGGTGATGTCTTTCACATGCATCATCATCACCTCATCTCTGAAGTCATTAGGAAACGTTTCAGCCCACTCACTACAACAACATTAAAAAAAACACGGTGGGAGTTACAAAACCTAGCAAGCACTTCTACAAGTTGGCTGCACCTTGTGTAAAGATGAAATTGACTTATTCCCTACAAAGTTTTCTCCAAAACCTGCTACGATAACTATATTTGTATTGTTGTTGTCTGTTTCTGAATCAAATATACGGCTCAAGCAATGGATCGGAGGCACTAGCACTAGTGGAGGCCGTGAACCCAAACAAGAAAAAAACCGAGAACAAGCAAAGATAGATAGATAGATGGATAGATAGAAACTTTATTTAAGTGTCAAGAGCCGTCTAGCCAGGGAAAAAAGAATCCCTTACTAATTTGGGGACACCAGAGCAAAGCCAAAGTAATTCCTTTTCTTGTGCTTGCGTAGACTTTCTAAAACAAGGAAGGCGGAGCCGGGGGCTGGTGGGGAGTGCAAGTCTATTTGAACAAGCGAGAAATTATTCCGTTTGCTCTTGAGTAACAGTTTAGACATTAAAAACATCGTTCTATTGCTTCCAGTTTGTATTCCGATCCAGTAAAAGGTGCGTACGTAACGTTTCATGTTTCTGAGAACCTGGACACTCTGGCATGTGACTTTGGTGTCCGTATTAAACGTTTTCCACTGTTCTTCATGCAATGATTAAGTTGTATCGAGCTGGAGCCAAAAATAATTTAGAAACTGTCACGTAGATCTTCACCTTAACAACTGAACCAAGTTGAATGCCAGAACTTTCGCCTACGAAAGAAACCGGTAGAAAAAAAAACAACTTAGTACAAAATTGTGAAATGCAGTAAGCTATCAACAGCTGAATAGCAGTCAGGTACATTTATATTTTGAAGCAAACCTACCTCATCAACTGTAGCTTTTTTAATTTGTTCTGCGCAAGACTAGAAATAAAACAACGAAATACTTAAGTGAAAGTTCATTTCAAACACATTGTTTGAAAAAATAGCTTCTTTCAATGCCATTCTACTTTCATAACATTCTTAAGAAAATAGAAAAAATAAGGATTCATATTATGATAATTCTTACGATCGTTGTTGAAAGGGGAATGAACGGTCTAAAACTGTCAGCGAAATTTTAAGTTTGTGACATTGATGTTAATATTAAGCTTATAAATAAGGAGCAAAAACGTGTAACATTATGATATTTCTGTGGAAACGAACCTTTGAAATGTTCGACAGCAGATCACTGGGAAGTATAAAAAGCCTTGAGCACAGAAGAAATGCAAACACGTACGTTCGCTGCAAAAAGGATAACAATGACAAAATTGTATAATACATTCAGCTGCAATTAGTTTTATCTTTAATGCACTTATACCCTCTTTCACGGCTCGCTTCGCTCTGAAGAGTTTGCTCGCAGGCCCACTAACTTACATTGTATAGAGCTTGACAAAATATACGGAAACCGGTCGGTTTGTTTCAAAGTCGTTTCGATGAGAACTCAAGCAGTGAAACTGTACAACAATTTCACTCACTTTATGTATAGTAGTATATAATAGTAGTATAGCATATATAGTGGGCGAGAAAACCATTTGGGGTGAGAGTCCTCGCTCTTTAAGCCCCTTACGTGAAACTATTTACACCTCGACTGAATCAACTTGTATTGAAACGACTTGGTATCGAAACGAACAGTCACCGTGCATGATGCACAGTATATAGCTGTTCCTGCGTGTTTGCCCACGACCTTTCGCCCTACGCAGATAAAAATTTCGTGAAACTGGAAATCCACCCTAAGGCCGCCACAAAAATTCCGCCCGGGTTTGCAGGCAAGATCGTAAAAACCGCCCGCTCCCGGAACCAATGAGATTGTAGGATTTGAAGAATCTCGCCCCCTCTTAAACTTAAAAATTAAATGTACTGCGATACACTCGGCTCTACTATTTGTTGTTAGGCATCTATAGACTGTAATTCATTGCTATAAACAATTATATCTACTGAATTAAAAATACTACTTACATCCGGATAATAATTTGGAAGAGGAACCAGTCGTTCAATGAGACCTCTCAATGTGCCAGATATAACATGACCATCTTTAAACACTACATCCTAAAATGGATACAATATTATTAATAATATGTAAGAACTAGAAGTAAAATTACACGATCAAGAAGATTAATGAAAGACCAATTCGACTGAGAAATTCACCAACATAATCACGGCAAATATGACAAGGGCATTGCTGCATCAAAATGTGAGACCTTGCTAATCGCCAATAATTTGACCGTGTTACCTATCGCAGAGTACAATGTCACCAGTAAAGTGGACTTGCGTTTCTGAAACCCTCCTCGTGGTTATTCCACCTTGCTCGATTTGGCAATGGTATAAGGTTGGAGAATTTTCCTCGAGTGAGCGAAAAAGGGCCACACGCGCCAGAGCTGACGGCCTCGCATTTCGAGGCTTCGCCTTGCGTGCTACTCGTGCCACTCCCACTAAAGGCTATTTTATGGTTGACATTTTAAGATGAACATTACTTCACGTACAATTTGCTCCAAAATACAGATTTGAACGTAATTGCTTCGATGAAATTCAAAGTGGACAGACTGCAAATTATAGTAGTTGCTAAAAAATATATCTACGTGTCGTAACTGTCTTTAAGACGAAATGTTCACCGAGACATGTGTCAGGTTTTTTCGTCGCCCCGGACTGTTAAAAGAGTTATTTTGCGAGGTTACGTGTTACTTAACCGTGAGCTCTGCTTTGAAGTTTGGCTTCAGTGAATCTACTACTAAATCTACCACACTAAACGCCTAGATAAAGCTGACCTCACAATTTTTGAGTTTTTTCATTCTAGTAAAGAATATCAGTCGATATTTTTTAATGGACCATATCGAACCATAATAATTATTGTAATATATGAACTGGCTGCAGTTGCTACTTTATTCTCGTCTCCTAGTAAACTACAACTAATTAGTACTTAACTTTTATACCAGCTGACTTCAAATTAAATAAACTTTACAGTAAAAATAATAAAAAAGTTATTTACCCCTGTTAGGTCAGACGGATGAGCAGGATTCCTTGACAGGGTCAGACTTATGTTCTCCTCTGACTACAAACAGAACAACATAGAATGGCGGTGGTGAAACAGGATGGCCGCGATTTTTCTTAGTGCGACAGTCTAACGTCTCATATGATGCCATAATTGTACCCCGCACAATAAACTTATTTAAATTATCTTACTGAATCTGGCTTCTTGGTATTTTTAACTTATTAGTTATTTCAGGAAGTCAGTACCCCTTTTAGTTAATTGATTAACTTAACAACTTGTAAATAACTATAATATTCTGCTTTGGGTACAATAAATTGTTGTTGTTGTTAAATGGTGAGTCTTAACCCTTCAAGTCCCGGCCACAAGTGACCGGCAACCTTGATTTTCTCCTAACAATACCAATGCACAATCAAAAGAAGAGGTTATGAGAATTTATAAAATAATCCCCTAAGAGGAAATACTTTCACCTTTCATCATTTTTTTTCAGCTTATTCTTTATGGAAATGTATAGAGACCAGTTTGGAGAATTTGTGTGTAGATATTGGGGCTTAAAAGGATTAAACAGTACTTAAGAAGCAAGCTGTAAAGAGCTACTTCATCTGCTGTTATATTTCCCCCCCAAAAATGCACCTACTTTGAGCGTCAATGTATTTTTAGCACGATCTGAGCCACGCGAAGGTCTAGCCATTTGAAGGGCAAAGGGAGTACCTTTATACATACTCATGTTACTACGGAATCAAAATTATCACATCTACAACTGTTTAAATATACATAACAGTGAAAGTTTTTAAGGTCTTACTTTCACATTGTGGTTTTCCCTGTCATCTTGTACAAGATTTCCAAATATTGTTGGCTACAATAAAAAACAGAAAAAAAATATGACAAGAGAGAATTAAGAATAAAAAAGAGAGATAGAAATAAAAGAAAGAATAAAAGGGAGATTACAAAACGAGGAAGAGAATGAATAATAAATATTTCTCATACATTGCCATGATCATTCAAAACAATCAATTTGATGCCCCAGCCGAACTCAGGCAGCAAATGTAGCTTTATTGAATGTAATACCTGGAACTCAAATGCCGACAAACGAATACAAGAATTCAAAAAAACTTTCCTTTTAATCTGCCAATTTAGAAATGAGAAGGAAGCAGGAGAAAAAACTGCACCTTGAGATGCCATAGTTCTGGGATTGCTACTAAGAAAGTCCATAATCGATGAAGGGCCTGATTACATGTCTTTAGCGCGCAGTGCTGGCTAGGTTTGCCAAGCTGGCTAGCATTGCCGAGATGTGATTTTCTCAAATCACACTCCACTGACTTCCTCCGTGAGGAAAGCGTGGCCATCTTTCTACTTTTCAAACTCAGCGGTTTCTGAATCCTGGTTACGTGAGTGAGAGAGAAGTTTTTAAAACCTAACGTACTGTGTATCTTAGTAGGCCAGGAATGTGATCAAGCTCTCTCAGAAAATAAAGAGGCCTATGGCAAGTACTGTTGGTTAGCCTTTATAATGGGAATGAAGTTACCACTATTGAGTGTCAGAGCATAGTCATACATTTAGGTCAGAGATGAGAAAGGTATTTGAATGGATACAAGACATCCCTTAGTAAAACTATTGTCTTGTCCACCAGCATTCAAGCTGTACAGCTTTGAGGGCAATTCAGAAGGCCAACTACAATATCTAGTGCCATATTTACCCTTGCTTTAACAGTCTGTTTAAATCCAAGTGATGGAAGACTCCTAGAAGACTGAAGCCAAACAAAGTGCACGTTGGTAAAATTCAGAGTCGATATAAATTGCTTATTGCTGCAGTTTTTGGCAGCTAAATAACTCACACCCAATGATGGCCTATCTGGGAGGGCCAACCCCAATTGGGTACCTTTTTGTGGCTTCAGGTATGATATTGATGATTTCAAGGGTTGAAGTAGAGAAAATGTTAGAGAGAACTGTCACTTAGATACATGTACATGTCTCTGTTACACTGGTCAAATTTAATTTCGGGTTGATTTTGATTTAACCCAGGTTGATTCTCAATTTCCTTTGTCTCCTAGCCCTAATTATTCATGAATTACATGTAGGGCTAGAACACGAAGGAAATTGAGAATTAATGAAAAAATTAACCTGATCAAATTTGAACTAACATATCTAAAAAACCTTAAACTCTCTTCTGGTAATGACTATAGGTGCAGTGTTCTCCCATAATATTGCTCATTAGCTTCATTCCAAGGGCTCAGAAAGGGGATGCCGTGTTCTTACAGTGCGGCAGACACTCAAAAGATTCGCAAGTTTTTTGCAAATGGACCAATAAAATTCAAGGTTCAACTATGCAACCATTGAAAACTTTAAAACTGATTGAACCTACCTGAACAGTCGCAGGTAGGAATGTGATTGGTCCATTTGCTAAAAAACTTGAGAATCTTTTGTTTTTAGGATTAACCTTATGATTGGACAATATCTTCTCCCTTGTCCTGGTTTGAGTGTCCACCCACTATTAAATAGGCATGTGATAAAGAGCCATCATTTTTTAATGAAAGGTATACAAACTCGGTACCTTTTCTGTTCAAAATGGCATATCCAAGGGTAACATTGGACTTTATTGGTAACAACAGGAGAGTTTACACAGACCTTTCTCTGCTTAGTTGTCCTTCTTAGGAGACCTCTCGCAGCCTCTTCATATTCTTTAGCAAGCTGATGATGCTGAGATGATAGTCGTCTGAATAAAGAGCATAAGGGAGTCAGGTACAGTGATGGTAAAAAAGGGTATTAATGATTTGGATAAAATTATGACTGAGCGCAGACTACCTTATCAGGTGAAATTTTGGTGACACTTTAATTTAGCGATTTTTAGAAAAATTAAGTGTTGCTAAATTTAAATCGTCGCTAAATTGTGTACAATATGACATTCCGCCATCTAGTCGGTTTCATACACATATACTATTGACGGTCGACAATGTATCATTGAATTTGTGTGACAATGCATACCTTAAATATGAGTGAGGAGTCACAGCCTTAAGATATGACCGATTACAGTTGCAGTTTCATTTGTTTCATTCATCAAAATGTTGTATGATTTTGATTTAAAATAATGAAGCTATTGATGTTTATCATTATATTACATAAATGTTTTACTGTCGTCATAAAATCTTTTGTTCCAAAATTTATAAAAAATCGCTTAAGTGCTGCTAATTAATAAATAAATGTGTCGCAAAAATTTCATGTGGTAGGGTAAAATTGAATGGTCCACCGCACTGCATGTGTTAACTGGACAGGAGTGTATAGGTTTGATCCAAAAGAACTTCATATTATTGGAAATTGTAAATACTAGATGTAATGATGTCACCATCATTGTCTTTCTTTTATTTTTCTTTACACAACCTTGCAGCATAAGAAGCATAGCAAAATCATTGATATCAAACTAATTATATAACATGAGGAAGTTAAAGATAAATATAATTAAATAATCATAATAATTCAAATGAGATTATCAATAATCATAGTTAACTGTGAGATTTCCTGCTGTCAGCAGGTGATCGCATTGCACATTCAAGCCATTGCCATGTAGTTTTGCCCTCGTGGCTTGCTTCGAGTTGCCTTTGCAGCTTTTTTGCCTTTTGTTCGTCTCCCCCACCCCCCACCTGCCTCTTGGTTCTTCGAAACTCCTAGGGTCAGATTTAGGGTAAGTTCTTTTGTTGTCTTCATTCTCCACTGAGAGATCAGTGTGACAGGTGCCAGGGGAAGGTGACCCGTGGGAGGTTGCCATGGTAACCCCCCTTTATTTGCATTTTGCCCATATTCATTTGCTTATTGCTCACATTGCTCACAATTAGCACCTACCCTCCATTTTCATTATTGCTTATCGACAAGTTAACAGGTAAAAGGTACATGTACATGTATTTTGTTCTAAAGATAATTACTTACGCATAGTTGGATTTTTGACGTGCTAGCTCCTTTGCCTACGAAAAAAAATAAAAATAAAAAAATTTCTTCCATGAAGATAATGATGGTGAAGGCTCATGCACTATTTCTTTAGTATCATAATTTACATTTTTTTTTTTGGTTTGAACTTGACTGTGCAGAATTAATAAGGCTGAACCCCTTTCTCCCAGCCCCCACCCCCCTCCAAAAAAAGGAAGAACAAGAAAAAGGCAAAAGCCATGCCTCCAATATTAATACAGAGATCACATGTTTGTTTGTCATCCATGCAGCTAGCTACTACCACCTCAAAGTCAAAGTTGCAGAGTCAAAAAACCAGACACTGAATAAGGAGCATTATTATAATCTTAATTACCTTCTCAACACTGCTAATACCATGCTTGGCAGTGTCTTCATCAAGTTGTAACTCTAACTGGGTTAGTTTCTTCTTCTCTGCCTCTAGCAACTTTTGAGTCACCTGTTGTTGGAAGATTTCCCAAAAAGAGAAAAAAAAGTTTCAAGCTTCAAATTTCCACAAAAATTTAAACCTTAAAGAGATTTGAAAAATGTGGAGGTTTTGTGAATGAAAGTGTTTATAATAACTGGGCGTAGTTTGTTTGTCATAAAAATAACTAGGCAGACCTCTAAGATCATTAGAACATGCAGATCGACAAGGCATTCACACAATGAAAGGACCCTGTATTTTCCTTGATTACTACAGCTTAACTCACACTTAAAGCCACTATCTAGTGAGGCTCTGGCCACAAAAGCAAAACTGAGTCAATATATGTAATTATATTTCAACTGCTATAATGGTAACCTTAAAACTATCTGACATGCATTCTTAATCTTATGGAAAATGACCGCACAAAATTAAATAACATGAGCACAGTAGGCTGTTTTAGAACATTATTTTTGAAGAACTCAGATTTGCAGGGCTTCTGATATTTCGCGGAAAAAAAAGAAAAATTTTGCGGGATTTTCAAGGGCAAATTCGCAGAAAAATTGGCTGATTTCGCGGGAAAAAAGTCAAAATTCGCGGAGAAATCGGCCGATTTCGCGGGATATTTGCGGGAGAAAGTCAAAATTCGCAGAAAAATTGGCCGATTTAGCGGGATTTTAGCGGAAAAAAGTCAAATTTTGAAGGATTTTCAGGGGCAAGTTCTTAGAAAAATCGGCCGATTTCACGGGAAATTTCAGGGGGGAAACTTCGCCAAGAAACAATCAGTAAAAAACAGCCGATTTCGCTGGATTTTTTTTTGGCAAATTTCGCTAAAATCAATCAATTTTGCGTCGATATGAGCAGCGTTGTTTAATGTTTTTTTAACAGGGATAATCGTTTGCTCTTTCAACAACAGTTCGCTCGAGAAATGAGCGAATGGTAAAGCTATTATCATTATGGTTAGTGCCCAGTTTTTCGCAACATTAATCTAAGAACGCCTGGTAGTTTTGGGACGTTGTTTACTCGTTGCAGTGACGAAGTTTCAAGATAAATTTGGACGTTTGGGGTGAATAAAACAGGTCTAAAAGCCAAGATAAGTATTAAATATGTTTTGCCGACATGTATTTTATACCTGCCAACTCTCATGCCTTAGGCGTGAGTCTCACGCCTGCGGGTTGAAAACTTCGATCTCACGCCCGCTCATGCCTGCAGACCATTTTTTCACGCCTGATTGAAAAATGTGAGTTGTTGCCGTCTTGCTTGACACAATTTCCAAAAATATGTTAACTCAGACCCATGTAAGGAACGAAAACCATGTGTAAAATGAATAAATGACAATACCTTCCTCGCGATCTCTGATTTTGTGGATAAGCGTTTTCTCGATAACTTCGCCTTCGGCAGACTTTGGACGTCTTCGGAAGACTTCGGGCTTCTTCAGGAATCTTCGGAAATGATCGTGTCGTTTTCAAAAATCCCAGCACTCCCAGGATAAAAATCTCACGCCTACATCTCAGAAAAAGTTGGCAGGTATAGTATTTGGAAATATTTCTGGCGGATTTCGCGGTATTTCGCGTTTTTTTGGGAATTTCACGGGTCGGCGACCACGCGAAATATCAGAAGCCCTGGATTTGAAACTTTAAGGGAAGGAATTTCAGTTGAATAATCAATGTTTTTTTCTCAGTGGATCTAGAGACAATACTATTATGCCAGGCTCTTTAGAAAATTATAACTTTGTTTATGCTGCAAAACTTGCAAAATTGTCATGCATTATGTCATCTCGGATGACTTGCTAAACACCTCCTTATAAGCTTGGGAAGCAAATAACCAATGATAAACAATGGGAAATTCCATAAAGTATCCATCCATGCCACAGACTGCTTTTTGGATTTCGGAGGGCAAGGTGGAATTCTTTGAACTGGAAGGGCTGCCTGTGGAATTCTGAAGGCATGTGGTAGTAAGGGGGGGGGGGGGGGGCCTTAATGCTACAAAACATCCTTTTTTTCTCTCTTAAAAAAAGCCTCCTACATAATATTATTCAATCAATTCAAAACATGGACTTTTTTCCAACGATGCCTTTTAATTGGTATCTGCTTACCATGTATGAAGCACCTACTGTGGAATTGGGAGTGACTGCTGACCCCAAAGGCTCAATTACAAGTTGGCGGAAATGAAAACTCGATCGTCCACTTGATCTAAATATCTTAAGTGTAGCGTACACATGTTCATCACAAGTACTTGTACCAGTTTGGAGCAATGAAAAGTTAATGTAGGTTGCATGACGTGTTGAACATGCCCCTAAGGACAAAACTTTCATTCTTTTTACAATTTTATTGCCCAGAGTCATAATGACTCCTTCTGTAACCAGCTGTACTGAATACAGAAGAAGAGTCATTCGAAATATTTTGGCATAAAATAAGCAAACTGGGCATATTGTGAACGCTGCAGATAATTTCGAAGGGCTTCATGAAAATATAGAAAATTCGAACAAGAGGGGGAGGGGGGTGACGATTATGGAATTCCGAAGGCATGAGGGTGGTTAAAATATGGAAGCCATCAGTAGTATGGTATGGATATTTACTGGAATTGCCCAATTTTGAATGAGGTTTTTGTGATATCCAGAATAATCAAGTCACGATAAGAGGTATGTATCAGCCGCACTGAAGGTCAAGGCTGATACCACTTACCGAGTCCTTGATTATTCTGGATATTAAAAAAAACTGAATCTTATAGTTGTTTCATTACACATTGTTTTGAAGAAAATACATGTAGTTTGACAAACACACCATTACATAGAAAAGAGTTTGACATTGCTCTTGGAAATCGTGCATTGCGTGTCGGCAACCTGCAGATTAGTCACGAATCTGCTAGCAGATAACTGACTAATCTGTAGGTTGCACTAATTTCCAATATTAACTGAAGGCTCCTAGCAAAGTAATGAGAAGACAGATAGTGAGTACAATGTATAATAATAAAAAGAATGTTTCTGTTCTTGTCATATTGCTTCCTTATGGACATATATCCAGTACCTCCAACTGAACACCAAACAGACCCTGTCCTAGATTCTCCACAGAGGTACTTGAATCACAAGCTGTGGCCATTCCAGTTCAGACGGTTTCATGTCATCTCAACCGCCTGCTGAAAGAGAGATACATGTATATAATGTTATGATCTACTCATATAAAACAGGACGTTTTGGCACTGATTAACTGGGTCCCTTATAACACTTGTTCACAAGAAGTGATCACTTTGTAAGCCACAAACAAGCTCTAAAGTAGACACTGTACATGACTGTAAGCCAAATGTGATCAGGCGAGAAGGGGTAAAGGGCAGTTCTCAGTTTTGTGCATTATACCTTAATTCTCACTTAATTTTGCAAGTATTAAATTTCACGATTTTTGACATAAAAAATTCGCGAAATTTAATACTCGCAAAACCAAATACTCATGAAGATTAAAATAGTGAAAATTAATACCAGACATACATGTATACATATTCATAATCATTAACATGGACAGAAAAAGGACCTCTATATGATGTCTGAAAGAACGTTATAGCCACAAAGTTTATCAGAGAGTAAATATTTACCATGTAACTATTTGTGGGTAGCTATTTAGACCTTTGAAAATCTTCTACTTTGGTTTAATTACAGTGTAACGTGTTTTGTTTGTAATTGTCTTTGTTTGCTGTTGTTTACAATAAAATTGTTAATTCTGTTGTTACTTTTTTTATGTCAAAGTTACATTTATTCGCAAAACATGGCCCATAATTTTTCGTGAAATTTAATACTTGCAAAATTAGGTGAAAATGAGATACAGCATGCACCTTTGAGTTTCTCTTAACTTATCTGAAATGCCAGGTGATAAGGGAAGGAGACAGCTAACATTTAACCTTGAAGCTAGAAACCTACACAAACAAGCTTAGGCTGGTCACAGTCGCCTGTCAAAAGTCCACAGTCCACAGTCCTTACTCCACAGTCCACAGTACTCCCTTTACATTGAGCACTTAAATAATTCATAAAAGTGCAGTAAGCATCATGAAAGTTTAATATCTCACAAGAAATGTGGTTTTAAGACCCACTATTCAATGTTTACATTACAAATTCACTTTCAATTTGAACAGCGCAACAATATAGCTTTGAATCTTATAATGTGATAAATGTATAAACTGATGTATCTCTGCATTTTCTGTTTTGGGAACACATTATATTAACGCGAATTGAAACACAAAATTTTACAGTACACATGAGCATTGTTTGACAAACAGAAATAAAGAATTTCAAGCGCCAACGAACAAAAACAATAGATTCAGCTACTTTAGATGACCATGTCACCCAGCGTTTTCAAAAAAACTTTGCTCATCAAAGCAAACTTGCCAACAATTTAATCTGATTTCGAGTGAAAGAATATAAGCTTAGGTTTATACGTGTCGCACGTTATCGATTACTGCAGTTGAAGATTAAATTCCTGGAGGGTTTTAAATGTTTATGGAGTTGGTAAATTAGTTTATTGCGAGCCGAATGGTGTCGAAGACCTTCGAACTTGACTGGGAGCCAGCTTAGATAGCAGGGAATCTTACACAAACAAAAGGTGTAAGCCTTTCAAAGATAAATAAGAAGTAGCAAGGCTTGACGTTTATGTGAACAGAGAGAAGACAAAACACGGCACCTCGATTTTGGAACACCGGTCATTGCAACACAATGTTGAAGCGCGGATTTGTTTAGGCTTAATTGTAAGCCTTGAAAACCGGCGCGCTTGAGATGACACCTTGCTAATAATTATTTTGCTGGTATCTTCCATCCAGGCGATCAGAATACATCAGCTGTATTTTCTAATATTTTAAAATAATAAAGGCTGCATTCTTTTAAGAATTATTTCCTCACCTTTGTCGGAAGAATACTTCCTCTGCGTAAGCTATTAATTCCAGCGAAAACACAGGAAGAACAACAGATCTTGGCAACGCGTCAAAGGGAACCTTTCGATAGGAGGACTGGGTTCTACTGACCGTGGAGAATGTGTCCGCAATGCGTACATATTTGCGGAGTTTTTAAAATCTACAACAGTGATAGAAACACGAACATAAAAAATGTTCATTTGTTTGCCATATCTGCATAAACTTTTCTGATGCGATGTTTTCAAGGATAGATAAAGGATGTAAACACACCACTTAAAAATAATACACAAACAGCGGCAATAAACATTGTGAGCTTATGAGTAGCATGCGAGCAAGCTCTCAATGGCGCTCTGGCAGCGGGGCGCCAGAGCGCTACGGAGAACTTACTCGCAGTCCAAATTATTAGCGCAGAAAAAGTTTCACCCATCCTGTCATAGTGACATTTAAAGTAAACGAAGTTTTAAATCCCAGGATGGAAATCTTATCAGCATACACGAAACGTCAAACTCCATCACTAGATAAAGTTTCAGTGATAGAATCGAACGCTTATATACGCTAATAAGTTTTCTATCCTTGAATTTGAGACCTCGTTTGCCTTAAATACTGTGAGATTACACAACTTTACTGAAGTTAACACTGGGAGAGAGGGTGCAATGGGAAGTTACGGTTGCGGAGCCATCAACAACAACGGAGAACGACTTGTTGAAATTTTTTTTAACAACGGATGCGTAATAGGTGGAACCATCCTCCCCCACACAGACATTTACAAACTGAGTTGGTGATCCGTAGCTGAAGGAAACACCGTCAATCATATTGGCAACGTCGTCAAAGTCCATCGTGGGACAGATGTTGGCAGCGACCGCACCACCTGGCCAAGGTCAGGTTGAAACTTCCAGCAAAACCTGCTATCAAGCAGCAGCACAAAGTGTTTGGCATCAACAAGCTTTGTGCTTCTGTGGTTGAAAGGGAGTTCAATGTTGAGCTTAGAAATCGTTCCATAGCAATTGACATTTAAGATGCAGAAGATCTGGACACTGTTGAAACAACCTGGAGTAACATCATAAGAATTCCGAAAGAAACTGCAGAGTGTCTCAGGCTTTAGAAAGATGAAATTCAGGCAATGGTTAACACCTAAGACTTAGGGGAAAATCGATGAGATGAGATGAGAAAGGCCAAAGATACGCTGCTAAGTGCAACGTCTCCTAGACTGACTCAGCGTACAAAGGAGGTATATAAGATCAAAGATAAAGAGGTTAAGAGGATTTCCCGAAGGGATAAGAGAGCCTTTGTGGAGAATGACACCTACACCATAAGGAAGGAAAAGTAATAACAACTTCAAGGGATAGTGCTGCAAGATGGTTCCAGCATTGTAAAAAAGTGCTCAACCAGCCAGAGCCTAATGAGCTTGCGGACCCAGACCGCCCTGATAATCTCAAAATTACGGTAAGATTTCTGTATATAACCTGATACATTTATTATGCAGTCATGTTTCCACTCTATTCAATCATTCTTTTGTGCGTAATAGTATGGAAATGCTGCATGCATAATAAATGTACCAGGCGTTATACAGAAATGACCTGTTAAGTGCTAGCTATTACCTACAGGTTCTAGCATAAAGACGACAGTAACTATTACTTCAAATTGTCATTTAGAATCATGAGAGCTCTAGTTTATTTCGCTTGATAAATTGAAACTAATACGCCCCAGTTTATATATAATTTTGCCAGCGCACATGGTTACAGATATTATAATTATTATCTGACATGTCTTAAAAGATGAATTGAAAAAGTGCCACTTATTAGCGATCGTTGTTATAGGTAGATACAGTTATTGATATTTACTTTGTAAGCTAAAGACAGAATCATTTGCCGCAATTTGAGCGTGATTACGACGGCAAGTGAAAATTTTAAGTAATTTAGCAACAGCTCGTCTAATCTCGGCGATTCTCCAACAGTAAATTACGGGGTTTACGGAACTGCATATAAAAATACAGGATGAAACATAGATGTAAGCTGTCTTCACCGAATAGGTGTAACCTTCGAATCTATGAGCTATTGCTACACCGATAAATGGGGCATTTGATATCACGAATAAAATGAGAATATATGCCATGGTGACCGTTGACTTTTTGAATCTAAGGATATTTCTGGATGATTTGACGCTTTCTTGATCTTCAATTGAGCGATGATGTCGTTTGATGTGCTTGTAAATCCCAGTATATGCCACAACAGTGATAATTAAGCTCGAAAACAAAATGGGCACTGTTACAGCATTGTATTCTCTTCCATCTTTAAATAAGAATCTCAAGCTCGCCATGATCCCAATAGTTATCCAGAGGGTTCCAACGATAAGCAATACTCGGAAATTTGTTACAAGTTCCTTATATCGAAGATGTAAGTACATGGCAAGGTAGCGTTCAATACTTATTGCAGTAAGCGTGAGAATCGACACCCCGGACGTGATAAAACCAGATGTTTCTGAGATTATTCGAGTAGCACAGTAGATGTCCAAGTTCTGTTGAATTTCCCCAATTTTGTGAGCCACGAAACACGGTTGAGCTATTAATCCGACGGTGAAATCGGACAAAGCGAGACAGCAGAGTAAAGTGTTCGCTGGGCAATGAAGAGAAGGCGTTGTTTTGTAGGCGATAATTATGGTTAGGTTTCCCAGAATTGCGGTGAGCGAGAAAACGGAGTTTAAGACGGCTGTTGCAACATTTGTTGAGTATAAATCGTCGGCTTCAAAGTTTATGTCCAAGTTAAAACAGCTACTTTTAGAGTTCACTCTGGACAAATTTAACATAGTTTTACGATCAGGAACTCTTTTTAAACCTCAACATATTACGATAGGTAAATCTTCCCGAAAAAAGTTTCGTGTTTCCACGCTTCTAATTTCTTCAATACATACAGCTGCATCAAAATTCTTCATCGCTACGTCATTTGCTTGAAATCGAATGGTAAAGTAGTAGCAAAGGAAATGAAAAATTCAGATTTATTTACTTTCAAATTTTATATTTCTTCAAGAACTATCGTTAAGATGCTTGTAAATTATTTTTAGAGTTTAATTGCATCTCCAATATAAAGAAATTGGGAAATTTATTCCCTTGCAGATGTGTTGTGTATTTTTAATTAGATCCCTCCTTAAAGTAAATTTACCATTGGAAATAGGCAGCTTTTTTTGACAGAACTGTCGGCCTCAGTGGCCGGGTTATCGTGTAACACGATGAAATAGGAGAAAATGATTAGAGAAGCATTCACATCTTTCTGTTTTTAGGTAGCTATTTAGAAACTTAAAGACTGTTAGGCGATCCCGGCATTTTCGGTTAAAAAAAAGGGATGCAAAAATTAAAACGATATTTCGAACCCTCAACTTCGGAATAATTGTTCTTGTCACTTCCTCAATATTTAACGTAAATTTTTATCTCAAATAACTAAGTAATTTCATGAGTTATGGAAAAATCTCCTTATTACACCCCAGTAACGTTTAATTACGTACTGGCAACCACTGACAACTGCGCATGTCCTACTCATAATGAAAGCTCAGGCTCCACCAGTGTTGTTTCCAGTCTCCGCTTCACCCTTGTCAAGAAGAATGGAATGAGGTATCGTATCACATGTCACATAACGGCGACATGAAATAGGCCATTTCAGCTCCGCCCGAAGCCTCTGATTTAAAGCGACGCTAAGTGCGAATACACTGATATGAACATGATTTTAACTTTATTATCAAAAAAACGGTTTTTCACTTGGCCTCGTTTTGTAACTGAGGTTTTTGGAATGGCCTATTTCAACTGCAAGTCTAGTACATCAGACATAAAAACTGTGGACGCCTGGGTGACTTGTCCTCTTTCCATTTATGGAAGGTTTTGACTGATTCGTTCTCGCCAATCTTAGAAGCATACTCCTGGTAAATTCTTTACACATGAGGATGTAGAGATATATCATAGTGGATAGTGACCTGGTGCGCTTCGACTAGATGGCTTGCAGTAAGCATTGATTCAGCCACACCTTGTGTCACCACTCCAGCACTGCAAACTTCTTCCAGTCATCCAGAGCCAGATAGATAGATAGATAGATAGATAGATAGATAGATAGATAGATAGATAGATAGATAGATAGATAGATAGATAGATAGATAGATAACTTTCTATCTATCTATCTGCTTTTTTGCCAGTGAACCACTTGGTGAGCATATTCCAGGACACCATCTTCACGTGAAGCCCGCCAAGTATAAAAATCTATCTTCTTCATACGCACCAATAAGCCTGCACTGAATTTCCTTTGCCAAGGTAAACAGCGGCTGGTCCACAGCGATAACTGGAGTTTGAGAGGGAGTAACATGCATGGCAGCAGCTCTGTTTACTCTTATGAAATGCGCAAGGGGGGGAGGGGGTCCTCCCCCCCAAAATTTTATCGGCCCTTCGGGCCTCAGTTTGGTCCAAAAATAAGGGGGGGCCCTCCCCTGAATGCGCTACTGGAAAACGTTTTCTTCAGCTGTTTCTTGGTATTCTCAAGCCAGTCTCTCTTTTGAGTAAAAGATATCAACTGTCCGGCATAGAACTCACCTATGACTAGTATCAGAGGTCGCACCTTGCGGTATGTTAAAGGCAGTTGTGCAATTTTTTTTACCTACTTCTTTCCATGATCATAGGTATCAATTTTCCTGTCGTTTTAAGGATTCACGTTAGTTTGAGAAATTGCCGTTTATAGCGGAGAGAGTCCTTCAAAGTGGTGAAGCTTGGATGATAGTCTACGTCAGATTTCATGTAAGAAGACGCCTCAGAAAACCCAAAGATTCTTCACAAGGCAACAAAACCCAACGTTAACGCTACCGACTGAAAAAAGCTGCTTTTTGTTCTCGACAACATGTCAAGGGGATTTTGCCTTTAAGCCAATGAATTTGCCCGAAATCGATCACGTGATATTTCGCCAGTACAGGCATGCGCTTTAAAGAGCAGAGGGTGATTCGACGACTAAGGAAAAACCTAGGCCATTTTATAAACCGTCTCTTCCTGCAAGGAAGGAAGGTAATGAAGCATTCCAAGAAAATTGAACTAATATATAGATTTAGCCAGGGCTAAAAGCGAGGCTTCCATTAATAAATTTGTAATTTAAATCAAACAATAAACTTGTATTCCACAATTCAGTTAACTTTAGAGCACATTCATGTGACTTTTGAGGGAAAGGCTAAGTGATAAGAGAAAAATAATTTGCAAACAGCCCAAGAGTGAACCAAATCTTACATCGAGTTGATAGCCTCATATATACACCCAAAAAATCATCATCATCACAAAAAATCATCTTCGATCACATTTAAGAGCCATAATGGCTTTTGATCACCGTAGATTAATTAGGCCTGGAAAAAAAGTCAGGCCGAATTTTTTGCTTTCGACGAGTTTACTTTACTGAAATCTTGCCGACAAATCTGGGTGCGTGTAAAACCAATCCTTCACACCATTTATACATCACATCTAAGGTGAAACAGTACTGTGAGGCACTGTTTTTATCATACAGACTTCGGACAGAAAGCAGTATTTCACAATTTTGCAATACAAATTGCACTCATTCAATGTTCAGGACGATCGAAACACGCGTGGGCTTTTAGCTAAACCGTTAAAAAAAATTTCCAAAATCACCTATAAGGCCAGCCGGTTCTTACTTTTGCAGTTTGAGTTGTCGTCGAGTGTTTGAATGAACATTTATAATAAAGACTTTTTATGTTAATTTTCATTTAATGGTTTCATCGATGTGTAATCTTCAAAAGCGTTCGATACGCGCGGAATTTTGAGTATACCTACCCCTGCAAGCAATGTTCACTGAACGACTGAAAACAAACGGCACAGCGGCACAGCACAGCGGCACGGCACAGCGACACGGCACAGCAACCTACAAGAGAGACTAATAACAATCAATAAAAGAAATACAATTCGGTGAAACATACAGAGACAACAATTTTCATTCACGAAGACAAGTGTTAGAGTGTCTATGTTTTAAGCCGGCATCCCGGTGTTTGCTGAACTCGAGGCAAGAAAATCGCTCAAAGCTTTCTTTTAAAGCCAGAATTATAAATAAATATTCTTTAGAATGTTTTCTTTCTATTTGCGGTGGGAAAATGTCTAATATAAAGGCTTTTTAAAGTTTTGTAAGCTGATATCAAACCTGATACTCGGTCAGATCATTGTCTCAAATCTTACAAACGAGCATAAACGAAGTAGGAACTACGCTCGACTTCATTAAATTAGATACAAAAAACAAACATCAAATACAAGAATTACTCAGGCTTATCAATCCATTCGAGATACAGCTCCTGAAAGGTATCAAGTAAGGCCAGTATCGCTTCAGACTTTGCAACCCTCTTACGCATCAAGCAAGGTTGCCATCCGAAATCGGATTTCCGACTTCGACAAGTTACGTATTTCTCAACCAAAAACCCAACAAACAAGCTAGCCGTGAATAGCAGAAGACTCCTGATAGCAGCTGAATGTCATTTTGTACATCCAGTGGAAAAAGACAGTTAAAAACATTACAAGTTAAAGCAAAACTCTGTCAGCTTCAGCTGTGTAAGTAAACAAGACTCAAGATGCTGCATAAATTTTCCGCATGAACTCACCTGTCAAATTTTGACCAATCAGAGCATAATAATTGGATGTAGAGCGTGACCAACGCGTGACCATGGTGAGCAAAGTCAAAAGGAACTGTCTTCCCTGCGCCTGCAATAGCTGGCTGAATTTTCGCGTCCGAGGTCAGTTTGAAATCAAAATTTTAATTGTGCGGCACATAAACACAACATATTTCATATGAATTAAAAAAATTAAACTTGAGCCTGCGATCATTTGAAAACTAGTAACTTGTCAGAGGGAAAAGACTTGAACGAGAACGTCAGTTTCGGCTGGAAAAAGGACACTTCAAGATGCAGTCGGTCTGTAGGTCGTCGACGACGACACTGAATGTAAACACAAATGTAAAACTGTGATGTTCGTTCGCAACAAAGTTTTTCGTAATGATGTCTTTTAAAACAATACAAGATCTTATTTTTTAGGCCGAACGTCTAATTTCATTGACGATGAAGAATTTTTTGTGTTGTCTGACCTGCTTTCCGCCCTTGCGCAGTACACTGTAACTCACTTACGATCGTCGTCGACGAAGTCGTCGTCGTGGTTCCTAAGTTCCCTGTTGATGTCAAAAATGTGCACATTATCAGTTATTCAAACTAGCTAGCTAGAAAGTATGAGATTGAACATTGATAGCGATCTAGTAAAACAATTAACTGGTCAGAGGACAACTTCCAAAGAAATCACGTCACCTTGATGAGTTGATACATGAGCCCGCGATATGGTCATGTGATACTTTTCAGCGGCTATCGTGTTTTGACAGCTGTCAAATGACCGTATTGTGAATGTCCAATATAAAAGATGTACATGTGGATTTGCCAAGACACGCCTGAGACCCCTCCCCTCCTTTTGATAGTCTCCCCTACCCCACCCGTACAATATGTAGACGCGTGCGTACGTACGTACGCTCGGTCAATCACGTGACAACCAAACGAAAAGAGGTTGACCATATTCTACGAGTACGGGGCTCTGTCCCACGCGCGCTTTGTGCTGCGTGGGAGCCCCTCTAGAAGACGATACTATATGCAGACGATTTCGAAATACAACATTTTATTATTTTAATCTTCTTACAGTGGGAGTTTTATTAGCCATTTCCTACAGATATTTTGCCTCGTTTCCATGCAGTATTCGAAGTTTTTATGGAAAGGAACTCAGTTCCGCGCTATCTTTCAAGCGGCTAAAAGAGGTGATAGCATCTTTGATCATTTTTACGTCAACTACTCAGTTTCATCCCTCAAAACGCTTAATAATAATAAAAAGAATGAATATAAAAAAAGACGAGAAAGAAAAAAAAAAGGAAACTTGGGTGCAAAAGGGGAAAAATACAAGGAACAACTGAGGCACGGATTCCCGTGAAACACCTGAAGAGCTGAGCCCTTAAAAGGTATTTAAAATAGCCGACCGCAAGCCTCTCGTCGGACCTCGGGTTAAAGATGATTTATTTCTGACTTGTTAGTCGTTCTCATTCCATTCAATCTTCCATCGATGACGTCCGATGATGTTTGAGGACTTGATGGTATAAGGCCATTGAGGAGGAAACTAATTTTTTTCACGGGTGGTTTAGAAAAATAAATATTAATAGCTGCATTTGTCTTGAGAAAGAAGAGAGATCAATTTTATCAGTTTAAAGTGCCAAGGATTGTATTCGTTCCGACGTTTAGAAGGTGAAGCTTGTAACGATTGACCTGCTGAATTCGTCTTAAAATGAGTTATTCCGTCCTTTTCTTGGGCTGAAAATCCAACTAGGAACAAATTAAAGTATAAATAAATAGTATTCTGAAGACAAATAGAGATTCGAATTAGCGTATATGCCGATAATATACACTGGTGAGCCATTCAAAACCGTTTGCCGTGCGACGCGTCTTAAAATTCCCTTTTGTTTCATCTTTGATAATCTTATCAATATTTTTCTGTTATCATTTATGTTGCCACAAATATATCAGCTAGCGTGCTCGAGAAAGATGGTGGAATCACTTGTCGCAGCACAGGAAAATAGAGCTAGCCGCATATTATAACTATTTTTTTTCTAGCACCTTATCCAGCATGTAAACTCTTCCGAGTTTGATAGCCGGCCCGCATTAATGTGACTTTCGAATCAACTCAAAAAACGTTTACCACTTTAATAGACTTCCTACGACGTAAACTATCACTGACTTCAGGGTTTATATACCCACGTCGTATATTTTGGCTCAACGTATATCGCTCAGCGTTAGCTGGCTCAAGTAAGAAAATGGAATTTATTTATATATCTGTGACATAAAGTTAAGTTTTTGGTAAGTCTAAGCCCTTAGGGCTTTGCTCGAGAAATGACTGGAAAAAGATACATCCGATGGAAATTCTGCCTTTTCAAAATGACAGGTACTACAGACAAATCGCAATTTGTCTCATTTTTAACGGATTGTTAAATTTAGAATCATATCAGGCAAATAGTTTAATTTCCAGCCAGGTCAAGTTATTATATCCAGCTCACAATGTGGGTAATAATATTGAAAGAAACTTTTTAACCTGCGGGGAAATGAATCCATGTACACTGTATTTAACACTTGAATTAAGGGCCCTTTTATTTATGTAATTCGCATTTCTAATAAACTTTGCCTTCAACTATTATTTTTTAATACGCACTTTTTTCTCACAATAAAAATGGTTCGCGTTTTTTAATAAACATGACGGTCTCGTCCTTCCCTTAAAAAAGAGAGGCTAGCTCCGAGTTAAACTAGAAATAAAATATTTCCCTTAATACCTTTCGGACAAAAAACAAATTCATATTCTAACATCATAAGGCCAATATTCAGGTACACTTAAAAATTTCTCTGAAAACAATCTAGGGTTAGTACCTGTCAATACTGTCAATACTGTCATTGCACTGCAATTCCTTGCTGAAATCAAGTTATTTCCTTAATAAAAGGCTTTTATTTTTTAGCACACTTCATATTTTTTTCGGGTGCGGAGTGTTTCTTTTTTTCAAACTGTTTCCTGGATGCATCGTCGCTGGAGCGCGAGTCAGCATGCTTTGTTCATTCTGCACAGGGGATACAGCACTGTTGCGCTTAACCACTGCCCACACAGCTAGCTTGACTTCTCTTATCCGCCAACAATATATCAAGGGATTCAGTGAGCTGTTGATACATACTACAGTCGAAAAAATGTCAATCGCAACTTTTACTTTAGCTGTAAAGCCATACTTAAGTTTGGCGACCATGACACCAGAGTAAGGCACGTAACACACGAAGGAGAGCATGAACACTATAACCATCGTAAAAGTAGATCGCTGATATTTCTTCATATTCAACTCAACTTGAGCTTTGGGATCGACCCATACTCTTCGTTGTAAATTTATTTCACGTTGATGTCGTCTGACGATTTTATAAATCTTGATATACGACACAGAGGTTATTACGATGGATGCTAACTCGGAAGTAATCACTATTGCACCGAAAACATTTTTTTGCAGGAAATAAACAGAAGTCACAACGAATGCTAACACCCAGAAAACGCCAGCGGTTATGAGAATGCGCTTTTTTGTTATAACCTCGTTATATCGAAGGTGAAAGTACAGCGCCAAAAATCGTTCAATCGCAATCCCCGTCAACGTGAGTAATGAAACAGCCGTTGTGGCGTAACCAAAAGATATGTTAACAAATCGTGCGTAACATGCCAAGTCGCCGGTTCCGGAAATCTCTGCAAGTTTATGGCCGACGAAACTCGTTTGAACTATCAGGCCGACTTGAAGATCAGCGAAGGCAAGGGTGGATAGAAGGACGTTAGAAGGGTAAAGCTTCAGCTGCGTTTTCCATATTGCAAACAGAACTAGTAGATTGCCAGTAATTGCTGATAAGGCAAAGCAGGCGTTGAAAATACAGGTTATTACATTGGAAACGTACACAAGTCGAGTTTCCTCCATGCTAAAATCCATGACCTTTACAAAAATACATGTTCCTTGATGGTAGTTTTCCCCCATTTTGAACAAAACGTGAGTTTTGCACAACGGCAAATCTATCAGCAAAAACGTACTGCCAGGCAGTTATAATAGGTGAACCCTAGTTTTTCATCAATACAAGACTACTGGTGGTCTCTTTTGCAGCTCATTGAAAATAAGTTGCTTTACATCGATTGATTTAGACTTCCCCCGTTTTAGATTGTGGAAATAACGAGTACTGAACTCATCACACCTGCTGTCAGAAAATTCAACCGTGGGCGTGTTTCACCTAGAGTTCCACCGTCATCAAATATCATATCAAGCCTCTCTGGCGTAGCCACCCTTTTAATGCAGCTACATAAGTTTAAATATTCACGGCCCTTTAAATAAGGTGATCAAAACTGAGAAGATTCATTACATATTTTTCACATTAAGCCTCCACGTCGGTCATCTAGTTTACACAGACGTCCTTCGCAGTATTAAGGCAAACATGGAAACCAAACAAATGCAATGAATGGTCACTGGTGACGTTTTTTCGGAAAGCACCAGCTGCAGACAATAGAAAATACAAAAAAGGTGATATTTTGTTCATTTCTCTTTGCACGCATGCAAAAAGAAACCCATTATAAGGATTAAGATTTAATAGCTGGGCTTTTGCCACGTTTAGAACAGTAAAATATTTTTTATTTCATCTGCTAAAAAATTTACAATACCAAGTTGAATTATCAGTACAAATCTCTTAAACAAGTCGTGTAATTTGGCTTTTCATGTAAGTTAATTTCGGAAACGCGCTTAACATTAACGTATTCAAACAAATGGAAAAATACCGCGTTGAAATGCTCCACCATTTAATATTAATAAAGGAACGAATACTGGGAACTAATAAGGTCACACCGATTTTCACAGACAGCGAGAAAGTCCGCCCAATATGTTTTGCCATTGGAGTGTGGGGAACAAAGCTTAACTAAGTTGTGGTGTAGGAACTCCACGTGGTAAAACTGAGTATGATTTACTCTTCAAAATAAACGAGATCAAACGATGTTAGAGTTGAATTTAATTAAAAATGAAGGCAAACTATTGACAATTAATAATGGTGACACATTTTATCAACTAACAAAAAATTGTAAAAAAAAAATGCATAAAAAGAGCTTATTACAATAAAAATAGGCTCTTGAAAACGAAAACAGAAACTAAAAAAAAACCCGAACACTAATTAAATCTCAGAAGTGAAGGAATATAAATTGTCCTTTATTCTTGATGGCAGTTACTACAGTCATGAACTTAACAAAAATGAAATAAACGGCTGAAGCTGCCGTGATCACCAGAGTACTCGCAGAAATTGATGGAAATTACTTTCACATCGATTTGTTGCTATTTGACAGTTTTATCTCAAATCTGCTCAATGACAATGACTAATAAGCACAGGTTTCTTTATATATTTGCAACGACTTTCCGTTTCTTCAATAAATCCCTTGAAGAAGAACGGCTTGACCGTTCGAAATATGGGCAATACTCAAGTCGCTTTGTTCTTTGCTGTTTTGTTATTACAGTTTATTTTTCTTTGTTACACTCAACAGGCTCTGTTTTTTTATTTCTTGTTTATGTTAAACAGCAATGAAAATCCCCCGTACTACTTCAGGTGCAAATCCCGACCCCAGTAACCTTGTCCCCAGTGAAAATCCGGCTGCCTCAGTAGTGAGCGTCTCGATGCCCCCGGCCCGCGGTTCACCCCACTCGAATGCTGGGCGCCTGGGTGACCTCCTACAAGGGAATTTGACTTCGTAATGGAGTAGTGATTGCGAAGAAATGTACCAAAAGGTATGCTGCACGAACGTGCAGAGAAGTTGGTTTGCTCATTTAGGCCCTGTCATCGAAAACGAATCGATTGATTCGCGTCCACACTACCGTTTTGATACGTTTTGGACTGTCCACACTAAAACGTTCGAAAACGATAGAATTGCGCGTTGTGACGTACGTTGAACTCTATGCGCATGCCACAAAACACACGCGTCTGCGATCTGCGTTTTCGACCGTCAGGTCGACTGTCACACAATAATACGATATGTATGTGTTTTCCTTTTGATCCACTTTCAAGAGAGTTTTCAAATCGATGCGTTTTCGATGAAAACGCCGCCCATTAGTGTGGTTGGAAGGCCTAAACGCATCGAAATGTATGCGATTTCAAACGAAAACGCATTAGTGTGGACGGGGCCTAAACCTATTGCTCTTTTGCTGTTTCTCGTTGCCGGTGCCGTTCGTTAAAGTGACGAAGATTTTTACTTAAATATAAAGTTAAAACATAACTTAGCCCGATTGATGTCTTTTGTGATTGAGTACTACCCCTTGTCTTGGGTTGAAGCAAGAGGACGAACAAAATAAAAATAACGGAAATTTTGTGACTCAGGATAATGAAATATTTAATGCCCTATTCAAGGAGGGGCAAGGAGATTGAATAGAGCTTGATGACCGGACTAAATATGTTTTGAACTGAATCCTAATTTTTAAGGTCCTAATTTTTAAGGTTTTTGTCTCGGTTATTTTCATATTTGGTGCAAAAGATCTTGTCTACCCAACAGCACAATGCCTTTATCTATTTTACGAAGCATGTGGAGCCTTGGTTTCTTGGTGCAAAGAGAGCAAGTCCACGAAGTTCGAGAATGATCCTTATGTGGTAGCTAAAATCAACCGAGCGAAAACTAGTAAAGGACGTCGAAGAATATCTGGAGAAGTATTGCCAAATGAACCCACATGCATAAACCTCAGAATGGTTGCTTCCCCACTTTCCTGTTCTGCGACCTGACAGGTATACGACGAAGACAAGAATTGTCTTTCATGCCCCCGCTGAATTTCGGGGGAAGAGTTAGAACAGCGAAGCATTGCCTGGACCAAAATTGCAGACAGACAAGTTAAGTATTCTTGTCAGATTTCTGAAGAAATTGGTGGCCCTTTTAGGTGACGTAAGTCAGATGTACCATCAGCTTGCTTTAACCCCTGAAGACAGAAAACCACGAAGATGTATGTGGAGGGATTTAGACCAGAGTAAGGAGCCAGACGTTTGAGAATTCTTGAGATATGTGTTGGGGGGGGGAGGGGGGGGTTTGTTACTGACCATTCTGTGCACAGTATGCATGGCAGAAGCATGCAGATGACCACAAAGCAGGGTACTCTCTCTCAGCTGAAGCGGTAAAGAAGGGTTGTTACCTGGACGACCTCATGCCTTCAGTGGCGTTGAAATAGCAAAGGAGGTGCGCAAACAGTTAACCGGACTTGGAAGTAAAGATGTTTTTCACATTCGCAAATGGATATCTCAGAAAACTGAAGTGATCGAGGACACACCTCAACAGACAAGTTGATCTGGAGAAGAAAGAGTTTCTGGTCACAAAGACTTTGGGGATAGTGTGGATTGCTGAAGACAAGTTTTCGTTTGGTTCAGCCAACCAAAGAGGACTTTCCAAGTAAACTTAACCTTGCTTAAAAAGGAACCAGGGGAGTATGAGTTCAAGAGTTAATAAATCACGGACGACTTCTGGTGACATTAAACCAAATTTCTACACAAAGGTGAAGAGGAGTTGCCAGAAAGTAAGTTTGGAAAAGCGCGAGAATCTCAAAAGGAAGTTTTATCAGAGAAAAGAGGACGGAATCTGGAGGAGGAGAACATTAACAAGAATGCTCACAGTTACTACGCAGACACTCCTGGGCGTAAATCGAAGAGTCACCCAGACCCAAACAAGTACTCATGATCAAAGGTACAGGATCCAGTCAAAGGGAAGACGACATAATGTTTTCCAGAAGAAATTAGAGTACTTGAAGACAAACAGCACCTTCCCAGCAAGGGTGAGTTACTAAAGATTGCGCCGAAGCGTGATGGAGGACTACTTCGATCGAACACGCGATTGAGTTATTAAGATGATTTGCCAGAAGAGACAAAGTTTCCAATCATCCTTCCAAAGAAGCATGTTGTTACCAGATAAACTGCGAAGTGCGTATCAACATGAAGTAGAACGTCATGAAATGGGAGCGAACTTTATTTTGAACCATCTACGCTAGGAATACTATGTGATTCAAGGGAGACAGCTAGTGAAGAAATGTATCGAGTGTAGATTGCAACAGGCGATTCAGAGGTGGTTCAGCCCAAATGGCACAATTACCCACAGTTCGGTCGGAAATGACGCAAAAACCATTTGCAAATTGCGCAGATTTCGCAGGTGCATTTTACACAATTCTAGGAAGAGGGAGAGCAAGAGTAATGCGCTATCTCGACCTGTTTGTGTATTTACAGACACGCTGTTGTCAGTTGGAAATGGCAACACCACTGGAAACTATTACGTTCTTGAATGCGATGACACAAATGGTTGCCTGACGAGGATGTCCTAAAATGATTCTCGGTGAACACGGAAACAATTTCGTTGGAGTAGCAGGTAAGATTAAGGAAATGGCGATAAATATAGTTCAGGAGAAAATTAATAGACTGACTTCCAACCAGGGAATCAGTTAGCGTTCATTCCACCAGGAGTACCACTCTTTGGTGGGGTTTTCTAAAGCATCATAAAGTCACCCAAGAGAGCAATGTACGCAGCTCTAAGCCAAGCTAACTTTAACACTGACGAGAAGTTACAAACAGGGTATACGGGAGTCGAGAGTTTGTTGAGTTCCAGACCCTTAACTACAGTCAGTGGGGATGTCAATGATGAACCTGTGTTGAGCCCAAACCATTTCTTAATCGACCAAATGGGTGGTAAGCTACCTCCAGAGACAGTTGACACAAAAGCAATCGCTGTTCGCAAATGATGGAGATGAGTGCTGGAGCAAATTCTCAAGGCATGGAATCGCTTGATGCGGGAGTATTTACCTACACTGAATTGGATCCCGTCACAAATGGTTTCTACCAACAGATAATCTCGAAGAACATGTTGTCTTAGTGTTTGGGCCAGACATACCAAGGCGAGATTGGAAGGTCGGACGCACTGAGGCGGTGTATCCAGGACAGGACTAGTCACAGTAGTAAACGTGAGGACTGGGGGAAGTATGAAGCTCAGCCCGATTACGAGACTTTCACCACTGGAAGCTGAACCTCCAAATGAGCACACTTGTGACTAGTCAGTTATGCTTTTGCTTCTCAAAGACTATGAAAAGTCTTTTTGGAACACTTGAATTGCGTTCTTTCAATCTGTTTCTGTTTTATTTAACTAGCGTTGTACTTTCAATGTACTGGAAATCAAGGAGGGGAAAATGTTCAGGATTATTTTTATTTACCATTTGAATAAAGAGACAGAGCAAAATCGCACGGAAAGTTAATTAAGTCTGCGAGTATGGCTGATGGCAGCATAACGGTTTGGCATTAGCGAAACAACTTTGCAAAGTTTCCATTACAATGAACTTATGTTTTTCTTTGGACCTGAAGATTACGACAAACTATTCAATCCTAGTTTCAAAGAGACCTCTTTTTAGTAGTTTTTTCTTTCTTTTTGTGGGTTCAAGAGCTTTGATTTTAGTTCAGAGAAGGCCGCCATGTTCCAAGCAGAGAGGCAATTAATTAGTTATTGCCAACGAGGCAACCGAGCTAAGAAGCGAGGTTGCCTCAACGGCAGATTCATAATCCCGCGCAATGTAGGCAAAACTCTCAAATTCTCCGTAGCCCTCTAAAATTTGCAGTTTTGACCATATTTTGGTGTAAGTAAGACCCCATATTTGGGCACTGAGGTCATGATGTTGTATTTACAACTCGTGGTTCGAAATTGGGTCCCGTGTGCAGCTGTTCGTGTTCTGTTCAAGAGGCCTAACAGGTGAGCGAGCTTTAAATGGATTTCTAGTTTGAAAGGGCTATTAGTGCTCGGGTTTGCTTTATAAATTCCGTTTAAAGCAGCAGCTATCAAGGCGGGATAGGCTTTTACGTTCCAATTTTTGTCAAATCCAGCTTGTTCTTCCAGCTCGATTTCTCCTAGTTGAGGTACATGTTCGCTTCTCGACTCAGAACCAGGGTTCTCAGTATTATCCTTACCTTTGTAAATTGAATTCTATGCGGTAGTTAATCGAGCAATAGGGTTGTATTCTCAAAATTAAAAGTACATTAGATTACCAGCGTGTCCTTCCCAATTCGATTTACATTGAGCCGGTCCTCTCCTCCCGTGAGAAATGCAACGCATTTGACGACCTTTTGTTTTTTAGAAGTATTTTTAATTTGCCTTCGGAGAAATTTTTGTCAACCAGCGTGTTCTTTTGCAGCCCTTAACTAGCATGAGAAATGCAACGAATTTGCAGACCTTTTGCTTAAATGACCATCATTATGAATCAATTTTCCTTTCGAGAGACTCTTTGTCCTGTGCTACTCGCTCATTATATCTTTGTATTTCATTTAAGTTTATATTTTTTTTACCTCCGGATACATTCTGCCACATTCTTGCGCTTTTCACACATTTTGCTTACTCCGATTTTTTCATATGTATATTACTATGCGGAATATTTTTCTTATCCCTGATGATGCCGTTGATTGGCGAAAGCTCGGAATTTAATTTTAATTTTCAATTTTAGTAGTCAAAGGCTTCACTTGAACTATACTTTACTTTCCAACGTTTATAGTTTTGATTTCCATAAAATATAGGTGCTAACTTGCACCAATTTACCAACAAAGACAACAACGCTCAAAGCCATGTTGTTATTTTTTAATGGAAGTGAAAGCCTAGAATGTACCAAAGTGTTTTTTCTAAAGTTGAGTGCCATCCTTTTCTATAGCGAAATCCATTGTAAACCTGTAAAATCCTCTAACAAATCGCGAAGATCTGGATAGGCACATTCCTCAAAAGACAAACGAATTCGCTTCGTTGGCACTTGCCGGAAGGTACCCCTAGTTCTAAGATTTTTAAACTAGGGACCTACGAGGGACTGACACTAACCGGCGATAGACTAGCTTAGAAGTAGCGAGCGCAAGAAAGAACGAGCGGGCGAGGCTAGCGATAGACCATTACAGATACAGCAGAACCCAGGTAACTCGAACTCTGAAGCTGGAAACGAAAAACAGTTCGAGTTAGCGGGGAATTCGGATCATCGGGGTAAATTTCAGTGAAATTTTGATCAAGGGAAAGGAATTATAGTTCGAGTTAGCGGGGCATTCGAGTTATCCGAGTTCGAGTTATCGAGGTTCTACTGTATCGACACTAGGCCAATATTATTTACATCATGATAACATTTTTCATTTTTCAGATTTTTATGACGAACACATTTTTTTTAACAAATATCTAAATCCGCACTTTTACTTGTATCACCACTGTACTAAGGACGAAACCTTAACAAACCACCTCCTTTTCCCCTCCTTTCTTGAAAGATTAGAGCAAACTGAACTAGGACTCTCTCTCCTCCGCAGAGGCTCCCGTTGGGTATCGCTATATAAATAGCATTAGTATATACACACTCAGTGATCTTGGTAATTCAAGCAATCTGATTGGTTAGCTATGTCGGACTATGACGTTATATTCACCGCGCTAGGCGGTGAATATAAAGCAGAACAAAATCGCTGTCGTGAACTGGTTGTTTTGCCAAAGTTTCCACAGGAAAAAATAACGGATTCCCATTTTTGGATATTTTAGGGTATTTAAAGAATACCCATAAAAATCCCAAATTTGGCAAAGTGAGACAAGTCCCAACCAGGGAATTCCCAACGAAGTTCCCTGATTGGGACTTGTCTCACTCTTCCAAATTTGGGATTTTTGTGGGTATTCTTTAAATACCCTAAAATATCCAAAAATGGGAATCCGTTATTTTTTCCTGTGTTCATAGTAAAGCCTTTTTTAAAAGACACGAATATCCAAGTGCTGATGACCTTGAAGGCAAGAAAAGACTTAATGGTGTTTAAACAGCGTGATTTATTGTGAAGTGGTTTACTGTAGCTGACTTTTTGTACGCTTGAAGCTATGTTTACCACTACAGAGGAAAACGAGGTCGCTTTGTCACTGTTTTGTGATTTCGGGATTTTCTCACAAGACCAATTTTGCCTATAAATAGAAGTTAATTTATGGAGAAAAGAGGAAAGCAAATTTTTCGACAATTATACGTGCCAGCAAGTTAACAAGGCAAAGAACATTGGAGATAAACAACGCTCACCTTGATCGTAGCCGCTGTTGACAGCATTTGCAAGAAGTGACGAAGAAAACTTTCTCATTCACGGTGAGTTGACAGAAACAAATAAAGCTCCACTTTTCTTCTCAGAATTCAGCAGTAATTTAAATTTTCGGCGTTTTCTTTTAAACCGTTGATGTTAAAGCTTACAAAACTCGATACAAAAAGATTAAAACTATCATTTGTCTTCTCTGAAGATACTGTAAAGATCTAACTTTTGTGCATCCACTGTTTACGGCTTCGTGTTCACGCATGAATTCACCCGTCAATCAAACTAATCGTTTTTTAATGGTTTCCTTTTTGATTCTGTTGAGATCACTTCGTGTGAATATACTAAAACAATTATTCACCTCAGGCGAAGTTAATATTGTTGAATAATCCCCTCGACTTTGTCTCGGGGATTATTCAACAATATTAACTTCGCCTTCGGCGAATAATTGTTAAATAATCGAAAAAATATAGAAAGCGCGCCGAGGACGATGGGAAGAGGAAAAAGGCGGGAGCCTCTCTTCTCTCATTCCCCTTCCCATCGTGCCCCGCGCGCTGTCTTTTTCTTTCTCCCCAGCTTCCCCACAACACAAAGAGGCCTCTACGCAGGAGACTGAGATGAACTGGGATATATTTCTGGCATAAGTGAGATGGAAGACTTGGAAAACCAAAAGGAGCTTTGTTGCAACTTGGAGAAATGACTTATCTATATCATTGTAACTGCAGCGTTTTAGCGATCATACGCAATAACGCTCATGGTCTCTATGCTTTTCAATTCAATTCAATTCAGTTCAATTTTATTATTCACACTTTATAAAATATTTACATTATATATAGTAAGGTAGGAATACACTAATAAAGGAGAAGAAGAAGGAAAAAAAAGAAAATTAATGGCTTAAGTAGAAGTGTACGGTGGTCAGAGGAGCTTAGCTTTCGAGCTAACCACCGCTACATGATGATTGGAAATACATAATAAACGTACGCTTGGTGCCATGGCAACTATGGACGATTATGCTACCAGTCAGGTTATGTGAGACAATCATATTACAATTGTTACCTTTGAGAGTTAACTACAATTCGCTTATATTCTTTTTTGAACTTATGGTAGCTAAGTGTTTTTATCTTAGTGGGAATCTCTTCCCAAGGTTTGGTTATGGCAAACTTAAATGTGTGTTTGCCGTAATTTGACCTTACACGTGGTACATGAAAGTTAAGATTTGAGACATATCTGGTATTGTGTGAGTGAATATCAGACACCTTTACGAGGAAGTTTTGAAACACTTCAGTGATATTGGCTTCATTTTGTGAGATTTTGTGAGCTAGTAAGGAGATTTTGAGTTTAAAAATGCTATCTATGTTAAGTATATCTAGAAGTTTGAGGTAGGGTGCACTACTTTCTCTATTATAGCTAAAAAACATGCAGCGTATACATTTATTTTGTTTTGTTTGAACTTTAGTTAATCTACTTGGGTATGTGTTTCCCCAACTCATAATTCCATAATGAAGGTAGGTGTAGATAAGTGAGTAATATATTTGTTTGAGGGTGTTTAAAGTTAAGAAATGGCGTAATCTGAAAAGGATTTCCAAGTTTTTAGATATTTTGCTGTTTATGTGCTGAAAGTGGAAAGCCCAACTTAGATTTTTGTCAGCGTAGATACCTAGGTATTTGATGTAGTTCTTTTCTTCAATATTGCGTAAATTAAGCTTAAGTTTATTTGCTTTTTAGGGGGAGCAGATTGTCATATAGTGGGTTTTCTTAAAGTTTACAGAAAATTTTTGTTAGCTAAGCAGTAGCTAAGAAGATGGTTGAATTCCTCATTTATAGTTTTTTCAAGGTCCTGTAGAGAATTGGAAGAGTAGAGGAGATTGGTGTCATCTGCAAATGTTCTAATATTTGCCTTTTCTAAACATTTGGGCATGTCATTGATATATATCAAAAACAGAAGTGGGCCAAGGGTAGAACCTTGTGGTACACCACATTGGGTAGAAAGTGGGTTTGATTTAACATTTTCAATTTCAGTATACTGTGTTCTGCTTTCAAGATAGCTTTTAAATCACTGCAGAGAGACACCACGGATCCCGTATCTGTATAATTTGTGTAGTAGGATCCGATAGTTGACAGTATCAAAGGATTTAGATAGGTCAAGAAAAATACTGCATATAGCTTCATTGCTGTCAATTTTCATTTTAAGATTGTCAGTGAGTTCAAGAATTGGTTGGTCAGTAAAATAATTTTTCTTTAAGCCAAATTGGTGTTTAAAAAGAATGTTTTCCTTTTCTAGGAGATGACTTGGCTGATTGTACACTAGTCTTTCAAGGATTTTAGCAAACGGAGAGAGGAAAGCAATGGGACGGTAATTGGCAGGGTCTGACTGCACCAGTCTAGAAGACTGGGGTAACCTTTGAGATCTTGAAAATATCCGGGACAATACCTGATTCAATTGATTCATTAAATAAGTTTGTGAGGGGAGTTGAAAGCAGATTGCTGGCAATCTTGATTAGATAGTTAGGGATATCTATAGTGGCTTTGTGCCTAACAAGGCCAGATAGTGCTAACTTAACTCAACTTGCGCTTAATCCACCGGGGAAAGAAAAAAATAGAACTATGAGTTGCTGGGAGGAAAGCATCAGCTTTTATACTTGAGTGAATTGTAGATGCCAAATTTGGACCAATATTTATAAAGTACTCTTTGAACTGATTGACAATGTCATGTTTGTCGGTGTAGGTTTTTCCATTGTAGTGTAACTTTGCTGGTACAGTGTGTCATTTAGGTTTCCTGTTTATAATAATGCCAATTAACTTCCATGTACTTTTTAGGTTGTTCTTATTTAGTTCAAATTGCTGCTTATCGTAGGATGACTTACAGGTCCATTTCAGCTTATTCAGAGTGTTTGAGTATTTTTTGTGGTAAGCTACCTTGTCTAGATCTTTAGAAAGAAAGTGCGTGCGATACATTTTCTGCTTGTTTCTTATAGAACTTAATAAGGTATCTGTTATCCAGGGTTTCTGAATCTTTTGTTTTATACGGCTGCAGGGTATGTGTTTAATTGGCGCATGTTTATTGACTTTGCCTTCAAGTTTTTCGACAAAGCTGCTGGCTTTAGTGTGGATGTTGGCTGGGTCATTGGATAAAGACTTACTTGGATAAAAGACTTGATGCTTGGATTGGTTTAAGGGACTGACGAGGTTTTGTAGTTGAGATATAAAATTATCAACATTAGACGAGGGGTGCCTGTATGTACATCCCACAATTATGCTAGGCTTGTGTTCCTGTAAGATTTCAGTCCAGCAGGATTCCGCCTCAACAGAATTAAAGCTTAAATCTGACCTATGAATTGCATTTAGGGAGGATGAGATGTAAATACCAACACCACCAGCCATTGTTTTAGAATCAGTTCTGTAAAATTTGTTGTTAAGAAAATCTATGTTTTCTGATGAGTTACAATTAATTCTAGTTTGAGTTACAGCAATTACATCAGGTATATTATCAAAGGAATAGAAAAGGTCGTGTAAGAGCTCGAAGTTTTCTGGTAGACTTCTAATATTACAATGAAAGAGAAAAATGGAATCGTTATCTATGTCAGCTTAAAGGTTATTAGCATCAGTTTTGGAATACTACTCAGAGCTAGGAGTTGACAACATTAAATCGGGGCCAGATTCTTCGAACTTGTCAGGATTTGGAAGGATATTGTACAAATCAACACCAGAGTTGATGTAGTCATTGACATTACCAGAACCGAGTACAAATCTAAATTCTCTTTCATCTAAAACATTAAATAGGGGTATCCAAACATTTGAAGAAGCCATTATTTAATAACTACTAAGTTGTTTACAAAGAGGACTAACCAGATGTGAAAGTTTCATTGTGATGGAGCAATGAAGTCTTCGAATTCTTGAAATGTTGTAAATGTAAGTGTCTGTGAGGTTTCATGTTTACGTAGATAGATCTTACCATTATTCGTCCATAGGAATTTGTACTTGTTTTCCTTCTTGAATTTGTTTACCCTTCCAAAGACTTCACCGCGATACTGGGTTAGGGATTCATTAATGTACAAATGTTCCGCTGGGGCCCGTTTCTCGAAAATCCCGTCGACTTTACGGTCCGGAAGCCATATTTGAAAATCAAAATCTAAAGAATGGTAGCCCGTTTCTAATCCCTACTCAGTCCAGTTTTGCAAACTGATGGTACTATTGGATAACTTCCAAAACCATTGAAAGCTCAGTCTTGAATACAAACCAAAAAAAGAGTTCTGGGCCCGGTAATAATGGGAACATCCGAGAAACAGGCTCCTGAGCCCAGTTTGTCAAAAGATGCAAAACTGCGATCAAGTTCCAAGTAAACTTCAAGCCATTTAACAACGGAGAACATAATATCTTGTCTAGCTTGTACTGCGAGACATTTCCATGTCATTCAAAACCCAGAACAAGACAATGTATGAGAAACTAAATGCAATGGAAGGCTAAAATCTTAGCCCCCTAGTTTAACACGCTGAAATTGGAGGAACTGTGCTCTGAGCCCTGACCGACAATATGATCTAAGAATTGGTTCAATGGACTGTTTATTAGCTTTTATTCAAGGCGGAGTTGTTTTAAAGTACGCCAAAGGTTATAATTAAAAATTTGAAATAACCCAACCCAGCACTTTAAATTCAAGGATTTACAGTGGTTTCATAAATGTTTAAAAGCTCGTGCTTCTAGCAACGGAAACGCATTACGGAAATTGCAGGATGTGGCATTAACTCGGAAACTGATTAACCTGTAGCTGCTTGTGTCATTTTGCGGCTGGCTGCGGTATTATGCTGGTTAAAATTACTAATACGGTTTTCTAACGCATTGAACCGTCACTGAGCCTCGTACAAAAAATTTTAAAAACAAGTCCCGAACGTGACATGGAAGCAGGAAGTGCTAAATGAATCCTGTATTTGCTTCATGAAGTCTATGTTGTTTTTTCAGTAAATAAATCATAAGAGTCAAACGTTTGGGTACTGACTGGAAAGGTTAAAATAAGTGAAAGGATCTCGTGAGAAAAGTATCCCCTACTTTCGCTTTAAATGTTTGTACGTCCGGCGGCGCCTCGTGTTAAAGACATCATACGGTATAGTACCCCTCAATGTTCGGACAAAGTATTACACCATATGGTCATTAGAATTCAGAATTTCATCAACAGACTTAAATTAAAAGTCAGAATTACCTTGTTCAGCATAATAAGCAGGAGAAAAGAAATGTAGTGCGTTGTAATTACTATTATATAGTTACGCCATGTGAAATCGTTATTTGCGGACCTATGAATATATGATCAACATTTTTCTGTGAGTGTTCAATTGCATTGAGATTTTTAAGCCTTCCTTTCTTTGAAAACTTCTACGAATTTAAGCTCTTTATAAATTAAACCTATAATCTATGGACAGAACCTTTTCTTTACTGGCTTAGTTTTTCTGGTAGGTTTTGAAATTTTTTTTATTATACCAAGATCTTACAATATACATGCACTTAATGTCAGATCCCGAGGGTTCGGCCGCAACAAAAGAATAACCGGAGAGAACCAAAACAGTCAACACAACTTTGATTCTTAAACCACTGAATGAATGATTTACAAAGTACTTTCCAGACTTTCTTTATATTATCTGCATCTTTTTCCTCCACTAGCTGCTGTTTCTCTAGTGGGATAAGTTTAAAAATCGTTGCTTTTCGCTGGAGACTTCGTGTTTGTATTGTTGTGTTCATTCACGAAAAAGAAAACTGGCGGTGTTTTTCCCGCCTTCTGTCACATCACTTTCCACCATGCTTTGATCACGTGCTGTAATGAAGCCCGAGCAGGGTATATTGCTTGATGTATCACTATTGGGATAGATTTGATTTTAGTCCAGGCCACGTGACCACGTGACGTGGCAGTCCCTGTTTAGTTAAGATAAGGTCTAGGAATATAACAATAATCGATATTTCTTTTCACACTGAACATTGGCCTTCGGGCGATTGACTGACCACTAGCGTGGTGGACCGGTACTGATGCCAATGTGGTGACACCTGATCAATACTTTTATTTCACATGGTATTTTACGTAATTTTGTAGCCTAGAGTAGAAATATTTCATGCAGAAATCAAATCGAAAAATAGATACTTAGTTGACAAGGTCCAATACGTGCGCTCGTATCGCCAGCCATGGCGGCTATCCTTTCTTAGAGACACGTGGATCGTTTGGGTGGAATAAGCAATTATTAACACGACGTCTCTGGCAGAAAAAGAATAATTAGTGGATCAGCAGACAATACAATATACACACTGATGTTAGAATGATAAAAGGTTAAAATGATACGCTAGCTTGTCATGATAGGCAATTAAATTATAAACAATTTCAAACTTGCAACGTCACGGACCACACCCTTTGCTCACGTCACTTAAGTGTGCAGATTATGCAATCTCCTGTTTATACTTCAAAAACATTGTTCAGTTCCCTTATATTCAAGCCATTTTTTAAAGCCAGGAATTTCAAGGGGCTTGTTCCTTAACTTGTCCACATTCGTGGCTCTTGATCGAAAGAAAGCACTCATTCTCGAAATGCCTTTCAGCCCGAGGCAGAATTTCAGCGTTTCTCTGGTGGAATTCCGAAAACAAAGTAGATATTAAACAGAATTGATGTTCACTTTTCGTTTCATTTCAGCTTTGTAATCGATATTTTCACTCAAGGATGGCTTCGTTATAGTGTTGAATAGTGTGTCGCGCTGACGAAGGGCTACCACTCGAGATTAATCAACTCACTCATATGTTCATGGCCCTGCATGTTGTTTAAAGGCCGATTAGCGCTAACCCGAGATTAAATTCTAATCCAGGGTTTTTTTTCTTTTGTTCAAAAGCATTTTCTCGGATTATTTTCTCTCTCCTTTTTAGGGCATCCAATCGTCAAATTACTGTAGACATAAGAAATTAAACCGAATTTGCTTTTTAAGCTTTCATTTCTAAATTCATATTTCGCACTAAAACTCAACGACTCAACTCAACGTTTTGAACAACCCAAACGATAAGATTTGAATTTTTATGGCAATCCACATTGAAGCTCCTCAACTGAATCCCTTTATTCATTTGATGTTAAACTTGAGGTTCAAGGTTCCTTGCTTTTCCTGTGGATGTTGGTAACAAATCACTTTTAATTATGTCTAGTTTTTCGGGAAACAGTTTTGTTTCCCTGTCGGTATCCTTGTACCCTCGAACTTCCCTTAAGAAACTGACTGCCGGTCGAGACTTTTGGGAAAACACAAGTAAATAGTTTTATATAGTAGGAACTATGCATAAAGGGCGCGTCCGACTTATCGCTATTCCGGGATAAGAGTAAATTATGGAATTACCAGTAGGAATTTCTTGTCTGCTTGGCTCTTATTGGGTAAGTTTCCTATAAAGAAATCTGGTTGTTATTAGCCTGCAGTGCAGGCGTCTTCTCTGGGCGCGGGAATGTTTTTGCTGGGAAAAGCGCCACATTAAAACTTCCGCAGAGAGGAGGAAATGGGGCCGCTCTTACCCCAAGGCTGGTTTACTATTTCTACTCTTCCCAACCTTCCTCTGTCATAAAATCTTTAATATCCATCTGGTTGTTTCAGATTCAATTCAGATTTGGTACAATGTTAGTTCCTATCCTACAGTACGATCAACGGTAGCCTCTTAGAATAACTTGCCACGATAACACGGTCGAGACTTCCTTTCACCATTTATCGACTTAAGTTTAAGTTAAGCAATGATCTCCTTGATATCTCCAAAGTGTTGAATAATCCTAGCTATAAACATCACAGTTCATATGATGATTGGAAAATTAAGAAAAAATCATAACAATACGCCATTGGTTGGGGAAAAAGGTGTTTATTAACACACTCACACCGTTTACAGACTAAACACCATTTTCTCGAGTACATACGTTTCGATCCCTCCGAGTTCTGGCAAGGAGAGCGCGGAACGTTTCTGAACATTGGCTGGTAATGGAGCCATACTTACTAAGGAACTAACTGTATTCCTTCTTCTTCTGTTAAAAATCGATTTTTAAAAAAGTTTTGCCTTCGATTGATAACGATTTCCGATAGAAAATCGATAATGATTGCTTTATCGATTGCTTTGGATTACTATCGCTTATTATTGGAAAAGGCTTAAGTCATTCGGTAGAAGTTCAACATTAACAAGATGCTGTCTTTACGGCATACGTATCATTGAGTTATTCAGTCGTGATATTTTTTGTACACTTCTTTTATTGGATAAAATACTTAGAGAACAAAACACTAACAGAAACAAGTTGCTCTTTACTTTGATTTTAAGGTTAAGCGCAGTTCATAATAAGGAAGGAATTCAAAAATTCCTGCGAAAGTGGTCGAGTAGGCAACCCTCAGTATGCTAGCTGTAGCAAGTCCACAACATGGAGCATAATAAACAACAAAATCAGTGTTCTTGTAATTTCAATGACTCGCATTAAAAAAGAATCGTAAGAATAAATGGTTAAGTAAACAGAATCATCATAATGTTGTTGCTTGTTATCGATTACTATCGATTACTATCGATTATTATCGATTAAAAAATCGATAATAATCGAAAAATTATTTTTACCGGGACTTTGATTTCCGATATCAATCGATACCATGCCTGGATCTCTGCACACAACAAAAAATTCTCTCTGAACGTCCTTGCTTTTGCTGAATTTTCACTATTAAATAGCTTCATCATTTTTGCTGATTATTGCTCCACGGTCTAGTATAGGCTAACCGGCACTTACACAGACCAAAAGAAAACATGATAGCTTGTTGACAACGAACCACCAAACGTCATCCTCCCACCAAATTTTAAACATAATTTAATCCAGTGCTAGGTTGTTCTCTCCGCGTCACAAATCTATTCTTGTCTAGCTATTAACATATCTCCCGCAAACCAATAAAAATACAGACGGAAGCTTTTATTTTTAGCATACCACGCGCTCAAGAACGAATTTGCTGACGCGGAATAAGTTAAGTGAAGGAGATCTTTTCCAGTTTAATCACTCAAAAGTATGTGTTGAATTTATTTTTAAATAATAATAAAAAACATTTTGCTATAACACATTTTTTTTTGTTTGAAAATATTTTCCCACAAACTGGACCTATCATTAGACAACATGCTTAAACCGTAGAGTTGAAGTTTTCCTTTAGAAAAAACTCTAATGAGATGATTTATTCTATGCAGTAATTATTTCCACTTTCTTCATGTCTAAAACAACATCATCAAAGATTTTTTAAGCATACATCGGCCAATAATCATGGTAGTTAGCTGCACTGCTCTTCAGACTATAAGAAATATGGAGCAGAGGCACCTAGCCTGGTAAGTGTTGAATGAACTGGAATGGATGGAGCCGGTCAATAATGATCAAAGTTACTATAATAGCCGAACTCGTTTAAGTAAGAATAAGATCTAGAGATTTATAATAAATTAGACAAAACAGGTAAGGTTAAAAGAAGCATAGACAGATTTGGTTTAGGTTGAATAATTGACTACATCTTTTTATTTTTATTATTATTATAATTATTTTTACTTTATATTTTTTTCATATCGCTCATCAGTGGTTATAGTCAACATAACGAACGCACTTTAGTTCACACTGAGCTGTCTACTTCTGTATCACATGAGCATTTTAAAATTTTCCTGTTATTATTGCTTAATCTGGCTCTTTTTCTAGAACGGAACATCATGATCTCTGGTGTCGGTAACCTTTAAAGTAACAGATCAATCTTAACTTTAATCAGTCAGTAAGCTAGTGAGCATGGGTTTTCTAAGAGAAATATATTGCTTATGTATCGGTCAAATCGAAGCTTCAACATGCCCCCCCGGGCAACCCCCCGGGCATTTGACTTTTTTGAAAATTATTGTTCAAATTCCCCCCTACCCGGGCCAAAATGCCGTTCAAATGCCCCACACTATGGTCCATCTAGGTGATCAAATGCCCCCACCCCGGGGACGTTTCACAGGCACAAAACTGTCAGAGGGACGGCGGAAACGCCTTCAGTTGTCGGACAAAATCTTTACAAATATAACAAAACTGAGAAACATTGTTAGCGTATTTATTAAGAACAAAAGTCTCGTGCAAAGCGGCGGAAAACGCTGCTACAAGCTCACTGAATGCTCAAAGCGTTCTATAAAAAAAGACCCCATCTATTGAGATTACTACATCATGACCATTTCACTGATATGCATCATCGCTCACCTTATTAACTAACATACTTGCAGTAGGTCAAAGTAGTTGACCTGAGCTTTTTATTTTATTTTATTTTATTTTATGTTGTTGTATTGAATCGCCGGTATAGGTATTGTATTTCATTGTATAAAACACAACAATAAAATACATTCATACATTCAAAGCCTGAATCCAGTATTAAAAATTTTAAAATTTAAATACTTCAAATACAGCACAAAGCTTGTTTAAGCCCTTTCCTCGAAACCAATTGGCCACAAAGGCACGATCTCTTCAAAGAAAATCCTATAACACCGCGTCCCCCATGATAGCTCGCCACGCCAAAGATTTTACATGAAATCGAGGGTTCAGTTCAAATTCCCCACCCCTAAAGCATGGGGATCAAATTCCCCACCCCCTGGAAGACTCTGATAATCAAATTCCCTCCTCCCCGGGACGGCAAAGGTGTCAAATGCCCGGGGTATGCCCGGGGGGGGGCATGTTGAAGCTTCGATTTGACCGATACATTAGAGGCCTCACAAAAAAATCAGGTATCTAAGCTACTACAAACAGTACCATGACGTACTTACTCATTTTATTTCAACGAAACTAAGACACTCTCCACCGGCCATTGCATTTGATACGGAGACTTTACAGCAACTGCAAACGTCAGATTTAAAGCTGACAGTTTCTCAAATAAGGAAACACACAGCTCAAAACTGTACGAAGTAAGTCTCATGAATAGACCTGACATGAAACTGTAGCTATTGGTGTGTAGATGTGTAAATGTAACGGGAAACCTTGGTCATGTGGTACGAATTGACGTTTGCCCAAAACTTCTAAAATCTCTTCAACTTGGCAAGAAGGCTGGGACTAATATAGTACAGGGCTCATTGTAAAAGCGAGGGAGGTGTTCGACTTTAAAAAAAGTTTAGAGCTTTATTTTGATGATGTCAGGGAATATCAGCTTCTTTCGTCGTAATAAGTGCATTAATTCACCTAATCAAGTCATATTACCTCTGTTTATATTGCTAGTGATCCCGCTTTCAAATCGAAGGCCCTTCTGTCTTCCGAAGAGCCAAAGTATTTGTGCTGAAGGTATCCTGTCAGTTTAAGAATTTATGACCAAACAGTTTTGTAAAAAGGACAACTGGTTAATGAACATACAAGAGCGTACGGCTAAGATGAGAAATGAAGCTATATAGTTTATTGGAATGTGAAGAATTCAAGCCGAGAAGCGATATGTGGCAAATGCTGGCCGGGTCCCTGATATTTCCCTCAAGAGACACTTATCGACTTAGTAACGTAACTACTTTTAAGTTTTTCACTTCTTATCCTGTCAAGACAAGAGACACTCCCAAAACGAGTATTTCGCAATAGTGGTATATTACACTGCGAGTAAAATAAACGGAAATTGTTCACAGTCACTTCCGAGTTAATGATCTCTATCAAGCAAACGGACACTGCACTGTGGTTTGTTTCCCTTTGGTTTTTATCAAACTCATTTAAGTTACGGAAACGGTTGATTCATAACGGAAATTAAACTGCAAACAGAACGTGACTTGATTATAAGAAAAAATCATGAAGACTCATCATTAAGAGGGAAAAGGAACACAAAAAAAGGTGTTTCTTCCTCAGCTTCTCTTAGCAGCTCTCAAATCAATTTTGAATGGACATAGAATGGACCAAGAACAAAATATCGAAACCAAGTTGGAATACTCTAATACCATAAACTGCTTGCAATGAAAGAAATTCAGTTATTGAGCTACAACGGTCATATTTCAATCCCACTAAAAGAGAGACAAAAAATACCAGTCATTCAATTTACTAAAAGCAGATCGGTAAAGCGAATCAAAACTGTCTCGAAACTGTCCAATGGGGAAGTAGTTGACACTCTATCGTAGCATAAAACACGATTTCTGTGGTGGCAATATTTTGTTCCTATCCTCCAAAATTTCTATTTTCAAAACTTTGTAAGATCTTACTCATCCACAACCAAAGCTAAATGATGTTTGACACGTGAGGTTAACCGCAAAGTTTGGCTCTTCATTGCTTAGTTATCATATCCTGTCAACGTCAGCAAAGTATTTAATTTTAAACTGAGTTCTTCTTTTGTCGAGTATGCCGATGTCTTCGGAAATCATTACAGTACAGGCGTGAGCGTCACCAGAAACTTGGTCCTCAAGCTGTACATAGAGGTAAGAATAATCAAAATCATAGTACTTATTCTGATGATCGTTATAATAATAATCTCATCTTATGATTTTCTCAGTGTAAACGATAAAAGCCGGTTGAGGGACTGTGTTAACTTACAAAGGGTTTTTCACATGGCCTGCGCTGATTCAAGACAAAAATATCTGATACCTTGGGAGATACAGTAACAATATTGATGAATCTTATAAAATTTATTTATTTATGTTTTACAGAAACAAGCCTTCAGAAAGTTCAGTACCTGTCTATAGTATTCAAGATGGCAGGGATAGCATCTAATGGCGGCTTACCCCAATGCACGAATGCAGTCAAAAAGACGTGCTTTGGTAAATACCAGACCATTGGTGTTTTAAGTAAACATAAACTTGGTTATTTGAAGCGAAACAATTCATATTTTAAACTAGCAACCTGCTGAATTTGAAAGTGCCGGTAAACAATTAGCCCGTGACGTCAATGGGTCTCACCCACAATTCTGACGTCTGTGATACTGTTTGCGTGACAATGCAGTTTGATACTTTGAATTCTCTAAATATTAAGGTAGGGTGAAAAATCCGAAAAGAAAAAATAAATAAATAAAACATCAAGTCTCTTTTAACACCTTTACTTTAAATGACATTAGCTTTGTCATGAGGAGGCTAAAAACTAACCTTAAATAGTAGTTTGAATATAGTAACGGCTTTATCCAGTCACCTTTTGGGTGCACAAAATATTTTATTCATATATATATATATACCTAGAGTAGATTTTGCGCAAAATGGGAAAAAAGCATATCAAACTTTCCGAAATGTGTTAATTTAACAACTACTTTTCACCCTCAATTTTCTGCTGGTCTAAGGGTGGATTTCCACTGCCGCGTAATTTTTTACGTGCGCACGAGCGTAAATAAAATGGAAGTAATGAATGAAGTGTCGCTCGTAAACGTTAAAGTTGAGCGAGGTTTAACTTTCACGTTTGCGCGCGACCTATCATACATTATTACCTCTATCCCATTTACGCGCGTATGCACGTAAAAATTACGCGACCGTGGAAATCCACCCTAAGTGATTCGTATAAAATTCCTCACAACCAGCGGAGAATTTAACGTAGAAACTGAAGGACATCACAGTTTTGATGGTTGAGTTACAGTGATTTTCAGCGAAAAGTCTTCACCGGTTTTTAAGCTCAGTATTAAGTCTGTAACTAATTCTAAAGTGTGAATATATCATTCAATCTTTGATGAAACTCTGTGACGAAATTTTGAGTCATTATTTTGAGTCATTATTTTTCTTGCATTGAACGTAAATTTGATATAAATTTGGTGTAATGCAGATAAATAACAACGACGTAAATTTAACTTCAACTTTATTGAACTTACTATCCAGGATAAATAACATGATACATCAAGTAAAAGATACAATATATATTTATAAATCAGTGTGCGGCTGGTGCATAGACGAAGCTGAACCCGGCATACGAGTTTATGTTTCTGATGGAATAGAATGACCCAGGTTAACATTAACTGCAAAAGAAAAACTTGAAATATTTCGTTTTTAATAGTATTTAACCGATGTAGACAGCGACGAAGCTCTTTTAAGAACTAGCCTTTCTTTTTCCTTACCAGGGACTAATTCCAGTTTATAAAATGAATACCGCAGCATCAAAACCAAATTAGAGTGACTTTCAATTAACAGTATACTTACTACTTCAATTAACTTACTCCGGCAGTATTGTCAGTAACCATTTGTGGACTTGAGTCAGTAATAGTATATCCTTGTTAAAGATAACTACTAAAAAAACGTTCTTGCACATTTTAACAACCGCATGCATAACAATAGTCAACCAAGAAAACGATAATTTCAGACGTCATTACTTACAGCACTGCTTCACTAAGTTTGTTAACTGTTCTACTAGTAGTTCAGCACGCGTCGATTAAAAATTAGCACACAGTAACATAATGGGCAATGAAAAATTAAATGTCTAGTTCGTGGACTCTGTGAAAAATGATCCTGATAAACAAATTTGGGGAGCCAAAAGGCCGCGTGGCGTGGCACGGTCAATTTCAATACTAAATCATGGTCAAAATGTTAGATTAAATCCTTAGGTGAAAAAAGCAAGGAATGCTTTATTCTGTGACAGAGGTTCCCAGAAAATCGTATCAGTCAAAGAAAGCAGGGACAGTCAGAACAGTGCTTTTGCACCATTCTGTTTACTCTTATAATATTATTTTTTCAGGTTTTGACTCAGCGTACTAATTTGTCTTCCACGATCATTTATATTGTTCTTATTATGGACGTTATTCTATTGTTTTTGATCTGGAACACAAGAGTTAAAAAAAAATCATCAAGTCTAACTGCAAGTTTACCTGTTAAGTTGATATCCTCATTTCAAAGCACAATTTACAGTCTTCATATGCATTCAAACAGTCCAAGGACTTCAATATAACTGCCTTTCTTATCAGTAGCTTTCAATAATCAGGCTTTTATTTCAAGAGACTTTATATACAGAAATTCAACTCAATAAGAATTGATGTAAGATTATTATTCTTATCCCGTGACACCCGAAACACATTAATTAGTTGTTACGAAGTCCACTAATGACGTCACGCCCATTACGTTCGGATCGCGTGACAATGTAATATTCGCAAATTACTTCCGTTGAGGGCGGATTGTTTCGCAAGCTCTAATTATAATTAATTTTACGCTTTTCTGGTTGTATTGATGACCACATTAGATCTTGTTTTAGTAAATGAATCATAGTTTATTATAAGAAGAATAAGCAATACTTCTATCCTCCAAAATCACGATGTTGCTTTTTTAATAAAACCTGTCCTTTTTTTCTCCCCTGACAAAATTCATGACGTTACCTAAAAAAATGTTGCTTAAACTTTGCTTTACGTTTATGAACATTCTTCGAACTAACCGACCATCCACTGCGATGAAACTGAAAGATACGTTAAGTACATTAAGTACTTAAGGTTTACTTCGTGTAAAAGGAAAGCCCCAAACGGAGACAGCCCACCACCAGACAGCCCACCCTACGTCGACACAAATGTTTAACTTTCAAGCAATATTCTTCGGTGACTTCTTTTTTAGATATGGCCACACAATAATAAATGCAGTCTTATCTCTCACGCGATCACACCACAAATTACTCCGCAAACCTTCGACTATAAATGAGTGCAAGTTACACTTTAATTATCACAGAAAGGTTAAAATAAAGGTCACTAAAACGAAGAAGACTTTTTGAAAAAAAGCGGAGTCTCTGGCAAAGTTTTTGTTCGGCCATTCACTCCAAAGTCACCACTATCTTCAGTTTCTTGATTGTTCTTATCAGCTTTCCCTCTGCGGATGATTTTTTTTTAATTCTCGGTAGAAATGAAAAGATTAACTCTAAAGTCAATAAGAGAAATGTTCGTTGCGAACTAAGAAATCTCTCGCGTAAAACAATTACCGAAAGGAGGAATTTGTATCTTTCAAAATGGCGACCAACTCGGTTACCATCCACAACAAGAACAAAATAGATCATTTTCCCATAACATATGTTTGTTTGTTAATCGGATTTGGGAGATCTGATCTTTATAAGCCTTCCTGCCGGTTGTTATGAATTGGAATCAATTTGTTGGGAAAAATGTCTACAGGCCAATTATTAGAACAAAGTGATATCTTCATAGATATCATGACGCACTGTTGATACCAACAGTAAAATAATCCGGTAGTTTTTTGTAGTCTGCTACAAAACGATCGTGCGAAGGATGAAACTTAAACTACTGACACTTCCTTTTTTTAGGATTTTAGGAGATAATACCGGAATACGTCCGCAAATTTACTCGATATCAGCCTCTTTCACTTAAGTGTTTCATGAACGCAAGACCAGTGTGGTCGAAGACTTTGTTAAGAGCCCATCTAACGAGTTGAGATAAACTTAACTCTTACTTTACTGCTGTCATCACTTTTGATTTAATAATTTCTCAGAAACAAACTCAGTGACAAGCTTTTCATATCAAAAGTGACGAGAGTAGTCTACGCAAAAGCAGAAATGCTGGAAGTAGACTTGAAGCAATATACTCCCTTCAAAGGCCATTACGTAACTTTGTGTTGCATGCTTGTTTTACAATTTAATTGAATGGCAATAATTCTGATAAGTTTCCATTTTTCTTGTCAAATTTCCTTTGAACAACCGATATTTAAGGGATCTGCCTCATTCAGTAAAAATTTCCAATAAACGCCTCACAAGAAAACAGATAAATACTAGAGAAACTGGCTGTTTCTTATGACTCGCTGAATAGTTTAGTCAGGGGCATGAAATGGCATTCTTACTGCTAAAGCGTCTGTTGAGATGAAAACTGTGTGAAAAGGTATCTTTACCTTTAAAATGTTGCTTATCAGAACTTAAAAATAATAATTTTGGATTCTTTTAGTAGCTGGAAGCAGAATGATTGAGTACTGGAAGTAATTCTCAAGGTATGGAATCGCTTGATGCGGGAGTATTTACCTACACTGAATTGGATCCCGTCACAAATGGTTTCTACCAACAGATAATCTCGAAGAAGATGTTGTCTTAGTGTTTGGGCCAAACACACCAAGGCGAGATTGGAAGGTCGGACGGATCGAGGCAGTGTATCCAGGACAGGACTAGTCACAGTGGTAGACGTGAGGACTGGGGGAAGTATGAAGTTCAGACCGATTACGAGACTCTCACCGTTGGAAGCTGAAACTCCAAATGAGCACACTTGTAACTAGTCAGTTATGATTTGCTTCTCAAAGACTATGAAAAGTATTTTTGGAACACTTGAATTGCGTTCTTTGAATCCGTTTCCATTTTATTTAACTAGCGTTGTATTTTCAATGGACTGGAAATCTAGAATAATGAGACAGAGCAAAATCGCACGGGAAGTTAAGTTTGTACGTATTGCTCATGGTGGTTAAGGTTGACAGTTTTACATAAAAGTCCCCGAATGTTGAAAGTGGAGGGCTTGTTGGAAAAATCGTAAAGTTTGTGGTGACTTGTTCTTTGTTATATGGATTTTTGCGGATTTTAAAGTTTAAACCTAAAAAAAAAACCAGCCGATGCTGGATGTACATGTAATGTGATGTGCAGAAATTAAAGTTTGCGCTCAGAACGTGATCGACAAGGAAGTACGAAGCCTAAATGGGAACAGCGGCTCCTTAACTTTTCGGGTCCGAAGCCAAATATTGTTGGTTTTCACGTGACGTCACTAAAATTCAAACTAAAAACCTATCGATCCTACCGAGATTTCACTTTCACGATGCATTAGAGCAGCTGAAAACTAATTTTCATTCAAATTTTCGCTTCAAAAGGGTTCTTGGTTTTGTAGCCTGTGAACAGGCCTTTGGTCGAGCGGGGTAGAATAGAGTACGCTTGAATTTCTAAGCTTTTTCGTGACGCGGCGTTTACATAACGGCCAACAGAGCTGTCATGTCCCGGGGGGGGGGGGGGGTACTCCCATACATTACCTATACGGGTATGTGTCGCCCAACGGGGTCGTGATTTTGAAGCTCCTGATTTAGAACGGGCTATCCTTTTCAGAGGCGTTTTCTAGAACGGGGTATAATATTTCCAACGCACGAAAGCTCCAGTTTTGTAAGCAGCCATTTGAAATTATTCAAGGACAGATTGCTTTTAAAAATACGGTTCAAAGCGTTAACAAGCAAACTGTTGTACTCTTGGCACCCTAGAACGGAGTATAAAAAATTGGCCCATTTCTAGAACGGGGTATCAGTTTTAGGGCGAATTCTAGAACGGGGTATCAATTTTTTTTTAGAACGGGGTGCCAATTTGGAGTCCCGGACGGCACCTACCCACCCAAAAAATACCCAAGTGCCCCCCGGTGTCATGTAGCTTAAAAAAAAATGACTTAATTTTGCTATCTAAATAGTTCAAGTATTAGAAAAAGTAATACTTTAATGCCGTTTATGAGTTACTCGTAAAATAAATTCATGCTTTTGTAGCAAAACTCGGTAAGAGATGTTTCTGTTGGTTTCCGTCCGCCATGTTGGAGGTCGTTCAGGTGAGCACCGGCATGGCGTCTCCATATAAATCTCTAAGCGATTCTTAGTGGCCAAGGTGGGCCTGGGATCTGAGGCGAAACGTGTCTTTTGCTTAAGTGTGTTTGCAAGGTCGTGATGACACACGTGCAGACAAACGTTACAAAAAATGCAGCTTAAAAGTATGACTAATATTAAATATCTATTAGTAATATTCACAGACACAAATTACAAGTTAGAACTGCGGTGCAGCATAACGGTTTGGCATTAGCGAAACAACTTTGCAAAGTTTCCATTACAATGAACTTATGTTTTTCTTTGGAACTGAAGATTACGACAAACTATTCAATCCTAGTTTCAAAGGGACCTCTTTTTAGTAGTTTTTTCTTTATTTTGTGGGTTCAAGGGCTTTGATTTTAGTTCAGAGGAGGCCGCAATATTCCAAGCAGAGAGGCAATTAATTAGTTATTGCCAACGAGGCAACCGAGCTAAGAAGCGAGGTTGCCTCGACGGCAGATTCATAATCCCGCGCAATGTAGGCAAAACTCTCAAAGTCTCCGTAGCCCTCTAAAATCTGCATTTTTGACCATAAGACCCCATATTTGGGCATTGAGGTCATGATCTTGTATTTACAACTCGTGGTTCGAAATTGGGTCCCGTGTGCAGCTGTTCGTTTTCTGTTCAAGAGGCTTTAACAGGTGAGCAAGCTTTAAATGGATTTCTAGTTTGAAAGGGCTATTGGTGCTCTGGTTTGCTTTATAAATTCCGTTTAAAGCAGCAGCTATCAAGGCGGGATAGGCTTTTACGTTCCAATTTTTGTCAAATCCAGCTTGTTCTTCGCAGCTCGATTTCTCCTAGTTGAGGTACATGTTCGCTTCTAGTCGAGCAATAGGGTTGTATTCTCAAAATTAAAAGTATATTAGAATCAGCGTATCCTTCCCAATTCGATTGACATTGAGCCGCTCCTCTCCTCCCGTGAGAAATGCAACGCATTTGACGACCTTTTGTTTTTTAGAAGTTATTTTTGCCTTCGGAGAGATTTTTGTCAACCAGCGTGTTCTTTTGCAGCCCTTAACTAGCATGAAGAATGCAAAGAATTTGCAGTCCTTTTGTTTAAATGACCATCATTATGAATCAATTTTCAGGGGCACCCAACGAGAATATAGTTCAAAACCACTTAAACATAGAATTGTTAAACGTAGTTTAGTATTTAAACGGTAGATATAGGCATATTAATTATCCCCTAAAATTTTTCATCTGTTCGGATTTCCTAGCTGAAAGTCACTAGATCCGAAAATTATAGGGATCAAAACTTACCTTTTCGAAAATTTTAGCCAGAAAAAAGGCTCCCGAAAATTCTAGGTGACCTTTTTAGGGTAAAAATCCGTTAAAAATAGGCAATTATACCATTTTTTAGATGTCCGAAAATCCTAGGACAGACAGGCAAGCAAGAAATTTTACAACAAATGTTCCGAAAATTCTAGATCTCAAATCGTTTTCCGAACTGATATTTTTCCGAAAATTGTCGTTGGGTGCCCCTGAATTTTCCTTTCGAGAGACTCTTTGTCCTGTGCTACTCACTCATTAGATCTTTGTATTTCATTTGAGTTTATATTTTTTTTTACCTCCGGATACATTCTGCCCCATTCTTGCGCTTTTCACACATTTTGCTTAACTCCAATTTTTTCATATGTATATTACCATGCGGAATATTTTTCTTATCCCTGATGATGCCGTTGATTGGCGAAAGCTCGGAATTTAGTTTTAATTTTCAATTTTAGTAGTCAAAGGCTTCACTTGAACTATATTTTACTTTCCAACGTTTATAGTTTTGATTTCAATAAAATATAGGTGCAAACTGGCACCAATTTACCATTAAAGACAAAAAAGCTCAAAGCCATGTTGTTATTTTTTAATGGAAGTGAAAGCCTAGAATGTACCAAAGCTTTTTTCTAAAGTTGAGTGCCATCCTTTTCTATAGCGAAATCCATTGTAAACCTGTAAAATCCTCTAACAAATCGCGAAGATCTGGATAGGCACATTCCTCAAAAGACAAACGAATTCGCCTCGTTGGCACTTGCCGGAAGGTACCCCTAATTCTAAGATTTTTAAACTAGGGAGACTAGCTTAGAAGTAGTGAGCGCAAGAAAGAACGAGCGCGCGAGGCTAGCGATAGACCATTACAGATACAGCAGAACCCAGGTAACTCGAACTCTGAAGCTGGAAACGAAAAACGGTTCGAGTTGGCGGGGAATTAGGATCATCGGGGTAAATTTCAGTGAAATTTTGATCAAGGGAAAGGAATTATAGTTCGAGTTAGCGGGGCATTGAGGTTCTACTGTATCGACACTAGGCCAATATTATTTAGACCATGATAACATTTTTCATTTTTCAGATTTTTATGACGAACACATTTTTTTAGCAATTATCTAAATCCGCACTTTTACTTGTATCACCACCGTACTAAGGACGAAACCTTAACAACCACTTCCTTTTCCCCTCCTTTCTTGAAAGATTAGAGCAAACTGAACTAGGACTCTCTCCTCCGCAGAGGCTCCCGTTGGGTATCCCTATAAAATAGCAATAATCGAAAAAATAGAAAGCGCGCCGAGGACGATGGGAAGAGGAAAAAGGCGGGAGCCTCTCTTCTTTCATTCCCCTTCCCATCGTGCCCCGCGCGCTGTCTTTTTCTTTCTCCTCAGCTTCCCCACAACACAAAGAGGCCTCTGCGCAGGAGACTGAGAGGAACTGGGATATATTTCTGGCATGGCTGGATTGCTAAAAGTGAGATGGAAGACTTGGAAAACAAAAAGGAGCTTTGTCGCAACTGGGAGAAATGACTTATCTACATCATTGTAACTTCAACGTTTTATCGATCATACGCAATAACGCTCATGGTCTCTATATGCTTTTCAATTTAATTCTATTTTATTGTTCACACTTTATAGGATATTTACATTATATATATAGTAAGGTAGGAATACACTAATAAAGGAGAAGAAGAAGGAAAAAAAAAGAAAATTAATGGCTTAGGTAGAAGTGTACGGGGGTCAGAGGAGCTTAGCCTTCGAGCTAACCACCGCTATATGATGATTGGAAATACATAATAAATGTGCGCTTGCTGCCATGGCAACTATGGACGATTATGCTAGCAGTCTGGTTATGTGAGGCAGTCATATTACAATTGTTACCTTTAAGAATTACCTAGAATTCGCTTATATTCTTTTTTGAACTTATGATCGCTAAGTGTTTTTATCTGAGTAGGAATCTCTTCCCAAGTTTTGGTTATGGCAAACTTAAATGTGTGTTTGACCTTACACGTGGTACATGAAAGTTAAGATTTGAGGCATATCTGGTATTGTGTGAGTGAATATCAGACACCTTTAAGAGGTAGTTTTGAAACACTTCAGGGATATTGGCTTCATTTTGTGAGATTTTGTGAGCTAACAAGGAGATTTTGAGTTTAAAAATGCTATCTATGTTAAGTATATCTAGAAGTTTGAGGTAGGGTGCACTACTTTCTCTATTATGGCTAAAAAATATGCAGCGTATACATTTGTTTTGTTTTGTTTGAACTTGAGTTAATCTACTTGGGTATGTGTTTCCCCAACTCATAATTCCATAATGAAGGTAGGGATAGATAAGTGAGTAATATATTTGTTTGAGGGTGTTTAAAGTTAAGACATGACGTAATCTGAAAAGGATTCCCAAGTTTTTAGATATTTTTCTGTTTATGTGCTGAATGTGGGGAGCCCAATTTAGATTTTTGTCAATGTAGATACCTAGGTATTTGATTTGTTTCTTTTCTTCAATATTGCGTAAATTAAGCTTAAGTTTATTTGCTTTTTAGGGGCAGGAGATTGTCATATAGTGGGTTTTCTTAAAGTTTACAGAAAATTTATTAGCTGAGCAGTAGCTAAGAAGATGGTTGAATTCCTCATTTATAGTTTTTTCAAGGTCTTGTAGAGAATTGGAAGAGTAGAGGAGAGTGGTGTCATCAGCAAATGTTCAAATATTTGCCTTTTCTAAACAATTGGGCATGTCATTGATATATATCAAAAAACAGAAGTGGGCCAAGGGTAGAACCTTGTGGTACACCACATTGGATAGAAAGTGGGTTTCAACTTCAACATACTGTGTTCTGCTTTCAAGATAGCTTTTAAATCACTGCAGAGGGACACCACGGATCCCGTATCTGTATAATTTCTGTAGTAGGATCTGATGGTTGACAGTATCAAAGGCTTTAGATAGGTCAAGAAAGATACTGCATATAGCTTCATTGCTGTCAATTTTCATTTTAAGATTGTCAGTGAGTTCAAGAATTGCTTGCTCAGTAGAATAATTTTTCCTGAAGCCAAATTGGTGTTTAAAAAGAATGTTTTCCTTTTCTAGGAAATGACTTAGCTGATTGTACACTAGTCTTTCAAGGATTTTAGCAAACGGAGAGAGGACAGCAATGGGACGGTAATTGCCAGGGTCTGTCATTGCACCAGTCTTAAAGACTGGGGTAACCTTTGAGATCTTGAAAATATCCGGGACAATACATGATTCAATTGATTCATTAAAAAAGTTTATGAGGGGAGTTGAAAGCAGATTGCTGGCAATCTTGATTAGATAGTTAGGGATATCTATAGTGGCTTTGTGCCTAACAAGGCCAGATAGTGCTAACTTAACTCAACTTGCGCTTATTCCACCGGGGAAAGAAAAAAATAGAGCTATGAGTTGCTGGGAGGAAAGCATCAGCTTTCATACTTGAGTGAATTGTAGATGCCAAATTTGGACCAATATTTATGAAATACTCATTGAACTGATTGACAATGTCATGTTTGTCGGTGTAGGTTTTTCCATTGTAGTGTAACTTTGCTGGTACAGTGTGTCCCTTAGGTTTCCCGTTTATAATGGTGCCAATTAACTTCCATGTATTTTTTAGTTCAAATTGCTGCTTATCGTAGGATGACTTACAGGTCCATTTCAGCTTATTCAGAGTGTTTGAGTATTTTTTATGGTAAGCTACCTTGTCTAGATCTTTAGAAAGAAAGTGCGTGCGATACATTTTCTGCTTGTTTCTTATAGAACTTAATAAGGTATCTGTTATCCAGGGTTTGTGAATCTTTTGTTTTATACGGCTGCAGGGTATGTGTTTAATTGGCGCATGTTTATTGACTATGCCTTTAAGTTTTTCGATAAAGCTGCTGGCTTTAGTGTGGATGTCGGTTGGGTCATTGGATAAAGACTTGGATAAAGACTTGATGGTTGGATTGGTTTAAGGGACTGACGAGGTTTTGTAGTTGAGATATAAAATTGTCAAGATTAGACGAGGGGTGCCTGTATGTACATCCCACAATTATGCTAGGCTTGTGTTCCTGTAAGATTTCAGTTCAGCAGGATTCCGCCTCAACAGAATTAAAGCTTAAATCTGACCTATGAATTGCATTTAGGGAGGATGATATGTAAATACCAACACCACCAGCCATTGTTTTGGAATCAGTTCTGTAAAATTTGTTGTTAAGAAAATCTATGTTTGCTGATGAGTTACAATTAATTCTACTTTCAGTTACAGCAATTACATCAGGTATATTATCAAAGGAATAGAAAAGGTCGTGTAAGAGCTCGAAGTTTTCTTGTAGACTTCTAATATTACAATGAAAGAGAAAAATGGAATCGTTATCTATGTCAGCTTAAAGGTTATTAGCATCAGTTTTGGAATACTACTCAGAGCTAGGAGTTGACAACATTAAATCGGGGCCAGATTCTTCGAACTTGTCAGGATTTGGAAGGATATTGTACAAATCAACACCAGAGTGATGTAGTCATTGACATTACCAGAACCGAGTACAAATCTAAATTCTCTTTCATCTAAAACATTAAATGGGGTATCCAAACATTTGAAGAAGCCATTATTTAAAAACTACTAAGTCGTTTACAAGGAGGACTAACCAGATGTGAAAGTTTCATTGTGATGGAGCAATGAAGTCTTGGAATTCTTGAAATGTTGCAAATGTAAATGTCTGTGAGGTTTCATGTTTACGTAGATAGATCTTACCATTATTCGTCCATAGGAATTTGTACTTGTTTTCCTTCTTGAATTTGTTTACCCTTCCAAAGAGTTCACCGCGATACTGGGTTAGGGATTCATTAATGTACAAATGTTCCGCTGGGGCCCGTTTCTCGAAAATCCCGTCGACTTTACGGTCCGGAAGCCATGTTTGAAAATCAAAATCTAAAGAATGGTAGCCCCGTTTCTAATCCCTACTCAGTGCAGTTTTGCAAACTGATGGTACTATTGGATAACTTCCAAAACCATTGAAAGCTCAGTCTTGAATGCAAACCAAAAAAAGAGTTCTGGGCCCGGTAATAATGGGAACATCCGAGAAACAGGCTCCTGAGCCCAGTTTGTCAAAAGATGCAAAACTGCGATCACGTTCCAAGTAAACTTCAAGCCATTTAACAACGGAGAACATAAAATCTTGTCTAGCTTGTACTGAGAGACATTTCCATGTCGTTCAAAACCCAAAACAAGACAATGTATGAGAAACTAAATGCCATGGAAGGCTAAAATCTTAGCCCCCTAGTTTAACACGCTGAAATTGGAGGAACTGTGCTCTTAGCCCTGATCGACAATATGATCTAAGAATTGGTTCAATGGACTGTTTATTAGCTTTTATTCAAGGCGGAGTTGTTTTAAAGTACGCCAAAGGTTATAATTAAAAATTTGAAATAACCCAACCCAGCACTTTAAATTCAAGGATTTACAGTGGTTTCATAAATGTTTAAAAGCTCAATTAATTTAATTCATGCTTCTAGCAACGGAAACCCATTACGGAAATTGCAGGATGTGTCATTAACTCGGAAACTGATTAACCTAGCTGCTTGTGTCATTTTACCGCTGGCTGCGGTATTATGCTGGTTAAAATTACTAATACGGTTTTCTAACGCATTGAACCGTCACTGAGCCTCGTACAAAAATTTTAAAAACAAGTCCCGAACGTGACATGGAAGCAGGAAGTGCTAAATGAATCCTGTATTTGCTTTATGCAGTCTATGTTGTTTTTTCAGTAAATAAATCGTAAGTGTCAAACGTTTGGGTACTGACTGGAAAGGTTAAAATAAGTGAAAGGATCTCGTGAGAAAAGTATCCCCTACTTTCGCTTTAAATGTTTGTACGTCCGGCGGCGCCTCGTGTTAAAGACATCATACGCTATAGTACCCCTCAAAGTTCGGACAAAGTATTACACCATATGGTCATTAGAATTCAGAATTTCATCAACAGACTTAAATTAAAAGTCAGAATTACCTTGTTCAGCATAATAAACAGGAGAAAAGAAATGTAGTGCGTTGTAATTACTATTATATAGTTACGCCATGTAAAATCGTTATTTGAGGGCCTATGAATATATGATCAACATTTTTCTGTGAGTGTTCATTTGCATTGAGATTTTTAAGCGTTCCTTTCTTTGAAAACTTCTACGAATTTAAGTTCTTTATAAATTAAACCTATAATCTATGGACAGAACCTTTTCTTTAGTGGCTTAGTTTTCCTGGTAGGTTTTGAAATTTTTTTTTATTATATCAAGATCTTACAATATACATGCACTTAATGTCAGATCCCGAGGGTTCGGCCGCAACAAACCGAATAACCGGAGAGAACCAAAACAGTCAACACAACTTTAATTCTTAAACCACTGAATGAATGATTTACAAAGTACTTTCCAGACTTTCTTTATATTATCTGCATCTTTTTCCTCCACTAGCTGCTGTTTCTCTAGTGGGATAAGTTTAAAAATCGTTGCTTTTCGCTGGAGACTTCGTGTTTGTATTGTTGTGTTCATTCACGAAAAAGAAAACTGGCGGTGTTTTTCCCGCCTTCTGTCACATCACTTTCCACCATGCTTTGATCACGTGCTGTAATGAAGCCCGAGCAGGGTATATTGCTTGATGTATCACTATTGGGATAGATTTGATTTTAGTCCAGGCCACGTGACCAAGAATCAACCAATGGCAGTCCCTGTTTAGTTAAGATAAGGTCTAGGAATATAACAATACTCGATATTTCTTTTCACACTGATACATTGGCCTTCGGGCGATTGACTGACCACTAGCGTGGTGGACCGGTACTGAATGACAATGTGGTGACACCTGATCAATACTTTTCACATGGTATTTTACGTAATTTTGAAGCCTAGAGTAGAAATATTTCATGCAGAAATCAAATCGAAAAATAGATACTTAGTTGGCAAGCTCCACTAAGTGCGCTCGTATCGCCAGATAGCAGCTATCCTTTCTAAGAGACACGTGGATCGTTTGGGCGGAATAAGCAATTATTAACACGACGTCTCTGACAGAAATAGAATAATTAGTGGATCAGCAGACAATACAATATACACGCTGATGTTAGAATGATAAAAGGTTAAAATGATACGCTTGTCATGATTGCATCGTCACGGACCACACCCTTTGCTGACGTCACTTAAGTGTGCAGATTATGCAATCTCCTGTTTATACCTCAAAAACATTGTTCAGTTCCCTCATATTCAAGCCATTTTTTAAAGCCAGGAATTTTGAGGGGCTTGTTCCTTAACTTGTCCGCATTCGTGGCTCTTGATCGAAAGAAAGCACTCATTCTCGAAATGCCTTTCAGCCCCGAGGCAGAATTTCAGCGTTTCCCTGGTGGAATTCCGAAAACAAAATAGATAGTAAACAGAATTGATGTTCACTTTTCGTTTCATTTCAGCTTTGTAATCGATATGTTCACTCAAGGATGGCTTCGTTATAGCGTTGAATAGTGTGTAGCGCTGACGAAGGGCTACCACTCGAGATTAATCAACTCACTCATATGTTCATGGCCCTGCATGTTGTTCAAAGGCCGATTAGCGCTAATCCGAGATTAAATTCTAATCCAGGGTTTTTTTCTTTTGTTCAAAAGCATTTTCTCGGATTATTTTCTCTGTCCTTTTTAGGGCATCTAATCATCAAATTACTGTAGACATAATAAATTAAACTGAATTTGCTTTTTAAGCTTTCATTTCTAAATTCATATTTCGCACTAAAACTCAACTGCTCAACTCAACGACGGTAATCCTATTTTGAACAGCCCAAACGATAAATTTGAATTTTTATGGCAATCCACATTGAAGCTCCTCAACTGAATCCCTTTACTCATTTGATGTTAAACGGTTCTTTGCTTTTCCTGTGGATGTTGGTAAGAAATCACTTTTAATTATGTCTACTTTTTCGGGAAACAGTTTTGTTTTCCTTTCGGTCTCCTTGTTTTGTCGAACTTCCCTTAAGAAACTGACTGCCGGTCGAGACTTTTGGGAAAACACAAGTAAATAGTTTTATATCTGAGGAACTATGCATTAAGGGCGCGTCCGACTTATCGCTATTCCGGGATAAGAGTAAATTATGGAATTACCAGTAGGAATTTCTTGTCTGTTTGGCTCTTATTGGGTAAGTTTCCTATAAAGAAATCTGGTTGTTATTAGCCTGCAGTGCAGGCGTCTTCTCTGGGCGCGGGAATGTTTTTGCTGGGAAAAGCGCCACATTAAAACTTCCGCAGAGAGGAGGAAATGGGGCCGCTCTTACCCCAAGGCTGGTTTACTATTTCTACTCTTCCCAACCTTCCTCTGTCATAAAATCTTTAATATCCATCTGGTTGTTTCAGATTCAATTCAGATTTGGTACAATGTTAATTCCTATCCTAGAGTACGATCAACGGTAGCCTCTTAGAATAACTTGCCACGAATAACACGGTCGAGACTTCCTTTCACCATTTATCGACTTAAGTTTAAGTTAAGCAATGATCTCCTTGATATCTCCAAAGTGTTGAATAATCCTAGCTATAAACATCACAGTTCATATGATGATTGGAAAATTAAGAAAAAATCATAACAATACGCCATTGGTTGGGGGAAAAGGTGTTTATTAACACACTCACACCGTTACAGACTAAACACCATTTCCTCGAGTACATACGTTTCGATCCTTCCGAGTTCTGGCAAGGAGAGCGCGGAACGTTTCTGAACATTGGCTGGTAATGGAGCCATACTTACTAAGAAACTAACTGTACTCCTTCTTTTTCTGTTAAAAATCGATTTTAAAAAAAGTTTTGACTTCGATTGATAACGATTTTCGATAGAGAATCGATAATGATTGATTTATCGATTGCTTTGGATTACTATCGATTATTATTGGAAAAGGCTTAAGTCATTCAGTAGAAGTTCAACATTAACAAGATGCTGTCTTTACGGTATACGTATCATTGAGTTATTCAGTCGTGATATTTCTTGTGCACTTCTTTTAATGGATAAAATACTTAGAGAACAAAACACTAACAGAAACAAGTTGTTCTTTACTTTGATTTTAAGGTTAAGCGCAGTTCATAATAAGGAAGGAATTCAAAAATTGCTGCGATAGTGGTCGAGCCGGGGCAACCCTCAGTATCCTAGCTGTAGCAAGTCCACAACTGATGGAGCATGATAAACAACAAAACCAGTGTTCTTGTAATTTCAATGACTCGCATTAGAAAAGAATCGTAAGAATAAATGGTTAAGTAAACAGAATCATCGTCATGTTGTTGCTTGTTATCGAATACTATCGATTACTATCGATTTTTAATCGATAATAATCGAAAAATTAGTTTTACCGGGACTTCGATTTCCGATATCAATCGATACCATGCCTGGATCACTGCACACAATAAAAAATTCTCTCTGAACGTCCTTGCTTTTGCTGAAGTTTCACTATTAAATAGCTTCATCATTTTTGCTGATTATTGCTCCACGGTCTAGTATAGGCTAACCGGCAGTTACACAGACCAAAAGAAAACATGATAGCTTATCAACAGACTTTGCCTGAAATATTTTTGTTGACAACGAACCACCAAACGTCATCCTCCTACCAAATTTTAAACATAGTTTAATCCAGTGCTAGGTTGTTCTCTCCGCGTCACAAATCTATTCTTGTCTAGCTATTAACATGGCTATCTCCCGCAAACCAATAAAAATACAGACGGAAGCTTTTATTTTTAGCATACCACGCACTCAAGAACGAATTTACTGAGGCTATTTTCCAGTTTAATCACTTAAAAGTATGTGTTGAATTTGACTATGTCTTTTTTAAATAATAATAAAAAACATGTTGCTATAACAATTGTTTTTTTGGTAGAAAATATTTTCCCACAAACTGGTCCTATCATTAAACAACATGCTTAAACCGTAGAGTTGAAGCTTTTTGTTTAGAAAAAACTCTCATGAGATGATTTATTCTATGCCAGTAATTAATTTCACTTTCTTCATGTCTAAAACAACATCATCAAAGATTTTTTAAGCTTAGATCGGCCAATAATCATGGTAGTTAGCTGCACTGCTTCTCAGACTATAAGAAATATGGAGCAGAGGCACCTAGCCTGGTAAGTGTTGAATGAACTGCAATGGATGGAGCTGGTGAATAATGATCAAAGTTATATTTCGTTGAAATAAAATGAGTAAGTACGTCGTGGTACTGTTTGTAGTAGCTTAGATACCTGATTTTTTTGTGAAGCCTTTAAGCAATATATTTTTCTTAGAAAACCCATGCTCACTGGCTTACTGACTAATTAAAGTTCAGCTTCAGTACCTCAGGCTTAGGGTTATGAGTCACACTTTTGTGCGTCATTTGATCTGTTACTTTAAAGGCTACCGACACCAGAGATCATGATGTTCCATTCTAGAAAAAGAGCAAGATTAAACAATAATAACAGGAAGATTTTAAAATGCTCAAGTGATACAGAAGTAGACAGCCCAGTGTGGACGAATGATGAGCGATGTGAAAAAAATTATAAAGTAAAAATAATTATAATAATAAAAAAAATAAAAAGATTTAGTCAATTATTCAACCTAAACCAAATCTGTCTATGCTTCTTTTAACCTTACCTGTTTTGTCTAATTTATTATAAATCTCTAGATCTCATTCTTACTTAAACGAGTTCGGCCATTATTATACTAAACTAAGACACTCTCCACCGGCCATTGTATTTGATACGGAGTCTTTAGAGCAACTGCAAACGTCAGATTTAAAGCTGACAGTTTCTCAAATAAGGAAACACACAGATCAAAACTGTACGAAGTAAGTCTCATGAATAGACCTGACATGAAACTGTAGCTATTGGTGTGTAGATGTGTAAATGTAACGGGAAACCTTGGTCATGTGGTACGAATTGACGTGAGCCCAAAACTTCTAAAATCTCTTCAACTTGGCAAGAAGGCTGGGACTAATATAGTACAGGGCTCATTGCAAAAGCGAGGGAGGTGTTTGACTTTTAAAAAAGTTTAGAGCTTTAATTTGATGATGTCAGGGAATATCAGCTTCAGTTTCATCGTAATAAGTGCATTAATTCACCTAATCAAGTCATATTACCTCTGTTTATATTGCTAGTGATCCCGCTTTCTAATCAAAGGCCCTTCTGTCTTCCGAAGAGCCAAAGTATTTGTGCTGAAGGTATCCTGTCAGTTTAAGAATTTATGACCAAACAGTTTTGTAAAAAGGACAAGATTAATGAACATACAAGAGCGTACGGCTAAGATGAGATATGAAGCTATATAGTTTATTGGAATGTGAAGAATTCAAGCCGAGAAGCGATATGCGGCAAATGCTGGCCGGGTCCCTGATATTTCCCTCAAGAGACACTTATCGACTTAGTAACGTAACTACTTTTAAGTTTTTCACTTCTTATCCTGTCAAGACAAGAGACACTCCCAAAACGAGTATTTCGCAATAGTGGTATATTACACTGCGGAAGCTTTAACGAGCAAAGAGTAAAATAAACGGAAATTGTTCACAGTCACTTCCGAGTTAATGATCTCTATCAAGCAAACGGACACTGCACTGTGGTTTGTTTCCCTTTGGTTTTTATCAAACTCATTTAAGTTACGGAAACGGTTGATTCATAACGGAAATTAAACTGCAAACAGAACGTGACTTGATTATCAGAAAAGATCACGAAGACTCATCATTAAGAGGGGAAAGGAATACAAAAAAAGGTGTTTCTTCCTCAGCTTCTCTTAGCAGCTCTCAAATCAATTGTGAATGGACATAGAATGGACCAAGAACAAAACATCGAAACCAAGTTGGAATACTCTAATAACATAAACTGCTTGCAATGACAGAAATTTCAGTTATTGAGCTACAATAGTCATAATTCAATCCCACAAAAAGAGAGACAAAAAAATACCAGTCATTCAATTTACTAAAAGCAGATCAGTAAAGCGAATCAAAACTGTCTCCAAACTGTCCAATGGGGAAGTAGTTGACACTTTATCGTAGCATAAAACACGATTTCTGTGGTGGCAATATTTTGTTCCTATCCTCCAAAATTTCTATTTTCAAAACTTTGTAAGATCTTACTAATCCACAACCAAAGCTAAATGATGTTTGACACGTGAGGTTAACCGCAAAGTTTGGCTCTTCATTGCTTAGTTATCATATCCTGTCAACGTCAGCAAAGTATTTAATTTTAAACTGAATTCTTCTTTTGTCGAGTATGCCGATGTCTTCGGAAATCATTACAGTACAGGCGTGAGCGTCACCAGAAACTTAGTCCTCAAGCTGTACATAGAGGTAATAATAATCAAAATCATAGTAATTATTCTGATGATCGTTATAATAATAATCTCATCTTATGATTTTCTCAGTGTAAACGATAAAACCGGTTGAGGGACTGTGTTAACTTACAAAGGGGTTTTCACATGGCCTGCGCTGATTCAAGACTAAAATATCTGATACCTTGGGAGATGCAGTAACAATATTGATGAATCTTATAAAATTTATTTATTTATTTTTTACATAAACAAGCCTTCAGAAAGTTCAGTTCTTGTCTATAGTATTTAAGATGGCAGGGATAGCATCTAATGGCGGCTTACCCCAATGCACGAATGCAGTGAAAAAGACGTGCTTTGGTAAATACCAGACCATTGGTGTTTTAAGTAAACATAAACTTGGTTATTTGAAGCGAAACAATTCATATTTTAAACTAGCAACCTGCTGAATTTGAAAGTGCCGGTAAACAATTAACCCGTGACGTCAATGGGCCTCACCCACAATTCTGACGTCTGTGATACTGTTTGCGTGACAATGCAGTTTGATACTTTGAATTCTCTAAATATTAAGGTACGGTCAAAAATCCGAAAAGAAAAAATTAATAATAAAAAATCAAGTCTTTTTTAACACCTTTACTTTAAATGACATTAGCTTTGTCATGAGGAGGCTAAAAACTAAGCTTAAATAGTAGTTTGAATATGGTAACGGCTTTGTCCAGTCACCTTTTTTAAGCACAAAATATTTTATTCCTATATATATACCTAGAGTAGATTTTGCGCAAAATGGGAAAAAAGCATATCAAACCTTCCGAAATGTGTTGAGTTAACAACTACTTTTCACCCTCAATTTTCTGCTGGTCTAAGGGTGGATTTCCACTGCCGCGTAATTTTTTACGTGCGCACGAGCGTAAATAAAATGGAAGTAATGAATGAAGTGTCGCTCGTAAACGTTAAAGTTGAGCGAGGTTTAACTTTCACGTTTGCGCGCGACCTATCATACATTATTACCTCTATCCCATTTACGGGCGTATGCACGTAAAAATTACGCAACAGTGGAAATCCACCCTAAGTGATTCGTATAAAATTCCTCTCAACCAGCGGAGAATTTAGCCTAGAAAGGACCTCACAGTTTTGATTGTTGAGTTACAGTGATTTTCAGCGAAAAGTCTTCACCGGTTTTTAAGCTCAGTATTAAGTCTGTAACTAATTCTAAAGTGTGAATATATCGTTCAATTTTTGATGAAACTCTGTGATGAAATTTTGAGTCATTATTTTGGGTCATTATTTTTCTTGCATTGAACGTAAATTTGATATAAATTTGGTGTAATGCAGATAAATAACAACGACGTAAATTTAACTTCAACTTTATTGAACTTACTATTCAGGATAAATAACATGATACATCAAGTAAAAGATGCAATAATAGTATTAAACATAGCCGGCGATGCAAAATAGGTTCGGTGGAAAGCTGAAAGCAGGTATATATATTTATAAATCAGAGTGCGGCTGGTGCCAAGAAGAAGCTGAAACCGGCATACGAGTTTACTTCAGTATGTTTCTGATGGAATAGAATGACCCAGATTAACATTAACTGCAAAAGACAAACTTGAAATATTTCGTTTTTAATAGTATTTAACCGATGTAGACAGCGACGAAGCTCTTTTAAGAACTAGCCTTTCTTTTTCCTTACCAGGGACTAATTCCAGTTTATAAAATGAATACCGCAACATCAAAACCAAATTAGAGTGACTTTCAATTAACAGTATACTTACTACTTCAATTAACTTACTCCGGCAGTATTGTCAGTAACCATTTGTGGACTTGAGTCAGTAATAGTATATCCTTGTTAAAGATAACTACTAAAAAACGTTCTTACACATTAACAACTGCATGCATAACAATAGTCAACCAAGAAAACGATAATTTCAGACGTCATTACTTACAGCACTGCTTCACTAAGTTTGTTAACTGTTCTATTACTAGTTCAGCACGCGTCGATTAAAAATTAGTACACAGTAACATAATGGGCAATGAAAAATTAAATGTCTAGTTCGTGGACTCTGTGAAAAATGATCCTGATAAACAAATTTGGGGTGCCAAAAGGCCGCGTGGCGTGGCACGGTCATTTTCAATACTAACTCATGGTCAAAATGTTAGATTAAATCCTTAGGTGAAAAAAGCAAGGAATGCTTTATTCTGTGACAGAGGTTCCCAGAAAATCGTATCAGTCAAAGAAAGCAGGGACAGTCAGAACAGTGCTTTTGCACCATTCTGTTTACTCTTATAATATTATTTTTTCAGGTTTTGACTCAGCGTACTAATTTGTCTTCCACGATCATTTATATTGTTCTTATTATGGACGTTATTCTATTGTTTTTGATCTGGAACACAAGAGTTAAAAAAAAATCATCAAGTCTAACTGCAAGTCTACCTGTTAAGTTGATATCCTCATTTCAAAGCACAATTTACAGTCTTCATATGCATTCAAACAGTAAAGGACTTCAATATAACTGCCTTTCTTATCAGTAGCTTTCAATAATCAGGCTTTTATTTCAAGAGACTTTATATACAGAAATTCAACTCAATAAGAATTGATGTAAGATTATTATTCTTATCCCGTGACACCCTGAAACACATTAATTAGTTGTTACGAAGTCCACTAATGACGTCACGCCCATTACGTTCGGATCGCGTGACAATGTAATATTCGCAAATTACTTCCGTTGAGGGCGGATTGTTTCGCAAGCTCTAATTATAATTAATTTTACGCTTTTCTGGTTGTATTGATGACCACATTAGATCTTGTTTTAGTAAATGAATCATAGTTTATAATAAGAAGAACAAGCAATACTTCTATCCTCCAAAATCACGATGTTGCTTTTTTAATAAAACCTGTCCTTTTTTTCTCCCCTGACAAAATTCATGACGTTACCTAAAAAAATGTTGCTTAAACTTTGCTTTACGTTTATGAACATTCTTCGAACTAACCGACCATCCTCTGCGATGAAACTGAAAGATACATTAAGTACATTAAGTACTTAAGGTTTACTTCGTGTTAAAGGAAAGCCCCAAACGGAGACAGCCCACCACCTGAGAGCCCACCCTACGTCGACACAAATGTTTAACTTTCAAGCAATATTCTTCGGTGACTTCTATTTTAGATATGGCCACACAATAATAAATGCAGTCTTATCTCTCACGCGATCACACCACAAATTACTCCGCAAACCTTCGACTATAAATGAGTGCAAGTTACACTTTAATTATCACAGAAAGGTTAAAATAAAGATCACTAAAACGAAGAAGACTTTTTGAAAAAAAACGGAGTCTCTGGCAAAGTTTTTGTTCGGCCATGCACTCTAAGGCCACCACTATCTTCAGTTTCTTGATTGTTCTTATCAGCTTTCCCTCTGCGGATGATTTTTTTTTATTCTCGGTAGAAATAAAAATATTAACTCCAAAATCAATAAGAGAACTGTTTGTTGCGAACTAAGAAATCTCTCGCGTAAAACAATTACCGAAGGAAAGAATTTGTAACTTTCAAAATGGCGACCAGCTCGGTTACCATCCACAACAAGAACAAAATAGATCATTTTCCCATAACATATGTTTGTTTGTTGATCGGATTTGGGAGATCTGATCTTTATAAGCCTTCCTGCCGGTTGTTATGAATTGGAATCAATTTGTTGGGAAAAATGTCTACGGGCCAATTATTAGAACAAAGTGATATTTTCATAGATATCATGACGCACTGTCTGATACCAACAGTAAAATAATCCGGTAGTTTTTTGTTGTCTGCTACAAAACAATCGTGCGAAGGATGAAACATAAACAACTGACACTTCCTTTTTTCAGGATTTTAGGAAATAATACCGGAATACGTCCGCAAATTTACTCGAGACCAGCCTCATTCAAGTGTTTCATGAACGCAAGACCAGTGTGGTCGAGGACTTTGTTGAGAGCTCATCTAACGAGTTGAGATAAACTTAACTTTTACTTTACTGCTGTCATCACTTTTGATTTAATAATTTGTCAGAAATAAACTCAGTGACAAGCTTTTCATATCAAAAGTAACGAGTAGTCTACAGAAAAGCAGAAATGCTGGAAGTGGATTGAAGCAATATAATAGACTTCCTTCAAAGGCCATTACATTGATAAATTTATGTTGCATGCTTGTTTTACAGTTTAATTGAATTGTAATAATTCTAGTAAGATTCCAGTTTTCTTGTCAAATTTCCTTTGAACAAGCGATTTTTAAGGGATCTGCCTCATTCAGTAAAAATTTACAATAAACTCGGCACAAGAAAACAGATAAATACTTGAGAAATTGGTTGTTTCTTACTCGCTGAGCATAAGTAGTTCGAAGGCATGAAATGGCATACGGAATACGTCCGCAAATTTACTCGAGATCAGCCTCATTCACTTAAGTGTTTCATGAACGCAAGACCAGTGCGGTCGAAGACTTTGTTAAGAGCTCATCTAACGAGTAACTTAACTCTTACTTTATTGCTGTCATAACTTTTGATTTAATAATTTCTCACAAACAAACTCAGTAACAAGCTTTTCATATCAAAAGTGACGAGTAGTCTACAGACAAGCAGAAATGCTGGAAGTAGATTGAAGCAATAGACTCCCTTCAAAGGCCATTACATAACTTTATGTTGCATGCTTGTTTTACAATTTAATTGAATGGTAATAATTCTAATAAGTTTCCAGTTTTCTTGTCAAATTTCCTTTGAACAACCGATTTTTAAGGGATATGCCTCATTCAGTAAAAATTTCCTAAAAGACTACTCACAAGAGAACAGATAAACACTGGAGAAACTGGCTGTTTCTCAGTATTCGCTGAGTAGTTCAGTCAAGGGCATGAGATGGTATTTTTACTGCTAACGCGTCTGTTGAGATGAAAACTGTATGAAAAGGTATCTTTACCTTTAAGTGTTGTTTATCAGTACTTAAAAATAATAACTTTGGATTCTTTTGGTAGCTGGAAGCAGAATGATTTGTAGGATTGAGGAATCTTAATCGAGAGCAGCAAAATTATCTAATCATGAATAATATATAGTCCTCGCTCAAGAGGCAAAGCTAGGCAACTTAACTGATAAATGAATATAACTCATAAAACCTTCCATCGTTCTCTCGCAATTGCAAACAAGTTGATTAGCGCGTTTGTATCTTAGAAAGGCTGTCAAGGGACAGCTTCCTAGAGAAACAAAAACGCAAAATTTCTCATAATTCAGCAGATAAATATATATTAACTTTAATGACAGTGAAGCCTAGCCTAGTACTACTGTAGCTTTACAATCAGTATACATACAAACCTTAAATCTACGAACAAGAATAACAAAGTTTAGAAGAATCTACAAGTGACAGAAGTCGATATCGGTTAAAACAGTAGCAGCAGTTGTAAGATAACAAAAGTGTTGCAAATTTTATACGTATATTCCCCGGACTTAGTTTCGAGTAACAGAATTAGTTGCTTTAAATTTTTATGAATTAAAAAATCACTTTAGTTAGATAATCTTTTGACGATCCAAAAAATGTTCTGAACAAATTATCAATTTATCTTTACCTCATACAGTACCGACTACTAGATGTGTAATTGGCTAAATCAAAGTGTAAGGACATCAGATGAATTCTCTCTGAGCCGTTTGGTTCAACTGAAGCACTTTGGGTTCTGTCAATTTATAAGAAGGGATGACTGTATAGCTTTCAAAAGTAAAAGCAGAAGTTAACGTTCTCTCTGTTGGCTGAATAAATGCATGCAGATGGGATTGAGAAAAGGATTTTGAACAGAATTATTAAAAAAAAAAAAACATATTTTGTGAGACCCAGACGAGAGTTCACTGGCATTAGAAATTTTTGTAAACAGTGGCAAAATTCATAAACATTTGCCGATACTAATATTTTCCATATACAGTTATTACAGCACCTACTGTAGATTATACAAAAACGAATGTGGATAATTTCAGAGCATATTTATCCGGAATAAATTCTTTCAACTTTTGATACAAAATCACACCTACCAGGTTAGTTATAATCCAAGACAATCCATCATTTTCTTCATGAGATCGGACCTCCCAGTATACTCGGTAACACTGGGCAGTTGGTCTTATGATATTCCATTTAAGTGTACGGCATAAAATGAGCGTACAAATGTGTAAAAATACAGAAAACTGGCCTGAAAAAGAATTTGTCTGTGAGGCAATAACTTGTGTGAAAAATACAAAAAGAAACAAAAATAACTATTTGATAATCAGAGGACATACTAAAGCCCTTGTATCTTTTCCAGTGTTTAAATAAGAAACACTTATCGACAACATTTTTTAGAAAATGCACCAGTTTGACTAAAATTGAAAAAATTGGAACAAAATGCGCATTTTATAATCGAGTGACATTTGACAAGGTTGAGTGAATTGAGGTGGAACCTGTTAGTTTAGTCAAGGCAATTTGTCTTTTCAAACCGTCAGGATAAAAAGGCTGACTAATTGTACTTATCTCAGAACCCGAGGCGTAATTTCATTTCTTTTGTACTAATAAAATTGTTGGGACCAACCTAAATCATCTTTTTTTGTCTTGAATATCGTCACACTGTAATGCGTGAAATATACTTTGGACCTCTTAAAAACCCAGTCAACCATGGGATCTGACTACCTGTATGTCACCAAAGATTTCACAATAGCGGAATTGCATTACGGAAGGCCGCGAAGAAGAAACATTTGAAAGAAACGGAAGTGATCTCAATGGAACACCAGCGAAGCTTTCAACAATCACGCAAACAAAAATTGAAAAACGACCGAACTATATGACGGTATTGCACTTTTAGACATGATTTTGGTGAATTGTTTATATTTTGTACGGTTATTGCATTTTGTTATATATTGCTTTTGCCATTTTAGCCCTGTTTAGATTTAACCATTTTCACGTGTTTATCTTCAACACTGTATTTCTTTACTTTGTAGATCCATAGAAACTTTGGAATATCTTGCACAAATTACAATCGATCCACTTTTTCTGATTTACGTTTAAGAAAAAGTCAGGCCCAGTACCCCTTAATGTAATGAAATAACTTACAGAAAATCAAAATGAAGTTGGGATAAAAAATCTTTTCCTTTTTGGTAATTGGTTTATAAGAAAGAGGCATGTCCGGGAAAATACTTATAATCGCGTTTTTAACTATACATTTATGTGTTCTGTGTCATGTGATTAAGTAGATTTGAACTGTTCACAAGTCACGAGCGGTGAAAGTTCTCTCTCCCGATCGATTACCCAACCAAAACTGGCAATGAGATAACCTATGAGCTACAGTTACTAAACGAAATTGTAGTTATTAAACTTCTTCCTCTTCTTCGTCTTCTTCAGCTATCTCTGTGTCTTATTTCGTACCTTACCTTTGTCATTGATCCAAAGTGTCGATGATCTGTCAAAATGTTTACTTAGTCCTACCAAAATATTTTGAAGATTCAATTCTCAAATTATATTTGCGTGCCGTTTTATTGATCTTAATTTCCCTTCAAATGCTGTACATTTTTTCGGCTTTGCGTTTTTTCCCTTTTCTCCGTTAATTGGTCTCACAAATAACATCCACAAAAACCAATAAACTGAGCGGTTAGCTTTTGGTCAGAATGGCACCTATAACATTTTACAGTTGTACCTGGCCTCACTCTGCCAGCACGTTTTACAACTGTATGTCAAATAAAAATCGCCAGTGATTCATTATGATCAGACCTCGTCAACCGGCGAAGACGAATAACTTAGTTGCACACCGTAAATTTCTGAGAGAAACCCCGTGGCTAGTATTCGGAGGTGCTCTTTTATTCGGGAGGGAGAGGGGGGAGGACTTATTTATGGACGGGACGGAATTTGTACTTCAGAGAATAGAGAAGTGAGTCAAAGATGCATCATGAGCGTCTTAGAGCTGGAACCAGGGGAAAGTTTTCTTTAGATTAAAATGTATCATGCAGCGCCTCCGATACACGTGTAGGCATGCCCTTTATATTACGTAAATTACATTGAGTTAGAAAATACGACATTTTGCCCTAACGAAGAAAATCTTTTTCTAACTAAACACAGTTATCCAAAAATCTGTTGCTTCTTCTTCTTCTTCTTCTTCTTCTTCTTCTTCTTCTTCTTCTTCTTCTTCTTCTCTAGTTCCTCTTCTTAATTGGCTTACTCTGTCTGTACTGCTTCATATTAATAATACTTTGCCTGAATATTACTGAGGAAACATGCAATCGTATGTACCATATTATTTTAATCAGTTTGCCTGTTTGTGTTCCTTCCAATTTTACTGATACGTCTACACTCGCACGTACTCAGTTAAAATGTTATAGAAGTAACCAATAGTTTTTAAAACTGTGGTAAGCCGCCGCATCCTAATAAAAGTAATGATAATTAACAATAATAGTAATTATTATCTATTTATTAGGAAAATCTAGGATCAGGCCACGCAAGAAAACAAGCAATTGCCAAATTTTATGAAGACTTTGTTTTCTTTTTCTATTTTCATCTAGCGAGATGACCATAATCAAGATACGTCTATTTTAAGTGATGTTGTTGTTATAAACTGACGTTGGAAACAAGGAAGACCACCCATGGCCGGATCGTATGTATGAAAAGGTTCATTTAAGGCTTGAAGTAGGAGAAGAGAGAGCGGCGTCAGAGTGTCTTCAAGAACCAAGAGCAAGTTTTATTTAAGAGAGTGGAAGAGATATTTGCCCGCTGTTGTGGGCACAACTTACTTAAAACGAAAAACAAAACATGATGATGTAGTTGAATCAGCAGTATGCTATACGTGCAGAAAGTGGTACATAATTATGCAAATATATTAGAAAGTCAGTTAGAAAATACAAAAACAATAAAGCAGTACGGTAAATGAGAAATCTATTTACGCGCTTCTTAACACAATCAAGTTTGCAACCGTTAAGTAACAAAAGCCGGGGATCCATGTAGAAGAAACTGACCTCAGTCTACGAAGTGACTTGCGAGCAAGTTCAAATAATCTTTGGCACCCATTTTTTGGTCGTATATGTTACTATCCAATCCTTTCCGATCCGACAAAAGCTAATTAAAATGGCTGTATTATTGCCTATTAATCACTCGCCTTAATTGCTGTTGAAATTTAGATTTCCTAAGATAAGTCTTTTTAAAGACTTAAAGGAGTTATTAAAATAACAGCTCTCCTTCTTGAATTGCCCTCCTATCGTTTACCTGCAAGTAACTGTGTTGTTACTTACCATTTATTGGATGATTCCACCGATAATTTTCGCAAAAAGAGTCTTTGTGCGAAAATTATCGGTAGAATCATCTGATAAATGTCCTACGCATCGATCTACTGTTTCGAGCTATCAGTTTCCATCGAAAACCTATACTTCTTATTCGGTGTCTTATTATGTTTTTTGTTTCCTGCTCCGCACTTTATGTTGTTCATAGCGGGTAACGTTTATTCAAACAAATTGTTAGCACCAACAAAAACATTGTACTGCTGATAGCGGAAAACGTTTATGGTTTGTGTGTAAATAGAGCACGTATTAAGTCAACAGGTTCTGTGCAACCAATACATTTTAATGCTGTGGTTGGCCACAACAAGTGATGTTTACTTCATGCTGTAAAACAAAATCTATTAAAAATGTTTAGGACACGTATTACAACCTATTAAAAGACCATAAAAGGCTGCTAAAAATTCCTCTGAAACAATGTAATTTAACTTTATATCATAGAATTTTTTTTTGGAACTTACTGCAGCGAAGTGCCGTGCTACTAATGTGAAAGCAGAGCATGACTCTGAGCGTGTCAGGAGAATCAATTTTAATTTTCATAAGTAACTTTACAGTTGCCTTTAACTAGATGCATCATGACACCCAATAAACTTTTAATACCCGTTGGATTTTCTTTAAACCATTTCTGTGTGTTTATATAGGGCTATCGCAGTCAGCTGCTATAGTTGACTAGCAAGTTCCACACTGGAAAACGTACTACATTCTCAAGGAATTACTTCCTTAATTCCGAGGCACGAGTGGCTTTTTGTTTTTGGTTTGCGGTTCAGTTTTTGTTTTAGCCGAAGTACTTTATCAAAACCTATTTCTTCTCATTGAAATATTTTTCTGGTTAATTCGGGTACCGTATGCAGTTTTGTTGTTTTTTTATACATGTTAGAATGCATTTCTCAAAATAAAATTCTTATTTAGCCAGTTATCTTTTAGATTTTTCCACTGAGCTCGGTCCACAAATATTCGGCGTTTTTAACAGAAAAATAACTAACTGTTCGCACAGAATATACGTGAACAGAATGAGCTTGCTAGCATATTTTTAAGCGGTTTGTTTGTCGAGTGAACAATGTGAAGTTTCACAAGTTTTATTCTGCTCGAGTTCATATCTAAATAAATCTCAAGTAAGGAAATTTACTAACGTTTTGCAGGGGCAGCTTATAGACTCTTTCACCCAAAGAAGCGCGCGTTCAAACTAAAAAAAGTGGAAACCTGTGTACTGAAACAACGCTATTATGCTTGAATACTTCAAAGGAGGGTTTTTGAATGTTCGTCCAAACACATAGAGTAAACTGTCTCTATTGTGTCTGAAACAGCACAGATCTACTAAGTAAAATTGCAAATACAAAATTTTTCAAAAATTTGAGCGTTAGCTGCACGATCCTGAATAATTCCGAATTATTAAAATGGCTTTACTCGTTGCTGTCCTTCTGGTAATAGATTATTATTATAATGAAAAATATGGTGTATGCTACACTAATTTTAAAACCTGGCATGCACCGGCGATCAAATACAATTTGTTTAGCTAAATGTTGAAACATCTGAGTCAGTGACATCTTATGAGAGTTTTTGAGTTCTTTATGAATAGTTCAGATCATGTTCATGTACACAGACTGAATGTTCAATACTGCCAGTAAGAACCTGTGACATTTGAAAATAAACAAACGTTTTCAGTATAGTTACCAGCAGCAATTGTCTCATTGGATACGGTGTTTTTTAGACAAACACAACACACTTTTGGATGGATAAATTCTATGATCGTATCAACGACGATTAGTGTTGATGCCGACTCAAAGACACAGTCACCTCGTAGTTTATTTTTTAGTTAACCTAATGCATCCGTTTCTTCATGGCTTCTCGGCAAATAAATGACGCTGAATGGTGATAGCCGTGGTTGTATTATTCATCCCGGCAGTTATTTTGCTTGGGTGCGAGCGCCAGAAATCCGGTCGAATGGCACGTACCACATTTTTCGCTAGTGGTGCAAGTGCAAAGAGGAATGAGCTATCACTAAGAAAACAAAGTCGATTAGTTTCGTGGAAGATTTCAAAGAAACACACTTGGAATGGGAATGTTTTTTGTTACCATCTTTTTGTTTTCGAAAGATCTGCGTTTCAATTAAATTGCAAAGTTTGCAAATTTGACCTAAGGCGGTACGAGACTCTGTAAGGTTCAGGGACGAAACTTAAAGTTAGTGTAACATGTATGATTTGGGAGTTTTAGACAGAGCAACTTGCAGCTTTGATTTATTTTATAGGACAAGCCGAGGTGTTCTCATGTACTAGATCTGGTTAATGAATTGTTTAGCCCTATTGCTGTGAATATTAGAAACTCAGTCAACCATTTGTGTTGTACAATCCGTATGTCACTGAAGATTTCACAATAGCGGAATTACATGATAAATGATCAATATAGCTAGCAGCAAAATATCTCAGAGAAACGGAAGTGATCTCAAATGCATGAGTGAGGTTATACACTCTCACGCAAACGGACATTAAAGTCGACGAAAATCTTCTTTTCCTTGTTCACTTGCTAAACCTATAACATAGAACTGATCACCAACGCCTACGTGACTCGTAGGCACAGTGATCACACCACATAGCCCATTCAAACTAACTGTATCTAATATCTTGGTAATACTTTTAATTTTACATGTAACGCGATCGCGAACATCATCAGATATCAGGCGATAACATATTTAGACATGATTATGTTGCCATTGCCGTCTGTGTTTGTACCAATATTCTGAGTCCCCACACATGCCTAATTTTTTATCACTATTGTCATCATAGCTATTTTAAAATTTCAATACAGGAATGTTTTTTCTTTAGGCATTTCTTAACTTTTCACATTAAATAAAACTTCCAGCCCAGCCACTCAAATCAAAATTAAAGAAATAATGTACAGTAGAAAACTTTTCAACCTAATTATTAGATTTAATGAAATAGTAAAAAAACCATGCCACTTTCGATAAATGAACATCATTTCCTTTATGACAGTTATTTGAAAGGAAAAAAGGCAAGGCTTAAAATAAAACTACGCAGCCCACTTTGATATAAATTATTGTTACTACTAGTGACTGAGAATCACATCTGATCATAATACTGTTATATAGCCCATGTTAAAGTTAACAAAATCAGTTCTTCTCACTTTTTTTCTGCTCACACCACTTCGTGTTTACTCCGCTGCTAACTCTTTCTCCGTTGTGTCCGATTCTTACTTAAGACTTTATCGTTTTCTTGATTTGTAACCTTTCAATTGATTATATTAAGTTTGCTAGAAATGAATTGCTTTTTAACTTTAATCGGTGAAAATCATTGAATAAAATATCTTTTGACTGGTTGAGCTGTCTTTTCTTTTCCAATCCTTTACACTTCTCCACTCTTTTTTGGCTTGCTTTGTGCCCTCCTTTCCCTTATGTTTATCCCGTAGTGTCTCATTTTAGCAAATTGGTAGCTCATAAATCTTATAGCGGAAAATTTTTGTGAAGATTTAGAGCACGTATTCGGACAAACGAATATATTATAACATGCAAACATTACACTTTAAAGCTGTGGCTAGCCGCAACACACCGCGTAATGTTTCCTACTCTAATACGAAAAAATTATTCCATTATAATCAGGATACGCCGAAATAATAATACAAAAATCTGCCAAAGTTAGCGAAGTTTTAACGAAGTGTTGTAAGCTATTTTTTGGTTTGTTTTCGGTCTTTTTTTTGACACCCATAACCAAAACATATTTTTACTAGTCAATGACACACTTTTTTGTTGTCGAATTTTGACTTCCTTAAATAACCCGACTAAATCCTTTAATTGGAAGAGTAAAGGTCTTTCTTTTTATCAATATTATGATTTAAACGTTTCCATCCTGAACACCACCATGACAACTTATCCCAAGACTATAACAAAAACATAAACAAGCCGATAAATCGCTTATGATCCCAAGCCGCGACGGGGTCATTGAATGTCTTGTTAACGATATTTTTTATACCTTTGTTTGTTGCAATTCGTTTCGGTTTTACCAACGCACTGCACAGCCCAATGAACAAGGACCAATAATTTGTTGAAACCTTTCGATTGCCCTCACTTTAGATTCATTCTTTTATAAGAACAAAAGAAGTCCACGCGTCACTTGCGTTGGCGGATATCACGTCACACAAGACGCTTTATATTTCTGAATTTATTCTAACGTGCGATATTCAACGACCATTTAAGTGTGAATTTAAAATTAAACAAGCGAGGCTTGTCATTTCTAATTTCCCACACCCGAAAGTTCTTTCAAAACAGCCAGTTTTGTTTATGCGCACCAAATTCCCACTACATAATAACCCCAAATAGAAATTCTCATGAATGTTTGTAAATGTTTACCGGAGCTCGCCGTTACTAAGAACTACACCCGTCCTACCACCATGTACTTTACAGAACTAAAGAAGACTTGAAATCTTGCTAAATGAAAACAGAAATGCTAATTATAGCAAGTAAAAGCTTTTAAGTTTCGGATTATGATGGCATTATTAACTTAAATAACTTTAAACACCTCAAAAACGATGTTTTTCTGTGAGGCTGTTGTTTATTCAACCGTGTCGTTTTCATTCTTTCAGTCCATGGACTATTAGGAATGACGTCACAAACACTCGGTTAACGTCGGAGAATTATCGACTGACGACATAAGTGTTTCCGGTAATAGCTTGACAATAAAAGTAAACGTATATTAAGGATCGGAACATTTAGCGCTACGGCATATCCGTAACGAGCATAAGGCTAGTCGTTGTTGAGATCGAAGCAAGCATGTTTATTCAGGTACCCGATTCTGTGAACAAATCCCTCAAAAGAGGCCATGTTCCAAGAACACAGATTCACTATCCGAGATATTCCTTTCAAAATCAAGTCGCTGTTAACGCTGTTTGGATAGGCAGCGCTAACTCCGGCGTACACGAGTCACGAAACATGTTAGTTGGTGGACACGATCACTGCAATTGTGGAGTAGAGCAAGTGAGACCCGCAATTGGTCCCGGCTGGATCCCGTGGAATCCCGCGATGGTACCCACCCACGAACAACACCGAATGTGTCGAGAACTTTATAGTAATTTAGTTTGTCCACAAAGCGCAGTTACGAGGGAAAGCATAGTTAACCAAAACAGGCAGAATTTTTTTACCATAAAAGAAGAAGTGTCAGCTGACAAAGAGGATGAGTGTAGTGAAGAAGATGATATCGAAAGCATAGGATCGCCGCGCTCATTAGCTTCTTCAGGCTCCACCAGTAGTCGCGATGATACCTTGATTAACCTCAGCTCAGAGTTGTTGAGCTCGTCAGGGGCACAAGCACCTGCTGCCAAGCCACGCTCCCAACAGGTAAACCCCTGGGGTAAGGCTTCATACTCTGACCTGATCACAATGGCCATAACATCCACGGACGACAATATGATGACTTTATCAGACATTTACAGTTGGATTGTCAAGAACGTGCCGTATTTCAACGACAAAGGAACTTATTTATCAGTGCAGGGTTGGAAGGTAGGTCTAAGACAGTTCGGTATTATGTAACACCACACTTATTTTTCGCCTCACTGCTAACAGTTCTCCAAACCTCTTAACACGGCAGTTGTTAAATTTGCGTTTATGTCTTCAAACATGCACAATTTAACAGTTAAATAACCTCAAGTTTAGAAATTACATAACCACTTTACATTTTATTAGGATATGAAAACCAAAAAAGATCCGAAAAGCTCATTACTTAAGTCACTCTTATGTCTAACGAAATTGTCACTGAGTTACTGCCCTTAATAAAGCAAATTTGACTTTTTTCATATTAAGTCACCCTCCACTAAGCACATTAGGAATACCTTGTGCTTTCATTTGTTGTATTTAGAATATTTTATTCAATTGCTGCTAGTTTACGTAAAAAAGAAATTTAAAGAATTCTTCTAGAATTTTATTATAAAATGTTTTTAACGTCAGTTTTTTCATTCTTTCATGGGAGAGGTAACGCTATTTTCTAGAACACGTTGCTGGAAAACGAGCTATAATGATAGTTTTCAAAAGGAAGGAAAACCAGGATTTCGCCCTTGACTGTGGGAAAAAAAACGCAACCTTAGAAGAATAATTCAGAATATTTACTGAAATTGGGATCTTAGAGAACTTTGCATAAAATTAAGATTGTACAAAACTAATGTTTAGTTGTAAAAAAAGTAAATGAATAAATAAAAATAACCAGGTAATTGTTTGGATTTGGATTTGGACCAATATGTCACCATTGGTTTAATTTACGCAGTCAAGAAACAAAGGAATATTTATATTTGAGTGATTCGTGACCAAGAAACTGAGTACTGGGTTGACCAACGGAATACTTAAAACAGACATTTCCGAGGCTGTTTTCCGCTCTCGTCTCGGGTTTAAGTCTTCCTGTGTACGTTGCGATAATTTCATCTTCAATAAAAAAAAGCAAAACCGATGTTTTATGGCATCTATGATTGCAACAGTATCAGTTACTGCTAAATTCGTCTTAAAGTAAATCGGGGCATTTTCTTATTGTTGCGGTAAACGCCTGAATTAACGAAATTTTCTCGCTGGTTCCAAATCATCGTCGATTGCCTTCCATTGCCTGTAATTTTTGTGAGAGGAAAGCCTCAAAGCTTCTAAATCCTCCGAAAATCCTTTGTCTCTTTGAAATCTAGGAAGAGTGGAATTTCTTTTTGAAAAGTCTAGGAGAAGCGATGTGCAACACGGTAGAGCCGAGTGCTCTAGTAAACCATTCGTAACAACATCAACTATTCACCTCATATGACAACTGCAGTTTAAGATGATTCCGAAATGAATTACAGAAGTTAACAGAGGGCATAGGAATATTTTCCTATGTGCAACTGAAGCTAAAACGGCTAAACCGTTTTCGCTGATACATATTTCTTTATTAATGATGGAAGATTTCTTCATTGAATCTGATCATTTCAAAAATGAAGTCAATGAAGTAAGGGAAAAATATAAACTTAGAACGCGGACTTCCTACGTTAAGGTCTCATGACGCACCCCTGACAATATCGTAAGCACTCTCTTCTACAACGAAACGTTTTAAACTGAAACGCGCCATAAAGTTTTGCCAACGGCAAGAAATTTCCAGAACTTGTTCATTCTTTAGAACCGTATTGTTTCCTCTTGATAAACACATAAATTAGCTGTAGATTCACGTTCTTGTGCTGAGTCAGTTAAAGCTAGAGATAGTAAACACAATGAAACTCATTACAACAGGAAGTATAAGGTCAGGGCATATTTAACGACGATATCGAACTTAGCTCAAATTTAGTACTACCTTAGCAATGACAACGCATTTTATCTATTTTTTTTTCAACACGTGTGCGCGTCTTGTGAGGTCGTACTAAAATAACCTCTATTACAGAACTCTTATAGTGATCTAGTTTTAATTTTGGCCCGCGCGTAGGGTGAATTGATTCTGTAGCCAGCCAAAGTAGTGGGAGTTTTAAATATACCTGACTAGATTTAAGTTTAATTATCTCAAGGCAATAGTTCAATGTAGATTTAAGCTGTGCATACTGATCTCGCACTTTAGGTTACATTTAATCTATCACATTATCATCAACTTAACATCATCTCGAATCATGATTAGGTGCAAACCACTCGAAGTTGGTCGATTATCTTAGATGTCTACGTCAAATGTTCTTTCCCCAACCTCCCACACTTTTTATAATTCATCTTCTTCAAGTCCTTCATATTATTCACCTATTGTCATGTGCTGTAATGTAATGTTTCGGATGAGAGGGCAAACGTACGTGTACTAGTTAACATTACAAAACCGAATACTAAGCTAGCTAGGACATAAACATGCAAGAGCGCTGGCAACTGGCTTCCGCTATCGGTCTATTTATTAGCTTGTAAACAGTAACCCACTCAACCCATCATGTGTATCCTATAATAATAATCAACATTATATCTTATGATAAATCTAAAAATCATTTTCTGTCTCGACAGAACGCGGTACGTCACACTCTATCGCTCAGAAAGCGTTTCGTTCGAGTCCCAGACCCCAAGCGACCATACAAGTCGATGTGGACAATTTCGGATGATTATCAACGAAACCATCTGAAAGACAAACAGAGGCACTTAAAGATGAAAAGAAGAAGTGAGAATGCGCAAGGAAGTAGTCAAACAATGGATTTAGATGAGGCAGCGTCTTGAAAGAGCCAAGATGACTTAGCAAAATGATTAAGGCAACAGAACTATGATCTGTGATCTCCTATCCGAGCCAATTCTATAGGAAAGAAAAATACGAAAAACCCGTTCAATGAAGAGATCATCGACTTAGGGAGCTCTGTCATGAAACTCTGAGTCACAGATTTGCAACATACAAAGATATCTTAAGATTGAAAAAAAAAATATTTATTCACCAAACCAATTGTTTGGTAAAATGGAAAACTACCAGAAAGGTAACACAAACACTAAGTACAAGGAAAGGCGAGAAAAAAAAAAAAAAAAAAAAAGAATTGAGGCCAACTTTTTTAAGATGATGACAACGTGACATAGCTCCTTAACAAAAGTCGGCGGATTGTTTTCTTTCTGAGAAGCTAGAAAAACATCCACCCTGGGAATGGCAGGGGATTGAGAAGCGGCGGTGAGGGGAGCGGAGTGGGGGCAGAGGTACTCAACGGATTCAACGTGACGGGATAATCAGTTGGGGCAGAAATGCAAACAAAACAACAGCCTTGGCTCTAAAAGCGAGAAATGTAATATCCCCATAACTAAAACACCCGAATTCCATTTTTCTCGAGTCTCGAGCCTCTCACATGCAATTAAAAGATCGTCCTATCCGACCAAAAATCTCAAAATCGCAAATTGCGAACCAATAAAACTTATTATTATTTATTATTTTCATCATCATCTTCATCATCATGAAAAAATTTCAATCAGGATTATTCCCCACCCACACCACCCTGGGAAACAAAACCCACCTTTTTAGCTCTGGTTAGAGGAAACCATCGTACCAGACTTAAAAATCAATGGACAATATTTTTGAAATGTGCATTTACCACTTACATGCATGCGCTGTATTTTTTATCGTTAAGGTTATGTGTAAATATTAGTGTCTAGTATTGTATTTTTATAATTGTTAACTGTTAATAGTAGAAGGCAAATTATAAAAGGAAATTATTTTAATTTGTAATTATATAAATTATATGATATATAAAAAAAACCGTAGAAAAGAGATTTATTCTTATATCAAAGATCTGCTTGTATAAGGCGAGATGTGATAAAAGTAAATATATTTGTCTTGTTATAATAAATAAGATGAGCCTCAGTAAAAACTCAGTGTCATATTTTTGTCCACTTTTGTTCCGTCCTCGGAGGCTGAAGTGCCATCCTGTCGTGGGGTGTGGGAAAATACGTGGGAAGGGAGCAAAACTTTCCTCCCCCAAATATACAAAATTTAGCCAAACCTAAATGCGGAGCTCGTGTTCTTCTATATTGTCATCGACTGAAGTATAAGCCATTGCAAATAATTTCCAAAATCATGCTAAATTCAACGTTATAATGATACGTCCATCGCATTTTGGTACATAATAATATGTAGTAAACTTTGGTAGAGAAGGAACTTGAATTAAAGGCAAATAAAGGAAAACGAAAACGATTTCGTTAATTGGGGAGAATTTGGGAAGGTTAAGGCAGGCTAAGTTGTTTCATCTATTCACTCATCAATTACACGTGTTAGGTCTTTCGTGTGAGTAATGTTCGGATAAGTAGCTTATATTTGGCTGTTTTCACTTTTCAGTCTTTAAGATTCAAGGACGCGATTGGACGCGATGACATGCCGGGTACCCTGCGAGCAGTGGTTTCTCCAGGCCGGACGCTACGTAGCGTCCGGCCTGGAGAAACCACTGCTCGCAGGGTGTCAGCGAAAACGTCGCTTAAAAAGTGAATTTTCTTTCCTACAGTCTTAATTGCGATTATTCCTACCCATTTGCTTTGTCAAATGTGGGCGAACCTTCCTGAAGTTGAATTCCACAACGGACAATATCCAAGTTCAGGAAGAGAAATATTATTTCGTCGAGGCTTGTTTACGTCCTCCATAACACGTAAAATTAGGCAATTTCACGTCGTAGTTGTTCACAAATTAAATGGCAAAGAAATGTACAAAAAGGCGTGATGCATGTGAGAAGCTATTTTTGAAAAGACAGGTGAGTTGAAAACTATTACAGTTTGTGTTTTAACGGTTTCACTGACGTTCATAAGCTAAGAAAACTAAAGATGAAGCACGATAAGAAATTAATTGACTATTACACTTTGTCTATAGAAAAGAACTACAAACCTTGACACACAACAGACGTTGCAACGGCTAACCCACACGCTTAAAATTGCTTAACATTACCTCGATAAATCAATCTTATTTATTTCTTTTGTCTTAAAGTGATACTATTAGCAAACTAGATAGCCATAAATGGATATAAGCAGTTCTTCAGATTTCTCTTTATAACTTTTACTATAATCATTTTACGATTTCGCTGCTCGTGTTTGCGTTGAAAGGTGAGGCAAAGAAACTTGTATCACCCACGACCCACGATTCACGACCACTCTACCCACTAATTTATACCCCGTGGAAGTTATTTTTTACTGGAAAGCACGATAAGTAGCAACATTTCAGTTTAAGAGTGTAAAACAATGATTCATATTTTCCGCTCTCTCCAAGTTAATTCTTTGAAAGTCTACCTCTTCTTGGTGCTTTCTTCCATTACTTTTCATTGCTAACAAAGGTCAAGAGAAAAAAAAAATCCTAGCTTTCCCTTGCACCTAAGACCACTAGTTCCATTGGCTGCAATCTCCTTGTCATTGTAGACGAAGAACTTAGAAAAAAGAAAATATTTTTGTTCTACAATACCATACACGTGGCTGCCGAAGAGATTACCTTAATTTTACACTTCAGGCGTTCTCTTACGGCTTAACGTTAAATTATTTCCAGGAGATGTGGAGACCGTATCTAAGTGATTCACACTTAGGATATTATGTTTGTTCTCCACATTTTGTGAATTGCTTCGTAATAAATAATAATAGATTAGTAAATAACATATTATTTCAGTGCCAAAGTATTTTAAGGACGCTCATTAAAATGAGTTTGTATTTTATATACTAGGAGGCAATAAATGAAATTCTATATGATATATATTAGTAAGCAGTTTAAATTTTGTGCTTAAGCTCTACAAATTCCTTAAAGTTTTAAATACGTTGAAGGCTAGGTTATTTAAGCTTATTAATTTATTATTATTTATTACAGAGTAAGAGTTACCTTCATTGCTCCAATATGGCTAGTTGGAGAACCTCGCGCGCTGAAAGTCAGTAGAGGATAAAAGACTACAAAGTCCGGAATGTCTCTTTTGGAAATGCATTTCAAATATTCACATAATTTATTAAAATAATTCAGCTTTATGACAAGCTGAACCTATATTCCATCTATCCTGGGCTATGGCCGGACGCCATTCTAAATTGAAAAGGACCTTGCTATACGTCTGGACTTACTTACCGTTGGCCTTAATTTAAACCCGTTACCAATTCGACTAATATTTTCGATAATCACAGAAATGCATGTGAAGGATTTACAAAGTCTTTTTTTTGTCCAAGCAAAATCTGCGAAAACCAGTTACGACAGTGCAGTTCTTCATTTATTTTATTTTATTTTTATATATTCTTAGTACTTAGCTTTTACAGTTCTTATCTGATGAATTATTGCACCTTTTTAGCCTTTAAGTTTTAGAATATACTAGCCAAGGGCTGTGCATTACTAAAGGAGCTCATCTAATCGTCGCCTCTACGTTAAATAAAGTATCTTAACTTATCTTATCAATTCGTCTTTTATCCTTTATTGAATTCGCCACGGTAACTGAGATGAAAAAGGACTTACGTCCTAATTGATATCAACCCCTTTATTACTCACCCAGCCCATGAAAGGTTGTACCACACCACCGGGGTCTTACGCCCCCTACTCTTTACGAACAGCAGTGTGGGTTTTTTTACGTCCTACAAGAACAGTGAAAGAGCTGTGAGACTTTAGCTAAAGCTTTTCATGAAACTCTAAACTATGTAAGAATTTGCTATATTGACCTTGAAAATATTTTTCTGAGACAGATTGCTCTCAGATCACGATAAAAGTCTCCAATCACACTTCATAAAGAGGGTGATTCGAGACTTTCATCATATGATACTGAATGCTCAAAAACTCCTACATTCCGGTAACCGACTGATCCAGGAGCGTAGCCCATGCGTACAGCTGAAATCTGGAAAAAATTATTTCCTGAAAACGTTTTTATTACTAAATCGGGATGATTTGATCAATCTTTTGCTTTATATTCATTTGGTGTCTTTGCCCGTCTGAAGGGTAGACGTCTCGCCCTTTGCTTGAAACCTTCTTGGTGGCGTCACTGTTTTACCCTTTTTTTCCGTAAACACTGTACCTTACCGATAACACTGTCTATAGAGATGTAAAATAAACAACTAACTACTTTCCTTCGTATTTATTAAAATGTACTGCTGAAAAAAGCCGGAATTAAATGCAAAATCTGAGCCCAAATCTGAAACATCCTCTGGAGGGGCATGCCCCCATACCGAGCAGTTTAGAGTACCTTCAGCAGTCTAACCTTTCTTTCCGTGCGTTAACACCCTCAAAATCTCACGCTTCACCCATGTGACTCTCTTCTAAAAGACTTTAGAAAGAAACTAACCTCTTGTGAGTTTGGTGGGAGTTTTTCACCTTTGTAAGCGTATCTCATACTTAACCTAAAGAGCAAAGCGCTAAGCAATATCCATTAGAAGTGAAGCGGAATTAATATCAAAGGGTTTTCCACCTTTTGTCTTCTCCCTATTGCCAATCGGCAAATAGAAATTAAAGACCATTGCAGGGCACATATTCTAGTGCACTTTAACAAAGTGACTGTTAAACGCATTCGCTTCTGTTTGAAGCTAGTTGCGCCGTTTTATGGTCACCATCTGAGCAAAAAGAGCCAAAACCACCCAAGGCGTTTCTAAATTGAGGAAGACGTTCGATTTTGTTTCTGATGCCATACAATTTCAGTTCAGAAAGCAGAAAAAATTTCGCGCTACCTTTGGGGGGCTTGACTGTCGCTTTGTCAATTTCCCCCTTCTTATCGCCCTTTTTCGTCATTTCTTTTTTATTTCTTTTTCTAGACGTTTAACAGGCGTTGAGAAATGTTTTAGCTGTAATTGAGAGAAAGTTTACTCAAGTCTTTTAAGACAACATTAAAGAAGATTATATAATCCATATTGAGGAGCGGGAAATCTATATTCTGCTTGAGAGAAACAACTTTGCAAAGAATGATTAGCACACGCCATAGCCTGCACAGCTCGTGGAGATGACAACAACACTCACCAGTTTTACCCACTATCGGTTAACAAATTCAAAAGTTTTCTCTTTAATTTACGTTACATAAAACACATGTTAAACGCTACGTCGTCCACTGTTAAGTTAAGGATGCACCTGGAAGGCGTTTTGGAAGTATTGTCAAGCTCACAAGAACTCGAGGTTTAGCGTCATCATCGTGTTCAATAGGAATATGTAGCACGCTCGAGCTCGCCCTTTTGAATTTGAATATTCTAACTAATGTTATAAGTATTTTTAAGATCACAGAACACTTACAGCATCAAGGTGACGACTCGATTCTTTCTTTTACTAAAGGCGCCATATCACCATCGTGCTGGCTTGTGTATGTAAAACGCAGGACGTCCACATTAGGAACCTCTGGCAAGCTTATGTTGTTGTTTGCAAGATGAAAAATAAGAGAAATAAGAGATTATGCATTCAGATGTCACACCTGGTAAAATAGGTTGATGTATTAATGATTTTAGTCGGCGCTCAAACTCCCACGCGTGTTCACAAATCTATCAAAGAATTAAACCCTTCTTTCAAAACAAAGCTGAAAAGAAACGGAAATTCTGTTCATGAAATAAAGAAAAATGTATTGCCTGTGAATTATTTTCTTACTGAACGCAAGGGGTTCAAATCACCTTCTTCAGTATACAGCACGAACTGCGTGCACAACTGATTTACTATGTTCAAATTTTGAACCATACCATCTTGGTTAACCATCTTGGGTGCTTATTTTTTTTTTTTCTGTTTCTCTGGTTCTGTATATCACATCCTCCAGTCCTCTAAACTAAATAACCATACACTGATCATTTATAAAAGAACAGAACAAATAGAAGAAGCTCTAAAATAAGGAAAAGTCGATGCCTTTTGACTCTCTGAGAATTCCTTTGAAATGTTTGACAAAAGGAAGAAACGAAGTAAGACTGTGTGAAGGAAGGTGGAGGTTTTCCTAGTAAATAGCATTATCAAAATCGGGACATTTCGCGCAAATTTGATGGTAAAAATGCAGTAAAGTGCAGCACACTTTTTTTGAACATCAGTCTTTACCGTTGTTTTTCACGACTACAACGTGAAACTTCCAGACACTTCCCAGTTACAAGTTTTATATGAATGTGTTCCTGTTCACTTTTTCTTTCACTACCGCTCATTTTCACCTTTGTGGCAGCTAGCATTTCTCACCGCCGCTATAAAATTTTCAAGTTTTTCTTCCACCGAAATTGGTCTCCGTTGTTGTTTTTTAAAATCTCGCTCTTGTTCTTTCTCTGTTATCCACGTTAATGTAGACATTAAAATTCAGTCGAAAGAAAGACTCGCCTTGGTGGTTGTTTTTTTTTTTTTCTGTCTTTTGGATGGCCAGGCGATTTATCGCCGAAACGCGCGGGGGACTTGAAATAGTGGTCGCACCAAGGTATGGACGTACGTACGATTTTATCAGAACCAAAATTTGTTATATAGATACCCAGATTTTATCAACTATGGTGCTGTATTGCGTGCGCGAACTAGAACTCAGCTATTAAGGTGAATTGACTACCGCAAATGGTTTCGAAGCGGAGACTCCAAGCGCTTACCCTTCGTCATACTCCGAGGACGAAGCAGCGTGAAAGTCAGCAAAAAAGGCAGAATTAAACGATTCGGAAGTTTCTTTGTATATTTGGAGCTAATGATACAACCGCGAGGAATCGAAGAACCACGCGCGTCCCCAGTCTTCAAGCTAAGCTACAATCACCGTATCATGTCTGAAGGGAGCAACAACAAAATGCTCAGCTTCGGTGCCACTTTCAAAAAAATCGCCCAAAATGTAGCACTTGTGTTATAATCAGCTGTTTATCGAACGCTAGATCTTTAACCAGTTCAAATTGTAGTTGGAGTCTTTCGCCGTGGTTCCAATTGTATGATTCAGTAAGGAGCATTGAAATCGCCCCCCAAAATAGTTTAGTTCACCTTTGGTTGAAGTTACAAAATTTTCAGTAAAATGAAAGCAATATTGTCGGATAGATTTCTTTAGCAATATGGATGGATATGGATAGATTTCGCTAGCAATATGGATGATTATTACTGACTAACGTTCAGTACAAGGAATGTAGTATTCATTAATATAACTCTTCTCAGTCTGCAGCCTCTAGTATGTTAGTAGCCGAATAAATTATCAATCTACCACACAAATCATGTATTCTTTAAAATTCGACTCAGTACCGATTTCTTTCATTTCTTTTTTAGGTTGACTTAAGTATGAGACAACTTTAAGCACAGCATTCTTTAGGAAAACAAGGGCGTTTATACGCTTTGCGGACTGCATGAATGCTGAATGCTGCGACACTAAATATTCAAAACTTTATGAGAGAAGGGGAGTAACCCGAGAGAAATGACCAAATTACCGCTCTTGACTGTCTTATAGATGTGAAGACGATGGAAATAACTCGATGGGAAGTTGGCGAGTGTCCGCTTGATAGGGATCGACTTAAGGCAGGTTTGACTGTGGACCAAGAGTCGCTCCACGGAGGACTGTATGGTGGCAGTTGAAAGACAGTCTCCAACGAGAAATTCATTAACATAGTGCTAGACACTGGCTAAATCTCTACCATTTCAAAGTGGATATGTAGTATACGATTTTATAGATAACATAATAGCTGCTTGTCCACCGACCAAATAACTTCGACCAGTTCCATTTCTTACACAGTCTCAAAGGAGTCGAACATACAAGGCCGGCATCAATTGTCGGCGTGTTCGGTGTACAGATAGAACAGAACTAAATGAAAGCAAAAAAAATCAGTTATATATGAGAGTCTTTGCTAAATAAAAGACCTTGATCAAGCTCTATAAGCCGTTAAGCTGTTAATTTAGTGTTAACTAAGGGTAACGTTTGAGTTAGGTCTCGAGGACGGTGCAAATAATGGTATACCAACATTTCCCGCAACGAAACGCTTTTAAAACTTGATTGCTCTTGAAACGAAAGATCAAATTAGCACTGATATCGAATACTCTTCTTTGATATTTCCTCCAAGATGGTGGTTAAGAAGATTTACCTTTAGGCCTATGGAATCCACTGACTATTTCGTCACGCATCAGATACGACTCGAGCTTTTTGAACAAGACAACTTGACTGTCGTACCTTTTCCCCAAATTGAAAGTTCTACAAAATGTTCGGCAGTTTGTATTAAAACTCTTCTGGTCTACAACAACAAAAGATTCAAAAGCCATTACGTCCCGTAATACATAGCTGCAGCCAAATTTTGAACCCTCCTGAATTCAGTCTAGCCTTTTGTACTTAGTTTCACCTGTTTTGCTGGGTTTCTTTATGTAAAGGACTGGAAACTGCACCTATATGCAGCTATTAAAAGTGCCTTTTTTTCTCCCTCGCAATTGCAACCATTACGTGCTATTTTTCATGGAGTAAAAATATAATCGAATACCGGGTGCAGGTAGTTCCATTCTCTCTTACTATAAATATCAACTCATGTACTGAAAACAACCTCAAGGGGTTGCAATAATCGTGAGCTTTTTCCATCTGTTTACCTTTTGTCAATTCAGTCCAGAGAATTGCATGAAATGATCTAGTTAATAAAGGAATGAGCTGTTATTACCAAATAACGATAACTAGAGTTTTTCACAGTTGAAAATATGAGGGACCTGCTGCACAGTTATCGACTAGATAGCATGTTAGACTGATTCAAAATGTAATGTTCTCTGATCAGTTAAAAGAAAATCATATTTTTCCTGCAAAAGGGAGGATTTTTTAGAATTCTCTATTCTAACAACCTTCAATAACTCAAACTGTCAGGATTTTCCAATCTAGAGTAATCTGCCCTGCAAGATCTACACGGTGGTTACTTGGCTAAGATCTTATGAAAATAAAGAGAGCCGATTCTTTAAATGACATGCACGCGAATTCTCAGCTTGGAACATGAAAGAAATTTAACCCATTTTTTCAATCTTAAAAGCTCCAAATCTCCTCCAAATTTCCTTTTGTTATCCTACGTTTAGTCGTTGACTTGAAGTTTTACTTGACGAGGTTGCGCAGAGAGGTAAACATTTGAAAGAATACCATGCAGCACCTAAGCACATACTATATCAACCTTACTGTGACCTCGGTTTCATGACACCCGCTATTCACGCGTATTCGCTTTCCGTCTGCAGCGTTTCTATCTTTCCTTATTTTACCGAGAATGCAGTAAATTAAGTAAAAAAGGGATTCAAAGATGTAGAGTAGTGTGATAAAAAGTTTGGCGGTGGAGACTATCTGAGTTGCTCAGTGCCTGTTTGAGACAGCTCGCACTGAGTTCGAAATACGCGTTGTTGTTTAAGATAATGAATTTAAAAAAAAACACCTAGGCCTTTAAGATTATCTTACCTTCAACAATGATCAAGATTTTCCAAACTAACCTCTCCACCAGTGTCAGCAAAAAAGTGCAAGAAATGCTCTCTGCGTGGCGCTGTTTCCACTGGAAGGTTTACAAAGCTGTCTGGGACCTGCTCTGCCATTAGCACTGTATGCACGAGGCTTCGCTGGTTGACGTGGGTGGTTTCCCGTCTTAACGTCGGGAATTACTTTTCAAAATAAGATTTAAATTCAGGAAAAAAAGCGAGGGAGTTTGTTGAGATATATTAACCGTATGTCCGTCGATACTGAAAAGCGGCTAAGATGCTAATTTTTTGGTTCTTAACAGTGGAGTGCGTGGGTGGAAAGAAGCAGTCTGATCGTATCTCGGTTTTTATTGGTTCCCGCTTGAAATTAAAATGACTGTGAAGTCGAACTTTATCTTTCTGGTATAATTCAACAAAATATTGAAATGACAGAGACAAAAATGTATTTTTATTATTTTCATCTAAGATTTAAATTTTGGTGGGTAAATCTTTTTAAAGGCTTGTTTTTTTCCAGTAGGAAAAAAGATAGTATTTACTAAATGAGAAACGCTTGGTACGGACTGTATTGCATCATCGCACTTCTCCGGAAGAAAAAATTGCATAAATTCAAGACCTAAACATGGCCCTTTACAACGCCAGTGAAAACGGAGCGAGGAATGACCATTATTCCTCTCGGTAAAAATTTGCTCGTTTTTTGGGATTAATTATAAGAAATATGGCGGGTGGAACAGACCCATTTATCGCCGCTCTAGCGGCCCACCAAAACTGACTCATTACACACATCAAAAGGCACAAAAAAAGCTTAAAGCTATTTTTAGCTTCTTCAAATATAAGCGGTCGATTTTTATTTTCGAAGGGAGCGTAAAAATAACATACATTTCGAAGACTATATGAAACGTTTTTAGCAGCTGCATTTTGGAAGAATATTTATAATAGAGAACTCCTTTTGCAGACTGCTTGAAATTTATTGCTCGATTTTTCTGGTTTTCTTCCACCCACGCAAGTCGCTTACACAATAACAAAAGACTACATTATTCATAAAATACGAGGGCCTCTAAAAATAGCCTCCAAGCTGCCTTTGAGAGACTCCTCTTTCAGAGAAGGCTAAGTGTAAACGACTTAATATAAACACAATTCGCCATTCACACCATTTTAACTCGAAATCCCTTCTTTTTGCAGCAAAGGTTACAGATCCTATTTTAAGAACCTAAAGATTAATTCTAGTCTTTTTTTATCCCATATATTACTATTATTTTTAGAAATTCTGCAATAAGACTGACTATTAAGATTTTTGTTTAAAGGCTTTCAAAATACTCGGAAGATAGCAGGAAATTTCCCAACAATTCTAATCGTTTCAAGCAGCTGCGAAAGTAACAGAATCAAAAAAGATTGTGCAATAAACCGTGGCAAAACTCATTTTCCCTGCTTTAAAAATCTTTTTCGATCGTAATTGTGAAATATTTTAGCATATAATATCAATTTAAGCTGCGCTAGTTCCCTACGTAATTGTCTGTGAACCGACATGGCTTTGAAACGCGGAACTGTGCTGGAAAAAAAAAAACAAAATAAAAAGGCTTTTATAACCTGCGGGCCAGTGCTTGTTTGTAAAACTTTATGATATAGAAAGTAAAGAATATTGTTGTTGTTGTTGTTTTTAAATCAGACTGAGCCTAATTTGCTCTAAATCAAATCTAGGCATAAACCAGTTAAGTTGGCTGAGGGGAAAGAAGCGAAGGGGGATGAAAATAGTATGAAAATACCGTAAATCCCAAATTACGCCCCCACTCTTAAATAAACCTCTCCTCTCTATTAAGCCTCCACCCTTACAAGGAGAAGAGGCTCTCCCATCCCCTCCCCACTTGCTCCCCCATCCCATCTCCCCTTATTCGTCACAACCAAAGACTGTATAGATTAATCACGACTACAACACCTCATGTGGATTGATCCTGTGTGGTTTGTCCATGTGCTGGAAGTTCGTATTCAGTTTTGATTGTGCACTGCATGAACTCCTTCTTCATCCTCTTGAGCTTTTTCACGTTATGTTCTAGTTCTTTATGAATTGATACCATACATACATACGTACATACGTTTTACTGAGCCCTTCGTTACAGGGCTTTTTAAACACAATTACTGCGCTTTTCACAAACATGCGAATTCTGAAGTTCAAAAGCCAACTGACGATTGCATTTTTCGCTGCCGTCAATCATCTTAACGGACCTCTTAGGGAAAAAACTTTAGTTTAACGGGTTCAAAAGGTCATGGTTTGTGATTTGTGATTGGTGGATTTAGATCCGTTTTGTGTGTTTCTGTGTTTCAAGGTTCGTTGCTTGGGATCGTAATTATGATTGACGGCAGCGAAAAAAGCAATTGTGAAGGCGCCTTTTGAACTTTAGAGTTCGCATATTTGTGAAAAGCGCAGTAACTAATTACATAAAATTTACAGCGATAAAAAAATGAGAGATAAAATGAAGAAAATTCTAAAATCCAAAACTAACCTAGTGTATTCATTAAATATACTATTAAATAATAATATACATAGAGAAATTCTCAAAACCTCATGCAACCTATTAATTAAATATACAGTTAAATGCCTCTTCTTAAAAACCTTCAAGTCTTTAATGCTCTGAAGGTCCCTAGGAAGGTTACTTCCATGGTTCGCCAAGTTAAATAACAGCTCCCCTAAATACCCCCCCCCCCCAGTCTCTCTCTATTAATCACCCTCGCCCCCTCGACTCTCCCCCCCAACCCCACCCAAACGTGCTTGAATTAGAAAAGCTTTCCGAGGGGCTTGCTAGAGTAATTAAGTTACTTTCTAGAACTTCCGATGACCCAAGAAAAACAAGCAACGGTTCTGTTATGATTAATAATGTTATGGCCTGTGCAGTGACTGACATCACGTGAATTATCATAATCATGTGTTGTGTAAAACTACCAGACAAAAGACCCTTGAAGAATACAGAACTGTGTTTCTCTGACCCCACACATAACATGGTACCTGGATCGCTAAAATACTAAGCTCTGTTATCACAAGGTTTAGTTGACTTTCTAGTTATTCACCGTTTTCTCCAGGATCAACCAGAAGCAACATTTACACAGTTAGCTGGAGAGGAGGGAGGTTCTGATAGACCTTTTTACTGATACGGCTGCCATGAAGATTATAATGGGAAAAAAGGTCCTTGTGCCGTGTTTGAATGTAATAATGATCGCCTTTTTCTAGTTTAGTATTAGAAATATGGCCTTTCACTGTATATTTCTCGGAAAAAAGGCGATCATTATTACATCCGAACTCGGCACAAAGATCTTTTTTTCCCATTACAATCTTATTCTACGAAAACTTTAAGAAAAAACGTCCCGAAAAGCGCTTGAAAATACAAAAGAAATGTGCTCATGCCCCCTGGGCATCCTATAATACTCCTTAAATCGAATTAATTCAATATGGCCGCCGTATCGGTAAAAAGGTCTATTGGTTTACCTGTTCGGCTACTGTTATCACGTGATTAATCGTGATGACGGACTGTGTAGGAGTGTTTGAGGCTAAGTTCACACTACAACCGATAGCCCCGTATAGTATAGTGCGGACAGCGCTGGCTCGGGGCAGCACAAGTCGTTCACACACATCAAACATGGTGCTGGAGCAGTTGGCCGAGAGGGTTTGGTGAACTAAATTCCAGTCCTCGCTCCTGAATATCTACTTCCGTCTCAGTGAATTCAAGGCCTCGCTCCTACTTATCTACTTCCGCAACGTAAAAAAACTATCCGATATGTGACGCTCCACTTAGAGATCGGCGCGGCGCACCTTCGCTCCATCACAGAAATCGCGCCGCCACAATCGTTCCTGTGTGTAAACAGAAGCTTTATCCGGTATGATTTTAGTGCCGGCGCAAAAGCCGTATCCGGTATCATGAACACTCGCCTTAGAATAAAGACAAAAGTACGTTTCTCTGCTCAAGGCATGTTTATCTTGGAGAGCAGAATTACAAACATACTTGTATGAACTTTTTCTATATTAATTTCTGAATATGCTGTTAAATGCTATGCACCCAGTCATAGCTATAGCACAGTGAATTTAAGGACAAACTGATCACGTAAGCAAGGCGAAAGGCAAATTAAGTGATTGAAGATTTTCGCGGTGATATGAATCATAGCTCACCTTGGTTTATGTCCAACTTCCGACATCCTTCGATGTCACAATCAGAACTTCTTCTGCAATCACCATCTGACCACTTTCGCTGCTGCTGCTATTTCAATCAATCACTGCTCGTGACCTACAATTTTTTGTCCCCAAATAACGTATGACAGGAGGGTGTTATATGGGCCTCGCCGGATAACGTCCCCAGAGATCATTTAAAACAGATCATAACTTCCAAATACAGTGTATGTACTTCCGCAGCTGACACATATTCATTCCATGGTTCATATATGTACTTTAGAAACCAGCTATAACATGCTTATCTCGATCGATGGTAAGCTCCCATCTTCATTCGTCTGTTCCTGGGCAAATTCAGGATAAAAAAGAAGGCTTAATGTTACAGATGTTTTTCAAATAGCAGTTGTCATCCGTCGAATTCTATTTTTCATTGTTTTTAAGGCAGTTATTCGGCTATTTCTTCTTCGCAAAACGTGTGAATTTTCAGCTATTTTCTCCAACCCCACCAAAAAAGCTGAGCAAACAGCATGCAACAGCTCGCCCTTAAGGCTTCTCGGCTGCCGTCCCTTTTCCGGTCGACGTCCTGTACTATTGACGACATTTTAATGGATACTGCAAGTGTCTTCCAAATTTGGTCACAGCTAGCTGGTAATGAAGAATTAGTCAGGATTTGAGCTAATCAGAAACGGAGAAATATTCGTTCAATAATTCTTCTATCACTGAACGATTGACAACATACGTGGAGTAACACTCAACGTTACACAGAAACCGTTAGCGCTGAAGCAGACGTAATTATATGATGATAATTACATGTATATTATAATATAAGGATTTTATGAGTTTGGAAACATTTTGAACGTATAGAGAAACAATTATATTGAATTCGGCTGTAGGGTGATGTAAAGAATCACTGAATGTAGACTCAACTAGAGGTAAAGATCCGCCCAAGCTTAACGCTCTCCCCTAACTGCAGAATCCCTCACCTGAGAACTGACTCCCATTCTGTCAGTAATTGCTGAATATTTAGCTGTAATGGGACAGCAGGAAAAGGGAACAAAATGGAAGAGAGACTATAAAGAGTTTTTCTGAGCGATGGAGACATCGTTGGTCAAGTTTTAGAGCGTCTTTAAAACCGTTTTTCTTTAGTGAATAACGCACACTTTCCTCAAACTTGACAGTTATACATAAATGTGTGTCCTTGCTTATGACTTTCGATCAATTATGGTTTTAATTAAAAGAAATTGTCACTCAGATGTACAGTTTTGCAATGTTTGGGATCCAGTAATGAGAGTGATTGTTTAAAAATGAAAAAAGAAAGAAAGAAAGAAAGAAAGAGATAGGAGAGAGGAAAATACGGAGAAGATTTTAGATCTGTTGAAGGTGAAAATTGCAGTACTATCAATAAAATCGTTTGTTGTGATTAACTTAAAAAACGTCTCCCCAGAAAATTGCTCGTTTTTTAATGTAAAAATATCTTGTGTTCATTTAGCATCAACAAAAGCCGCAAGCTAAATTTTAGCTATGAAAAACTGAAAGAACCAGATCGAAACACTAAAATTAGCAACAGAGCAAGAACGTAACAGAGAAAGTCATTTTTTTTACTATGTTCACTACTATGCCGGATAGCTTTTGCGCCGCTACGAAAATTCATACCGGATTGGGCTGTTCACACACAAGAACGAGGCGATTTCTGTGACGAGGAGAAGCTGGCTGCGCCGATCTCTCTCACATATCAGATTGGTGTTCATACTTTAGCGTTAGAAAAAACCTTTTTCAAAAATACCATAATACTCTTTTTTGTCTCTTTAAAATTTTGCATAAGCATTGTTTTCAATTTCTTTTGGGACTAACAATCGCCCCAAGAGAAATGGAAACATTTATGCTTATGCAAAATTTCGGAGGGACGACAAAAAGTATTATGGTATTTTTTGAAAAAGACCTATTGGGTCACTGAGACGGCCAAACATAAAAAGAAATAATTCATCAGTAATCTGATTTAGCTCTACAATGTTAAGACTTTGTCCTTCGAATTCGTCCGAGAAGCATGGCACAATTTCCTATAATTTGGCCGAAACAAGAGGGGAGGTGGCAGCTGTACACAGGCCAAATACCACAAAACAAGTAAAGTCCAGAACAAACAAAAAACAGCAAGAGCTTTAAAGTTAACACCATACTGAATTCTACAACCTTTTTGTCTCTAGATGCGTTTGCATTCTGACGAAAACTTTTAAATTGTGTTCTTGTTATCCTTTTCTCTCATGTACCCACTCACTCTTTACAGATGATTCGAACAAATCGCACTGTAAAAGTGGTTGCATTGATCTTCATCCTCCAGTGATATTTTGACTTTCGGCTTAACGAGTCTTCGCAGACGACTCTTCCGCAAGGTGGTATGTGATTTCTTTAAAAATAAACCAAAACAAAACAAAAACCTAGCGATCAAGTCTCGCCCACTCTTAGCCGGCAGATCTCGCTCCCTCATTTGATCTGCATATCGTAGAAACAAAATTTGACTACAGTCAATGCAAGTTCCTCTGATTGAAATAAAGTTGTTTTTTTCTCCGACTTTGTCAAAGCCAAACGTATTCAAACGTAAACGTATTCAGGTATTCAAACGTTAACTTAAACATTTTTTTCATGGAAGACTAAAAACACAAGAATAGACCAAATTTAATAAGGAAAAACCCCTTCCGGGTGCTTAGTCTTACTGAACAACAAATGCATGCTCCATAAAAACGATGATTGTTCGAAAATATCAATAATGAATAACCTCTACCGAATATCGGACTTCACCAAATTCTTGCGTCATTTTGAACCATATTCGCTTTGCCGGCTTACACTTGCCTTCAATCAAACTTCATAATCTGTTTTCCTCTTTAAGTACAGGGGTCATGATCCTCCTTTATCAGCCCGGCAGAATTCAGGTGTCGGTTGAAAATGAAAGCAACAGTGGACTTATTTCAAACTAAGCATCTCAATACTTTAACTAACAGGGAATCGAGTTTTCACTGTCAGATTCATATTTGATTCACTGTGACATTTCTTATTTGGAGGAGCAGTGGCAATCTGAAAGTGTTTCTATCGGCTTTAGTCGTTCTTGCAAACTTATCATCAAGTCAAAAAGTCAACGCCCAGCCATGCATCTTGACAAGTTTATCAACAAGACTGACATGAACCCCTTCGAAACATCTTTAAAACTGTTTTTAAACATCGTCCGATCAGTCCTTAGACTCTCTCGCTATTTCGCCTAAAGTATGTCAACGATTGCTGTTTAATTTTGAACTAGCGCTCAGAAAGCTGACCTTAATTAGCTTTTTTTGTCGTGGTTGTTCAAATTATGCATTAAGAAAGAAGTTAAATAAGTCATGATATTTTAACTGAATACGGACGCCTTTCCCTTTGGCTTCTTTCTACTTAGATTTCTACTTAGTATTCATTTTATCTTGATTGTAGATGATCAAAATTCAAACTACTTTTATATTTTATTTTTCTTCTACCCGACTGATGGCTCTTTTAGGCCGTCAACCCACATATTTATGAATAAATAAGTTATACGCGGTGTTACTCGGGAAACTTTTAAACGAGGGAATTTCGATTAAATCTTTATCCTTGCAAATGGTTTGCTACAGACTTGGCTATGATAAAACGGCAAAAAATGTGTATAAAATTTTTAAAAAATACTCATTTTTATAGATCGCTTTTCGCCGAGGCTTTAATTTGGCGCCAAGCGTAGCAAATGAAGTTAGAGATGAATAGCTATTTGCTGGTTTCGTAAAAAATAAAAACTCATGGTTTTCTATAAGTTGTTGCGCCCGAGAGACATCGAAAAAAATAAGTCTCCGTTTTTAGTTATTCTTGGCTATGTTCTTGCTTAAGATCAGGGAGAATTGAGCCTTTTTTGTTTCCATTTAAAAGATTAACATTATAGTGTCACCTGTAAGCATATTGTCGCATGAAATAACGACCCGGACTTTTTCCTAACGAATCACCAAAGCTCTCGAAAACCTCGGGCCAGCTTACCCAATGGCTGGAGAGTTGGCGCGAAGTGTCTTGTTAAAGAAAAAGAACCGCCCAGGCTGTGTTAATGAATCATTTCTCTCATGAAGATCCTCATAAGTTGCAAACATTGCGTGGTTAAGCTGAATACGCCATACTGAAATGAAGCTGATACTGCGTGGGAGGAAAGTTTTCTGTCTTTTTTCTCTAAACTGTCATATGTCAATAGTGTTCTCAGCATACATCTGCGGCAAAAGGAATGGAGAAAAAAGCAATTACTCGGTCTTTAATTGCACCCACAAATGGTTTTTGCGGCATCAGGCCCCTCGACTACCGTATCCCACGCGCAACTAAGCCATTTATTTCTGCCGTTCGATTATTGTTTCGAAACAGTGCAACGCTGCTAACTTTTCAAACAGAGCCAAGATCGTTCCTCATTTCGCATTCGCAATATGACACATTAATTTACTTCGGCAATTTATACCTGAGATGTCCTTTGTTTTAGTTATCCTTGTTGTGTCTTCAATCAGCGGACCATAAAAAAGGGTTGCTAAAGATTGTTGTGAGCTGCGACTCAGAATCAGCACGCATTTCCCTAACATCAGATTCATGATATTGATTTGAAAAACCGAAGTCGTTTTTTCCCCTAGAAAAGATTGAGAATTGATGAAACTCTTGAATTTACCCTGGTTTTCGTATGAAAATAAAAGCCTGCCGATTTAGATATTATCTTCACAAACACAAAATTCTAGAAAGAAAAACTATTTATAGATAATGAAGGCGCGTTAATGGCAATTTCTTGCCGTTGAGTATTTGAAGTTAGAAATGAAAGAAGAAATTCATGAGAAATTTGCATCAAATTATCAAGCATCTAATTACTTTAGCCTATATATGGAAAACAAAACAGCAAGTTTTGAAAAAAAAAAAAAAAACATATTCGATGCACGTTCTTCTTTTATAGCTATGATGAAAGAGTATTAGCCAAGGATAATCAGAGGGACACAACAGCTAATTTATGAAATTAGATACATGTCTTTTATTTCGGTTTCACTGTTTTGTGCTCGTCGTTTTAATCCGAGCGATGTTTATAGCTATCGCGTCTTTGCTACCGCCCGAGCGCCGGAGTACTCGCTTATTTTCTCAGTTCATCTCTCAATGGCTATATTAATCACTCTCGGCGGAGTTAGCTTTAATGAATCAACCCGTTGCGAAATCCATCTGGACTTGGCTCTAAGTAGAGTCAAAACGCGGAATCGAATCAGCACATTTTGAGTTTGGACTCATTACTAGTCCTCGGTAAGGTTAGCTAAGTCGCTCTTATTGTTAAAACCTGCTGCACGGTGTCCATTTTAAAAGGGAATTCGTGCTTATCCTTTGGGTACGACAAAAGGTGAGTGCCTATATATCATGTAGTGAAGTGATTAGCAATCATCCTTATATACCCGCCGATCAGCCTGCCGTGGCCCTGGTTCACCCAGCTTTTTAGTCCGCTCAACAGTTGTTTCCACACCGACTTTGATTCAGCAGCATGTACAGTGACACCTGCATACTGACGTTACACTAACGGGACTAGCCTCTTCCAGGCGTTCAGATCGTGGGATGGTGTGAAGAGATGCCGCCGCCGGGTTTTCTCAATGGGATAAGCGCCGGTCTGCTGAGCGGGAGGTCGCCGATTTAAACCCCAGCCGAACCAACACTCAGAGTCTTTAAATAACTGAGGAGAAAGTACTGCCTTTGTAATAACATCTGCAAACAGTTAGACTTTCTAGTCTTCTCGGATAAGGACGATAAACCGTAGGCCCCGTCTCACAAGCCCTTGCACATGTAATAAATCTGTGGGATGTTAAAGAACCCACACACTCTCCGTAAAGAGTAGGGCTCGTAGTGCCCGGTGTAGTGGTCTATCTCACTTTCACACTCATGTATGGGGGCATCATTACTCATTCCTTCATTACTTGTAAACTGCACCTAAGCAGTCTGGCAAAGTCCCCCAGTCAGTGCTGTAAATTATTCCTGAAAAGTCTTGAGGGGAGTGGATAATAAGATATTTAAAATTTACAATTTACAATTAGATGTGAGCAAGCGCAGGATACTTTTGCACAGCACTCTACTATCTAAACGCCCGGAAAAGGCCACTGAAGACCTTTCTTTGGTGTCAGCTAAATGCAGGTTCGTTTTAGTAAAAATAAGGTAACCGGAAACGTTTGAAACATAGTGAGCAACTCGTCCGCTTAGTACAGGGTGTCCTCTTAATATGGGGTCCGCAGATTTCATTGTAGTTGAATTTTCATGGTAACATCTGCTGAAACGAAGAGAAACAATTAAAAGGTCTTGAAACATCCAAGGGTAGTAATCTTATTAAGTCTAATCCCGGCTCCTCTTCCCAATCGCTACTATTTAGACTACTTTGAACACCAACAAATGCAGAGAGACAAGAGTATCTGTAACCAAGGGTCTTGTGATATCTCATCTTGTGGCATTTGAAAACAAACATACCTCTTCAATGGGCCCTTTGCGCGAAACGGTCTCATGGAACAAAGACACCTAGCTTGCTGGATACAGTAACGAGAGAAGAGGAAAGAGATTACTTCTTCCAAAAGTAATATCCTTTCTTTTCAAGGTCACACAGCATTGTTTGCCCTTCAGCAAGGTGTTTTTGTACCATGTGCATGTGATCGTTTCGAGCAGCAAGGGCCCATACTTCCACACTGTGTCCGACATAGGAAATGAAGAGGAGACTTATTTGTATTCCCAGTCTGTCCTAAACGCAAATACTTTCCGTTTTGGCGCTCTGTGGAGACCTCAGCTTTAAAGTAGTTAATTGACTCATTTACAAAAACCGATTAATATTCTTTCCAAATATTTCATAAGCTCGATTTTCACCGCTCTCTCGAGTCGGGTGCAGTTGTTGCACCGGAACTTATGGCAGACTGTCATGGCGGCTGATAATCAACTGAGCTTGAATTGTTTGGCCTTTTCCGATTGGCTTAAACTGCTTCGGTTACTTTAATCCATCCAGTAACAACACCGCTGGTGATTAGAAGTAGACACCTTTGAAGAAATGGATTGTCTGAATCCAAAAAAACAAAACGAATGTTGATGATTGAATGTACGAGATTTATTAGCCTGAGAAAATAGCCGACATTTTGGCGACGATACCACTGCAGTTTCCCCGCCAAATGACATCAATCATTTGGCGGGGAAACCAGTGGTAGCGTCGCCAAATGCTCAGGCTACGAGATTAGGTGAAAGACGTTTTCTTCCACTCCCCGGCAATCGACTTTGTTGCTTATTGGGGGGACAGGGTGGGGGAATCGGTCCTTGGTGGTCCTAAGACCACGTGCCTAAAAGAAACGACGGGCTCTGGGGACGAGAACGGGATTTTGGTCTTCAACACCAGTCTCACTCGTGCCATGCGCAAAACAAAAGATGAACTGAAAACGGAAGGGAAAACTAAAACTCTCTTTCTTCGCCAAAATAATAACGTTTCTGGCGAAGATGTGGCGAGGACTGAGGGTATACAGCGGGGTTTGTCCAGACCCGGAATGTCATACAAAACTTTATTTTCCATCTTATGCCTCTTCGAGCGTTGAATGCACAGGCTGTGGTCAACACCATGCCAAAGACTATCTTCTTAACGTGGAAGACATCGAAGACCCTGATGTGGCTTTGCGAAGTCTCCTTCGTTCTGTGTTGCTCGGTCACATGTCGTCTAAGACCACGCCAGACCTAGTTAAGGTCAAAGGATTTTCAAACTATCACTGTAAATTATTGTCACCGCTTTTAACACATTATGGCATGGATAAACGAACGGGAGAGGGAAAGCTTTTGAGCGAAATGGGGCAAGGAGAGGTCTTCGATTGTGCATTACTGGGCGATCGTGCCTTTCAAATCGAGACAGAACATATAGACACTGCTGGTTATGGTAGAGACAAAACGGGCTCGCTGATGTATCTGAAAAATACACTTGACGCGATAAAACTTGTTAACGACGACGATGAAAGGCTTATTCCTGTACATGTTGACGGTGATGGCCATTGTCTCGTTCACGCTATTTCGCGCGCTCTGGTGGGGCGAGAAATCTTTTGGCATGCTCTGAGAGCAAACCTTAAAAACCACCTGAAAACTGAATTGCACAAGTACAAAGGGTTGTTTAGAGATTTCATTCATGATGAGGAATGGAAAGACATCATATCTGAGGCAGACCCATATTTTGAACCTCCAGACGGAGAGGGACTTGGTTTGAGAAACATCCACCTTTTTGGTCTTGCTAATGTACTGCACAGACCCATAATTCTCTTGGACAATGTATCGGGTATGCGGTCTAGTGGCGACTACACTGGAATATTTCTTCCTGCACTGATTCCGGAACACAAGTGTAAGAAAGACAACATTCTCAATAAACCACTTGCAGTTGCATGGAGTAGTTCAGGGAGGAACCATTTTATCCCTCTTGTAGGTGTGAAGGGCAAACCGCTGCCTAAGCTCCCACAGTGGTTGATTCCCAAAGCGTGGGGCATACCAAATGAAGTTGTTAAGCAGTATGTTGAATTTGACTCCCAGGGTAATTGTTTTATTGGTGGAGAGCGCTGTCTTCAGGAAAAATACCTCCAAAGGTTGGTCAAAGCTATGGATGACCTGTTTTTGAAGGTCAACAGCATCTCAGCAGAGCTCGTTACCGAGGTTCACCAGTTTGTTTACAAGCCGTCGGGAATGGTTGGCGTTAAACCTGAAACAGTTACCAAATCCACAAAAGTCGCTGTTGCTGAAGGACGGCTCTACAGATGTCTTTCCTGTAATGCATTGTCTGAGGTGCATGTTGACTTTTCATCAGAAATGCTTAAACAAGGTGGAGAGCTGTATGAAATTGCAGTTCAAACTCATGGGCAACTTAGAGAAGGATTAAGTTACACGTTTCCAGCTCATGACCTGACTTGTGTTTTTGATGCTGAAAGAAATTCATTGGTGGCTGTGAAACACAAGGTATTAAAAATTGATCCTTAAAACTTGCTCAATATGTAAATTTTTTTTCTTCTTTCGTCTCAGATTCATTTCCCTAATGCTAAGATAGAGGGGAGTAATAATCAAACTAGTGAGAAGTCATTCCAAAATTACTGTCTCTCAGCATTACAGCTGTTTTGGATAACACACGACCTGCGTTGTCAAAAAGGTTTCAGGATTTTGGGTTTTCCTTCGACGTCACTAAACGGTTACTGTATCGTCCAATCCTTGCTTGTCAAAAAAAGGCGGCAACAGTTAGCAGAAGCTGCAAAATTAAATGTTGGAGGGAACATAACGATTCCTTTTCACCCTCCCATATCTGTGCCCATATCCGTGTTTCTTCTGGATTTGGAAGCTATATAGGAACAATCTCACCTTGTGAGTCAAAAAGGCAAAAAAATTGAAAGCTAAAATGTGAAAAGTTTACATCACACAACAGAATATCAAAGCACAAATCCTCCCAATCCACAAGGCAGAGAGTGGGGAAACGTATTGCGCATTTCGAAAACATGCGAACTCTGAAGTTCAGAAGTAACGAACACACACAAAATGGATCGGAATCCGCCAATCAAAAATTACAAACCATGACCTTTTGAACCTATTGAAGTAAACTTCTGTGTTCTTAGGAGTCTGCTAGAAAGTGTGGAGCCTTTAGATTTTGATTTATGTTGCAGAAAAACCCAAAATCTAAAGACCTTTTTGACATCACAGGTCACGTGTTATCCGAAATAGCTGTAATAACCACCTACTATACAGGTACCTCTGTTTAAAAGGTACTATTATTAACATTAATCTTATGGTTATGATTGCAATTATTATTATTATTATTATTATTATTATTATTATTATTATTATTATTATTATTATTATTATTATCAAATTTAAAGGAAGATATGATTGTAGCTAAATTTAGGGTTAGGATTAGAGCTCATTGCCTATACATTAGTGCAGCAATGCTCTACACGTACAGTGTGTACCAACTGAGTTGTGAAGACCCATACATTTGGAGCAGGCTAATTTGTGGAGTTTATCTTAACTCATAAAAAGAATAAAACATATGGAATAATGATGATTATATGAACTGCAAAAATATAAATCTATTTATCGTGAGCACTGCAGCACTAATGCAAAAGCCATTGGTTTGGGTTACAATGTAATTTGCAGTTGCTTTAATTGCTATTACAACTGCAATGATCCTTCCTGAATTAGTTTTCATTTGCCTAAAGAAGCATTAAATGCTTTGCCCAAAATACAATTTACAATCAGAATGAACTTTTGAAACACCCTGTAATTGCCAGTCAAAATAATGATTATAAACTCTGAGTCATTATTCGAGCACTGGACTTGCCCATGGAAAGCCAAATTTTAAGAATCAGTTGAGTTGGGAAATAACGCACAGTATGAATCATTGCCAAAGGTTGAAGGTCAAAAAAACTCAATTTTTCAAATATATGTAACCTTTCTCCACCTATTTTCCAAATATACATATCAATAATTTGCTCTGCAATGATATTGATTCATAGTTATTTTGGTAAATGCAGGCGATTTTTCCTGCCTGTTGCATTCATGTTTCCCACCTCTTCTTTACATGACTGTTCTTTTGGATACTGTGTTAAACCAAAATTAATAATCATGATAAAACAATGTTATACACCTGGCCCAGGTTGTTCAAACGTTGGATAGCGCTATCCACCAGATAAATCGCTACCCAGCGGATAAGTATTAGGGAAACCTATTGCGCTATCCACTGGATAGATATTTATCCACTGGATAGCACTATCCACCTTCTGAACAACTGCGGCCTGTAGGATGAGTAGAAGTACGTTGTATCCTCAAAAAGAGGTTTTTAGTAAAAGTTCGAAGATCAAATGAAACACTAGGTAAGATTGAACTGCATTTCTCAATGTATCTGAAAGGTACATTTGATTTCGGGTTGAGGTAAACGCTTTTCAAACTGGCAAAACTAGTGTCCAGGTCAGCTGGATCCCATACATGTAGATGACGGTATTCCTTCAGTTACCTACATTCATTTTGTTGCTTGTAGAATATGACTTTACTTGAATGTCGACATTGCCATGGTCCTCTTCGCCGTGTCAACTCAGATGGCAGTGTAGTCTATGCAAATGGTGACAGAACAGCAACACCTGTTGAGGGTAGAAGCCGATGTGGCTGTGGCTTTAAACATTATTGGAATGGACAAGAATATGACAACATGCCAGAGAGGTATTAGAATGAATAATTAAATTTTAAAAAATGACCATTGAATAATTGTATTCTTTACATGCACATTATTTATGATTGATACAGCGATAAAGCCAATACACATAAATAAAAATGATTCAAGTAAATTTTGTTTCACGCTACTGTTCCTAATAATAATGGCAACCTATTGTGACCATCAATTTTTCTCTTAATTAATTTTTTGTGATTGATAATAGGTTTGGTTCATATTGTTATCCTTCAAATATGTTTGTCACATTTCAAAAGAGTGTGATATGCAATGACAGGGTGTTCATTAGGCATCAGAGATCAGAGAATTCTTCATTAACTATGAAAAATTCTCCTCCTAATGTTCAGTAGCCTGTGACTATTTTTTATTCAGATGAGAAGCCTCTTTCAAAATAATTATTCTCCTGTAACATTACACCTTTCTCATGCTACTAGAATTCTTAAAGAAAACCCTGCAATAATGTCGACCTTAAATTGCAGTGGATATACTGCAATTTAAGGAATTTGTGGATATACACTGTGGTATATACACAACGTGGTTATACTGTGGGACCTCAATATATCAAAGGGCCAAGGGAATGCCAAAATATGTTTGCTATAACAAGGTTTCCTTACACTGTATGGAGGTTCTCTTTCATATATTTAACTATTACTGGGGTGAAGAATACAGTAAAAACCTACGCCTAAGAATGTGGTTTTTAAGAACCTGTTAAGCCTAAAATTTGAAACAGGTTCTTATTTTCTAAAACAGATGCTAAACAAATTCTGTACACTTGGGTAAATAAGATAAGCCAACAATTAGGATCCTCTTTGGTGTGCCTGGCTACTATAACTGCAGTTGTAATGGTATACAGGTCTTTTCTATAAGGAATGAGCTGAATGCCACTAAATGCTCTTAGCTACAATGTATTGCTTCTTCAGAAAATAAGAACCGATTTAAGAACCTAAAGAGCCTAGATTTGTTCTAATTACCATTAATTTATATAAGAACCTGTGCAGGCTAACTTGGGAAAATGCAAGTCCTTAGTTGCAGGTTTTTACTGTATCATTTGTTTTGGGGAGTAGTTTGTCAAAGGTTTGTTATATCAAGGTTTCCCTGTAGATATTTTCTGGAACCACGCGAGTAACCCAAAATGTTACACACAAGGGGTGGAGGAATGTAAATCCAAAATCATTTGCAGTGAAATACATGTTTCCTTCTTTTTAATCTTGTTAGTTTTCCTATTAACTTGGAGTGGGGTGGCCAGACTGTCTCAGAGGTTGTGTACTGGTTCCAGTATGAACAGGATACTTCGCTTAATTCCAACGTTTATGATGTTGCTGCCAAACTTGTTCAGAAGCACTTTCCTGGAGAATTTGGAAGTGAGCGACTGGTTCAGAAGGTGGTGGACATTATTTTAAGACAGACAGCGAAAAAAGAAGGTGAAAACAAAGGTGAGAATATTGAATTTGGGTAAATTTTGTGACACAACTCCTTGAAATGCAGGGATAAGTTTAACAATACGGTTTCATTGTAACAAAAATAAATAATCTTTAGATTACTTGTGTGATGCCATGCACCAGAGATTTATTCACAGCTGGCAAGTATAAGGCACACCTGACAGATAAGATAAATAATAATTTTATATATATTGTAAATGAATAAAACTGTGAAAGGTTTGAACCCAGGAGTTAATTCATACATGTTCTTACGGCGCAGGTTGAGTATGATTGTCCAGGTGAATGTTTTCCTGAATAGGACTGTTGTTGACAGTGACTGATGTTTTGACATCCTGTACGGTAGCCATCTTCAGAGTCAAAGGGAGTTTTATAGCGTCAGTTGATGGTATTAAACTCTGGGTGTTGATCTTATTGGTCAATTAAGTCGCGATTATTAGTTTTCGTCTGTGAGTAAAGCCATGATGATGTTATTGGCTATGAAGACTTGTAATGTCATTGGTGCATTTTGATCCGTTAATATTTTGTCACAGTTAAACAGTCATTTATTGTTAGTCAAATTGTCGGTTGTCCAGTCATTCTCTCATAGGTACATTGTAGTTTTGCTTGAGTCCATCAATAAGTCGTTTTTGTGGTGCCAGTAACTCTGTTGACTATGATTCAGTGTGAGATCAATAACCAGAGTTTCATCATCAACTGATGTGATAAAACTCACTTTGACTTTGAAGATCATGACTACCACACATGTTGTTGAAATGCCAGTCACTGTCAACAACAGTCCTATTCATGACTACGTTCACCTAGACAATCATAACCAACCTACATGTCCTTGTAAATAAATAGATAAATAAGCGATGTTTCAGCGACCTCGCGACTCCTTTATCAAGGGTTGAGTAAATGACAGCAAGTTAAAATTAAGAAAATTTAGGTAGCTAAGCTATACAAAGACTTCATCACAGATTGTACCTGTTTGCATGTTCAAGTCAGATCTTCCTGAAAAAAATTAAACTTGAGAATGTTACTCAAATGTTTCAAACATCATTTACAAGAGTAAAAAACATTAAATGTCAATTTTACTTGTTTATATATCTCAAAGTCATTTAATAGATATAGATAGATGTTATTGTAGATAAATAATTATATTAAATTTGTACTGTCTTGTCTATTTATATTATCTTACTCAGGGGCACGCCCTGACAATGTTCCTCAAAACACACATGCAGCAAATGCTGATGAAGACCCAAATGCTGTCAGCCCCTTCACACCAAGCAAGATCATTCTAACAGGAGAAAAGAAAAAAACCTTGCACAGAGAAGAGCTTACCATGAGTGAAACTGAAAGAGTGCTTAAGACAAGGACAGAGCACCATGCTGCCATCATGCAGAAGAGAAGAAGTGGAGAAGGAGCCAAGAAGTTGGTGAACAAAGAGGCCAAAGTACCAAAACAACAGGTACATATATGGCGTGTTTGAAAACAAGGAGCAAATAAAGTCAGTTTTACAGCTTGCCATTTGGGCAAGCTGTTACTAACTTTTATTAGCCCACAAGTCATTTGGACTAGCCCCCAAAACTTTTTTATGAGCAGAATTGATTTCAGAGCTCTTTCTCAAAAACTTCATTTGCCCTTTGGGCAAGTTGAGAATAAAATTCACTCACCAGATAGCAAAATCCACTAGCCAAGGGCTATCGGACACTACTTTCTTTGCGTGCTGAGTTAAAACACTTACAGTAAAATTTTTGTTGAGGTAAGATTAATGTTTACTTCAGTTCAACCCTTTGAACACTGAGATCAAAATTTGAATTTTCATTTGTTGCCCTATTCATTTCCTACAGAAGTAGTGTGGAGAGGTTGATAAAATATCACGCAAATTCTTCTTGTGTGATCATATCCGTAATTCTCATGATGACTCTGTTTTATAAAGCGTTGATATTACAAGGAGAAATTTGATGCTGATCTCTCTTAGGGGTGAAGGGTTAAAGAGGCTCATACAGTGCCTCTTCTGGTTATTTATGAAGGTATTGTGTAGTGAAGTTTTTTATCTGTCCAAATTTGGGTTACATGACAAATGGGTCTGTACTGCCTAGTATGATTGGTTTTTTCTTCATATCGAGTCAAGTGGACACAGTTGCCTTAGGAAGAAAACCAAAACTGTAAGTTACTGTTAGCAACAAAATCCAGTCAAATGCTCAACCTGTAAACACGATTTTGTCTGATTGTGAGCAGAAAATGGCTCTATTTCTTGTAATTTCAAATGGCTTTTCTTTGGTAAAATATCCAAAGGAAAAGGCATCAAATAGAATACTTACAAAAGTACTTGTACGTAAGGTGTATGATCAACTCTGGGTTTAGACCTTGGTACATGTGCATGTAAGTTGTAAGTGTTTTTTTTTCCAACTTTTGCCCCTTTTTCTTTCTCATTTCCTGAGCTTTGTGAGGCTCTGTAAGACACATTTCTAGTTTTAGTAGCATGAGTGCAGATGTGGCCTTTTCCCACATACTTCATAAATAATATTCTCTGAATGCAAACTGGACGTGAGATGGTGAAAGGTAAATCAGTGTGCTCTTTTCTATGGAATCTTTTATTGCCACGCCAGTTTTCACCATGATAGAGCCCAAAATTAATGTGACAGTTTAACTTCATCATTCAAGGGTGGAAACATAAACTGGTAGGAAATGGATGCTTATGTCCCTAATTGTTGTATTTGTTTTTCTTTCTCTGTAAAAAAGGGGGGAAACAAACCACAACCCTCCAGCCTTCAAGCAAGTCCTGTGAAACAAGAGAACAACCAAGTCTCACCTGGACAGCCAACTACAAAACGAACAGACAAAAAAGTGCGCTTGTCAACATCGGATGGGAAACAATGCATGATAACGCTTGCTGTAGATGCCACATTTAAACAACTTCAAGACCTGATTGAAAAAGAACTTGGGATCCCTTCAAAGGAGTTAAGGATCAGGTAAATGAAAGCGTTGTTGATTTAATGTTGACAAAATAAGTGATAGCTTTATCTAATTCATTAGACTTACCAAGCTGAAATTGTTATAAGCTTAAATGGATAAACTGAAGAAAATTTTCATATACATCAGTTACAGTGTAATAATTTATTACATTGGTGTAACACAAGCATAACTTTCCTTTGTATAAATTAAATAGCTGGAGTTTCACACAAACTACATCTAGTATTTACATGTATATCAGACTTTGAAGGCTTACAGTGAACCTCTCTTTTTTGTCTTTCTTTTACTTAAGATTTGAGCCAATAATAAAATTTTCACCACAACATCTATCTGTGCATTATCTTCAAACATCAGGTATGGATTTCCACCCCATGAGCTACAGCCTCCTGAAGAGGGACATGAGAATGACCCTGTGCCTTTGCAACATGGTGACAGGGTGATGGTAGAACACCTAAAGCGTACTGTTCTTGAAGAGCAACCCCCTGATGTGGTTATGTCGGAACTGAAAGCTCCAGGCAGTGAAGGTGGTGCTTCTACTAGTGCCAGTGAAAGTAACCAGCAAGGACAAGGTATATTGTGTATAAACTGGATACAGTGCATGTGCAGTTGAACTTCCCTTTAACTTCAGCTTCCCTTCTAAAGCAGGGGTTTCATTAAGGTTTTGAACAGGAGGGCGACTGGGTTTGACCCCTGGGCAAAGAATTGGCTCCCCTGGAGGGGGGGGGGGGGGGTGGTACGTCATGGTCCCCTGGAAAATTTTGAAATTCTATAGTTGCAGAGATGTGTTTTCCCGCATTCTCAAGCTGCAGATGTCTTTCAACTACCAAAAAACACAACTTTTCTAGACAATTTAATCACGAGTTGATTCCAATATCCACCACGCAAATTGGTTCTCTTTTAATAGTTCATAATTATTGAGACTTTTCAGATGGTCTTTCATGGAGCACAAATCTTTTCGCAATGGATTATGGGGCGATTCTTGTTTTAAAACATAACAAATGAGGGGATTTCATGCCGTGTGTTAATGAGGAAATTTGATGGTAAAGTATGTTTTACGTTTGAGAAGACTCATTAAGAAAAAGGACACAAAAACTGTTTTTGATTGTTCCTTGTATTAAAATAAGTTCTATGTGATGATAAGCAGCCGGGGAAAGTTGCATTCACAGCCGGTCAATTTACCCAGTGCCCAGCCCTTAATGAAACCCCTGCTAAAAGCATCTGCTTATTTAAGGGAAGTTGAAAATGAAGTGTTTGTGTGTAGCTGTGGCCACCATGACTAAGTGTGTACCAATGGAACATGCCTTTGTACAGGAGGTGTTCATTAACCCTTTGGGTCCAAAGAGTGACCAACATCAATTTTTTCCTAACAACATCGGAGATTATCAAGAGTAATGGTTATGAGAATTACTAATTAGGTTACCAAAGGGAGAATGCTTTGATCTTAAACCAAATTCTCTCAACTATTCTTAAAAGAAATGTATGGAGATCAGTCTGGAGAATTTGTATGTGGATCTTGGGGCTTAAAGGGTTAAAAGAGTTTGAACTGTGTATGGAGTACATGCATCCCATTATCTGACACTTAGTCATGGTCCCAAGTGACATACAAAGATGAAGTCAACATCTCTCCTAACTAGGTGAACATTTTTTCTTGTCCAAAGGTTGTCACTTTATTAAGGTTATTGTAAGACATAGAAAATCAGAGAGTTTCAAAGTGTCAGCCAAAAGAGTGATTGAGGCTACTTATAAGAAGACATTGAAAAGTTCCAGCAGGTTGTGAAGCAAGATTTTCATGGGAATTTTTTGGGTCTCAAAGTTACATGCACATGTTTGTTTTCCTCTGGCGTCCTTAACCAAATGGTGCTCATTTTGGTATGTTTGCAAGATCTGTTCACCCTGCACATTTTAGATGACAAAGATGCCCTTGCCCCTTAAACTGATGACGTAACAAGTGGTAGAAGGGACGTGGATCCACATTGGTGGTTATGGGCGGTTTAAGGGCAGATGTGGGTATAGAAGGGCATAAGAAGGGTCGCACAAAACAGTCTGCCCTTTCTGCTCTCAACATAGACAGTGTTACTGAAGAGAGTTAATTTATGAAGGGTTAAACACCACAGGCCTTGAGTCACCCGTTTTAAGTCCAGCTCTTTAACCATTTCTGATTATTATTTGCTTGGCCCCTTTGCTCTTGTTGTTATAAACATATCATTTATTTTTTTTGTAATTTTATCTCTTTTACTGTAATATTTCTGCAGGTCAAAATAATGCAGCAATGGCATCAGTTCTTCTCAGTGCCCTTGGGGCTTTGACTGGACAAGACATGTGGGAAGCTGCACAAAGTTGTCATGAAATGTTTGATAGGGGAGGATACTTTTACAACAAAGTCTGGCATGATCTTGGTCCACTCAAACCTAACCAGCATTGTACTCTGCCATTCTTTCCTAACAAGGTCTGTAAAAAGTGATGACTTTTTTCTTCAAACTACAGTAAAAGGGGTGGGGGCGTGTGTGTGGTTTTAAAAGACACCTCAAACTCAGGATCTGGAGGTCCGAGGTTCAAGTCTCACCCGTTGCATTGCTTCCTTAGACAAGGAACTTTACTCTACTTTGTCTCTCTTCACCCAGGTGTATTAATGGGTACCGGCGACATGCTGCTGGGAGTAACCCTGCAATGGACTGGCATCCCGTCTAGAGGGGAGTAGCAATACTCCTAGGGAGTAGCAATACTCCTAGGTGCTTCATGCTAATGAAACCGGGTTAAACTCCAGCCGTTCGGGGTTTTGGCTCATGTATGCCTTTATCTTTTTACCTTGACAGTAAAAGGGGCAACAAATATGTGCAACTTGTTTTGCAACTTCGACTGGAAAACGAGTCGAAAAGGAATGTTGTGTTTTTAACCACCCATGTTCAAACCTGTTTGACTGAATAATCCATTTGGGTATATGAAATAATAGATGTTGTTTATTGGTCATGTTTACAAGTTTATGACATAATAGTACATGTTGATGGTACTAGAGATATGATTTCAATGTTAGTGACAGGCTGTTAAGATGTGAAATTGTTAACACTAGGCTTTAGAGAGACCTTGTGATACATGTCATACAATGGGTCGTTACATGACTGTAGGGACCCTTGTCTTCTGTTTGCCTTTCATTTGCCGAACAGAATGGAGAAGGTGTTTTAACTTGTGTGTCTACCATCCAAAAATTAATATTTGAATTCTTTCTCTGCTTTAGAGGTAGGATGTTTAGGGTAAACTGCTGCTTACATGTATAAGCCCTCCACACCTGGTTATAAGTCCCCTCTAGCTTTTCTTTCCTTGAATTAGACTTATTATAACGTTTTGGACCTTAATTAAAAACCAGTAAATTTGCTGCTATAGCTTGTTTCCAAGTGCATTTTCAGGTATTTTTTATTTCGGTTATTATAGCTCCCTTGGATATATTCCCCTCCATTCATAAGCCGTCCTGAACATAAGCCCAGGGCTTATAAACAGCGGTTTACGATAGTTATAAATTTTGTCACTTGGTATGCTGCACAATAAGGCAGGAAGTAAATGGCTTAATCTGACTAAGGCTTTTTCATGGTTTTCTTCTTCAGGTGTTTGCATACAATGCCGAAAAAGATCGCTTAGACCTGTGTCTTGGTCAGAGACACATCCAAGTTCAACCACTGGACAAAGAAACATTACAGCTGGCTCACTCTCGGTCAACTCAAGTGCCCACAGATGAAAGGTCTAGTGGTCTATCAAGTGAAGCTAGCTTCAGTGGTGCTATTGGTCACAGGGGAACATCACATTCTCGCATTGCTTTTTCAGGCGAGGGACGAACTCTTTCTAATGTCCAGCCTCCTGGTATTGGTTCTGCTGAGGTACATGTACCTTATTGTAACATATGATTTCTTGGTTGGTGATTTTAAAATTGCTATACACTGTAAACGAATAGTCAGAATGACTAGGGGGAGATAACTTCTTGTTTTCGGGGCTGTCATCAACGGGCCAGGGCCCACAGATAAACAATAACACTGATAAAGAAAACTGCTGATATTCATATTGATAAAAGTGTTTGATATTTATTTCTCAATCTTACAAGCTCAAGTTTTGCACCCCCTTGCCACCACCACTCACTTCCCACCACCCCCCTCGCCATTGAACGCACTCTCCTTATTTGCAATTATTACTAGTTTACAATCTATTAAAGTGAGGAAACCAAACGCTTTTTCTCTTTTCCCTTAAGTTTGTAGGGAAATCAACCACTTTATTTAAAAATGTAATGTAATGCCGAATGCGCAGCTGATCATTCTCATGTTAAGCTGCGGACAATAAGGTCATAAATTATTATTATTATTAAAAAGAAGTCCTATGCAACACCCTGTATTTCTCAACCATGGGTATTAGGAATGATTAGATAAAAATATTTGGATACCTTGGGCACTATTACTGTAATCAGCCTTACATTTTGTAAATGGGCTGGCAAGCCATACAGGGGTTTGTAGTGAATCAATGTTCCTTGTTGCTCTATGCCCCTTTCAGTGTTGTTCATCTATCGTGTAGGTATCCGGTCATTTCCTTCCATGGTCGGATCGTTCCACTCATTAGTCAGATCGTCCCCCCCCCCCCCCCCCCAAAAAAAAAAGTTAGTTCGTTCCACAGAAAGGTCAGATCGTTCCACATACAAAACGTAACGTAAAGCTTTCTAAATGTGTCGATGTGATCTGAGTACAGAGTAGCGATCGGAACATAGATGAAAGTATCTCGAACTGTGAGACTGACTTTTTTGTGGAACGATCTGACCATGGAACGAACTGACCGTATATCATTGTGTATGTGTAATTTATCAGGCAGTGACAGATTCAGTGCGATGACTTTTCTGGGAATCTATAGGACTTGGGTGAAATCTTTTAGTGATAATAAAAAAGAAAACCTTAGATTTCGTCGAGAATACCGTAAGCACCCCCCGCCCCCCCCCCCCCCCTATAAGCTCCACCCTCCCAGTTATATATTGTAGCCCCACCTACCTGTTATCAACAACCACAAAAAGCCCCCGGATTAAATTGAATTTGATTTATTATGACGTTTTCAAGGTTAATTTAACACCAGTAAAGGCAAGACTCATTTTGATCAGCACTGCTAAAGCTTGTTCCGAAGCACTTGTTCTATTCCCGTAAGAAGCCCCCTCGGATATAAGTTCCTCCGTTTATAAGCCCGCCAAAGACCCCTTACGGAGATGTACATGTATAAGCCCAGGGTTTGTAAGGGGCCGTTCAGGGTAAGGGAGATTTTCAGGCCCTAAGATGCTTTTTGTTACCTGTGGAACAAGGTACGGGTTCAGTAATCATGACTTAGTAGAATCTTTACAAACTTACACTTTATCTATTTAATTGTTAGTCTCTCTCTTCTGGAATCCAGTTGGCTGGTCCCAGGACCTCTGAAATAGAAAATGGCAATTCTGTGTCCTTTAGCAGTGAAGAAGGACTTGCAAAAGATCAAGGTCAAACAAGTTCTTCAGAATCAGTGGTCGCTAAAGAAGGCAGCATACAGGTAGAGGAGAATATCCAACAAATGCTTGTTGAAAGCCAAGAAGTAGTTGCTTCTGTGCCTAAAGTTCAGGGTGGTGAACCTGTGCCTGAATTGGTGACTGAAAGTGGTATTCCTGTGACACGGTCAGTTGCGCAAGTGGATGAGAGTCAGTCAGAAGTGAAGCAGACTGTACAATCTGGAGGAGGTCAAAGTATTGCAACCGAAGCAGCTACTGAGATGGCAGCAGAAAATGAGAATATGGATGTAAAAATAGAGGAGAACGTCCAAGAACCTTTTGTTAGCAGTCCTGTGCCTATGGTGGAAGAGCCGACCACAGACACACCAGCAGAAATGACATCAAAGCCTGTGGAATGTGAAGGGACTGACACAGGACTGGCGATTGAGAGTTCAATGGGAAATGAAAACATGGAAACACGTCAGGATAAGGCAAAATGTGATGTGACGGATGATAATTCAACAAACGTCACAGAACAAGGAGAAAAAGGAGAGGACCATTCAAACGATTCCAAAGAATGTATTTCCATGATGGAAACTGATCAGATTGGTACAAAGGAAGGTTACATAGCTCAGGAAGTCACACCGGGCACGCTTGGTAGCCACGCCCTCGGAGCTAGTGCAAACGATTATAATAACAAGGACCCTATCGTAGACCTTGCATCTGTTTCCATGGAAACTGATCATGTGACTGATAAAGAAGACACCTTGTCTCTGCAAGTCGCACAAGGTACGTTTGGTGTCCAGGCTTCTGGTGCCATTGACAATAAAAGTGGTGGAAAAGACACTGTGGTTGATTTAAATCAACTTGATACGGTTGGAGATTCGACAGGCCTTCAGTTGAGTGAGAGAGCAATGACATATCCATCTGTTGCCATGGATATGGAGATTGACAATCAAGGAGAAACTAGCGAGCCTATTCCCGCATCTACCTCTAGTGTGCAGCCGCAAGACAATTATCCCTTATCAGACATTTCACTTAATACTGAGTCACTTAATAGCGCAGATACAGCAAATTTGAAAAGGGACGTGATACCAACAGCACCGACCGAAAAAAGTGTAGATCATGATAGCGAGCCCGCAGTGCAGTGAAATAGCATAATTGTAGCGGAATATGAATGTGGTTGTAAGCCATCAGTTGACTGGGCGGTCTTCATGTTCATACAGCGCGATGTAACAAGGAGCTGCTAGAGGTTTACTCGATCCCGTACTACGGATGGAAAGCAGGACGTTAAGATTTTCATCTTTCTTTTAAAATGCTAAGATTTGACGTTTTTTTTAGTGTTAGTAGGGTTATTTCAGTATTCTTACTTAGTCAAGGATCAAGTGGCCCTCTCTACAAAGGCTCTCACTTTTAGTCAGCAGTGTCAAATCCATGCTAATACAACGTATGGAGTTGAAACAAAAAATCTATTAAAATAGAACCTCAAGCACAAAGTTTGAAGTAAAATAGCGTCGGTTGCATCTATGCTTGGACACGAGACAAAAAACAGGTTCTAATAGGGTGCCAGACATGGTCAACTTGTTTTGCCGCCAAACATTTGAAGTTCGACAGCCGTTAAAACAAACTGTCGCACCAAAGGTTAAGTTGTTTACATGTTTTTGAGGAACGCGTTCCACTCATCTTTTATTTTTTACAATTTTTAGTAATATTTCTCGAACAGAAACAGCACACTTGCTTTTAAGAATTATTCTTTGGAGTTTTACAGCTCCAGAAATTCTTCTTAATGTTTTGCGATGAATATTTTGTTGATCGAAATCAAATCAAGTCAACAAACAGTTGTCTACTTTGCACGTGAACATTCGCCAAACGCCAACCCAAACTTCAACAGTTCGGCGGCAATTAGAACGTGTTTTTTTCGTCACGTGTACTCGCTTAGATGCAACCGACGGTTAATGGTTTGCCAAGATGGTAGAAAGTTTTTCGTCAGGTTATTCTTGATATGATTTTCTCTAGTAAGAGGCCTTTTTCAAAGTTCTAAAATTCTTCACGTTCAAAGTGAGGCCAAGTTCAAAGCTTGTCACATGAAAATGAATTTATCTTAAGGAGAACAGAAAACTATTTTAGCACCTACCCTCGGTTTGAAAAAGGTGTTTGGGGTAACTGATAAATGGCAACATAATGCTGTTTAACAGTAGTCAATGTCCAGAGAATTAATCCAGTTTAATTAAGAAATGTAGTCGACTCAGTTGAAAGCATTCTTTTATTTAGTGCGAATTAAGAGCGCCAGTCTGGTAGATAAATGGCTTGGGCGTTCATTCTTGGAACTCGGACCAGTCCAACCAAGTTCCCAGGATCCCCTCCTTGGAAACGAGTTTGCCCTGGTCACGCTGACTCGTCTTGGGTAACCTGCGAGCAAGCTCTCCTATTTGGGCAAGCGAAGCGAGCCTCGCGAGAACGCGCGAGCGAGGGGCCTCGCCGCTTGCTCGCGCGTTCTCGCGAGACTCGTTTCACTCGCCTAAATAGGAGAGCTTGCTCGTAGGCTACGTCTTAGGCGCCTTGACTACGTGGAAAACAAAGAGCACGAGGTGTCTTGGGAATTATGCAACAGATTCAGCGCGTTATGGAGCTCACTTTACCTTCATATGAATCAAACATTTTTAAGATTCTCCATGTACAAAAAAGGCTATAACGTATAGTAGGTTTATACTCTCTGGGAATACTGGCTGTAGCTGTCTTCTTAAAGAGACAGTGCTATCATAATGTCATGTTTTTTGTTATCAAATGCCCGTAAGAGTGATTTGTAATTGCTTTGGTTCTACATTGCCACAGTCAGAATTGAACGCTGGTGGTTTTATGTTTTACTGCTAAATTGAAATTTACTGTTATTTTTCTTTGTAGTAAGGAAACATGTGTTTACCCAAGAGATCATTTTAGCACTATTATAATCTCTTGGTTTAGCTAAACTCTAATCACCATTTTCAGTGCTCACTCCCATATGAGAGATCACTTGTGTAGGCATAACGGGGTGTCCAGGGTCAGTTTTTAGTATGGAAACAGTCATTGTTAACCTTGTTTTCCAGGCTTTTATCACTCTAGGGTATTTTTCCCATTTGTCGGTTGAAAGAAAAACTCAACCAGGACTCTGTCATTCGTTATGTCAAAGTTCTTATCGGTTGATACCGTATCCTCAGCTTGCTTCTGCACTCGACGAAAAAAAAATCGATTGAAATCTAAGTAGTCTACGTAGCAAGCGTTTCCGTGCGGTTTAGGAGCAAAGAACGAGGAACGAGAATCAAAGACCGCGCGAAAATAGCGGAAGTTTCATTACTCGCGCGGCCAAAACCGAAAATCCCGTTCCTTGGTCTTTCTTTGCTATGAAACCAAAGGGAAACGCTTGCTACGCAAGCTAAAATCTAGGGGTTGCAGGCTTGACGATTTTAGGCCCTATAACCCCCAGGCCAGTTTGCGCCTAGTGGGGAAGACGCGAAAGAAAAAGGCACGCGAAAAGTTATACTTTCCTCTTCGCTCTTTCTCAATTCAGCGGGCCCAACTATCTCGGAGCCTGGAACAGGCTAGTTTGCGCCATCCGAGTAAGCAGAGGAGGCTTGGAACCCAGCGAGAATGGCGTATTCTCCCGACATGCTTGACAGGTGACGTCACAGTCTCGGAAGTAGACTGTATAACGCAAGCGTTCCTTGAGAGCAACACTCTTTTTTTGGCACACAAGTTTTACTTGAAAAAGAAAATCTTGGCAAGTTTTCCCGTTATGCTACCAAGGAGGGCTTGCCCATGCAATTGTTTCCATTAACTCTATGATGTTTAGAAACTGACAAGCACGCTAAAGAACTGGATCAAGTTTAATAAAACATATATTTTATGACTTTTTGAAATATTTTCTCTTGTGCGCTGGTACTTAGCGCTAGGCCAAATAGCGCTAACCCAAAGTTAACTTTTAACCCGGGTTTCTGTTTCTTTTGTTCAAAAGCATTTTTCCAGGACAGTTTTCTCTATTCTTTTTAGAGAGTCCAATCATCAAATTTTAGACAGAAAGATTAAAACTGAATTTGCTTTTTAAGCCTTCGTACCTGGATTCAAATTTCCCACCAACCCTTTGTTATCTAACCCTGCTCTGAACAACCCGGTCCTGTCTATTAAAGTTTACTGTGTATAGCATAGAGCGCTCACTTTATTTGATAGGATTTTTTTGTCACGCTTTCCATTTCTCTTTTATAGTTTGCCGACGAATTGATCGACAAACCAATGAACGCTATGAACAGAAGAAGATAGCATTTGCCAGTCGAAACTCACTTTTCGTTGTCCTGTGATTTACGCAAATTGAGGCGGAGTTTTTGTTTTTCAGTTTGATATATATTTTCTTGCTACGATCAACGAACAGAAAACCGCCTTGATGGGATCATTTAGTTCAAAGATGCTCGTTTCTTCGTCTCAGAGCACTGAGAATGACCGAAAACTCTCTAAAAGAGACGCAAATCCAAGCGGAACGGCAGGGAACTTAAAATCTCAAGCTCGATCGGAAGCGACGAATGAAGACAAGGCGAGAGCTGGCAGCACGAACCAGAAACAACCCAGCGTGGCGAAAAAGAGGCCGTCATTTTCATGGCTGGTAGAAACACCTGTAGTTTTACACACGAGCTCAAAAGAACAAGACGACAAAGGGAAAAAAGCGGCCGCAGACGGAAAAGGAAAGGTTAACAATATTGGGGTACAAAGCGATGACAAATATCTAAAATCGGTGGAGTTGCCTTCGACATCAAACGGTAAATCGAAGCGGGTTCATTACCAAGACAATTCAACATCTTGTTCCTCAGAAAAGCAAGGGAAATACGAGAGTAATAACTCATGGAATACCGAAGGAATCATGGCGAAAAGCACTTACCAAACGAACCAAAACCCGAGAAGTAATGATGATGCGACGGCAAGTTACCCTGTTGGTTTTGGCGTGGTTGGCAAAAATGATAGTCGAGTCGTCTCGCGGACAACCAAATAGCGATAGTCATGTACAGCTCATTTCAACTTGAGTGAAGAGCGTTGTTAGAATGTAGTTGGAGATGTGTGTAATATTTTGTTTAAATTCATTTTTAATACCTCTGATGCAAATAGCCTTAAATTTACCATTTTTCGGTTACAGTTTCGATATTTGGGGCGTTTTTCCGTTTAATATTTCCTGCGAATTTTGCAACAAAAATCTATTCACTGAATTTTCTCAATAAGGACAGTTATTTCAGAATATAAATCAAAGAAAAAAACGCAAAATAACCTCCTTTTATGCATTCACTCGTTTATATCTTTATGTTTGAAATCCAGACATGGTTTGTCCCCCTGTAAAATCCTTTAATTTTTCCAACAGTTGCGTAACTAACACAGTGGCACGCACGCTCACGCTCTGTACGTGTCAAAGACAGTCCGTGTCAGGGTTATAACTGACATTACTTTGTAAGAATGAAAGAAAAACTAATTTGCTTAGTATGTATGCCAAAACTGTTATTATTAATTAACACAACAGATATGTTACATAAGGTATTTTTTTTCTCCTCTTGCCTTCATAGTTCTTCAAGACAGTAAATGTTTAAGTTTTTTTTTCTTTAAGAATATCTTTCATGAAATAAAATAGGGTGAGTGATAAGACTTACTTGGAAAAATGAAAAACATTAAACTTGAAGCTGATTTGTCAATAGCCTACGTGTAGCCGCCGCATGACACTTTAGGCCCATCCTCGGAGACCCAGGGGCGGTCAGTCGGGCCGGGAGAACAGGAGCGACAAACTTTTGTCGAGGGAGACGACCCATGGTGAATTGCTTCCCCTATATGGGCATTCGCTTCGCTTTTTTCATTCACGTAAATCGAGACACCCACTGACGTCACCCGATTTAAAGCATCTCTGATTGGTCAATCGAACGGGACCTCTCACTTCATACAAGATAAACTGTTTTTTCGCTTCGTTTTTCTCAACATAGAAAACCTAAGCATTCAGTTGTTCAAAAACGGCTTTAGCGAGATGAACCTACGAACTGGAGTTTGGACGTGTATAATGAAAGAAGTATATGCTGAATTCCTGATACAGAAACAAGCCTCCAATAGTTTGTTCGTCTTGTTCACGTAAATAAAAACACCCACTGACGTCACTCGATTTAAAGCATCTCAGATTGGCCAATCGAACGTGACCTCTTATTTATACGAGATAAAATATTTTTCGTCTTTTTCTCTCAACAAAGAGGTGGACCTAAGCATTCAGTTCAAAAACTGTACCTTATCTATAACTGTTATTATGAAACTTACGGGCTATGAACTGGAATTTGGACATTTAGTGAAAGAAGTATTTGCTGAATTGCTGATAACAAGCTCCCAAGGTACGCGTTATTGACTTCCCCAAAGCCAATTCATGCTTGCACCTTTGTGCGATTAAATGAAATTTGCATCATTGATCTTTGAAAATCAGCGACTGCCAATGAAAATCTTATGATCTCGGCGATTGGGGTGCTGGTTAAGACTCTGCAATTCCTTGATTTATCCGCCAGCCAAAAGCACGGTTGTTGATTCATTGTAACGAGCAAAATGGGATCCATTAACTCGAAGGCAGTGGTTCAGCATAACCAAAAGCTTTCAAAAAAGACCCAAAGGAAAACTCCAAACAAAGTGGAGGGAAAATTGGCCGCGAACATACAGAAAACGGTCCAAAACGACCGAAAAGGTAATCACAGTCAACAGAACTCAAACAAGGAATGCGAGAGTGATAACAGCGATCGGCCGAAATTGAGTCAGACGAAACGCAAGACAAAATGTTCGTCAAACCGGCCTCAGTTCACGTGGTTAGTATCTAGTGTGGTGGAGGATGATTTCAAAAAGATCAGCAAGATAGACAGAAAGAGCTGTCATCCAAAATCTCCCCTTTTGTCACTAAGGGGACAAACAAGCAAAGATGGACTGACATCGTCAATTGATCTAGTTAGTGCTCGTTCCAAGACCAGCGACAGCATCGAAAACTCGCCTCCCAACAACCACTGCTCCAAAAATCTTTGCTCAGTCCAGAGCATCGCACTGGCACCGACTCGAACTAGCGATACGAGTCTTGTTTCTTCAAACAGCAGCGCCTCTGACTCCGATGATTCTGGTACTTCTGCCGAAAAATATGATCCGCGCCTGATGTCTGGGTCCGTAGGGTTTGGTGTGTTAACATCAGCAACGTATCTGGAAAACTACGTAACTGGACGAAGTACAAATGTCCATGGCAAATGAAGAAGAAAAGAAACAATCCATTATTAAAAGGTTCTCCTTGTTCTATATCCGCGAAGTTCGAAAAATTTTATCGTGAAATTATCAAACTGTACCTTGTAGAGATCTTAGCCACGACATGTGTAGTGTTAATACCATTGTTGAACTGTTGTTTGAGTCAGACGTCATTCTAATAGCTTCTCTGACCTTCATTACTACATTTTTATATGCTTTTGTTCGTTTCAATTGCCGTTTTATTTCTTTTTATCAAAATTAAAGTTAAGGGAGCTTGAAATGCCGCATAGGCGGGATGTGTTGAGATTTCAAGAAAGTCAGTGGTTGGAAAATACTGTCGAGCCATGAATTTATCTTTTTTAAAATGGGTAATTTATCAATAGATGCTCAGTGCAAGTAATATTTTTTTCTCAACTAACAAACGACCTTCAGTATACGAACTCAGAGGAACATCAAGCCAGCTACGCTCCAGGAACGATCACTATATAAAGCTACGTTAACACAACACCGGATAAAATTTTCGGCAGGCTGAAAAATTTGACTGGACCTGTGACTTCGATTCGTTCACAAGGGACCGTTCAATAATTTTGTTCACAAGGAACTTTGAACGGCTAAACGTCTAAATTTTCGCACCGTTAAGGGGGTTCCATTTAACAGCAAGAACAACAACGGTATCATCAGTCCAGCGAGCTCAAAGTCTTTAAACGTTTTCAAATCTTTGTAACCAAAATTTCTTTCATTACCTTCTCCATTTTGTAATCGCTATTCACGTTCGAAAGTAAACTTAGCAGGAAGGAGTTTAAAACTCCTGTTGCTGAGCTATGCAGCGGATAGACCGTTCGAAGTGAAAAGTGATTAAAGAGATAGATTAGATTTCTTTCTCCCTATTTTCCCCCAAACTTCGAAGTCAGCAGAGCCAGGTTAAATTCGTATCTAGCGGAATAACGATATAATGGTACAAAGCACACATGTACCGTAATAAAGTCAGAAGGCACCTTGGAAAACAGTGAAAAAATTCATGTGGTTGTACAAGTCCATTCAAAATATAGCTGCTGTATAAGTTCGTTTGATTCAGAGAGCGAAGTTTTCTTGATCAACGCACACGATGAACATGGTCATTATGTCACAACGATGGGCCAAAGAAAATTTAAATACTCAATTGGTCATTTCCGAGTTCCAAAAACTCTTGCTTTCAAAGCGAGGCTAAGTGCCAAACCTTTCTTGTAAAAATGGGTTTTATATGCATGAGAATAAAAAAAATCTTTTTAATATCAGTGGCTTCGCACTTAGCCTCGCTTTGAAACAGAAGCTTAGGGCAACTCGGAAATGGCCTGTTTGCCATTGAGGTTGCGCTAAAGACTGGGTCGGTGTTGCGTCCAATAGGCCACCTCCGAGTTCCAAAAACACTCAGTTTCAAAATGAGGTTAGGTGCACAACTTTTCTTAAGAAAATGACTTTTATTTGCATGAGAATGAAAAATGATTTCCATATCAAAGGCTGATCTGTGAGCACCTACCCTCGTTTTGAAACAGAGGCCCTGGGGAACTCGGAAATGGCCTATGGCGCTATGAAACATGGGACTGAATCAGGAACGTATTTTGACCCAGTCTCCTACGCCATATTCGATAACAGCAAATGAAACTGAGCGATAGCGTCCCCAGAGCATTCCCATGGTGCAATTCGACACAACTTCGACCCAGTCTTGAGAGGCACAATCTTAAAATCGGTCCCTATTAGATCCCAACGACCGTAGCCTCTTCTGGCACCTCATAAAATTTACACAACGTAGTTTTCCTCGTTATGTATTAGGGTTAGGGTTAACGCACTGCCTTTTACGGATTAGGGTTATGACTGCTTCGAAACTCGTCAGGTTCTGTTTTGGGAGATTAGAATTGATGCTCTATGTACTTAAATTATTTCCCCTGTATCCATCAAATTCGCAGTGGTCTAGTTGTTAGCCAGACGCGTATCCAGTCGCTATTTAAGTGTTTTTTGGGATGAGAGAAGATTGGGGATTAGGTTGAGACCCCGCGCGTTCCCCGCGCGCACCTCAGCCTAATCCCCAATCTTCTCTCACGACGCCCAAAACACATAAGTAGCGACTGGGTACGAGTCTGCCGCTCTTCGTATCCATTTTTTTTCTTTCAAATTGAAGAGGCTTGCACTTTAGCCTGCGAAAACATCCGTTTCTTCTCGCTCTTCGCCGCTGGGGACGTTTCGCGCGTAGGAATCTCCGCGCGAAACGTCCCCAGCGACGAAGAGCGAGGAGAAACGGATGTTTTCGCAGGCTACTTGCACTTTCATGAACATCTCCAGCTTGAAATATCGATATAAAAGCAGAAAACAGTTCTACCTTGTGTAAATTTCATAAGGGGAGAAAGGGGCTACGGCCGATGGGATCTAATGCTGACCCTTGAATTTTTTGCACCCTATCTTGACTCGTCCCCAGTCGTCTGTATTTTGGATCTCACGCGGAGAACGGAACGCGAGAAGCGTAACCGAAGCGGGTGCGAGGGGTGATGGGAAGGAGAAAAACGAAACGGAGAAGTTCGCGCTCCCCTTGACTGCGCCTCTCTTGGTTTACAACTCTTTCATATTACAGTGGAACCTCAATTTAACAAAGTGCGAAGGGACTGGAGAAATTTGTTCGTTATATCGAGAGTTCGTTATATCGAAAACGTTGATTTAACGAATTTTTGGGAAAACAAGCAAAATGTTCGTTATATCGAGGTATAGTTAATGATTATTTTCTAATGGCCGACATTTCCGTATCTTTTCCGTAATAAACATTTCTAAACGAAGCTATAGTTCAGGCCCCGGTTGTTCAAACATTGCATTGGATAGCGCTATCCACCGGATAAATCACTATCCAGCGGATAAGTATTAGGGAAACCAATTGTGCTATCCGCTGGATAGATTTTTATCCTGTGGATAGCGCTATCCAATGTTTGAACAACCGCGGCCAGCGCAGTACATAGCTACGGCACTAGAAACACAAGAACAGGCAAAGAAAACTGCTTTAAACTACTGCACACATAAATTTCATCCTCGCTGGCCTGTTTCGCATTCTTCTTTAGCTATATGTTTCGGTCACATGTAGACATGTTTTCGTTATGTCAAGGTATATTTTACGTTTGCGTTTCTGGATTGTGTTCGTTGTAAGGAGGATTTCGTTCAATAGAGGTTCTGTTCCATACGTTTTATTGTAATTTTAGCGGAATTTTAGCCGGGTTGAAGAAAATCGTTCGTTATACCGAGGACTTTGTTATACAGAGGTTTGTTAAATAGAGGTTCCACTGTAAAGCAGAAACCCGGTAACTAGAAATCTGAAGGGAAACGAACAACAGTTCGCGCTAGTCAGGGTAAATTTCAGTGAAATTTTGATCAGCCTGTTCACATACTACTCTATTTTCTCTTCAAAGTCCGGCGAGCGCGCGTGATAAAAATAACCACCGCGGGGGATTTATTAACCGCCAGCGCTTTCTCACGCTCCGCGCTTGTCGATGTTTTCGAAAAGAACGAAAAGAAAAATAAAACAACGGCTGTGTACAAGCTAGAGTGGGGAATTCAAGTTATCCGAGTAGACTGAGAGACGACTGGGGACTAGTCAGCACCCGACCTGCCGCAACTGCCTTCTCAGAATCAAGTGAAACCAAAACTGGGTTATTTTAAGTTTCTTTATTGACATTTCCCGGGTTATTATCATATCGATTCTTTATGCTATCACTTAAATTATATTTAAATAAACGTTTTACAGTATTTCCTTGAGGCATATTGAGTCTGCATTTATGCAGTGTAGAAGTTTTTAGTCATATATTTAACATCTGACAAAGTAATCTTACATCGTATGAACGTTTCATTGTGTCGCTCATTGCTTCACAAAGGAAAAACATGTGTTTTTAACCTTTCTCTTCACATAATAATTCACGCTAGTTGTGGAGCAGATCGTGCGATTCCCACTCGACAAAGTTTTGACATCTATTGGACAATTTTTCTTAGAAAACTTTGGTCAACTTTTATGGGTGCCATCTATTGCAGAACTAATTAAAACTTAAGATATCTTTTGAAGGTGTAGTCGCCTTGCATTTGAAAGGCTTCGTTTCTTCTCCTTTGAAGCCGCAGGACACAGGCTCACAAAACAACTATGGTGAATTGCGATTGGTTCAGTATAATGCGGAGCTATAAAAGCTTAGGAAAAAAACATGTTCAAAGTGTGTGGTAAGAAACTTTGTCAGCATGCTCTTCAACAGTTTTTGGCAAATGAATACATCCACCTAGAACGGTAGTTATTCGACTGACCAAAAACGGATCGACAGGTACGAAACAAATAAATGTTAGCACCTCAATCCATATACTAAATAAAAAAAACGAAACTGGTTCTGCATTCACCACAACATACTGCATGCAGCTAATTTTTCTTTGGCTGGAAATGAATTTTATAAAAATAAATAAGCAGTCATACAGGGTGATTTGCATTATTATTGCAATTTCTGTTCGAATCTTACATTGAATAACCGTACAGTTTTAATGCAAGCTACCATATTTCATCCCTTAACATTCTTTGATTTGTTACTAACATAAATTTTCAACAGTTAAGTTATTTCCCACTTTTTAAATTACGATTCACCAAAGGCGTCACTAATCTTGGTTAAATGTCTGATGGCTAGGTCTTCAGGTAGATGAAAGTTGTACTCGTTTAATCGTTCCAAGTGTTCTGTGGCTTCGCTCATTCCTAAGAAAATAGACAAGGCAGTATTTACGGGCATTAAGGTAGGATTAAGAAGTAAAAGGGTATTCGTGAAATGACGGTCTCTGTTAGCCCGCGTAGCTGACGGTTTTTTGGTGTACTTAGATAGAACCGCGCGAAAGCTGAACCGAGGTCGAAACAGAAAATGACGGGGGAGGAGGCGAGGGGAGAAGGCATGAGATTTTAGCCTTCTTCCCCCGCCCTCTCCCCCACCGCTTTGTTTCGACTTCGGTTCAGCTTTCGCGCCGCTGTATCTCTTGCTTTACAAAACACAAAAGACCGCCGGCTAGCATGTTAAGTAAACGTTTGTGTTCTCGGGTTGTGAGCAACGCAAAAAGAAAACAAATATATGCAAAGTGTAACTGCTGCTGGTCAAATATTTTACTGGCGCAGAGCCTACGAAAAAGCTCTTCATTTCGTCTGGCGAGAGCACGCGCGAGCGAGTGTCTCCTTTCGCGTGCTGGTCGCGTGTGTCAGCTTGCGATGACTCCCAAAAGAAGAGCTTATTCGCAGGCTCAATGGCACAACAAAGAAATAACAAGACAAACCTGTTTTGAGAACGTATGACCACGATTGATAGTGCTCTTCGATGAGTGAAGAACTCTTTGTAACGAGACGGCACCAATACGTCAGCCGTTTTTGACTTCACGAAACAACAACAAAAAAAGCACGATCAATACACACAAATGTAATTAAGAAGAAAGCTCTTGTCCTCAGCTTAAGTGTAGTTCTGCATAGCTTATTTCGGAGACTACATCCAATAGCAATGAGAAATACTGGTACGTAAAAGGTAACAACATAACTTACTTTATTCCAGCACAAACCAGAGATTTAAACTATAAAACAATGGAAGGAGATAATACATTGTTAGTTTGCAAGAACAGCATTGAAGTTTGCTAAAGCAACACTGAACACGTGTGAAACTGAAAGAACTCTGTTCAGTTTAATCATATTGTCTCTAAACGAATGTACATTGGCAAACTGAGAATTCCTACCAAATGACAAGCAAATTGGGTGCTTTAATGACAATAATACAGTTCCTCTCGCTCAAACAAACAGTACAAACTGCTCACTGCCCTTAATTAAATTAACAGCGAAAAACAAAATGGGAAGATATTCATGAAAGTGAACCTTATAACAGAAAATAAGGCGAGATGTCAAGGCTTATTCGGTAAAACTGAGGAAATTCCAAGACTCCCTTTCACTTTACAGATTTACAGAGACCAGTAAATAAGTGTCATATTTACCATCGCATCCATACTGCGTTTGCAGGGTTCGTGTGTTGTTTTTATTCTGTGTAGGGTTCGCAAGAGGGTCTGGAACGAAAATGATGTCATATGGTGTCAGTCGAAAGAGGTCAAATAGAGCAAATAACTTTGACCTTCAAAGAGTGGCCTGTCAACTGACCCTGTATTTTGTTCTTAGGGATAGTCGAGCGCGCGTCTGAAAATAAAAACCGTGATGCATTTATTGACCGCAAGCGCAAAGAGTTGGGGGTGGGGAAAGGAGGAAATAGACGTCAATTTTTCTCTCGCGCTCGTTCCGTTTCTGGGTTCACTAAATTGTCGATAAAAAAACAACGTCTGTGAACAGGATATCATAGAACTGCAAATAATAGTCAGCCAGCAGCCAATGTCTGAATTAAAATAATACTTAACACTATCACCCGAAAGCAATTTGTTCTCTTCTCAATTTTCGCTCACACGAAACCACGCAACTGAGAACGAGCGCGGGAAAACATGGAACTGGGGCCACGAGAGGGACAACGGCGAGTGTGACTACACGTGGGGAAAAAATGCCACCGGAAACGAAAACAAGCAACATTAAAAAAAATCTGGTAAAGAAATGGGCTAGAAGACACTCCGTGATGTTTCACATCACCATGCAAAACATTAAGTGTAATGAGATTACAAAGAATTGTGTCTAAAATAAAGTACCCAAGGTCAGAGTCACGTGCATTTCTGGACATATGAAGCAAAAGAGATTTCAGGTTATGTCTACACCTTCTATAACGGATAACTTTTCGTGCCTAAATGCATATGTATCCAGTGCAGTGTTAGCCTCTGCCAGGCTCTCAGATAGTGCGGATGACGCGTAAGTGTAAAGCACGCGAAAATGTAAGCGCGTGGTCTCTCTCATTTTCGCGGACCCGGTTATCTCGGAGCCTGGAACCGGCTAGTACAGTGTGAAGGGCAACAGTACAGAACTGCGACAAGTTGTTCACTCACAACGAGCATCGTACCCGAGTGGTTGGCCGAGAGCGTTTGGGGAACTAAATCCCAGTCCTCACTCCTAAATAGCTATTTCCGTCTCAGTGGGTTCCAGCCTTCGCTCCTACTCAATTTACTTCTGCTACGGTCCGAATTCTTGGATAACTGTTATCACTATTCCCCCCCCCCCCCCCACCCCTGCAAAAAAAAACTATCCGATATGTGATGATCCACTTTCAAGAATGGCGCGGCGCAGCATTGCTCCGTTACAGAAATCGCGCTAAAATTACCCTTCTTATGTGAACAGAAGCGGCCCCATCACGTGGTATGGTTCCGCGTCGGCGCAAAAGCTATTCGGCATGGTGTGAGCAAAACCTCACTCTCTGAATCTCGATCATCTACAAAACGCCATGTTATATCACGTATCAATAACATTACCTGTTTGGCTGTCACTACGTTATTGCCGTGTACCTCGATACCAAACGCCTCTGATAACCTTCTGGCAGGAGTAGAGTTAAATTCTTCACCGCGCTAAAACCAAAAATACACAATCAAACAACTATGCTGCCACAGCTCACTAAAGAAGCGAACATCAGAGTCGATAACAACAACGATTTATTCATATCCTTTTACAGAGATGAAATCTTATTATTATTTAGCGGGTTTCCTCTTTTTTTTTTTGCAAGAACGTCTGCGAAACTCCCAGATTCTTAAGTTTGATATTTTACTTCCAAAGCAAATACTGACATACACCGTAAACTGCACCCCCCCGCCTCCCCCCCCCCCCCCCAACTTATAACCCTGCCACCCGGGTTATGGGCCCATCTACCTGTAAACAAAAAAACTTGACCTAATTAAAAGCTCCCCAGATATAAGCCCCCTCCAAATGTATTGAAATGAATTCGAGTCATTATTGGTATAACGTTTTGAAGCTTAATTCAAAACCCAGTTAAAGCAAAACTTAGTTTGACAAGCACTGCTATAGCCCGAAGCAGGTTTTCTATACCAGCTATAAGCCCCTCCGTTTACGATCCTTTCTAAAACGGCCCCTTACAAGGATGTATAAGTCCACGGCTTATAGCTTGTATCAGCAGCAGCTTGCGGTAAAGCTGTTAACTTTCGAGTTTTGCCACTGCCACTCATAGTTCATGTCCTAGGTTCAGTGACTCGGTAACTGGTACCCCGGAAACGCTAGTGAACTCTTTGGAAAATGAGCACGACCATAAAAATCGAAAATTTTCCTGGTTGAATTTTTATTCAGTTAGGGAACAGTTTGGAGTAAAGGACTTGCACGTGAAGTATGAGCTACACTATACCGACCTTCATTGCGTAATATTCATTAAACAATTCCCAGATATGCATTCGTTTAGGAAGAGACGTTCTTGTTGTAGGAACTATACACGCCACAAGTGACTTGGACGATATGATACGGTTGTCTACGGACTAAATAAATAACAAAATGCAATCCATTACCTACGGTGCACGTGAATTCAAATACAGTTAAAACGATTTATACAATAACCGACTGGGTTCACCACATTTTCAGCATGCTTACAGGGGTAAGGGTTTATCAGTTAGCTGTACTGGGAAGAGAACATTGGATAGAGGACTAATCGAAGGATAAACGGCAATAAAACTAATTCACGTTTATCTTGATCCAGTAAATCCGCGAATACAACCGCTTCTCCTCGCTTCTCGCCACTAGGGGCACTCCCGCGAAAAGTCCATAGCGGCGAAGAGCAAGGAGTCGTAGGCTATGATCCAATGGAAAGTAAAATTCATATTTAGAACAAATGTCTGCCTGAATTTTTTTCTATAATTAGGTTACATGATTAGCAAAATTGCCATTTTTATCTTGAATGGATAATGTTTTCATAGGACAGGTCACACCCTGTTGCAAATGACTTCGCCTGTTTGTGACAGTGTAAGCCTTGGAAACTTTGCTGTTCACCTTTTACACTCACCCTAACAAGTCCATGCTGAAAGAGCGCCTTCAGTGCCATTGCTAAGTCCTTTCTAACAACATTCACCAACTCCGCATCTCTGGCGTAATCAAACTGAATTGAACACAACATACAAGGAATTAGTTCTTAGAGGCTTTCAAATTGAATGGGAATGGACAAGTATCGGTATCTCACGCTTTAAAATAAAGGCACAAACATTATACAGTTAAGACGGGTTCTTGGAACTACATCCCAAATACGTAGTACTACGTGAAAAAGCACAGCTGAAGAATTTTCATTTGAATAGTCACACTATAAGATCTTCATCCACAGACTCAAAAAGTTAGATCTACAAACTAAGGTCCCGTTTAAATGGAGAAAACCTGTCCGGGATAGAAAGGTCACCCTCCTAGCCGAGCCAACTTCTGCGAGCGTTTATAATGAGAAAGAAAGTTAACCCCTTTGCCTGAGCCAACAATGCTCGATCATGCTCTGATTGTCTGGTTTTGACCGAGTTAACCCGGCTGGGCGAGCTGAAGTGTTTACATGGCAAAAGTTGACAAAAGGGTGACCCGACTAGGCGGGTTACCCTTCTAGGTGAGCCAACTTTTTGTTTCTCATGAACGGTTTGCCGCGTTTTGTGAGGAAATGTATGAAAAATTGGCTCGTCCAGGGGTAGCTCGGGTAGGCAGGTGACCCTTCTAACAGGGACAACTTTTCTTCTCATAAACAGGTCCTAAATGCCATGCACTAAAGTACAGCTGAAGATGTTTCATTTGAATGGACACACATGTTAGACTCAAAAGTTAGAACAGTACAGCACCTCTGCAAGACAAAGGACTACACAAGCTTACCCTATCACTGCTTTCTGACAAAGTGGTGTCAGCAGAAGAGACAGAACTAGTGCGGATTCTCTCTCTTCTTTTTATGTCCCTAGGAGACTGGAGAGACTCTTCACTATCGCTTGGAGGCTCGCGTGATTTTATATCGATTATTTTGAGGACGGCTTGCTGAAGCTGAGCCAGGTGCTCACTGAAAGGAAAATAAGTGAATATAAGCTCAAAACTTTGATCTCTGTATTTTGTTCCTTTAGTTCACAATTACTGCTTTGGGGTTGTGCGGGATGCACGTCGGAAAATTAGACTTGAACTCCTAAAGGAGACTAGTGTGGGCGAGGCTGGTATCCGGTCACTTCGTTCCATGGTTAGATAGTTCAAAGCCACATCGTTCCACAATAAAGTCAGAACTTTTCACAAGTCTTTAATCCACGAGCAAAAACAAGGGTGCTACTCATGAGTATACCTCGCTCTTTAACCATAAGCCAAAAAAAAGGCGCGCTTCACATCGAGTTTTACACTAAAACTGTGGAACGATCTGACCAAAAAGTCTGGGCGAACTGTCATGGGGCGAATCGACCTTCGGGCGAAATGACCCGATACCATGGGCCGATGAGGTAGAGTTTCCAAACTGGAAAAAAAAAGACAAAAAAAGGGTCACTTACAAGTATCCAGGCATAGCAACAGATGTAGCTTTCTGTATAATCTGGTCTTGTATCTGTTTTCCAGTACAACCAAACTGACTGAAAACATAAACACAGAACATTGATCAGCGAAATGTAAAACACAAACACTGATCAGTAACTTACACGATAACAGACCTTGAAGCCTCAATTCAGCCTCACCTTATTGCAAACAACTGCAAAATAGCAAGTGCTCTTTTGATTATTGCAACACTTGCATCACGGATTCTCTGGAATAAAGGGAAAAGAAAAAAATGTAATAAGAAATAATAAGTATTATTTGTAGTGAAGGACTCTCTTCACAGAATTATATACATTACCAACGCCCGTCTTCGGTCACAATAATACATTACTAAATGAAATGATACCCCAAAACCAAGGAAAATTAAATTTAAATTAAGGATATAACTGGACCCGGCGGCATACCGGTATATACAAACTTTATCGATAAAGCTAGTCAAAAAATTAATTGTCACTAGGAACAGAGTCCTATTACAGTGAAACCGGTTGTTCGTTTGCGCGCCACTTTACAATATTGTCACGCAATGTTGGTATTTTGATTGGCAGTTTGCTCCGAGCAAGTTGCGCTTCAAATTTCAATGTGCTGCCTGAGCAAACGGTTTTTCATATTGGAATATTGTGAGTTGACTGCGATGGCAAGCAACATTACCTCTGTTTCAAAGAGGGAAAAAGTAATTTCCCTCTGGTCGTCGGGCTATCGAAATAAAGAAATATGCTCAAGGCTTCATCTTTCACATCAAACCGTCTCCAATATCCTTTCAAAGTTCCTGCAAAATGGGACGGCGGCTCCGGGAAAACCAGGATGGAAAGAACGCACAGTCGCTACTCCAAATGTGGTCGAATTTTTGGAGTATTGCAAGGTTTTTAAACCAAGCACACGAAATTTTGAAATACAGCAGGGCTTACTTGCCAACGCCACATGTACTCCAGCTAATCTCCCCGCTCGCTCAACAATATCCGATATTGTAAGACAGGAGGGAAATTACTTTTTCCCTCTTTGAAACAGACGTAATATTGCTTGCCATCACAGTCAACTCACAATATTCCAATATGAAAAACCGTTTGCTCAGGCAGCAAATTGAAATTTGAATCGAAACTTGCTCGGAGCAAACTGCCAATCAAAATACCAACATTGCCTGACAATATTGCAAAGTGGCGAGCAAACGAACAACCGGTTTCACTGTAAACAATTACGTAGGCGGGTTTATCCAGCTGTCCCGAGTTCTTTTGACCTCCATTGGAGGGGGAGGGGGGATTTGGGAGCGCGAGAGCGCGAGGCGCACGTGAAGAGGGGGATATTTCCCTCTCCTTGCACGCCAAAAATTACCCCTTTCCATTCCCCTTTCAAAGCCTACCATGCAGGTTAGCAAGGCAGGCACTCAAGATGGAAGAGGAAACAGAAAAGTGAGACGTCCATTGTATTCTCACACATGCACCTGTACTTACCATTTTTCTACACAAACTAACTCTTTCAGGTACCTGACTGCTATTTTTCTTTCCTGTAAGACACAGCTCAAACAGTATGACAGCTAGCCTGTTCCAGGCATTCAGATAGTAGAGTGCGGCGGTAAGAAGGTGGGCAGCAAGTTAAATTGTACACCGGGAATTTTTCTCCCACGCTCTACTATCTGAACACCCAGAACAGCCTATATGACAGCAGCAAATATGACTCACCTGATTGCGGACCTGTTCAGGTGTGTCTGGGATGGGTGGTACATGAAGACAGCAGCCATTTCCTTCTTCACCAGACAGATTCTCTGAAAAGCTGTAGTCACAGGTGTAGTCTACATCATTTACACTGTCAGTTGAGTGGTCTGTGGATTTACGAGCACCACCTTTGCCCTAAAAATAACGTCAATATGCAGAATGATGTACATTAGACACATAACATTGATTCCCATGACCAAGCTGTCAAAACGATCGTTAATAAATTTCATAGTGAGTCACATTAAACGACCTGCAAAGTATAATGTTGTAAATTGTTGTTGTTTTCACAGAACATTTTTCCTTACTAGCAGAAACTCCTTCCATTTTATTAAATAATTTTTTAAACATAAAAATTATGTTTCCTCTTACCCCAAAAACAGTGGAAAGGAGATTCTACAATCAGGGAAGTTATTTGATGATCATGTGGCTGATTTTGCTGAACTCGGATGTTGAACAACAAGGTTTTTGGTTTAAGTGGCTTCCCCTCCCTCAAACAAACTATCAAACAATTCTACAAATTATTCTGAGGCCATACTTTCTAATTTCCCTTCAAAATTTCATTGCTTTCCTGAAGTCCCAAAGACATTGATATATGAAATAATTATAACTGGGGATTTCCTGGACATGGAAATACACAACGAGTTCGCCCAATTTCTGACCATGAATGATAGCTTTGTGGGAAAACTCTTTCTTATCAATATCCATCTACTTACCTTGAGTCGGTCTTTGTGTGACTTTCTGTTACGTCTTGCATGCACAGGACATGGACATGCTTTGGCTCTTTCGGTTCTCTCTTCAGCATTTTCAACTTCACCTGCAATACATGTAAGTCACATGTGACGCACTATTATTTCTATAGTATAATATTATTCACAGAGCTATTATACAAGAAAAAATGAGACATCTTACAAAGGTACATCTGAAATAAAATACATTTACACGTTAATTAAGACTTGAACTCCACCATTAATAAAAGCGTTAATTTTAAGGTGTGCAAGTGCCCTTTCATTTTTTCAGGTGTAAAGTTATTACTGCTTGTTTGCAATTTACCTTTGTATTGTCGAGGACACATCTTTTACATGATGTAATTCTATTTCATGTACAGCACTGACATTAACGTGATTAAATTTTGGTAGAGAAGGGAAATCTATAGTGTACCTCCACGAAACAAAGCAATCAAGCTCTATTTTTTGTTGAACTTTGATTCAAAGTATCTCAACAACAGGAATTTTGTCAGCCTGAGAAAACAGCCAACATTTGGCGATGCTAACAATGGTATCCCCACCAAATGATGTCTGAGAAACGAGCGCAGAAATTCAATACTGATGATGCATCACTACCCAGGTCTGGGTAGTGCTTCTGATTGGTCATGCTGCTGGGTAATGACACGTCATCAATATGGAATTTCTGCGTTCATTTCTCAGATGTCATTTGGAGGGGAAACTAATGATTGGTAGCTTTGCCAAATTTCGGCTGTTTTCTCAGGCTAGAATTTTGTCCACAATTAAATCTTCACATTTACTGCATGAGTGGATTATATGCCCGGAGATGCACCTGATTACTATTGAGCATAAGCAAGCAATGTTAAAAAGACAGCTGTATTTAAATAAGAAAGTGATGATGCACAACATAGTAACCAATTCACTGAGAATACATGTAAATCACCTTGCAAAAATGTGACAAATCTCTCCAAATCTGCAATTTGAGTAGTGAGTTGCTTAACAAGTTCCTCCTAATATGTAAGGTTGGGAACAATGAAAAAAACATTAAATTTTGGAACTGAATAATATTACATGGGTAAAAACCAAAGTAAATGGAAAACAAATGCTGTCACAATCAGGGCTGTTAAAAAGCTTTATAGTAGCCGGCTAATACTGAATAGTAGCTGGCTTTGAACCTTGTACTAAACAAGTTTGCGAGGGCAGGAAGCCAGGACTTCTAGGGGGGTCTGGGGACACCATCCTTCCCCAGAAAATTTTTGAAATTGGGAGTCTTGGAAATGGTACTTAAAGGGGTTTTCAAAGGCTGTTTTCCACCGAACAAATGTGCTCATCAATGCTTGCCTCTCAGACACAGATGCTATGTTGTTTTTTCATTAGCAATTATTTATTATGGTAAAAAAGAGATAAATGAAGCCAGCTAAAGACTAACTAGCTGGCAGTTTTGGCCAGCCACTGGCTTTTACTGACAGCCCTGCACAATTCTCAATCTATTATAACTGAACATACCTTTGTCTTCACCGGATGCATAAGCTGTGAATATTAATAACAATGTCAAAATTATCAATATATTTTAATTTTCTTTTTTTAAATTTTCAAACCTACATTACACAGCTTAGACTTATCAAGTCAATTTTTATATAATTGGAGTAGAGTATATCCAGGATTAAATAACTGAAGTTAAGATCTTACAGCAAATATAACAGGACCTGTGTAGTCATACTAGCTTTTAGACAGCTTATTAAATGCTGATAAAAAATAATGTATGGTCCAAAAAACACACAGAGATCAGAACAAGACAAACAACTATTTTTTGATGACTGGAGTGAATGATTTCCTTACATTAATTAAGGGATTCTATCAGTTAGGACATGGTAAAGACGGACAAACTAAATGCAAAATCATACCTCGCCTATAGCATTATCAACATTTTTTCGTACATCATCATTGCTAAAACAAAAGAGAAATGAAAGTTAATAAAAAATTAACTGGCAAAAGAACAATACAAATGTACATGTAAAATTGATTGAAATGTAAAAGTAAACTGGCCATCACTTGCATTTTGATGTTATTTTTTTGTTTTTTTTTTTTTTGTCAAGCAGAGACTCTCTTCAGAAATAATCTTACTTGCTGTCATTTGACTCAATACAAACTTGAAGGAAGGGACAACCTTGAAGGTGCCTGGTAAACATTTTCTTACCTCAACTTTTCTATTCCATCTAAATTGAGACCCATTTTTGTCCTGAAGAAAAACACAATATTTAGCACTTCTTCTCAGAGATAAATCATTTTTCAGATGCAGCCACTTGAATGTACATTGTAAAGCTAAATAGCATGCAGTCATTAAGAATAAGGAAAAATGTTTACATGGATGTCATTGAAGATGATTCAAGAATTCAAGAGTAATTAGAGGTATTTCTAACATAAGTTGTAATATAATGATCAACAAACAATGTTTAAAGGTAAAATCTTAAAATCAGGTTATATTGGTTATAATCTAATCTAAGTTGATACTCTCTGCAATTTGCAATGTACAAGGTGGCACATGTTAGGCCAATCTCTCGGTAATTTAAAATTACTGAGCACTTGTAGTTAATAGGAAAAAAGTAGACAGTGTTTATAAAATATTAATGTTACAGGTAGCCCGAAATAAGGGCTAGGAGACAAAAGAAATAGAGAAACAACCTAGTTTAACAAATTTTAACCTAAATTTAATTTTGACCTGTAACATAAATATTGCTTTGAACATTATTTTCATTAAAAAAAGTATTTTAAAGTTTACATGAATTTTGTTTTCTTAAAAACCTATCAATACCCAGTTATTTCCTGAGTGAAAAATGACTACATTGTGTATGTTCACAAGAAATTTAATACTAATTTTATTAATTTTAGCTTTAGCAGGATCAAGTGTCAGCCCTGTCAAAGTGTTTTAATTTGTTCCAACAGCAACAGAAAGAAGTAAAAGCCAAAGGACGTCTACATAGTACAATGTAGGGATTTAGTCAGTCTTATCAAGGCCAGGCCAAACAATCACGATTATTGCTTCAAATATCATGGCTTTTTTGCCCTGAACTACAATGTATCATGCACTCACTCTTTTCAACTATCATCAACCAAAACACTGTACATGCTTTGAACATGTTAAATTTGTCACAACTCTTGATGATACTAGCTCATTACGGAAACATTTGGACAGTACTGAAGCAAATCTGAATCTCTCTCTGAATGGGGCTATTATTCAACAGGTTAAAAGCCACAAGCTTCTCGGTATTCATATAGAGCAAGATCTTGACTTTGACGCTCAATTAGATGCTTATGTAAATCGTTATCAAAGAAAATTGGACTTCTCAAGCACATTAGTCCATACTTAAAAAGATCACATAAAGAGCTCTACTTTGATCCTGTACTCAAACCATCTTTCCGTTATGGATTGAGTGTGTGGCCATCTATGAGCAAGGTAAATTTAGACAGCATTCTCAGAGTTCAAAACAGGGCAGCGAGAGTGACCATAAATGCCCCGTTTAACGCAAGATCCGTGGACCTGTTTAATCAGCGTGCAAAGAAAGTCGTGTCAGATAGCCCGTATTAATTTTGTCAGGGATGTTGTTTGTTTCACTCTGCAGACTCAAATTCATTTCTTGGATTTGCATCTTAGGAACATACTTTTAAGCCCCTGTTAATACCCTTAACTGGAATCCTTATTAAAGGAAGTCGCACATAAATCAATGTGCACTCATTCACAGGAGACTTAAACGAAACACTCCTAATTATATGAATGAACTTCTACCCTGTAGTTACAAATTCTAGCATGCATATGAGGAATACAAGACATTGTGATTTAAATTTGCTTTGTCCTAGATATAATTATGCCACAGAGGATGGCCATTCCTTTACAGTTCGTTCTATTAAGGATTGGAACTCTCTACCAAGACCTCTGAGAGTTTTGGACAGCTACTCACATAAAAAAAAAGCCTTTTCAAGAAATTTTTAGTTACTCAGAAAAAGGACTTTTAACATATACCGTTTTTGCAACCTAACTTATCACGATATAGTGTATATTTTATTCTGTATATCTATATCATTTTTAATACATTTTTATGACTTAAGTTCATGATAGGCAGAATAAGTGTAAGTATTTTTAACTTTTCAAGGGCCACTGGGTTATCAGTTCTTAATACTTGCATGTGCTACCCTCGCTAAATTAAGTCACTATCTATCTATCATTCTCCCTTGAGTCAACAGGGTAAACATGGCTAACATCAACAAAGGTGGCTGCTCCGTACTGACGAATACAAGAAAAAAAAACAACTTGAGGTTTTGAGGCCTTGTCAAGTAATAGGAGACAAGTCCAATGTTTCTCAACAATGATAACATTGAGTAAAATGTGTGCATTTTCTAACTTTGGCACTTAAAAGCTCACATTTAGTTCTGGATCCATGGCACTCGTCATTATAAACTCCTTGGTTTAATCCACTATAGTGGCTTTAATGATAGCTTATGATAGCTGAAACTATCTGTACTGTCTACAATGTATTATTAAATATCATGATCTTTGGCCTGGCTTACAGGGGGGTTACAGTCACATTTCAATAAAAAAGTAAACATCAAAAATGTGAAATCAGCCAAACCATGGACTGTGAGCAGTAACAATTTCTGGTTGCTGAGACGGATAAAATCATTTTGACAAGACCACACTGCCATATTTATTTTTTAGACTTGGTTTAAAATAGTTTAGACTTATTATCAACTTAGTGTAATTTACAATTTATTAAGTCAATTTAAGGATGGTTGGTAATACCGTATATCTGCCGCTGCTAGTCTCATTCCCAATAACACCAGTTCACACGCCACTGTTCTCTGAGCACTGCTTAGCAAGGGGTCAACAGTTTAGTTGTTTATAGTTAATCTTATCACAGAACATTTTGCGAAGTATACAGTTTATAAAAATTTAAAATTTTAAATAAATGTTTTGCGTGGGCAAATTGAATTGAAGCGCAATTTTATTATGTTTTAAATTGGTTAGTAAACTTTATTGTGAATGGTAAACTGATTAAATTTATTAATTTTCAAAAACCTTGACAGATAAACAGTTTTTTTATTTACTCATTCATTTTTTTTCATTTTTATTTACTGAAAATTTATAAATATCAATAATCACTATTATTAACTTTAACCATGTTATAAAGTACAAAATTCAGCTTGATGTCACATTTACAGCAGCAAGATTCAATAAATCAATAAATTTATATTATTTATTTGTTTATCTTTATAAATAAAATTATTTCACTGAAGCCTGTTTATTAATTTTAATGACCATTAAAAAATGGTTCCTTTGAACAACAAGGTTAAACATTTACGTTTTTGGTTTGAGTTATATTGCTGAACAATACTTAACACTTGTATGTAAACAAACATCATACCACTTACTTCAGTTCCTCAATCACAATTCTTTGTTTTTCTACAAGCTTTTCCGGGCTCATGTCCTCATTAACATTTGCCGATCCTCCCTACAAAAGTAAAATTTTCGCAGAATTATTGACAATTTGCATAGGAACCAAATAAACAACAATGTTCCCTCAGACTTCAATAATGCGCCATGATTATACTAGTTTGAACTTCATGAAGAAGTTGGTACTTCTCCTTTAGACAAAGTCTAAATTGAACAGGAACGTACTAGCTAAGGAGGAAAAGGAGAAGGGCAAGAGCAGAGGTACCCTGCGAGCAGAGGCCCTTCAATCTTCCTAGATAAGGATGAGGAGTAAGCGGTAGAGGATGTAGTGGAGGCAGAGAGTAGGAGGAAGAAGGAGAAGGATCAACATTTATTTAACATTATTTTGTACACTACAACTGTATATTTAGGAATGACAAAAATGGACAATTGGGATGATTAAACTCAAAGTTCTAGTACTAAATAAGTAAAACTTTTAATATTATTTTAGCCTTATTCTTTTCCTCTAGCCACAAACACACAACCCATTATTTTACATAAATTACAATTCCTCCACAACATCTTCCTCCCACATGGCCAGTGATCATGAGAATGCTAGCTTTAGTTTGTGAATATTGTTTCACCATACCATAGCAACACATCTTTCCATTTCTTCCAACTGATCTTTTAGTTGTCCTATCAGACTTCCTTGTTTCTTTTTCTCAAGACTCAGTTGTTGTTCATACTCCTGCAAACTCTGTAAAAAAAATTGTCTCAGTGGATAGGATAACTTACCAAAACACGTCTTGTTTCAACAAATCTTGCATTGCCTTGTATTTTATTTCACAACAGAGAATGAATATAACCACACTTGGGGTATTTGACTGGGCTATTTCCCATCAAATAAAATTCATGGTTTTAAAAACTGCAAGTATGTCCATTGAGTTTCGATATTTTAACCTAGTTTTACACAGAATATGCAAATTATGCAAAAACAATGAATTTACACATTCTTGTACTCTATTATAAAACATCATTAATTGCCATTTTTAATTCGCTTTTTCTTCCTCTTTCCTTGTAATTACCCAAAGGACTTTACTGTGTCCAAATAAAGTTATAATTTTATTGATCAACTGGGTTAACACATGTCTCACAAATCTTACACGTACAATGTAGCCGGATGTGATGTCCTCACAAACTTACTGTAATACAAAAGACCATTATTTTGTTGACTGAAAAGAATCTACCTTAGCGCAAGCAAATTGTTGTACCAACACCTGACAGAAATAACTTTGTTGCAGTGAATATAAAGTCTGTGGTAATCAGGTCTATCTACAGATCCTGTGCCAAATAACAGTAGTTGAAATTTTTCTGGTAAACTTGCCAAGTGTTCTGGCAGATAATGCTTACAGATGTATCTAATGAAATGAAATTTAATAGTTATATATAAACTCACATTTTGCTGTTCAGTATTGTTCAATGTCCTCTGGGGGCTTTGTTTATCCTTTGGACCACGTACATCAGGGCAACCTTGAAATGCAAATTCCTCCAGTTCCATCAGCAAACGCTGAAATAAAATTTTCACATACATGCAGCGTTAGGAAATACATGTAAAGTTTATAAAATATAATGAGTATTGTGTGTCTTGTTTTGTTTCAAGAAAGTGGGAGTTCCATAGCAGCACTGTCACTCAGGTGGCTTTTCAAAAGTACTCTTTAAAAAAGGAGCAGGAGTGCATTATCACTGTATGTATTGTAGTGTACACTGTTAATTAATTTTCAGCTTTTGGCTTAAGGTTAAATAATATTTATTATTATTCATTCAAAATATTTCTCCATTTCCGATTAGCTCAAATCTCACAGATAATTCACCACAACCAGCTACGGTTAACCAAATTTGGAAGAAATTTCTGATATGTGAAAAATGACATCAATACTACAGCATAATTGCCAGGAAACTGGACAGCTGACCGAGAAGCCCTGGAGATGATGTTGATTTGTTTTGGTGCAGAGCAATACAAAATTGCAGAACATTTCCATCTAAAAAGAAAAAGGTGAACTACTGGCCAAAAACATAGCAAGAACAGCAAGAATACAACTCGATGGACGACATCTGCTATTGGGAGAATATTTGCAGAACTAAACATTCCTTTATCTCCTACACTTGCCGATAAACACGCAATTGAAGATGAACTTAAAATCCATGGAGGTAAGCCTGTTTTACCTTGTTTTTAAACTACATTGTAGGAATTATTTTGAATAATAAAACGATATTATTGGATACAGCTTTCGTATCATCTAAAGAATTATGGAGATCTTGGGGGATGTTATCCGCCTCAGCTGCTCCTCGATCTTCGTAATTCTTAAGACGATACTCAGCCTCATCCAATAATTGTTACATATTACAAATCCTTTGAGATTGTTGAAAGATGTTGCTTTTTATTAGAAATGGTGTTTTGATAGAGAGATTTTTTTTAAACTAGAGAGTCACATTACATGTATATAGAGCAAATGCTTTTTTGTTGTTGCAAAAATAATGAAGTGATTTTGGTCTCTCACAGCACTTATTGTTTGTCCCTTCTTGAACTAGAGTTTTAGAATTTCAACAAACCTCTCTCTTCTCCTCTGGGGCTGACACAACTTGTTTTAACCGAAATTGCACCTGCAAAATGAAATGTACGCATAAACTTCTTATTGGGACAAAATCTATTCTGTATGTTACTATACTTATCATTACTAGTTATTATTAATTAGGCTATAGGGAGGAAGCCAACCACAAATAACACGTGGTAAAGACTAGTGATGTGGAAACCCTATTTGTGGTAACAAAATATCTTGATGGACTGACTGGTTTTGTCTTTTTTAAAGGACAATTGTCAAGATTTCTGATTGCATCCTCTGATTCTAAAAACTGTACATTGAATGTTAGGATATAATACTACTAGCCTTGATACAGTGCACAAGTGCAAGTGTACAAGTAAAATCTATAAACCCTGGCTCACCAAACACTTTTTCGGGCCAGTCAAAATGACTTATGATCAGGCTAGTACAGGCTATCTACAGCTTGCCCTTGGTAAAACTGATTTTCTACAATGTTTGCAGCTTGTGATAATGATGATAAAGGTACATTATAACAACCCATCCAAAGGCAGCTGTCACAGACAGTTACTATCAGCAAACGTTCTTTCCACACTACGCTGACCAGGGTGACCAAACTTAATCTACAGAGTATTGATGCTGTTTACTTTGGAAATGGAAACTGAAGAACAATACAGACAGTTTACATTTCCTTTTAATGAAGTTAAATGAAATTTAACACTGTTAACAACAAGGAGCATGATCTCTTGTTGTCAGTCAACTATCAGTGTGGTGAGGCAAGCACAGCCAGCCTTGCTTCCATCAGCTCCATGTGCTTAGTACGACACTTTCATGGTGGTCAGTTGCTTTGTTTAGCCTTTGGATTGTGCCTTTTCCCGCAGTTGTTAACTCAGTAATGATGTTTAGGATCTACATGTATGACAGACTGAAACTTTGTACTCAGTATGCAGTAAGCTGTAAGCTGCTCGAAGTGACCAGTTCAACTAGTTTTGTAGCACTTACGTGTAGTAAGGCTTATTTTCTAACCTGAGCAAAGTGACTTGTGAGTGCCAGAAGGGAGCCATTTAATTCTTCTTGTTCCTCCTCAAGCTCTTTCAGCTTTTCTTGATCTGACCTGAAAAGAATCATGATAAAATGTCCAGAATTGAGAAAAATGAAAATAATAATCTTTAATAACTGATGTAGATGTTAAATTAACGACAATACACAGCCCGAGAAACCAGACTGGAGAAAGCTACACGTAGCAATATTATTCATTAACTTATACTGACTGCCTACATGTATAATACACAGGGACCAGGCCGGTTTTTATTGAGAATTCTTGTACCAGGAGAAAGGTGTATTTTTTTGGAAAGAGGCCCATATCTGAGTAAAAAATAGTCATAAGCTATTTAACATTAGCTGGAGAATTAAGCATAGTAAACAGAGAATTTTCTGATTTCCAATGCCTAATGAACACCCTGAGGGATCCTGCTGAAGCTGGTACACATGTAGTTACAGTGCATTTCAGGTTTCTAAAAACTTACCTGTAGGCAATCTTATAAGCAGCCTAAAAATAAAGTACAACCCTTCATTCAAAGATGTACTTGAAGATGTACTTGAATACAATTTGCATGTCATACCAGCCGGCCCAAAAGAGTCATTATAATTATTTATATTCAGCTGATAATGTGCTGTTACTTTTGGACTTCAAAGAACTCCGAACACCAAACCGAAGAAAAGGTTAATTCTAAAATACTGCTTATTAAAAAATACGTAAAATAAAAATCAGGCGAAGCTTTGTTTTGGGAAAAAAATATCAGGCCACCAATATAATACATATTTGATTTGCACAATATATTCAGATGTGAATACTGAGAAGAATGATGGGCCTTGAATCATGAGAAACACATTCTTTATAGTCTGTAAAATAAGTATTTACAATGAACAAAAATGTAAATTTTTCAGTCGTAAGAACAAAATAAAACACACACACACACAAAACAGACACTCACTTAAACTACCATTAACGCCTATTGAGTGGAAAGAAATATAAAAAGATAAAAGCAAAATTTAGTACTGGTTGATAAGATACAACACAAAAACAATATAAGAAGACATTTTCACAGTAAATCAGCAAATATTGGCGACAAAAATTTTTCGCAAACTGATGAAGAATGGAAAAGATAATACTTAGATGAGTTATATATAGACAAGAAATCTGACTAAACAAACTACATCTGTACCTGGGAAAAACATATTACTACAATAAGACTTTAATATTTATTTTTACAGGGTTGTCAAAAGTCAAAACAAGTCTGCATGCAGCCAGCAAATTAAAGTAACCACAATGGAACTTTCTGTTTTTCCCTCTGCTGGGCTGTTTCTCTTATTCTTTAGCAAAAGATAGCAAGATCAGCTACTTACTTCAACAATAAAGCTACCTACCACCTTTCTGACAGCTCTTGTTTTAGCTAAAAATGATAAATCATGAATAGGAAAACTCAAATGGGTCACACTTGGTACGTGCACGTGTGCATGTACTTAAACAATCACTGGACTCAATAAAATTCATTTTAGTATTCTTAGACGTGTTTCAATTTTTCCCATTAATGTATAGTTTTTAATGCAAACAAACTTATTTTACCACCAAGATCATATCATGTTTCCTGGGATGCAGTCAGATTAATACATTCTTTCTCAACAGCACCATAACCATGGAAATGGCAGTCAAAATTACCTTTAATGCTGTTTCAGCTAATAACAACTGCCCTCACAACAGAAAATCCAGAATGCAATGAAAACAGTATAACAAGAAAGGGTTACTAAAATGTTTTTAAATGTTAAGTCAAGGAAACCATGTCAAAAGGCCTTACATGTATGCATATGGAACAGTGATATATTTTTGACACACACCTGTCTGACTGTAGAATATTAAAATTTATATGGTAACTTAGGTGACTAAATGAATGATAATCCACAATATACAGTTTGTAAACTATAAAGTAACAAAGACCTATAACTACTTTCAGGTTGTTCTGATTCAGGCATGACTTATAACACAAAGAGTGAAAAGAAATGATTGAAACTTCCCTGGCTTGATCTGCTAGCCATGTGACTGCATGCATTTATGAATAGATGAAAGTTTAAGAAATTTGTAACTGGTTACAAGAAAGCCCCCACGGTCATCTCTGTTGATGAATTTGACCTGCCTGCCCCTAAACGGCCTGTGCTGATTCATGTCCTTTGTACCGCTTGTGACGTCATCAGTTTTAATGGTCTTAAAGTAAAACTTTGTCATTTAACTTGTACAAGAGAAAAAGGTCTCAAACCATGCAAGAATGAGCAAGATTCAGCCAAGGAGGCCATAGAAAAAGGCAAAAATCAATGTAAAGTTGACCCACAAATCCTTACAAAACTCTTTTTCCCCTAGCTAATGTAGCTACAATTCCCTCCATCTAATCCTACAATCCTTAAAAAGCTCTTTCCCAAAAACTTTTCCCATTGAAATAAAACCACCCAGCAAAAGAAAAGTAAATGGCGCAAGAAAAGCAAAAGATGAGAGGAGGAGAGAAAGGGAAAAGTAAAACCTGAGACTGCTGTGTGACTTTTACACCCAAAAACTATCTTGAAATTTGAAGCTGATATTTTGCATCTGGAACAGAAGTGACAAGGTGCTTGACCTACACTACATGTACATCTAAACAGTGTTTTGGCACTTTATAGTAAGATAGTGAAGTGACCAGAAAACGGCTCGATGGACTTCAAAAAGTGTTTTGCAGCAAAATTCCCCGCACCAAATGAGTTAGTGTTTTTTCAATAGGCTTGGCAAAATATTATTCACAGCTGTGGTAGCTACTTGGTAGTGAAAGTTACTGCTGAGTCCATATATCAAATGATAAAAGTTGGTCTTCAATTTTTTTGGAAATGGATAATATTTTTTTATGTGACCAGTGTTCAAGAAAAATAATGATGTGATGAGTAGATTGATTTGCAAGCAATGATGATACAGTTGACTCCTGATAACTCGAACCCTCGCTAACTCGAATCTCGCGCTAACTCGAACCAAAATCGATTTCCCCTGGATTTCCGTCGTACATTCACTGTAATTTTACCCTCGGCAACTCAAAACCCTCGATAACTCCAACTCCCGCTAACTCGAACCAATTTTCGTTTCCCCTAAGGTCATTTTCTATATAATTTTACCCTCGATAACTCGAACCATGTTTTGAGCCCTTAAAAAGTCGGGAAAAAAGCCGTCTACTGGCGTCCGAAACATTGAATTTTGGATTTCCTATTGACGTGTTGTAGGAGTATAGTTTACTAGTGGAGGCTGATGTTGATTGTCACAGGCTAATGTGAAGCACCTTTTCTTCTCAAAACAGTAAAACACATGATCCATTTAGGCTACGTTTTGTTACGTTACGTTCTGTTTTATAATCTAGAAGTATCTTTTAATTTTCACTTGACATTTCTACAACTAAATGTAATTAAAATGTTCAATGTGCAGTAAAAACTGTTTTTACCATACTCACGGCTATTTTCTTTGAACTCTCGATAACTCAAACTGCCCATAATTCGAACCTTTTTTTGATTTCCCTTGAAGGTTCGAGTTAACGGGAGTCGACTGTAGTTCCAGCTATCATCAACTACCACAACTCTTTGACTGGGATCCAATAAAAGATCAGTCACTTAGGATGCACAAAACAGTTCAGTGGAATTACAGACACCTTGCTGGCCAGGTGACTGCAAATTTTTGGGGTAGGGGTTTGCCGCTATCTTTAGCTGAACACCAGGAATGCCTATCCTATGGACCTACACAAACTGTTGACCAGAAATTCTCTTTCTTTGTAACACTGATCAATTATTTCATTTCAAAGTGATACCCTATTCTGGAGCAAAATCCCCTGATAATGTTTTAGATTAAACTGCTTAACTTCACAGGACCACACAAGACAACATGCTCTAAGAAAAATTGAAGGGAGCCCGTACTCTGAACCTGCAAATTCCGGGATCAAGGTGAAAATAGGATTTCTAAAGAAAAAACTAAAATTTTCTTTAGGCCTAAAAGCAAAAGGAAGGTGACAGGGGTCGACGGGCGCTGTGAGAGCTCACCCCTGTGCACGTATATCCCAAATATGACACTACCCACCCCAAGTTTGCAGCCACAGACAAACCTCACATGGATTTACATGTTAAGACCCAAACACCTTGCAGTCATAAGAGAGGCAACACTTCACAACATTATTACCAAAATTACATTACACTAAAATAGCTGGGATGTTTGGGTTGCCTTATTTCCGCGTTGCACTGAAATTGTAGAAGAGGAAAAAAACTGTCACGTACAATGGGATTGACGAAAAACAAAATTGATACTTTAAATTCCCGTCACAAACTAACTATAAATTTATAAAAATTCACGCTCAGGATAAGAATCTTCTGCAGCATTTGATTGTTTGCCTTTTTATGTTGGCCAGCCATGCATGGAAATCAAGAAAACAATAATTATTTCTCGTAAATTATTGAAGGGCCAGGGAAAAGGTTCGCTGAAAGATTAGAGCTATCCTGACTTAAATGTATTTGAATGACAACAGTAGCCCTAGGATAAAATAAGTTAACTAAATTCGAAGGATATCACTCGAGATATGTCAATAAATTTCTAAGCCAGCATCGCAAATGTCAGAAATTTTTCGTTTCGCCGAAGGAAAAACAAGTATAGTTCACGCGTGAAAATGATCTCTTCCACGGAAGGGAATTCCAATAATCTCTCTAAAATTACCAATGGTGACATCAAAAAAAGTACCGTATGCTCTAAAATTTCGAAGATCACAAGTAACACCATCAAGGAATAACAAAAAAAAAGTTCGTGACAAGTATAGCAAGTTGAACTGAAGCTTGCAAGCTTTAACAAATCAACTTAGAATCGCTCACTAAACACAATCGACCGTGCAACGTACATTGCAATTTGACGGCTGAATTTCTAGCAAAAGGGAAAATAAATTGAGGAACATTCTGGGAATGTTATGGGCTGAAAAATAACACTCACTTTCGCTGATGCTCAGAGTTCTTTGCTCCATTTTCGGCGATATTATCCACGGCGGCTCCCAATGGCGGCCATCTTTCTTCTAAGGGACGCGAACTGTAGAAGGTGGAATCGTCGTATTCCATGTCAGCCATTCTGTTTAAAATATGTGTTAATTCATTCTCTTGGGAAATTCACCACCCTGGAAACAGAATTTCCCGCTTTTTGTTCACACAAACGAGAGACACTCGCAATCATTCAAGGAAGAGAGATCAACAGAAAAACGATCAAATCAGTTGTTGACGCACAAGCGGAGCGTGGGCGACTCTCCAGGGGAGGGGTTTGGGTGACGTGATAACTGTTGAGGGAGGGGAAAGTTAATTTTTTGACCATCTGAATTCCCAACAATAATTCGGGGGAATTCGGGGGGTACATTTACGCAGAGTTCAAGGTCGAAGGTCAATTTGATTTATTCATTTAAATATCTATTTAGTTATTTATTTTATTATTTATTGTTTTTGGGAAAGAGTGGGAGCTCGAATGCCCTCGAAACCCTCGAGCGGCTTCCTCATGAATTCAAGTAGTTTTCGCGGGAAACTTCAAGATGATTTAGGAGCTATTCCAACAAGTTTCTTCGTCGAGACCACACGAGCTCTGTTTCAAGGCCATGGAAATACTGGACCATGATGATATTATCAAAGTTATCGTAGTAACATGCTTCCTTTTTTCAAATTCAAACATGAAAAAACAAAACAAAACAAACAAACAAAATTGCGCCAACGAGTTTGCGAGAGACAGTCGTCAATGGCTTTCGACAGTTTTTTCGACAGTGCTACAATTTGAAACATATCTTGTCAGATAACTGACCAATTGAAAACCAGATCGAACGTCTCCTCTGTCTTCTGATTGGTAGAAAGACCTGTCAAGCGTCAGCAAGTAACCCGACTTTTTTTCAAGGCAAAGGCAGAGTTGTTCTATAATTTTTGTTGAGTTTTACAGCGCAACTTCTCAAAGGTGTGTAGACACAATTTTAGTATTTTCGCTCATTTAGGCTTTCCTTTTCAAGTTTTCCTTCTTTGGAGGGGCAAACCTAGTATTTGCAAAGCTTCTTATGGTTGTTTCAGTTTGTTTATAAAAGAAAACGCAGCGTTTAAATTAGGACGAATTCCTACTTCTAGAATGAACTCTCAAGAAAGGCTGAAAGGGTTAAGAACACGCTGTTTTCATCAGCAAATAAGAAAAACCTACTTTAGAAATTCTGCATGTAACGCCAGATTATATGAACTTGTTTCGTCAAACGTTAGAAATATGTTAAGGTTAAGACAAAAGCTTATATGTAGCTTTGGCTAAATTGTGAAATCGTTACTTTTCTCTCGCAGAGATTAACGACAAACTTTTGGAACGACTCTAGTGCTCGGCTCAGAAATGGACATGGCCAAGAGCCTTCATTTCACTCCAGTCAAAGGAAAACCTTTGAGTCCTTTCATCTCAAAGTTGAAGCTTCTTCTAAGTGACGACAAGTATCGTAAAGCCATACGCTGGTCAGAAAGTGGTGGGGCAATTCTTATCACCGACGGCGAAGTATTCAAACGGCAAGTTCTAGACGAGAGTGCTGAAATGTTTAAAACCAGAAACTTTACGAGCTTTGTGAGGCAGCTTAACCTGTATGGCTTCCGTAAAGTTCCAGTTAACGGAAAAGGCGACCCGTCCAAAAACATGGAATTTGAGCACATTCACTTCAAACGCGACAAACCAGAACTAATGCATCTGGTTCACCGTACATGCTCTTCCAGAAAAAAGAAACGAGTGGCTCAAGGAACGCTGACATCCTTCAAAAGAGAAAGCTCTACGCAGCTGGAGGACCCACCAGTTAGAAAGTTCAAGTCGAGTGAATACCAGAAAGAAGGAAGAATTCCCGGGAAATTGAGGCGAAACGACAGCAGTTTCTTCAGCGAAAGCACTGATTCCTCGCCCCTGAAAAGCGAATCGGAAGGAGAAAAAGAATGCAGTGCTGGGGAATTCAGCCATTCCAGTCATTCTCCATTTGAAGTTGCACCAGGTTGTGCCGGAAACTCTCTCTTGGAATACTACTATCAAAAACATCAAGAAGAGCAGATTGCTGTCCAGCTCTTGTTAAATTTGCGCTACTCATCGTCCTCGCCTCAAAACTACGAAAATTTCCAGCCAACACAAGCAACCTACGAGCCATCTTACACTGGTTATCCAATGTACATGTTCCCAACTTCAGTGCCTTTTTATGGCCAATATAACTCTATGTATTGATAAAATTGCAAGCTACTTTTAAGAGCAAGTATTTAATTTTGGAATGAATTTATTTCTTCAAAGAGTTTCCTTTCATTTTGATGGAATTGTTTTGTGCTATTTTAATTATTAGATTATTCGACACATTTTTAATCGTAGAAAACTGAGGGCAAAGCTAAACTATGTTTTGGTGAGCTGAATTAAGTCTATAAATTACTCAGTTTTTTTCAACGCTTCAACTAAATATTGCATTGTGCCCTTACCAAAATCGTGCTTAAAATGCAGAAAATTTATTAACGGTGATGATGTCCTAGTATAGTTAAAGAGAATTTAGTAGTATGAGTGAATCGAAGTGATTGAGTTTAATTCTCGAATATTTCTCAATGAAGTTCAAACTACTTTAATATCTAGGCTTAAATGAAAAACAATATTGTATTTCATTCAACTGATAGAGGAAGAAAAGTTTGCTTTAATAATATCTGCAAAGTTCAGTTTACAGTGTAGAGTGAAAGCTACTCATGTAATGATTCCAGATTTTTTTTACCCCGTAAAAGAAATTCAGTGAAAACCGTGCGCTTCGGAGATAAAAATGGGTCAGTATAATTATTGCTGCTGTACGGTATTTATTGACAAAAATATTTGGTAGAGATGTAAAGAGAAATGAATAGATTGAGACTGTATTAAACAACATCATGCACATTTGATGTAGGCTGTGTGTCATTACTGATTTTATAAATCTCCTAAAAGTAAATTGAATGATTTCCCGCAGTTATTTCCCCTTTCCTTTTCTTACATCAGATAAAAAAGCTAATGCTTTGAATATTGATATTCAAGCTTACATTCAGGTGCTGGTATATATTTCAATATAGTGTTGATAAGGCCAAAATCGTGCAAGAAGAACACAATATAATGAAACTAGTATAGCCAGCCATACTAGTCAGCCTTAAAGATAATGCCAGTGGTTCGGTCAACTTCAGTCAAGGTTACGAATTCCCTTTACCAGGTGTTTACTAGGCATCTCTGAGCCTAGTCATTAGGCATTTCCTGGACTCCCGGACTCTACCGTGAGCTGTGACCTTAAAGCTGTGACCGTGACCGAAGAGTTCCGAAGAGTCGACCGAAGACCGAGAGATACTCGCCCTCTCTCTCCCAGACTTCGGGCGGACAACGGATCAAGAGAGAACGTCTAGGAAATAGGCTGGGTATCTGTAATTCAGTTTGCTCAAAAAGAGGTTTTCTGTAAAAGATCGAGGATCGAATGAAACACAAGGCAAGGTCAAAACGGATTTCTAGATGTATCCGACGGGTACATTTGATTAACGCTTTTCAGACTGGCAAAAGTAACCGAATAGGCTGCGCATTTTACTGCGATGATCATGTTCACTTTCATACCTGGTTCGCCAAACGGAAACTGCCTTATGCAAAAACTTTTAAAATTGACGCGTTAGTTTTAAAGGCCTCATTGGATCTGGATGGGGTTAAATTCAAATGTACACGAAACACTTGCAATATTTGAAAGAGCACTTGAGCAACACGATACAATACTGGGAACTAAATACTTAAACAATGTCTTAAAAATAAAGCTATTTTTTATTTCCGTCTGAGACACCTGGAGAATAAAATTCTCACAGAGCCACAGCCTAAAAAGGCTAAGCTGCTCTGTTGCATCAGGAAGGCCAAACTTTTTTACTTAATTCTAAACAGGGGGTGAAACACCTAGAGAATATAATTCTCACAGAGCCACAGCCTAAGAAGGCTAAGCTGCTCTGTTGCATCAGGAAGGCCACCCTTTTTTACGGCTTAATTCTAAACAGGGGGTCAAACAATATCTGAAAGCTCATTTTTAGTTCCCTCTGAAACACCTGGAGAATTAAAATTCTCACAGAGCCACAGCCTTAGAAGGCTAAGCTGCTATGTTGCATCAGGAAGGCCAAACTGTTTTAATTAATGCTGGACATGCACTATCATCAATGTTTCCTCTAGGATTAGTTTTGTTTGTGAAATTAAAAGCTGATCATCACCATCTTCTCTCAACAACACTAAAATGCATTCACGGAAGTTCTTAACAATTATACCATCTATTATTGATCACAAGATATGAATAACTTCAAGTACCTTTAAATCATGGCATACGAAACAAAACTCGATTTCAATTAAAGCACAAATTCTCATCATTAAACTTTGAAAAAAAATCGTATACAGGCATTTCAAATCGAGATTCGAGTCAACGCAAAACACACAAAACACACAAACAAGATAGTCTAAACATCAAACCCCTAACTCACAACCACCTGAGTTTGACCAAAGCTCAAAAGTGCAATTACTTTGTTTACTAAAAATCTCTGATTCATGGGGTTACACTCCTTATACCCTTAAAACAATTAACTTCACAGATTTAATCAGTGTAAAAATATCCACTACGATCCACACTTAAAAACTGAACTGTGACTGAACTGAGCTGTTTCATTGCGATCAGGCTTGAGAAATAGTGATCTCCATCAACATTCTCTATGAACATTACACCTTCACGCAATTAGCAGTTATTGAGAATTTATAAAATGATCGAGTGCTCGGTGTCGACCTTAACACGTTTTTGTGCTAAAATAATAATAGGTATGCATTTGAAGATGATACAAAGGAACCCAAAAGAGACTTACCCCGCTTCGGCTGATGTTTAGAAAATTGAGAAGGACTGCTCTTTCAGTCAGCGACCCTCAATAAAAATCATTTAAGCTAACATAATCAACAACTACGTGAATGCCCGAGTTTCTTCGACGGTCATCCCCGGGCGGTCATCCGCCACCGTCAGGAAACCATACAATATTGTTTCTCGAACGAATCCCTCATTTGAATTTTCCCCAATTCAGTGAATCCAGGACCAAGTACCTTTTCCAGATCTTCTCCAAACGACGAAACGCTTTCTCTGACTTCTCTGGCCGCTTCCCGCTATATTTTCTAGTAGTTGGAGGGAATTTAGTCCTTCTTTGATAGCTTTAAACCCGCTTTCGTCTGCATTCTATCGGCGTATTAAGGCTCGGGTTAAAGTTGTGCAAAAGATGAGTCGTTTTTCAACAGAATAGAAATTATTTCTATTTACTTTTGTCAGTTCTTTGAAAACTGAAGAAGTATGCGAATTTGGAGCGAGATAGAATTATATAAGAGTGGTGAAAAAAGTAGAGCATTTGTAGCTAATAATTTGTACTTTTTGAAATACGGATTAGCTGGTGTGTCTCACGTTTGAGATTTATGCAACAGGCTCCCAAAAGTCAAACTCAGGTGACTCCTACCGCAGAGGTGCTAATCTATTCGGAATTATAAGTAGGAAAAACCCCTAGTTTAAAGCCAAAACTAGAATAAGTCAATGAAATGGCTAGTCCTTCAGTAAATATGTACTTGAGACTTTCCGGCCCAGCGATATGATTGTTTCCACGAAGGAAGTTTATTTGCGACGCTCAGGAACGTATCAAAGTTGACTTTTTTTTGACAAGATTGGGCACGCAAAGTCTGTAGGTTTTCGGCTTTATCAGGTGGTTTTATTCGGCTATTTGACGAGGTGAGAGCCGAATTAGTTCGAGATATCTCGAGATCACTTCGATTTCTTTGATTTATTCTTTAACTTTTTCGAGGAAGAAGAATTATTATTTTGGCTTTTCCGGGGTTTGAACCGACTCACCTGTGTGACCTGTCAGATCAGAGGAGACTCTAAGTTGAGGGGGATTTATAGCCGACTGCGCTACTGCCACCCAGGGTAATTCGAAATATGAAAAATAGTGATCAAATGATACACTAGTTTCGAGACAAGATTGGGCGTGCAAGTTCGTGACTTTTAGGCTTGTTTCGGCTATTTCACGAAAATGAGACCGGACTACTTCGTGATATCTTGAGATCACTTCGAGTTTAGTCCATCCTCGGAGACCCAGGAGCAGTCAGCCAGGTCGGGAGAAAAGGCGGGACGAAAGTTTTCAAGTACGGGTGACTCTCATCGAACTATTTCCAAAAATTCAAGCGGATACCGGTCCCTGATTGGGCACGAAAAACGCTTTGTATTATTGTGCCCAATCGGCGAACAGTTTCTCCTGAGTTCTTTTCGTGAGTTCCCTACACGAAGGCTATTGTCTTGCCACACTTGCCCGGTTCGTTCACCAAGATTGTGTGCGCAATGGAAACTTTTATTTTCTACTTTCCTAACCAGAAACGAAGGAACTACCGATGAGTCGAAAAAACGTTTGGGATGCCCAGCAGGAGCAATTCAATTTGCCCCGAGAATATTCTGTTTTTGACTCGTCACAATAAATCGTAAATAATAAGAAGTTTAAGATGCAGCGGCGACGAGAAAGTCAAATAAGTAATAGCTTGAAAAGGTAAAAAAAAAAAAAAAAAGCTTTGCACGTGCATTACACTTTTTTGTACATTTCTTTGCCGTCAACTGCACAACTACCCGTGAAAATGCCTAATCAGTCATGTTTTGTGAAGGACGTAAACAAGCAATGACAAAATTCATTCTCTTCATGAACTATGGCTGATAGAAATTCAGCTCCTGAAGAGTTCGCTTGCATTTGACAAAGTAAGTGATTTGGAATAACCACGATAGAAACTGAAAAAAAAGTGAATTCATTTTTCCATGCGACGTTTTCGTGGTTGTCAGTCATCGTGGTATCTTTTAAAAACTCCCTAATATTTATGCAAGATGTGACAGATGCAGGCGTGAATACCTGTTGCAAGCTCAAGCTTGAAATCATAAAATATGTCGAAAAGCTACTACTATTCGCCTGTTTAGAATTTTTTAGAACCTTATGTAAAACGGTATACAAGTTCCATGGGAGTTCTTTTGACGACCTAATTTTTTTTCCCACGAGCTGGACTGCTGTGTTTAGTCAAGTGTGACGAAGGTCGATTTTCAAGTTCTGTGTTTCAAGTTGGCGGAAGCCGTAAGATATCTGAAGTTCAAGTGAGAGTTTGTTATTATTGGCAGAGGCTGTTTAGTTTTACTTAAGTTCAAGTCAAGTTTGTGTTGGCGGATGCTGTGTTTTAAAGCTGTGAAGGCTGTGTTTCTTTGGTATTAAACTTCATTGAGTTAATCCGACATCCCTGCGCGCTGATAGTCAGTGAATAATTATCCTCAAAACATTCGAACTCATAACATTGAGTTTTAATTAGCCAATTCCATGCTCAACGTAATTGACTCCTTACCCATGCCTTACATACTTTAATCAGTACATGAGACTGCTCTGCTGTTTCAGAAGCCTGATATGACTAAGAAAAATAGAAAATTCTTTTTTCACTGTTTGTTTTGTTAGACTTGTTATTCACCGCCAGTAACCTCATATTTGACCTGGGTCTAAACGTTTAGACCTAAGTCAAATTTAGAAGGATTTGTATGGAGTCATCAGAACATAACTGGGCTAGTATCTCAGAGACAATTTGTCCCGAAATGCTAGTTTTTGGCAAGTAGGCCTCTTGGATGTTGCTCTTTTCAGAATATCCTGACAAATCCCATAATTTCACAAATTAACACCTTACTCTTACCATATTTCATTTCTTACTATTCCTCCGCATTTACAATTAATCAGTTCCACAACCACGACGCCGAAGTGTACGCTCCGTAGCGTCTTGTTCTAAACTGAACATGGGAATGTGACGTCTGGTCTAAAATTCTAAATCTCGCCATTCATCGTCAGTTTATTCATTTCCAAACTATTTAATGATAACAGTTTTTTGGAAAAATCATAAACGATCATGGTTTTTTTAAAATCATGCACAGATGGCTTTTAATAGGCACTAAAAATGAATACCCCGGACTCTAAAAATACTCAAAACCGCCCATCCATGTCTTGCGGTCTCCATTATGTAAGGGCTTTCACTGGGTGACCAATGCTAAACAACGCCGGGAATAGCTTTGAAAATTTAACCTGATGTTCCGAACTGGACTGTATCTTTACCGCAATTGATTTACTTTTGACTAGTATCGAACAAAAACTATAATCCTCTGATACGACATCAATGATTTGGCAAAGACTGCCTTCTTATCTTTAATCCATTTTACAGGTGCGCTTGGATCAAAGTTAGTTCTTTCAAGCAAATGTCAACTGAAAGAATGATCTAGCGGGTGAACGGTTCATTACCTCACGATTGGAAAAGTGTCAAAATATCGAGATTTCACGGCTCTGTGACTCGTACAGAAAGTTGACCATTGATTAGAGCTAACAAGCAGCGTAACTTTCATTTGACTGCTGGTTGCGTCACAGAGAACAGTACCTCGCAGTTTCCGTGGTAAGTACGCTGCTTCCTTTTCAGTCACATAATCAACTACTTCTGTTTTCTAAAGCGTATCTCAGTGTTCTTGGCTGAAGCAGCAGTCGGTTAATTGGTGATTAGGGTAGTGCTCTGAGCTCGTCTTCCACATAGCCATAGGGTTAGTTCGAGTTTTCGTTCCCAGAAGCTCATATGTAAGTTGTGTTTGCGTTTGCGTTTGCTGATGATTCTCGTCCCTGCAAGCGATTGTCTACAGGATGAGTTTGGGGCTAACTGCTTGAACGGCAGAAATCTGAATGTGAGAACAGTTGAGGTTCAGCTTGATTCTGCAGCCGATACTAAACTACCTGGCATAAAGATAGACAACTGTTTTTAAATAACGGTATCGAATATAGGAAAGCGACTTCGCATTTTGAAAAGAACAGATAAATTATGTCTGTGACTGAAAGCTGACAAGTTTGTTTTACAACTCACTTATCCAGCTAATACTTGACTACGGGGGTTATTGTCTTGGGGACATGAAGCAAACCGAAGCCGCACGTCCAAGACGTAATTAATTTGCAGAAACGATGCGCCAGAGTAGTCCTAGACAAAAATGAGACACCCCCTCGGGGCCTTTATTTAGAGACGTTAACGTCATGCCATGATTTCATAAGAGACAAGAAAGTGCTTACAGCGGCGTTCAGTCTCGCTTGCTTGGAGATTAATTAGATCGAGAAAACTTAGGATAACTGTATAGGAATATTTTTATTCATAAAAGTGGCCCTGCCCTTTTGGCCAGTATTACCGGAGAAAATGGTACCGTCCAGCGGGACATCCTGAGTTTTAGCATTTGTTAGGAGGTATATCATATCTGGGTTTTTTATTGCTAAACGGTCATTCTTTAGGTTTTCAAAAGGCCAGGGTAACTGAACAGGAGTGCTTTTTTTCGTAAAAAATGCCTTGTCCTTTTGGCCTGTATAATCTAAGGAAATAGTACCGCCTAGCAAGACATCCTAAACTATGTCAGCAGTTGCTTGCATGTATTACTACATGACATGCAGTTTGTTATTGTTAAATTGTATATACATACCTCACCCTCCGAAGGCGTTTTCCTACCAGCTAGGGACAGCTGAACAAAGATAGTTTAATTCATTCCTTGTTGTTGTAATCAGATGGGGAAGTGCAAAACCCTTTTTCTGGTTTGACATTTGAAATCCAAGGATAACCAAACAGGAGTGGTTTTTATTTTTGAAAATTGTCTAGCGTCTGAACTTTTAACAGGGGCACCCAACGCGAATATAGTTCAAAACCACTTAAACATAGCATTGTTGAACGTATTTTAGTATTTAGACGGTAGATGTAGGCATATTTTTATCCCCTAAAATTTTTTCATCTGTTCGGATTTCCTAGCTGAAAGTCTAGTGATCTGAAAATTAATAGGGATCAAAAGTTACATTTTCGAAAATTTCAACCAGAACTGGCTCCCGAAAATTCTAGGTGACCTTTTTAGGGTGAAAATCCGTTAAAAATGGGCAATTATTCCATATTTTAAATGTTCGAAAATCCTAGGAGAGGCAGGCAACAAATCTCAAATCGTCTTCCGAACAGATATTTTCCGAAAATTGACGTTGGGTGCCCTGTTTTAATACCTGCTTACAGTTGGGCATTATCCCCCTGCTGAGGTACCCTGCAAACTAATCAATGACAGTAGTGATGTATGAAAGTTGTTTTGATGGATAATGCTTTAAAGTTCATATTTATTTTGATGGAATTGCATAATGAATGACTTTCCATTCAATAATGTTCATTGCAAAGGTGATGAAATAGCAAAACCTACCATACAGATAGCAGTTCATGTATTCATTCTTTGTACCGAACTTGATCGAAATTGGCAAAATTATGCCTTTTAATTACATCGTCGAACCAAAAGCAGGGGGAATTAAAATGCTGGATTTTAAAATAACAAGAAAATAATCAACTGTGAGCTATACTGTGAGAAACCTGTCTTTTGACCTGTTACATAATACAAATCCCATAATTATAAGAAGTTACATTTTATTTCTACCGCTGACCAATACAAACAATGACGAAGCAGACGAAGAGACCACCCGATTCACTCAAAGGGTACTGGGTATCACCCGTAAAAATGATACCCAAATTACCGGGTATCACCCGCCATAGTACGTACTATAGTACGACTGAGAAAGTGCTGTACCGGATGGTGCAGGGTGATGGATAAAACGTGTTGTAATTGCACGTTTATCGGTGTTATTATAAAATCTGTTGCAGCACGCTGTCACTGAGGTTATATTTTAACGTGCAAAGCAGTATTTAATGGGCCGGTAAGCTGTGAAAGCCTTTATTTTGTTCATTATTTTTGCCTTCGTTGTTTACCTATCCTTTCTGGTGTTGTTGATACTTTAACAGACCAGTTCGTTTGGTTGCAGGCGGACACTGCGGTAAGCAGGAGAAGAACAGCTTAGTGCGAGCATTTCGGATGATGCCGGTGAACAGGATCTCGACGATTTACGACGGTGGGCTGATCTTTGGCAGGTATGTTGTGCAGCTTACCATTTCGCTTTCGAACCTCGCTTTCAGCGATAATTAAGCCAGAAAACCTCTAGATGTAAACTTAAGCTTAACACTGGTCTTCGCTGTAAAAAGACTGTCAAGAGTAGACGATGTGTGTGCCAAGTTACGACAACCTGCTCTAACTTTTCTAAAGAAGGATCGTTTTCAAAGAACAACAGGTGTCACCTCTGTGACTCCGAAGCTGGTATTCTTCTTCGTTGCTTGGACTTGCAGTGCAACAGCAAAGGTTTGCGAATCTTGTGCAATTTCTGGACAAATTAGATATTTTTCATCGTCTGGAAATCCTTAAGGTACTTAAGACTAAGTTGGTTCCTGATCTAGGTACGTAAGTTGGTATAAAGTTGCAATACTGAGTACGAGTTGATTGAAAATGTAAATTTCTACAGGTTCAACCCGCACTTCAAATCAAATTGTTGTAAATCCAGTCAATCCCCCTTATGCTTTTAAACTTCATGTTAATTATTTTATTTTTGAAATAATGTACGTGGTAGGTACTAAGAGAAAGCATTTGCATTCTGAGCTGCTCTAACTGCATCTCATTGAAGTTGCTTAAACTTGGCTAGAAACTGCTCTCAGATCCCTTTGTCAGCTACGTTATTTGTCAGTCATTACAATTATCATTTTGCCTTTTTTTTTTCAAATTATTACCTTATTAAATTTTATATTTAGAAGTTGCAGCAGACGGTCTAACATGATTTTATAAATATATACCTGCCTTAGTATCACGTGCATCCCCAGCTGCCGCTAAACAAGCCTTGGTTTCTGTATTAGCTTGTGTCACCACCATCACATAGATTTTCCTTACTTTCCGTTATTCTATGGTTTTACAGATCCCATTTGAAACCAATGTATGCATTCAAAGCTGCCCCCATTGTTGGTTTGTCATTTTCAGTAGATTTCCTTTCGAAATGGTTGAAAAACAATTTTATTTAAACTAGTTTGCATGAAATATAGGGCTAAAAAATGCATCTTTGATCCTTGTTTCATGCTTTATGTGCCAGATTTGTTATTGTGAAAAGTGCACTTAGCATGCATTCCAGCTATTTCTACAGGCACTCCACGCAAATCATTATGGAAACAAATAATTCAACAATTAGAATGTAACAGGATTAAAAACCCCAACCGGCACTGGAGGCAACCATTGATTAGCAATCAAGGGTGCGACTAAGAACGAATCAGGCAAGTGACCACAGCAGGACTCAAACCAAGGACTGCTAGATTGCAACTTGTCTGATGTGCTTCCTTACTCAGCCAGTCACTTCCTCCTGAGTATCGCATTCCATAATTTTTGTTTACGAGGAGGAGAATTATATATTCAGTTGAACCTCCACGAATCACTCCACAATGGCCACGTCTCTATAACGGCCATTTTTTGGCGGACAGTCCATACATTCACTCCTGTTTCAACCTCTCTACAAGGGCTGCCTCTCTACAATGGCCACTTTCTTCTGTCCCCAAGGTGGCCGTTGTAGAGGGTTTCAACTGTAGTACTCTTTCATCTTACCAAGAACCCTGCAAAGTGCTTGATAGACATCAGTCCTCATTTAACATCCTGCTCTCCCTCGCCTCTTTTGTATTTATTGTTATTCCTATGATTTAAAATCTGGTGCTAGAAAGCCACTCGTCAATGATTTCTTTAAGTTCAATGTAGTTGATTTACACATCTGCTTAATGTGCATTGATTACTGTGTTTTATATATTTTTGTACTCTTACAGCACATAACTTAAATATTACTCTTTTGCCTTTTTCAGTTCTGTAGTATTTCAAGTGGTTGTCAATGAACATGTTTGCAGCTGTGAACCCAAGTTTTCTTAAATTTACCAAGCTTAATCTTAGGGGTTCCACACCAACCATGCCAGAGTTGGCATTCAAATGTTTTGAGTTATTTTGCAATTGAATATCTATAGCTTTTAATTTTTGATACCAAATCTTTTAGCTGTGTTTATTGTGTTCATCAACGTAGAAAAACTATGATATTTTCTTACCATAGCCCTTGTCCACCGACCAGGCAGTGTTATTGGGAGATATCAGGCTGACTTACTTTTAGATGTCAGAAACATTCACTATAAAATTATTAATCCATACACACAGGGAGTGGTGATATTGAATATGTTTTAAAATTCAAAATGATATCCTTAGCATTTTCAGCCTGTGTTATATGCAGATCCCAACAAAGCAGGTATTTAGAGGAGAAAAAATGCTCACAATTTACAGGATGAATTTAAGTTCCTGAATTGCAAAGTGAAACTTTGGGGAAGCAAAAACGTAATACATGATGGTGTGAGAACAAAGCTGTTAACAAGAAAAAAATAAAATGAAGAATTCAATACTACTACATGTGTAACCCAGACAAATGTGCAAGTAATATTCTCTAAAAGCAATGATCAAATAAATCTCTTTTCCCAATTTCATTTTACATGCAGGTGTCTGCTACAAAAGACAAGGGATTAGAGGAAGTGAAAGAATGCACTGTCACAGAGAAGAAACCATTGAAAGAGAAGAGATGTTACTCTCTGGAAGCCAGCTCACAGCTTAAATCCTTAGTGGCCTTTTACTAAACCCACGTTTTGCTATCAGTTAGCCTTCCACTGACGCAGACTTTCTTGTGGCTCATCACACAATCCTCCTCAAAGAACATGGCCTAGGAATATCTGCATGGGAGGCTAGCTATCTGTGGGCTGGCTTTAATACTTTCATGTAATTTATATGTCTGCTACAATCACTGTTTATGTGTTTGAAATAAGTATGCAAAGAAGCTGCATTTGTGTCACCCTTATCAAAGGCACCCAAAGTTCATAAAACTAGTGCCCAAGTCTTATATGTTGTCAAAAGATTAATATTATATTGCATTATATGGCAAAAAGATGAGTAAATGAGTTTTCAGTTAACATTGTGTCCCTTGCTTCTAGAAGCATTTCTTCTTTCTTTTGAGGATAAGGGGTACAAATTTCGTAAGAAGTGTTTCATAAGATTGAAAAGCAAAGCAAAACAAACAAGGGATGCAGACTTTTTAAGGCCCATTTTTTTCTGTGCCTATTCTTTGATGAACTGTATTGAATGCAAGTTTCAGATGTCAACCATCAACTTTGTTTCAAGTTATTGGTAGAGGACGGTGAATCACACAGAACTACAAAATATAGAAAATAACCTTTTTTACTCACTATAATTATTATAGTGAGTAAAAAAGGTTATTTTCTATATTTTGTAGTTCTGTGTGATTCACCGTTTTATACACAAACTGTTAGAAATTGTAGAAAATGTTGTTGAGTTGTGGGTGTAATTTTAAACCAAATATTGTTATGAAAGGCAATTGCATACACTTAACTTGGGGACAAATTATATTCCATTGATGTGTTTTTTTACATTGTGTAAAATTACACTACAAAAAAGGCTCCTGAAACTGGCAAAGGCGGCACACATTTGGATTTAATCTTACATTTTAAGTGTGGTATGGCCATTCCCACGTTCCTTTAGGGTTCCATCAATTCCATCAATTACCCGAAAGCAGACCTTTGGCTGCAAAATGAGTTTGTGGGTTGTAACTTGCCAGTCCCCATAACCGTAAGACGTACAGTGCCGGATCCAGTGAGAGGGTCGGGGCGGGGTCCGGACTCGCCCCCATCAGGCCTGTGGTTGTTTTTTATTACTTGTTTGACCCTGAAAGTTTTGAATCTGTAGGATCGCATATCACGATTCAACTTGTTGATTTTTCATTGAAACGCGCGGTACCTTTTGGCACGATTAAATTTCAGGCATATTTGAAAAGTATGTAATTTTGGGAGGGTACTTTCGTTTCAGGATTCCGAATCAAAGATTGGACCCCCTAATTAAAAAAAATTCTGGATCCGCCCCTGACGTAGAGCTATCGATTTGTAAGATGCATCTACTGCATCGAGCTAAAAAAGAAGTAACCTTGCTTGAGAAAATACGAGGAACGTAAAGGCTGGTTTTCACTAGCGACGACGGACTCGGATTTGTAATCACAAGCGTAGAGCTTATGATGTAATGAAAACATCGTTCTGATTCCGCTTACGACTCCGTCGCTTACAATCCGCTTATGATCCAGTGAAAAACAGATTGTCGGAGTCGGATCCAGAAGCGGAAGAACTAAACCAATCACAAAGCGTGGGAACTTGCATTGTGATTATTTTAGCCTTCCGCTTCTGCTTCCGACTCCGACAATCTGGTTTTCACTAAAACATAAGCGGAATGTAGGCGACGGGAGTCGTAAGCGGGCTCGGAAGAAAAAGTGGAAACTTCGGATTTCATCGCGCTTGTGACTGCGCGTACGATTCTGATTTTTGATTTTCACCAGGTCACAAGCGCTCTTACAACTCCGACTCTGACTCCGAACTCCGTCGCTAGTGAAAACCAGCCTTAATTGAGCACTTAAACGGTCAGCACGCGACGTTTTCCGCTTCGTTAACGCTGGTTTTCACTAGCGACGGAGTCGGAATCGTAAGAGCGCTTATTACCCAGTGAAAATCAAAAAGTGGGAGTCGTAAGCGGAGTCAAAAGCGCGACGGAATCGGAGTCAGAAGAATGAGAACGTTTCCATTTCTTCAGACTCCGTTTACGACTCCGTCGCTTACGTTCCGCTTATGATCAAGTGAAAACCAGATGGTCGGAGTCGGAAGCAGAAGCGGAAGGATAAGCTAATCACAATGCACGTTCCCACGCTTTGAGATTGGTTTTGTTCTTCTGCTTCTGCTTGCGACTCCGACAATCTGGTTTTCACTAGATCATAAGCGGAACGTAAGCGACGGAGTCGTAAGCGGAATCGGAACGCTGCCTTCACTAGATCATAAGCTCTACGCTTCTGATTACGACTCCGACTCCGACTCCGTCTCTAGTGAAAACCAGTCTTTCATAGACGCCACGGTATCTCCTTCAGTTTGCCCTTAGAGGAGAAAGTAAAATATGTTTCGGAAAACGAAACTGTTGCCTTTTGAGGGGCAACTTCTAAAGGTCAAACATTTTTGCAATGTCACATTGAAGACATCTCCCTCCCAAACTTTATTTTTTAATCAATGAGTATTCCGTTCAACAACGATAAGGGCGAGGCTAAGGAAATGTCTGACTGCTACTCCCGGAAACAGAGGATGATGCAGTGGATATTAGCGAAACAGAATGTGATTTTGACCATATTGACAGTGCATTTTTCAGGTATTTGGGATGTTATTTCTTGTCCTTAGATCCCATGTCCTAATACACACTTATGTGTAGAAAGGAACCAGCAACGGCGTCAATAGAAAATCAGGAAAATTCGCCAGAGGGTAAGAGGGTAATTTGAAGAAAATGGCGAATAATTCAAAAATGGCGAATGCCAAAGGTTTAATTAGTGAAAATTCTAAAGAGATGGCGGTTTAAAGGGGCCCTTGAAAAGTGGCGATTTTGAAAAAAATGGCGATATGGTTGGCAAAATTTCTATTGAGATGTTGACAGGGCTCTCTTGAAAAGTGGGGATTCGACGAAAATGGCGAATTTGCATACAACAATTCAAAAATGGCAAATGTGACGACAAATCACCTAAGGGTTGGCGAAAATTCAAACTTGACTCAAAAGAGATGTCGTTGTTGCGTACATTTCTGGATATCTGATCTCCAAATGATGGGGGGGAAGGTCCAGCCATTCAATACGCAAGTTGCCGTCAGCTAGTGTCCCGGGTGAATATGTAGAATTTTTGGGTTGACGTGAAATTAGTATGTTTCCCCTACTTTTCATGAAATATTATATGGGCCACTACGCATTTCTTGCGAAATAGTTTGGGACTTCGATGATGAGCTGCCGTGAAATCGCTATGTTTCCTCTAGTTTGCAAAAAAATACTTTATGATGATGCATATAATGCATCCCATTTTATACGAAATGCGAAATAGTCCGCGGCGTTGGAATGAACTGCTGTGAAACAAGTATTTTCACTAATTCCCATGGATTTTTCCCCTCCTCGCGCGCCCCTCGCGCTCCCGCGCCCGAATTTCCCCTTTCCCATTTAACACCTACCCTCAGGCTTTGTACATGAGATATGTCCAGAAATGCACGCATTGGCGAAAATGGCCGAAATGGCGATTAATCGCCAAAATCGCCAAACCGTAAACAAAAAAGGGTTTGTAATCGGCTCCTAATTCAAAAAGGGTTTGGGGGCTAGTTGAAATGACTTGTGGGCTAGTACTTAATTGCTAGCTACAGCTTGCCTGAATGGCAGGCTGTAAAACTGACTTTCTTTGCACCCTAAGGGACGTCTTTAGTTATATAATTTGAAGGGGCCACTTTTGACATCCAATTTGAATATTTGCCAAATTCTGGATATCACAAGCCCTCTGGCGATTTTCGTCGAAATCGCCAATATCGCCAAAATCGCCAGTCTCCAAGGGGCCACTTTTGGCATCCAACTCAAACCGTCAGAGGCCGGCGATTTTTCGGCACTTTTCCCATTTTCGCCATTGTATCCATTTCTGGACATGAATGGAGACGTACATGGAATATTTTGACAAATACGCGGTTCTTAGATCCCATTTGTGATGCATGGGGGAAACTCCAGCCCTTGAAAATGTGTGGTGTTCCACTGCTTTTCCTGGAACGGATCCGGTTTAATATGCGGAGTTTTGGGGTTGCAGTGAAATTACTGTGTTTTCACTATTGACACTATTCTATCATGAGATATTGGGCCACGACGCATTCTTGTCCTTAGATCTCATTTTCGTCGGACTGGGAAATAGTCCATCACTCAAACGAACTGCTTTGAAATCAGTGTTTTTCTAAAAACATGAAGGAGACATTATATGGAAATTACACATTTCTGGCCTGCAGATCCCATTTTGTGATGCATTGGGAAAACCCCCGCTCTTGAACGGTTTGCGGTGAAATGAGTGTTTCCTACTATTTTTCATTGAATATCCGGGTAAATATGCGGAATTTTCGTCGGCCTTCAATTTGGAGTGTGGGCCACTACCAGGAGCTAATCGGCTCCTGCCACTACGGAGTTTTATAGTCCAGGACTTGAAAAAATTGCTTCGAAATAAGTAGTGTATGTCTCTCTGATCAATATAGTTTGCAGAAAATATGGTGCCAAAAACGCTTTTTTTCACCCTAATTTCTTACTATTCAATAAATGCGAAATATAGTCCAGCACTTGAATGAATTGTTTTTGCCAGTGTTTGTTGCTGTGAAATTATTGTATTTTATGTGAGTGAAACATATTCCGCTACTTCGATGAAGTGAGGTGAAATCAGGGCCTTTCCTCTAGTTTCCGTGAAATATAGGGCTAAATTTGCATTTTTGGGTCCTTGGATGCCATCTTCTAATAATCGCAAAATAGTTTGGTACTTTGATGAGCTGCTGTGAAATCAGATGTTTTTCCTAGAATTTTTGGAGTATTATGGCCAATACGCATTTCGAATTCTGGCCCTGAGAATGGCTGAGATCTTCCAATTTTTTTAAAAAAAGCTATATAGTTCGGCAGTTCCATAATAACTCCTCTAGTCTAGTGGGGTTAATTTAACTCCTTACAGTGGATTTTTTTTTTGGGGGGGGGGGGAGTTTTTTTAACTCCCAAAAGGAGTTTAAAGAACTCTTTTTTAGGAGTAAAAATCGCCCAGATATTGAGGAGTTGGAATAACCCTCAAAAAGGAGTTATCCTGTACCTAAAATTGTTACTCCACTTGAACAGAGTTAAATTAGCTCCAATAAGAGTAAAAACAACTCATGTAAGGAGTAAAATAACCCCATTTTCGGAGTTATTTTAACTCCAGACTGGGAGTTAAAACCGGAAATCTTTTTTACAAGTAAAAATGATCCCAAATTTGGAGTTAAAGTAACCCCATAAAAGGGGTTATCCTGTACCTAACATTTTGACCCTATTTTTTGAGTTATAATAACTCCCTAAAAATTTACTGTGTGAGTTGCTGTGAAATAAGTGTATTTCCACCAGTTTGCATGAAATATGGGCCAAATAGACATTTTTGACTCCTAGATCCCATCTCTTTAACGAATGCGACGAACTGCCGTGAGAGCATTGTGTTTCAAAAAGGCAGTTTTGTTCCCTGCTTGGATCCCACTTTCTAATAATTTGGAAATGTTCAGTGGGCACTTCGATGAGTTAATGTATAAATCAGTGTGTGTTTTCACTAAAACCCGCGCGACTATAAAGAACGTGAGTTTTAAGAACCTGTTAGGCTAAAATTTGAAAGAGGTTCTTATTAATTCTCTAAAATCTATAAAAAGACATTCTGTGCTCTTGGGCAAATACTGAAGATAAGTCAACATTGAGGAAATGTTGTGGAGACTTAGGTGCCAAGAGTGTAAAACTGTTAGAGCTGAGTGTAATTGGACAAGTCAGCAATTCAGTTCTTCTTTTTGGTATAACATAACAACATAACATAACAACTTTATTTAAGTGTCGATGTCTTTACCTTATAAAAGCTAATTGGGGACACTGAAAAAATAGGAAAAAAAATTATAAAATGAGTTTATACATGGTATCATAAGGTGAATTCGTAATTCGCTAAAACCTAAAATTTATAGAAGGTAAAAATTTAAAAGTTAAAAGATTACGGAGTTATCCCCACTAAAATATACAGCAAAATGCTAATCTGGTATGCAGATTTCAAATGAGGAATCTGTTGAGGCTAACTCAGTGAGAAACTGCAGAATCTTACTTGTGGGTTTTACTGTATTTGTCATGGAATATTGGGGCAACTACGCATTGCTGGCCTTTAGACCCATTTACTACGAGGAATAGTCCAGCATTTCGATTCGCTCAGTGAAATCAGTGTATTTTCACTAACTGCCATCAAGTACAGCTGTCAAATAGTGGTGTTTCGTGCACATTATGTAAAGTATTCCATATTTCTCTAGGAGCAGGGACAACAAGCTGAAGGGGATGTCAGAAGTTTTGTTTTTTTCACTTGTGTAGGAAATTTTAATGCTAAATACTCAAGGTCAGTTAACTCATCTCTGCAGTTAATTAATACGCTCCCTGCATTTGCGACAATAAAGTAAAGAGGGCCGAAGGTAGGCTTTGGTATATTGTGCTCGAAAAAAAAGCATATTATGCTTTTAGCAGTGCTCATATTTTTTAGAAATTACGTCAAGATTATACTACTTTCTGAAAATTATGCTCTCTGTCACCGAAATTATGCTACTTAGATTTTACACTGATTTTAAGGAAAATAAAGATCATCAGTAGCTTAACTCTATCAATTTTGACTTTAATGAACATTCATATAGTCCACCTTCCAGTCTTACAGTCTTTAGCATCGCAAATACGCATGTGCGCACCTCGAAAAGCCAAATGATTAACAAATGATACCAAAATCAACCGTTTCTTGATGCTGAATCCGGGTCAGAAAGTTATAGCCCGCATACTTGTTTTAGACGCCATCCAGGCAAAGCCCTCAGTTCAGGATAAAGACCACTATGCACGTTGTTAATCTCTGTGTTATCGGTTATTGTACTGAATCATTACACAAGCCTGTAAATAGTCCGCGAGAGCATGCTCTTGTGAATCGTTAAACGATGAGTTAAGAATAGAGAATACTCGTTCAGTGGCTGCAGACGAGGGCTGCACCAGCAGAACCTTCATAACTTCAGAAGACCAGTGGGGTAGGTTATCAGATTGTTGCCTCCACCACTTCACTTTATCTTCTTCGCAGGGCATGATGACGTCCTGGGAGGCGGCAAGATAGTTAAGCAGTCTCTCAGATATGCACAGGGTGACCTCTGCCGCCTGCCGGACCATATTTGACCATGGGCCTTAGCACAGACCTCAATATTTTCCAAAAACAATACAGAAATAAAATACAAACTGAATTATTCTAGAGCTATGATGGGTTTTTTTGTTTTCAACTCATAAAAGCTCGGATTATGCTAGCAGTGCTAAACTGAAATAAAAGCTTAACATAATGCTCGTTTTGTTGAATTATGCTTAAAATTATGCTAGCACAATCTACCAAAGCCTAGCCGAAGGCCCGAAGGTGCAGCTTAACTAAGGGATCAACTCTTAACCGCGGCTACTGCGCCTTCAGAAAAACATATTTTGCTGAAAACATTTTTATTTTACGATTCAAATCACATTGATCTTAACATCCTGAAATATACTTCATTTTAGGCAAACAGTAATCAAGTCTCTCTCTTGAATTTGCCCACCCTTAAAATTACCAGTCCATCCCATCATGTATGTCATTGGCCCAGATGATTTCGGATGATTGCACATTTAGAATTAAGACCAGATTTTCATTTTAAACGTTTCTATTATACGATTCCGATCTTTTTGGTCTTATTAATATTGAAATAAAGTTCCTTTTACCCGCACTGTAATCAAATGTATTTCTCGAATTTCCCCGCACTAAAAATGACGTGACCCTAGATGAATTCTTGAATTCGCCATTTTCTCATAGACCGTAATGAACCTTGTTTAAGGCCCAAAATTTTGCACAACCATTGTTTCCAATCTCTCCTGGGTATTACAGTCGTCCCAAGACAAATTTAAGACAATGGTTATGCAAAATTTTTAAGGGGTAAACAAGTCGCGTTAAGGTCTATGAGAAAATGGCGCATTCAAGAATTCTTCACTTTGCGCCTTCATAAGATCAGTTTTTTTTCTTTAAACGCTCCTATTATACGATTCCGAACAGTTTCATATTAATATCATAGAAATAGATTTCATTTGGGGCGAACTGTAATAAAATTTCTTTCTCGAATTTGCCCGCCTTAAAAACGCCCGTGAATCGGCATCCTATAGGAATCGGCATCCTATAGGATGTCATGCACACACGCTGCATTCGCCATTCTAAATTCTTTACTTTAGGTCCTTGGAAGACCAGATTTTTGATTAAAAGGTTTCTATTACACAATTCGGAACAGGTTGATGTGAATATCATAGAAATACACTTTATTTTGGGGGAACTGTAAAAAAATTTCTTTCTCGAATTTGCCCGCCTTAAAACGCCCGTGAATCGGCATCCTATAGGATGTCACACACGCTGCACTCGCCATTCCAAAATTCTTTACTTTGCCCTTCGGAAGACCAGATTTTTGCTTAAAAGGTTTCTATTACACGATTCGGAACATTTTGATGTGAATATCATCGAAATACACTTAATTTGGGGGGAACTGTAATAAAATTTCTTTCTCGAATTTGCCCGCCTTAAAAACGCCCGTGAATCCGCATCCTATAGGATGTCACACACGCTACACTTTCCATTCAGAAATTCTTTACTTTGGGCTCTTGGAAGACCAGATTTTTGCTTAAAACGCTTCTATTACACAATTCGGAACAGTTTGATGTGAATATCATAGAAATACACTTCATTTGGGGGGAACTGTAATAAAATTTCTTTCTCGAATTTGCCCGCCTTAAAAACGCCCGTGAATCCGCATCCTATAGGATGTCACACACGCTACACTTTCCATTCAGAAATTCTTTACTTTGGGCTCTTGGAAGACCAGATTTTTGCTTAAAACGCTTCTATTACACAATTCGGAACAGTTTGATGTGAATATCATAGAAATACACTTCATTTGGGGGGAACTGTAATAAAATTTCTTTCTCGAATTTGCCCGCCTTAAAAACGCCCGTGAATCCGCATCCTATAGGATGTCACACACGCTGCACTCGCCATTCCAAAATTCTTTACTTTGCGCCTTCGGAAGACCAGATCTTGCTTTAAACGTTCCTATTACACGATTCGGAACAGTTTGATGAGAATATCATAGAAATACACTTCATTTGGGGGGAAATGTGATAAAATTTCTTTCTCGAATTTGCCCGCCTTAAAAACGCCCGTGGATCGGCATCCTATAGGATGTCTGCACGCGCTGCACTCGCCATTTCAAAATTCTTTACTTTGCGCCTTCAGGAGACCAGATTTTTGCTTTAAACGTTTCTATTACACGATTTGTAACAGTTTGATGTGAATATCATCGGAATACGCTTCATTTGGGGTGAACTGTAATAAAAAACTTTTCTTCAAATTTGCCCGCCTTAAAAACGCCCGTGAATCGGCATCCTATAGGATGTCACACACGTTGCACTCGCCATTCCAAAATTCTTTACTTTGCGCCTTCGGAAGACCAGATTTTTGCTTTAAACGTTTCTATTACACGATTCGGAACAGTTTGATGTGAATATCATAGAAATATACTTCATTTGGGGGGAGCTGTAATAAAATTTCTTTCTCGAATTTGCCCGCCTTAAAAACGCCCGTGAATCGGCATCCTATAGGAAGTCACACACGCTGCACTCGCCATTTCAAAATTCTTTACTTTGCGCCTTCGGAAGACCAGATTTTTGCTTTAAACGTTTCTATTACACGATTCGGAACAGTTTGATGTGAATATCATCGGAATTCGCTTCATTTGGGGTGAGCTGTAATAAAAAATTTTTCTTCAAATTTGCCCGCCTTAAAAATGCCCGTGAATCGGCATCCTATAGCATGTCACACACGTTGCACTCGCCATTCCAAAATTCTTTACTTTGCGCCTTCGGAAGACCAGATTTTTGCTTTAAGCGTTTCTATTACACGATTCGGAGCAGTTTGATGTGAATATCATTGGAATATGCTTCATTTGGGGTGAACTGTAATAAAAAATTTTTCTTCAAATTTGCCCGCCTTAAAAACGCCCGTGAATCGGCATCCTATAGTATGTCACACACGCTGCACTCGCCATTTCAAAATTCTTTACTTTGCGCCTTCGGAAGACCAGATTTTTGCTTTAAACGTTTCTGTTACACGATTCGGAACAGTTTGGTGTGAATATAATCGGAATACGCTTCATTTGGGGTGAACTGTAATAAAAAATTTTTCTTCAAATTTGCCCGCCTTAAAAACGCCCGTGAATCGGCATCCTATAGGATGTCACACACGCTGAACTCGCCATTCCAAAATTCTTTGCTTTGGGCCCTTGGAAGACCAGATTGTTGCTTAAAACGTTTCTATTACACGATTCGGAACAGTTTGATGTGAATATCATAGAAATGCACTTCATTTGGGGGAACTGTAATAAAATTTCTTTCTCAAATTTGCCCGTCTTAAAAACGCCCGTCGTATCAGCATCCTATTAGACGTGAGCCAGACCGCACTCCCGAAACCCAGAATATTTTATTTTCCGTTTTGAGAACTACAATTATTTACTAAAGACTTTTTATCTCAAATCACGGATGGATTTTAACCCAACACAATGAAGTAAAACTTTACTTTGAGCAATTTAACTTCGCCGTATTCGTTACTCGTCTTCGAGTTATGCGGAATTAGATGGAATTGTTTGAAAATTTGCGTTTTTTATATACAATAGTCGTTAATATTTTAGTCTTTCCATTTTCAGCTGTATCAAAGAGGCGGAATTGTTTATTTTATCTAAAATATAACGGTTACTTGCACAGATAGTTGTGTAGCCTATGGACCGCCATATTGCCTTTACTATAGTACGTAATTCAGCGGGTGATGCCCGCGTAATTTGGTGCATTTTCAGCGGGTATCACCCATAGGGGTTGCGTGAATCGGGTGAAGAGACAGCAGCGACCGGCTAGTTTGTAATCACGTGCGAAAGCGCGTTATGTTTTGATTATGTTCGGGGATGTAACTGCTTGGAAAAACAGTCTTATTCGTTGTGTAACTGAGTGATATATCTTCCACAGTCATCATGGACCAGGATGAAATCGAAGCTCTTGTGAAAGATGTTTTAGCGCGCGGTCAGAAAGACTTCAAATTTACAAATTGGTCGGAAACATATTCGTGTCAGCCAGCTTTGTACTTTGAGCCAGAAACCACTGAAGAGATAAGAGAGGTATGAAGTTCTCTACTCGCTTGTTAACTTTCCAAGTACTGCCTGCTAAGAGTCAATATTGATCGTTGACTAAAACCGTGGATTTAGCTTGCGTTCCATCGATTTACATCAAATGAAGATTATCGAGGTCGATGTATCATGTAAAAGATTCCAACACTGTATTTTTGCCTTTTTAAATTTCATTTAGATTCTCAAGGTAGCCCAGAAGTTACGTAAGAGAATTCGAGTAGTTGGAGGAGGCCTTTCACCATCCGATATTGCGTGTACAGAGGAATATATGATCTGTTTGAAGAAGTACAAAGATATTTTGGAGGTGAATAATAATATTGAATTTACAAGTGCGTGGGAAAAAGCCCTCAGTGACCAGCTGATAAAGTGCTAAATTTCCCTTCCAAGCTACCTTGAATGTTCTTGTGACTCAAAAGAAGAATTTAATGTTACACCACTAGTCACTTAGGTCTTTATTCCATAGTTTCTCTTTGATGATAACATAATGTTTTGGTGCATATCTTTGTTTTAAACTTATTTTCCTTTATTTCAAACTCGTAAACAAAGGAAAAGAAAACCTAAACCAATAACACCTGATTTTTATGCTCAGTGCTTTACACACGTGTCAATGAAAATTGGGCTATTTCCTTAAGCATGTTAATTTAACACTCTTACTTCAATTTTTGTTCCCTGTTTCTCTGTCATAATTAGAACTATGTCAATTAACCCTTGTCAATTACTTTTATGGATGTATCTTTTATAATAATATGATCAATTTTTGTGGTATATGTACAACAATCTCATTACAGTAAAACCCCATGTATATTTAAAGAACCTACAATGTAGATTTTTCCAAGTCAGCCTGAACAGGTTCTTACATAAATGGTGCTTAACTTGAAATTAGGCTATCTGGGTTCTCAAATGGGTTCTTAATTTTTGGTAAGAAAAAAAGTACTTGTATTGGTGGGCATGGCCTTTGATGTTAAATTATTCATGCATTTTCATGCTAGTTACATGGAGTATAGTAGAGTGCAAACTTCAAAGGCACATAAATCATACAAAATAGTGCTAAGTTATGCACGTGTTATTGTTTTCTATTGTACTTTGGAGATTAAGAACCTACTTTGGAATTTCAGCCTGAAATGGTTCTTAAGTGAAGGGTGCTTAAAATTAAACTTTCAGCCTGACAGGTTCTTAAATTTAGGTTCTTATACGTGGGGTTTTACTGTATTTCATATTGGGGGTGGTAAAGGGGGGTCTAGCTCACGTTTCACAGGAAATAAAATCATCTTTTCACAATTCGTGTAATTTTAAAAAATGGCAATTCGCACTTCAGAGCAAAAAGGAGAATTAAGCATTTATTTCTTGTTTCACGGAAAATGACTTTGCAAAATCATGCTTCACGGCTACTATGAAAATCATGATTCACTAGGAAATAATTAGCCATTTCATATTTCATGGGGAAAAAAGGACCTATCATGAGTCATGCAAATACCCTTTACCACCCATAACTCCACAACTTGAATTGCATTTGGGAAGGGTAATATTTTTTTGCAGACTTTATTATGTAACCATATAGTCACTCTTGTATAAGCATCCTTTCAGCTTTTAAGTGGCAGGGACCATTGAATGGAGGCAAAAATAAAAACCCCAAAATGTTCTGGAGCTTCCAACAAAACCCACAAAAGCCCTGGACCAAAAATTAACCCTCAAATTATTTAGAAGTTTCTTGGTTTTGTGGATGGGTGCAATTGTCCAAAATGTAGCAATACTAAAGGTTGGAAAGACCCCAATTAACACCCTAAACCACCACCACCATCATCATCATCGTCATCATCATCATCTTTTGGCCGCTTTGTTTGGGACCCACCACAAAAGCAAACCAACTATGGTCTCCAAAACACCAAGAAACACCCCAAAATTCCATGCTGAATTTCCAAGCCTGAGAATAATTCACTACAGCCAAAGGGAATTCATGATGATGGTAGTTATGATAATGCTGGGCACACAATGAGCATGATGGGTTAAAAATCAGCTTATTAAAATGAAACCATGTTGGATTTACCCTAGGTAATTACATAACTGCTTTTATGAGTTACTTCCAGTGAGATAGAAATTAAGTAATGCATTATGTTTTTAAACAACCATGAAACAAGTTTGGTTCTTCTTAGTGGAATTATGTGGCGGGGTCCATACGCCACCACTTCAAGGAGTCTTCACTTTATTTTGAAAATCTCTGCTTAACTTAATCAAGTCACACTAAAAATAGTTGCCAAATTTCCACCCCCCCCACCCCATCAAAAAAAAAAGTTCAACCTTTAATCGTCCCAAAATACTGATAATCCTCTTTTACATTCTAGATTAATCATGATGAGAAACAGGTGACCGTCCAAGCTGGCTTGACGGTAGAGGAACTCAACAAGTTGTTAGAAAATCATGGGCTGGCTATGTCCAAGTGAGTATTCAGTAGAAAGGTGATAAGATTTAGGAAGACGAGATCCATTGAAAAGAGTAGAGAGGCAAGAAAGATAGGCAGTGCCTGTGGTTAAATGAGTTGGAGTGTGGGTGGGGTGGGTGTTGTTTTGAACTGCGGAAGAAAATATTTGAGGGCTGTGTTCCTGGGCTATAGGACTTTTTTATGGCTTGTGTTTTAGTGCTATGGGACTGTTCTGGAGGTTTTGCCTTATTTGCAGACTGTTCAACCTTTTGAGTATGTAAATCAGGATATTTTCACAGAGGAATCACATGAGCATGCACCAAAGGTGTTGTGGTCAACCTTCACTCATCACATTATTCACATCATGGGTATGGTGGGTACAGTAAGCTCACAAATGGACTGAGAGCGGCTGCCAGTGGCGCCTTTGTATGTCGATGTCCGAGCTTACTGTTCACATGTTAAAATGTATCGTAAGAGTGTATGTCTGTTGTCCTCTCAGCCACGACTCTTTGTTCATTCATTCATTCATTCAAAGGGGCAAACCTCTAGGGGGGTTTAGGCAGATTCTCCCCCAGAAAATTTTGAAATCTTGATGCTCTGAAATGCCAGTTCTAGATTTCTGAGAGGACAATTTTTGTCTGAAATGTTTGCTGAATCAATTGTCATTTTTTTTGCTAATTTTTATTTGCATGGCTTTATGTGCAATTACTTGATTTTATTTTATATTTCAGGTGTTTTTTTTTAAGTTTTCGAGATATCCACAGGAAAAAATAACGGATTCCCATTTTTGGATATTTTAGGGTATTTAAAGAATACCCATAAAAATCCCAAATTTGGCAAAGTGAGACAAGTCCCAACCGGGGAATTCCCAACCAAGTTCCCTGATTGGGACTTGTCTCAATGTTCCAAATTTGGGATTTTGGTGGGTATTCTTTAAATACCCTAAAATATCCAAAAATGGGAATCTGTTATTTTTTCCTGTGATCAGTGTAGGTGTTTTGTTTTTGTTTGGTGTTCTTTAAAGGTATCATGTTCCTATCCCTATTGCATATTGGTCGTGATTTGGGATTTTCCAGCAAAAGTGGAAGAATCCCAACAAAATCAGTCTGGTTGGACAGTCTGTATTTGCCCTTCCCCATTAATGTGTCATCTAATAATGCTTATGTAAAAACCACTGCATAGGCACTTACTCCTTAGCCTCCTACAAAGACATTGCCTTTGCCTTTGTTTTTTGTTTTGTTTTGTTTTTTAATTAACATCAACAATTTCTCTAAGGTTTTGTAACCTCATCTTTGTAATAAAAGTTTATAATCAATTTTTAGTGTTTTAGCTGTTTGTGATGACCATTTTCTGCTAGTTTTCTCCAAAGTGATCATGGAATCATGTTTTGTCTAATAATGGCATTGTCCATGTCCATGGAGCAGGGATCCAATGTATTTCCAAGTGTCGATAGAAAAAAATCTTTACAAACGGGGACAGACAATTCTCTCTGTAGACTTAAGCTGCAGTTTGTGCTAATTTCTTGTGTACTTTACATGTGTTTTATAGTCTTAGTTCCGTTTCTGGCATGTCATGTGCTGGTACTATATGCACAGGAACACATGGAACAGGAAAGAACTATGGGATTGTTGCCACTTTTGTAAGTGTTTTTTCCCTATTTACTTTATTTAATCCATTTGCTCCTGAGAATTTTGCCGAAAAACATGTTTTGAAGTTAGTTGAGCCATTTTCTGGTCACTGCCTGGCTAAAAAGAGCCAAGACTTACCACAAAGCTGTTTACAGGTCACACCCTTCGTGGTCTAGATTGACGTGTGCTCATTCTGGTATGGTTTGAAAGATTTCTTCACCCTGCACATTAGTTAGATGACAATGTTGTCCTTGACCAACAAAACTGATGATGTCACAAGTGGTAGAAGGGACTTGGATCTGCAGAGGGGGTTACAAGCAGTTCAGGGGCAAATGGGTTAATTGAAAAGTAATTAAAAACATAATATGTGTATCACAAAATCTTGCAGAGCTGTGAAGGGCCGGCAGTTACAGTACAGGGAAAACATTTTGCTAATAGGGAACAAAATATGATTAAGCAAAAAGCAGAAGCAAACAAACAGTTGCACCACTTGCATGCTTGGTTGACTCCTACACCTCTGTGTCAAGTTACCAATAACTTCTCTCTGAAACAAAATTTTTGTATTATTGAAAGCATTTTCCTCGCAAAATTCTTTGCCAAATGCATTCCTTGACTGCTAAAAAGGCCCAAAAACAACTGGGCGAGAATTGTTGTGGTTTGTTTACTTGCAGTTTGTTGCTAGGTAACTGCAGCTTCCAATCTGATAGTTATATGTACCAACTCGTATTTAAATTTCTTACCTTGCTAAAGATCCATGTGAGTGTCATGCACAATGCAAATTCCAACAAAATTATAAACCTTGCATTTGTTTGGGCCTTTGGCTTTCGCTTTGTGGGGAATTATATTATTATATCATGAATACACATTTCAGCTGAAAAGATACATATAGAAAAATTGTGAACTAATGATATTTGACCTGCAATCTGTCAAAATTGAAACTAATGTACATATAACTAAATTACATTGTAATAATACCTTTACATTAGCAAGAAAGCTGATAGTACCCCTCCAATATTAATTTAACAATTATTGGGGTCTGAGTCAATAGCCCATGAGCCCGAAGGCCGAATGGGCTATTGACTCAGAGGCCATGAGGGCGATAGGAATAATTGTTTTTGTAAAATCCAACTAGTTGCTCAAAAATATCGAAAATAAAAAACGTTTAGCTAATTAAAGCTAGTCTGTTTTTTTAGTTTTTTACACCAAAAAGCCCCCGCTTTTCACTACTATTGGGCCATAAGATATAGCCTAGTAATAGCTCAAGCAATCAGAATTCAGCATTTATAATAGACCACTAGTTGGATTTTACTAATAGCAGATAGAGGTCAACTGTAGTGAGCCTGTCTTTCATGACTCTTAATTTTAGATGTATCTTTATTTGTGTTTCAATTAACAGGTGGTGTCACTGGAGTTAATGACTGCCAGTGGGGAGATCATTCATTGTAGTCAGCATGACAACAAAGAGATATTTTCAGCTGCTCTCTGTAGTCTTGGTGCACTTGGCATTATCCTCAGTTTAACATGGCAGTGCGAGCCTGCATTTAGACTGTGTCAGCAGTGTGAATCCTTCAAACTGGAGGAAGTATGAACCCATTCATTTAATTTTATACAGTTCATGTAAAGTTCCATCCACCCATCCTTAAACTTTAAGTCTATAGCTACCATCCTGGTCCAAGTTACTACCGTCCTGTTAACCATTAACTTTTTTGTATTTTTGTCCGATTGTATAAGTTAGTATTAGTTCATTTGTATCAGTTATGTATGGTTACGAAATGTGATTAAAGATTAAAGTTGTTCAAAAGCTGGACAGTATTATCCACTGGATAAATCACTATGCAGTGGATATAAAGTATATTTAGGCGAAACCAATTTATTGCACTATTGAGTGGATAGCGTTATCTGCTTGAGTGTCAACTGGGGTCTGTTTACAGAAGAGGTCTGCATTATTCTTGGTTATGGTTAAGAAAATCCAAATTGATTTTTCTTTAGGGAAAAGTTGTATGCCTGATCAGATGTGATTCACTGTTTTAGGTTGACAAACCTGCGGAAATGTTGTTTGACAATGTTGGCTTTACAAATTTAATTATTACAGCATAAATCTTCACTACAAAGTAATGGTACAGTATTTGAGGGGCATTCGATAATCAGGGTTGTCATTACCGTCTGATGTTTCCGTATTTAATAAAGTCATTCATTTGTTCGTTTGTTCCTTCCTTTGATTTGTCCAGTCTGCATATTGTCTGACTGCACTGGTAGAATTTTTTTGGGCATTAATAGCTGCACAATTTATTGACTGTTCAAGTCAGCATTGTCCACATGCTCAATTCATAGCACCTGATGTAGCTTTTATGCCTACCTATTCCATTTAAGAACAGAAATGGTTATGGTTTTTACTTTGATATTATTATTCTTTGGGTGGTACTTTTTCCATGCATAATTTATGGTGTTTTTGATGAATTTCTTTTTGTTATGTTGTGAACTGTAGGTCTTGGAAAATCTTGAAGCACTTAAATCCTCTGATGAGTATTTCAAGTTTCACTGGTATCCACATACAGGATATGCTAAAGTCTATCATGTCAACAGGACTTCTGAGGTGGGAATACTAAATAATTTTAAAAGTCATGTAGGAACAGTCATCTCTCTTTTTAGCAGGAGTAAGGATAGCACATTTGGTTATTAGTGTGCGGCCTTTAGTGTAAGAGGTCCAAAATTAAATAGGTTTCTGGGAAACTACCTACCTACCCCATCCCTAACCCAACATTTTGCCCTAAGTGAGAAGTAAGTGTTAATGTTGACTTCGGGGAGGGGTAGGTGGGCAGTTTCCCTGAAACCTAAATTGATCTTCGCTTACGTTTATACATTTACCTTTATAATATGGATGAGCAGATTTATGATAAAGTTAGTACCACTGTGACCAGTCTTCCTAAAGCAGAATGATGACAATTATAGATGGACACCTCCATAATTAACAAAACACAGCTTTTAATTTACTTGCAGTTAGAGTAGCCCCTAACATTGTGTAGCCCATGAATACAGCCACCTCTCTTTGTTCCCCACCACATAAAACGTTTCTTAGAAAAGAGACGTCTGAGTCTTGGCCCGTGTGCTGTACACCGGTATTACTATGCATAAGTATCCCTCTTCATTGACTGTACGTCTATTTTCAAATTGCAGCCTGCAAAGAGCACATCAAGTTGGTTTTGGGACAAAGCTGTAGGATTTTGGTCTTTGGAGTTCATGTACTGGTTAAGGTACTTGTATTTAAATACATTGTGCTCTCAACTTTTTCTCATCAGTTAACAGACATGCACCTCTAGGAGACAGACACCCAAAGTAGGCATCTTTCTACAAAGATGATGGACTCTATCGTTATTGTTTTTATTATTCTATTAATTTTACCATAAGGAGAAAATATAAACTCATCTTCATGGCTTGTTTCACAGTATTATGAGGGACATCATTAATTTTATTTTTTTACTAACTTGAAAAATAATTATGCCTTGGAGTGTTTGTTAACTCTTTTTACTTAACTTTCCAAGATTGCCTTTACAGTCAGAATTGTTCACTGTCTTAGGTTAACATACATGTAGGGTTTAATGGAGCCAAAGCCCATTAAGGAATTGTACACGTAGGCATCCTGCTGATGAACAGTTACAACATATAGATATTTCAAGCAACAACAATGAATGATTTTCCAGTAATCGGAGACTTAGTTATGCGCACAGGATTATGGGATCGCCAGGGGGCAAACATTGGAAATCGCTACAAAGAAATGTATGGCATGGAGCTGTTTCTCCGTTTAAGACCAGTGTCTTTGGACAGTGAATGCCGCATTTTGCCGTGATTTTATGAGAAGCGGAGGTGACTAATGTTGGTGCGTTGATTGTAAGTTTTTGTGGGATCAATGCGATGAAATCTATCGATAAACGCTCCTTCTTGCGAAAGGTCGACATTGAACTTTACTGAATGGTCTCGAAATATATAGTACCTAACTTACCAGGTATAAATGAGCGGGGAATGTGGACTCATTTATTAAACCTTTCCAGTTTTAAGTACATGTGCTGATATTTACAACGAGTGTAAAAATTTTACGTTTGGCTCGGCGGCGATCACAACGCTGAGCCAGTTTCTGACAACGATCGAAGGTAAGCTTATGTATTGTCGAATTTGATATGTATTAACTTTAAAAGCAAAACATCTTCCCCACATTAATATATTGATTCCTTCTAGCCAAAAAAACACAAGCAAAATGTTTTGTCACGATCCAGAGCACCAATTAGTTCTAATGCCTTTTCTGATCATTTTGAGGGAAGATATAGAATCTCTGAATTTCGCACATCAACTTGGTATTAATTTTATTTACACAGCTCACTGCTTTTGTATCGGAAATCTTACTAGTTCGTACGATTTCTGCGTCATCTACTAATGGTTAAATACCATGTACTTTCCATGAAATATTTCGTAGATGTTACTTTGTTTATACCAAAGTAAAGGAGGATTTTTTATTTTTATGGCCACGTCCTACGATTGTTGAGCGTCATAACCCGCACAGAGCTGATCGCGGCCGAGCATATAGTTACACTCGTTGTAAATATCACCACACGTAATTAAAACTAAAAAGCTTAAATGAGCCAATCCCCCTACATGTATACCTAAGTTTGCACTATATATTTCGAGACCTTTTCTTCATGTAGATCACTGTGTAAATTCAGTAAACATAAATTTCACACTCAACCTCACGCAAGGAGTGTTTATCGATAGAATTTATCGCATTAATCACACAGAAACTTGAAATTTCAACGCTCCAACATTAGTCACCTCCGTTTCTCATAAAATCATGGCAAAGTGCGGCATTCTATGTCCAGAGACACTGCTTTTAACGGAGAAACAACGCCACGTCATACAATTCTTTATAGCGACTCGCAATGTTTGCCCCCTGGCGATCCCAAAATCCTGTGCGCAAAACATGAGTATCCGGTTACTGGAAAATCATTCATTTGCTGTGTGCATGTCTTCTTTGAATAAATATACCAAACAAACATGTAGAGTACTTTAATTTTCTTTCTCTTTCCTTGTTAACAGTTCTTTTGTACCACGACTTGTGCCATCCATCAACTGGGGTTACTTTCAACTATTACACAGCCAACCTGAAAATAAAGTTGATCAGAGTTACAAGGTAAGAAAAATAATCATTCATATGGACACTAATTCTGTTAGTTTCATTGTAAGCAGGATGGAAGAAATGATATTTTGAATGCCCTAACAGGGCTGGGAAAAAAAAAAGCATGAATTCAAATTGTCCTTTGGGCAAGCTACTCTCTCATTTTTCCTGCCCAGGGCCAATCCTTACTTGTCATTACAGCTGATGATTCTCTTACAGGGGGAGTTGCTTGGACCTTTGCCTAACAAGTAGAATCTACAAGTACTTGGTCTGGAATACCAAACAGGACTTTTTTTAATCCCTACCTTATAATTCAAAAAAAAAAAAAAAAAAAAAAAAAAAGGAAAGATGTTATATTCAAACTGGCATTCCTTCAGTTCCTAGTACATGTACTTAATACAATTATTAATGTTTACGTTAATTTTGTTATTATCAGAAGTTTTTAGCTTTTATTGTTGTCACAAAAAATAATATTATTGTGTTTGTCATGTGGTACTTTACACACACTATTAAAAACTGGTTACATTTATTCTTCCATTTGTTAGATCTTCAACTTTGACTGTCTCTTTAAGCAGTATGTGACTGAGTGGGCCATTCCACAGTAAGTTATGTTATTCTAGTACAAAAGGGAATGAAAACAAGAGATGTTCAGGGTCTTGTGCTAGGGCAAAACAGTACTAGGATAATGGCACTACCATCTTTTATTTGTGGGTATGTTTAATAGGTATAGCAGCCACAATCTTGGACAAAACTGTTGAGAAAATTGCATACTTGTGGGGCATTGTTTCTACTTTTCGTAGTCGACCAATTTCTTCCCTCCCCCCTCCCCCTGGAAGCAGTGTTGTTGGGTCTTCAAAAGAAAGCCGGATCCCTAAGCGTTTGTAGGAAGCAACTTTGAACTGGGGAAGGGGGTTTTCTTTACGCAAAGCTGTTGATTTGGAAATAGTTTTGTTGTGTTTAGGTAGTACGCATTAATGAAAACATTTTCTCAAGTAGTTTTGTCAAGGATTGTAGCATATTTGATGAACTGCCATTACCGGTTGTTCTCTCATTTAAAACCAAAGTTCAAAGTGGCCAGCTTGCGTTCAGCTGCTATGCCGGCTTTGTTTACAACCTAAAATGGATTGACCTTCTCAGCAGTCTTCTTGGACAAGGACAGAAAACTGGTGTAGGACTCACAATACTTTCACTCTCTGTGGGACATAAAACAACCACTAGGTGCATGAGCAAATCTCTGGCGGTGATCTGTACTTCTAGTATGCTTCCTTGGCGTGGCATACTGTAGGAAGTTATTTTAATATAGGGAGAACCTTTTCTTGCTTCTGGATTCACACATGAACAGAATTCGTATGATTATGAGTATGAGTTGGGCAAGAGTATGCATATTCTTCTATAGATCATGCTTGAAATCTACTTTTGAATCCTGGCTTTGTTGCCATGGTTCCCCCATTCTAAGTCATTTTCTTAAAGTTAATAATTAAGTTAATTGTCATTGTTCTTTTAATAGGGAGAAGACTGCTTATGTACTACGAAAGCTTCAAAAATGGGTAAATGAGAATGGATTTAATGCACATTTTCCTGGTAAGGCAAATACATTACTCAGCTTGTTCTGTTAATTTAAAGTGATGTCACTGATTATCAAAGTTACTTTATCTTATGGCAATTTAATTGTTCTCGGAGACTCTGGCTATCCTGCGCGGAAGGTAAAAATGAATAAATCACCCCTTTCTACTCCGAAGAACATGAACGTTTTTAATCGATACTTCCACCTTTTTGTCATAGATCAGATAAATGTGTTATTGTGTCTTAAGTTCATGAATGCAAAGCTGAAATAGTTCCATATAAGGGAATCCAATACAGTCTTGGATTCTGGACTCCATACCCGTAGATTCGGATTCCAGGTACTGGATTCCAGTCTTTGTCAGTGGAACTCGGATTCTGGATTCCAATCGTTTGTGAGATTCCGGATTCCTGGAGCTGTATTCCAGGATTCCAAAGCCCACAATTCCGGATTCAGTGAGCAAAATCTTTCCCGATTCTGGATTTCACAAGCAAACATTTCCCGCATTCTGGAATCCGGGTTTCCTTACACGGGGCGACTGAAAACTTGTTGCTTAACATGTGCTGAAATCACACTTTAGTGCTTTTCTCATACGCAAAATGCTTCTTATAGATCCCCAAGGAGATGAAGTTAAATTGTTTGTAAAGAATGAATACGATACACAATAAGTTAGCTCCAGGTGTCAGTATTATTGTTATTATTATTATTATTAGTAGTAGTAGTAGTAGTAAAGGTACGAGTGAAATTTGGAAAACGTCAGCTTTTTATAGGTGAAAACTGTTTCCACATACATGTAATTCATGTTTCGGTTATTCATGGTTGCGGCCATAGAAACTGTTACCACCTTGAAAAGCTTTAGGGAAGCTAACTAATTATCGGTTTCTCTACCGTAGAACAGTCATTTTGTTTTAAATAAAGCCTGGCTTTTTGTTCACGTTCATTGAACCTTTTACATAAGCAAATTTTTCTTGAGTTTCTGAAATTGTTTTCTAGAGCTAGACGACTTGTAGAATCTCGTGACTGCGAAAAATAAAATGCAGTATTGTCCTTTGTATTTTGTAAGTGTTACTATGCATAGATGAAACTCTTGCTAGTGACGATCAATATGAACCGACCTCAGCATTCTTTTAACGTAATTGTTCAGGGGCAACTATTTTGATCTTGATTAAAGAGATAACGAAGAAGCATTCCTTTTGGCGCGTGAATCTTTATTTGTTTACAGTCTTTTCCTCGTTAACTTCTCGTTTTTTGAGTTCATTCGTGGTTATTTCTTGCGTCTGGATCTCCGTCTAGGAAAAGTCTCTCGTGAAAACAGTCATTAGCCTCGTGTCCAACGTTTTTGACATAACCAATTGTATCTGAAAAAAAAAAAATTGGAGAAAAAAAGGAAGATTCAAACCGTTGTATTTGTTCTACGCCATCTTCCGACTAGAACTATAACAGATTTTTTTTACTTTTCTTATTTTAGTTGAAGTCAGGTTTGTGAAAAAAGATGATATTTATATGAGCCCATGTTATGGGCAGGACATGTGCTTCATCAACATTATATCGTACAGGTATAGTGAAAATGCAGAGGTTACTTTACTTTTTTAACTTTGTAGAAGTTGCCAATTTTAAGGGGCTGCATGTGTTAGTGCATTGTGTCAAGTTCCTAATTATTTCAGTGCTATAAAGCGGATCGCTTTAGCCTTATAATATTGCAAAGAATAAAGATGAAGGTCTGAAAACTTGTCAGGCTTAACAGTAAACCCATTTGCGACCTGTTGTAATTTCCTTTCGTTTTGCGTCTCCAGTCATTGTGTATCTATACCTAATATGATACATAAACTATGTTATTTAGATTTGCCGTCACTGTTTTTTAAAAGCGGTGTTTGGTGACGAGGTTATATCCACTTTTTACTGTTCTTGGCTTTTGCAGGCCTTATGACAAATTTATTCCTCATGAAAGTTACTGGAAGTACTATGAAGAGCTTATGATGTCAGTGGGCGGCAGACCGCACTGGGCTAAGGTAAGGCAGCACAATTGCCAAAGTTGGTACAAAAGAAATGAATTGCTCCATTCTGCGATTGGCTTAAAGTTCTCGTACCACGTGTTCGGCTGAACCAATTGGAACTCTTTCCCACACGTTTTCCCGCGCTTTGCTTTGCGTTTTGATTGGTTTATTTGATTGTCTACGTCTGTTCTGGTTGGCCAGTTGCTGCATTCGTTGCCACCTTCTCATCCAATCAGAAGATAAGTCAGCTTTGATCTAGAGATGTGTCGAAAGTTTTCTCTGAACTCGTGGTAATACATTTTTCGATGGGATAACGAGTTCAACAAATCTTATTATTATTCATCAAAAATATTTGGCCGTTTCTGAGATTTTGTGATTGGCTCCAATCCCCCGGAAGATGTGAGCAATCTACCATCGATTCGATGGTATATTTGACTGGAAACGAAGCTGCTTGGGCAAAAGTCAACTTAAAAAATGGCGTTCACGGTTATTCGAAGAGGAAATAGCTGAACCTCTGACTTGGGCTGAATGGAAAAAATGCAAGAATATGCAAAACACATTTCTCGATGGATTTTATCTACTTTTTGTGGAGTATCTTCGAGATATAACATCTGTTTATATCCTGAAACCGTGCCGAGAAATAGGCCAAAGCTTTGAAGAAGGTCTACGAGGAGGTAAGCGTGTTAAGAACTGAGAAATATTTTGAATGAACAATAAAACCATTGAATTCGGCTGTCGTACGATGTGAAGGATTATGCAGATCTCGGTGGATAACATCCTCTTCGATCTGCATAATTCTACATCCTACTCGGCCTCATTCAATAATTGTTAATTATTGTTAATTTGTTTCTGCCCTGTTTTCTTGATGAAAGGCCAACCACTCATGTTGTTATCGGCGTACGTAGATTAACAACCGTGCTGTTTTTTTTTTTCTTTATTAGGCCCACGAATTGACCGCTGTCGAGATTGAAAGAATGTTCCCTAAATTCAACGAGTTTCGTCAAATCTGCGAAAAGTTAGACCCGCACGGCACCTTTCGCAATGGTTATGTGGATAAAGTGATTTTTGCTCCGCCCTCACAACCCGCCCAACATAATAAATCAAGCTCAATCGGCTCTGAAGAACAACGTGATCGCCACTACGACTCTCACCCAGTGGGACCGGGTCTGTAAGAATCCGAAAAAAGCCGAAATCTTAACAGGAGACAGCTTAGGCAAAAGCCAATACAGTTAACGTGTATAAAGTTGACACTCCCAAGACTGTCGCTCGGTGGTGTCCGCCAGTAAATTATGAAGTCTTTAGCTTGTAGAGCAGAAGTTGTTTTATCGCGTTTTTTAGGCAAGCGTAGGCAAGCGCGAAAAGCCGAGGGCGTAAGACACGCGCGACGCAGGAAGGAGATCCACGCCCGCTTCGTGCTTCCCTCGCCCTAAAAACGCGAAAAAATAGCGCTTTTTTTGCCGGCTATGGAGTCTTCTAAGGTGGTTATAATTTTTGAGTGTGTGAAGGAAATCGTTATGCCTTGGCCTCATAAATTAAACCACTTTACAAATGAGCTGTCTTATGGTGCTATTTGTTTTTCAGCATTTAACAGAATGAATTTTGGAAATTTTGTTGAATTTTGTCCTTTTGTCAGTTCCATCCATATAGTTAGGAAATAATATATAACGCATGTCAACTGTTTAATGCTGTCGACATGGAGTGGATTAGCCTTTAGGGGGTCGTGCAGACGTTCTACTATAAACTATTATACCTTATCTCCTGCCTTTTTGAATAACTGCTCATTTAACGTTGTTTAGTTGCAATATGTGCCCCACATACAGTTCAGCTTAGTTTCCAGACCTTCGCGTCACTCGAGAGATCGGGTAGGGAACTATTGTCTTGGCTTCTGATCCAGTGGTCCTTGGCGAGGCAAAAGTCAGAACTGGTCGATCGAACCGGTCATTTTAAAATGACATATTGATCTTTTCTGGAAATTTTGGCTAGAATCTATCGCTGCCGCATATACCATGTATTTAGTTATAGACTTATATCTGTCTAACTAGTCCTCATTAATACTGGAATTTTCTTTACGACTAGCCGGTTCCGGGCTCTCGATCAGTGTGAACGAGAGAAAAAAGCGAGGTAGCGGCGAAAAAGACCTCACCCTCTCTCCCCAGTTTAGAGGCGGCTTTTTGCACATTTTTCTCGATCCGTTTTCCCTACCATCTTGGAGCCTGGAACAGGCTACTTTACGACTGACTGGACTGACCCTGACCAGCCAGTTCTGACAAATGGTAAACGTTGTTGTTAACAAGCCATAATCTTTATGCTGCAATATTACCATCCTACGCCCACAGGGTTACATGGAGTGCTTGGGCATATTAGAACAATGCAAATAGTAAATTGTTGAATAAAACGTAGATGTGTTAAATAGGTACTGACGAAACAACAACAATTTGGGCTGTTGTTAATGTGGTAGAGGCAAATGGTTGTTTTGGGAGACACCAAAAAATTCCGATATTTTGTGAATCTAGTTCGAAGATTGTTTTCTCATTTAACTAGTATGCTTGTTTTGTTTTGAAATTTGTTTATTACTGGCCACTGAAGAATTGTGTCACAAGCTGCCCAAAAGTCTTTCGCATGCCATGAGGCTTTAAATCTTACATGCGAAATTTAGGAGAAAGTTTGCCGTCTACGCAGTAGTCCCCTACCTACGGAGCCGTTCTTTGAGTAGTCACGCAACGCTCGGAGGAGCGTTGTGTGACGACGAAAAAAAAATTAAACCGCACACGAGCAGAAATAATTTGAATGACGAATGGCGTTTCTAGTGCTAGCATACATTGTGTTCTTCTTATCAGTTGGCCAATTTTGTGTCCATAGTTTTCAGCCAAAGAATGCTTAACGAGGCATAATTAAGGTAAAAAATCATGTTCTTTTCCCTGGTATTAAGTAATATTTATTTGCAATATTTATCTTAAGGGTAATATTGACTTATCTTGGTGCTTGCTTGTACTGGTCAGGAGCATATAACCCCGTTGAGGGTTATGTGCTTCTGTCCTGATGTATGGAATCTTTAAATTTAGAACTATTTATGGCAGGCAAAGTTAAAATATCACATCAAATATTGAAAACATTGCCGAGTTACATTCCAGAAATAGTCATTTTTTTTAAACTTAAATTAGTTGTCAACTTGAAAAATCCCTACAATAAAATCTTTTATTGCTGTCTTCTGTTTTTCTTGATTTTTCCCGGTTTCTTTTCTGATCCTGAGGCAACCTGATTGGGATAAGACCAAAAAAAAGATGTGGGAGGTTTCAGTCGTTTTAACGATGGACTGCCACTGCTGGATAGCCTTTGCGCGCAAGGGCGTTACCTTACAATTTCTTCAAGTGAGTTAATGAAGTATTGGCGAGTTATGAGAGGTCGCGTTGAGCGCGGCTCGTCTTTACGTCGGCCTCCAGCACGTACGTAGAGCCAGATAAAGATTGCAGTGGTACTACACACGTAAAAATTGCGCGACGGTGGGAATGCGTTTCTTTAGATTGAAAACAACACAGAGGTACATCTGCCTACTAAAGTGTTGTGACAATACAAGAAAACTGTTAAGAGAAATAAGCGTTGATATTTCGGTTAAATTCTAAACCATTTTCAATACTAGGAAGACGTTTTACAAACTTCCTGAGTAAACTGTACGATCATTATTCAAGGGTACCTTTTTATTTGTTCTCAGGTTGTAATTTAGCTCGGCAGGTTTGCGAAAAATTTTCATACTTTAAGAATGGTATAAAACTATCACTCGGGATTTCTAGTGTTCCTTGAATATTTCAAAACGAGCAAGATATTCTTCGGGGTTGTTATCATCCTGCATGTTTCTCATCTTATTGACAGGAATTGTTTATGCACTCATAGCTTCCGCAAACTCCCAAATGGTCTGAAAGTGGATACGTACTTACCTTAAATAAATGTGGCTCTATTTTCGTTTCGCGTGGCAAACCACATAGGAGAGGTTGTGTGAGGGTTGCTAAAATTGGGCCAGATCTTATGTAAGTATATTTGTGCGGCGGATAAATATAGTGAGTTCGCGTTTAGTTTGTACGCATACAAACTTTCAGGAACATAAGCGGATTCGTTTGTTCTTCGACCCGAACTCCTGAGAACACAAAGTTGAGGTAATTCAGTTTATTTTTTATATAGAGGGTATATCAATCCTTTCGTTTTGTGCGACTCGGATACGTGTCTTGCTGTTTTCTATCGTAAAATCTGTGGTAGAATTTTTACGAAGCTTCCTTATAAAGACACTGAAAAACATATGACTGCCACATATGGTCGCTTATCTCATTCGAGTGCATTCGAGGCATGCTGCGCCCTAAACTAATGACGTATGTATTGGTTACTCACCTTATTTTTTTGAATGACGTCATGGGACGTGCAAAATTGGGACGTGCTTCGTTGCTTTCGAGTTACTTCTTAAGGTTGATCTTTTGGGGTTAAGTAAGGACTGTGAACAAAAGAAGAAAAAAACCCTGCAGATAATTCCTGTAATAGAAACTCGTCCGCGTGTATCGCATATTTGTTCACGCTATGTTTTTATTAAAGCACCCCATGATGATAAATTGGGTAGATAAGATTCAAAAGAACGACAAGAATACTGCATCCAAAATAGGTTTTCCGAAATATTACGGGAAAGGTTCTATGTCCTTGTGGCAAATATTTAGTTTACCGAGGCAATACTGAGTGTTTTGAAGTTACAAAGGAGTTGAAATATAATTAGAATATTTATATCAATTGTTGAAATAACTTAAATGTCACAGGAGCTATGAATATTTATGATGTCATAGTTTGCATCAACTACCGGACCTCGTGAAGCTTGTTTACTTGTCCGCTCATGCAGTAATTTGAGTCTTTGAGGAGGAGGAAACAGTTTTTGTGATCAAAATGAGGGCTGAAAGCGACTCAGGTACGTTTTGTTTTAAAGTTTTCAGAAATCGGGTTGGATATTATGTTAACGCGGATGCTCTCGTTCAATATCGCCGCGTTTCGCTGCGTTCATGGCCCGTTTCAATGGCGGTCGTTCTTCTTACCTGTTGTCGAATTCTTAATTTTTAAACAATTTTTTACATGAAATAGGACTGACAGCCACCTCGTTAATTGAATTTGGAAATAGTTTTCTAAGGCGGGAACATCAAGTACGTTTTTATTCGACAGAATTTGTTATTTTTTCGATAACTTTTGTTGTTTTCTCTCACATAACTGTTTCTGCCGAAACCTAAACAGCGATGTCAACAAGGCGTGATAATGTGTTTATAAAGCAGAGTAAATGTTAGGAAAAAGGGAGATTTATTTTAAATTTTGCTTTGTGTTTCTGTGTGCCTGAACAAAATGCTGAAAGAAAAGCGAAGTTATGGCGGCCAACTGCGTATGTTGCTTATTTGTGGGCATATCATTGAACGCGATTTGATCGATACCGTAAGATGATCACTGTTTAAACTTTTAGCCGTTTAGGCTGCTGCCGCCGCCGCCGTCGCTTTGAATTTTTTATAGTTTTATTGATAATTTCATTATGAACTGTTGAAAGAAATATTGAGTTCTTAAAAAAGAGCGTGCAAAGAGCTAGTATCTTGAGCAATCGGTCTTCGTGAAATCGAACAAAGAAGTTGGAGGACGACAAATGGTGGGATTAGTGTAAACTGCGTGCTCATATTGTACGCACTTTGTCGAGGCCCCTGTTGCGAAATTAGAGAGGCTTAATGCGAAAGAATTAATTAACGTTCGCCTAAGTATCTTGGCTTCATTTCAAACGTTGTGCTACGGCCCTTCCAAACTCAGTTGACCGAAGTAAACCCGATTTTAGCGCACATTAGCAGAACTAGGTAATATTTAGCCAGACCGGGGCAGGACGGGGGGGGGGGGGGGGGATTAAATTTTCCTAGAACTTAGCTCAGCTTGGCCCAGAAGAACAGCATAGAAATCCAAATGTTCTCATACAATTTTTAGAAAAATTTCTCCATACCATGAACTCAAACAATAAAGAAAAAATTACTCTGTGCAGCCAGGATATATATATTTTCCATTATTATAAGGTATACTGCGACTAGATCCATTGGGATACACAGTGGATACATCTCCCTTGCAAAACCCTACAAAACCCTGCAGGGCCAAGAGGCCTAACGTAGAAATTTTTTGTTCAATGGGCCCACTTAATAATATAATTATTGAGAGGGAAACAACTCTATATTTAAATTTGTGGTTAATGATCCATGTGGGAAATTTTCTTTTGGAATACTCCCAAGAGGAAAAAGCCCAACTGATAGAACTTATGTAAAGTTGAGGTTTTAGGATGGAGAAAGGTTTATGCAGCATTTCACATTGACTGTATGTTGTTAAACATGCATAGCGCAAGGTTTATATAGTTTCACATTGTCCGACGACTGACGTAATTGTCGGCATCTCAGAGGTAAGTATTAAATTCCACTTAAGTGACATAAAAGAATCTTATGACATCCATGCCCAATTAAGCTGACTCATCAAATTTTCTTTGTAGATGTTATGGATTCCAGTACGCTTAAACGAACTATATTGTATGAGCCTCAACCTTACGTGCCATCCAACCCAATCCATGAAAATGATATTGAGAGACTACTTTCAGTAGAGAGTGAAAGCGTAGAAGGAGCGTGGTCTCGAGTTAAGAAAACCAAGGATGCAGAGGTCTGGAGGAGAGATTCAAACGAAGATGGTCATCCACCGATAACAAAGGTGATTATAGTCAGTAACTGATCTGAATTAAATTTCCATGCAGTAGCTATATATTAACCTTTGGAGAAGAATTTTTTTGTCATAATAAAATTTCTTGATGTTCAGGAAAGGGTAGGTTTAGCCTGCGAATACAGACTTTCCGGTCATTGCTTCTTGTAAAGATGACCGGAAATACTTCTGCATTGGCAGGCTGTAATTAGGTTTCGGAAAGACAGGAAATTTTGTTCTTTTGCCTTACAAATTTACATTTTTCTTTGTAGGAACCTTTTGTTTGACATCATGAATTTCCTTTTTTGCTCTGTGTTTTCTGAAAATTGTTTTTTTCCTTCAAAAAATAATTAGCCATTGAGATTACTTGTATTTTCAACAACTTTTATTTTAAAGAGTTTAACATTTTACTGTGTACACACTGTAAGACAATAAATTTGAATGAGAATCCTCTAAATAAGCCATATCATAACATTTAATTTGTCAGAGACCAAAAATTTACTCTGAACTTTGAGAACTTGCTCTTAGTTCATTCCTCACAGTCACTGATTTGTTAATATTTGTTTTAATTTCTATAATATTATTTTTCTATTAATATTTCTATTTTAATATCAAAGGCTGTACTGCGACTAGAGGATGTCCCTTTCCAGAAAGGTAAGTAATTTAATAAATAAATTAATACTTGATGGTAATGAACAAGAACCATTAAGTAAAAAGTATGAAATCAGTGTAAACCAGACTATGTTGGGATTACTCGACAAATTAGATTTTAGATGGTAACCCACCATGACCAGTAATTTACATTGTAGCCCACAAAAAAGGATAGAAACAAGTAATGCAAATAAACATAACAATTAAGTAAGTAACCCAGCTGTGAATAGCATTAAACCAGTTGGCACCTCATTCATAATCATGCATAATTTGAACAAATGTAAATATTTTAGTTTATGTCATGGCATTAGTTGAACCTGGGACTTCCAGATTTCAAGGCAACCTTAAAGCTCTAACTGCTTGAATGGCCAATTAATGCCTCCTTACGTACTCATTTTCCATGTTTATAAAGTGCTTATACTTACATTAATATCTTGTTGTTTTTTTTTTGTATCTTTAATAGCGGTCAAACTTATGACAGACTGGAAGCTACGTCAGGAATGGGACAAAACTGCAACTGTTGTTGATGTCTTGGACAGAATAGGGAACTTTAAAGTTGTGTACAAGTAAGAATTTTTTATAAATGTCTTGTTTCAGGTTTTCCTACTTTTATTTTTTTTAATAATCCTTGTATTAATTTATGCTCGTAAAACCATGGTTACTATTGTGTACTTTAAATTTATAAGTGTTGCAGCTTTAGAACTCAATACATGTAGTTGAGTTGCCAGATGTCTGAAAAATCCCATGTTTTATTATTTTTTTAACTAAATGTTTCAAAACTAATAATTTCATAGAGGTACCGCATGCCTTATTTGTGAAGTATTGCATGACGACCTGTCATTTTTTCTGTTTCTAAATTTTATCCATCCTCTCTTGAGGATAGGTGCAGGGATTTTAATAGGTAATTAGCCAATTACACAAAATTATCTGATTGCATTTATCTTGTGTGTTAATTTTTTTTTCTTTCAACAGCCGTTTGAAGATGCCACTGTTTTGCACCAACAGAGACGTTGTCTTGGCCTCCTTAGAGCGTTATGACTCAGACCAGCGGTGTTACATCTTGGCGCTTCGCAGCACAGAACATCCTTTGATGCAGCAGTCTCACAATTCATCCAAAATTGTTAGGTACATAATACACAAGTAATAAATTTTAAAGTGGTCCGTGCTAGATCAACTTACAGTTTTTCAAAGTCGCATTTTGGCAAACTGAAATAATATTGTAGAATGGTCACTCACCAGATATAAAATCTTGGTGGCCAGAACAACAAAAACAGGATACTTTATGCAACACAACATGGATGACTTTCGACTATTACAATTGCATTTGGTGGTCCACGCAACATCTCAAAGTTTTTTTTATTTAGACAGCTAGGATAAAAGGGACGAGTAACATGATAGCAAATATTTATCTCTCATTTAGCTTTTATAGAAAGACCATAAATACAACTAATAAAAGCGCAGTGACTACGGTTTGGCAGAATTGACTGCCAAATACAGACCAACTTTCCCTGCAGAACGGAAGCTGCCAAATGTTTTTGTACTCGGTATGGCAACCAAAGTGTGTGTAGCTTGGACTTGCTTAATGGGTGGGGGGCTGCAGCTGAATGTTTGGTGTGGAAGAAATTAAATTCTCCTTCCAAGACATTTGTAATTAATTAATATTTAGATATAATTAATAGTTAGTAGTCTATAATATACTCCACCTACCTTAATCATTGGTACTTGCATACATGTAAGAGAAACTGGAGACCCATCAATCAACATAAGCATGAATGTTTTAATTAATGAACTTTGGAAGGACAGAGTGTAGCGGCTTCCACCAACTTGCATAATAATCTGTATATTAAGGATGATTGCATCGGACGAGTAAATTTCACCAGCAAACCTTGTTTGTCAACTGACTTCAACTCTTTGTAGTTGCAGTTTTTGTTCGCGAGTATTCTTTTCAACTCTACTGCCCTGGGGATTTATTTACAATGGGTTAACAGGTCCATTTTCGTTAATTCCAAAACATGGTTGGTGTTGAAATTTGCTTGTGTGGGGTGCAAAGAAAGTCATTTTTACAGCTTGCCATTCGGGCCAGCTGAGGCTAGCCCCAAAAACTTTTTGATGAGCAGAATTAATTTCACAGTTTTTCTGTAATTTGAATTTCTCAGAAAAGTTCACTTGCCCATCGGACAAGTTAAGAACAGAATTTACTAACTCGATAGCAAAATCCGCTAGCCCCGGGCTATCGGACACTACTTTCTTTGCCCGCTATTGTGTGACATTAACATGCATATCCAGGGCTATTTATTCAACCTTAATAATGCAGTTTCTTCTTTCCATTCAAAGAGCTGAGACCATCCTATCAGGCACTATTATACGGCCAGTAGATGATGGCTCTGAGTCCTCTACAGTCACCATCGTCACTCAGATGAAGCTAAAAGGTTCTGCTCCACAGTTTGTGAAAAACAGCTACATAGCTGACAATCCTGTGAAACGGATGCACATGCTGAGGAAGTTCTACATCAAACACAAAGATGACAAGCAAAGAAATTTGAGCTTAAGTGATAGTTCAACTGATATCAAAATGAGTCCATTTAACAGTCCTAAAAGACCAAAGTCGTCTACCTCCACAGCAGGAAGTATAGATAAGGCAATGGATTAGAATCTTACTGCAGTATTTTAAACAATAATTATTGGATAAGGTTTTTGTGATATCTGTAAAATGAAGGTTGAGGTAGGTGTTATCAACATTGGCCTTCGTCTTGGTTGACAACACTTACCAAGACCTTGATTATTTTGGATATCACAGAAACCAAATCTAATACATTGTTTTATTATACATTGTTTCGAAGAAAAACACACTCTGTCACACTTAACACAGTTTGACATTGCTCTTTAAAATCAAGCATTGCATGCGCAGCCTACAGATTAGTCAGTAATAAATCTGCTAGCAGATAACTAAGGGACTGACCATTAGAAAACTTATGGGAGGGGGGGGGGGGGCGAAGTACAAAAAAAATATTCGCGCAAGGGAAAATTAAATGGAAAAAATTGATGCACGTCAATTAAACCCAAAAAAGTATTCCTGCTATAGCCTAAAAAAAATTCATACAAGGAATTTGATAACGAAAAAAATGCCAGCGGCTCGAAAATTCCCAACTCCCCCATAACTTTTCTAATGGTCCATCCCTAACTAGTCTGTAGGTTACTCTGATTCCCTTAACTGTAGGCTTTTAGCCAATTATGAGAAGAGGGTTAGCAGGGTGCAAGGAAAGTCATTTTTAAAGATTGCCATTCGGGCAAGCTAAAGCTAGCACATACTAGCCCAAAAATCATTTCAACTAGCCCCAAAAACATTTTGATGAGCAGCATTGATTCTACAGTTCTTCTGTAATTTGAATTCCTCAAAAAATTCCACTTGCCCATCAGGCAAGTTAAGAACAAAATTCCCTACCCCGATAGCAAAATCCACTAGCCCCGGGCTATCAGACACTACTTTCTTTGCACACTGGGTTAGTACGCACTATGTATAATAATAATATTGCAACTTAGTTTAGCCAAGTAAGTTGTTGGCTGTTATTTATTAAGAATATAGTAAGATATTTGTAATAGCACGTACTAGATGGGAATTCATTGATGTCCGTGCAGAAAATGTTCTTTTAGCTTTTTAGTGGTGGTTTTAGCTAGAGGTTTTATTTTTCAGAACATTATAATTCAACCTCTTAATTTCATACAGTGAATAATTTTCATTGGGCTAGTCTAGGAAGTAATTATTAACCTTTTTTATGTAAAACGTCTTGTGCTTGCCACCTTCTTGTTACCTACTGCAGCTATCAGATTCTGGTTCAAAAGTCAGAGAAACTATTTTATCGTTGTCTCTATTTTGCGTAACAGAGCTGAGGTACGCACCAAAGATGATGATAGAGTTTGAGATTGGTCTGACACGGTTTCATCGTTTATACGGTTTGTTTTTCGACGCTTTTTTCCCCAGATTATTCTAAAGGTAGTTTCCAGTTGAATTTCGCGATTCCGCAGGTAATGCATGCGTCGTTCTGATTGGCTAAAAAGATCACGCAGTACTCATTCAGCCTATCAGAAAAAAATCAAAACTAGGCATGGCTTGCGCACACGCGCTTTTCCCACGCTTGACAGTGATTGGTTCCTTTGATTGTCAGCTCTTGTTATGATTGGCCAAAGTGACTGCTTGGAATATGTATATCCTTAATAGACCGTTCTTGTATTCCTGTGATCAAAGGCACCGACTTGTAGCCAGTTCCAAAGGTTCAGATAGGGGAGTCGGAGAGCTGCGAGAAATAGCCGATGCGAGAGTTAAAAAGTGCTGTTTTCTTTCACACTAACTACTGACTCGAGGCTTGGGAGTGGCAAAATACAATGATTTTATGTAAATGTCCACTAAGGTCTCGACCTCGTTTCGTCGTTCTTTCTCAATGAAGCGGAATGCGGGCAAGGTCTATAGGGATGTTTTTGGGTTGTTAGTCCTTTTTGGTGGTATATCCCGTAATGTACATTTCATTTTAATCATTTTACGATTAAGCGCAATTTTTTAGTTTTCTTCAAATGTGATCTTGGGCAATTTCAGTGGATCTGTAATTTTACTGATGAGGATTTCCTAATTACTCTGGTAGAAAAGATGCAATGTGTTATGCAACGATTTAGTTTAGTCGTCATCCATGTTGTTGTTGTAGTTGTTGTTGTTTTAACTTTGTCTGACGTTGTCGTTGTCGCTGTTGTTCTACTTGCTGTTTTTAAACTTGTGTATGGCCGCATCCGCTATTGAATAATCGTTTCATTGTTAAACATGATAGGAAGTATATATATATATTTAATATCAGTAAGAACTAAGTATTTCTAGTGGTTGTTCATATTGTATAACATTTAAGGAACTTTATTGCTAAATTTTCGATACAACACTTGAAAATTCGGTGTTATAAAGGCAATGATGTCTTGTTGCTGGGTAGCGAATTATTTACTGGGTAAAGTTCGAATTTTTCTTAGGCTAGAAAAGGAGAGCTACAATGTCCTTTAATATTTACCTGATATTTGGCAGCTGATCGCTACGAATTAAGGATAATGATTACATTAAATTCCTTGTTTTTGGTTCTTTTGGCGAGTCTTAATTTCCGTTTAATTTGCTCAAAAATGAAATTGAACAACTGATCGACAATTCACCGATCATAGAAGCATGTTGTTGGTATTTGAGCTTTTTAAAATCACCTTTCCAGTAAAACGTTTTTTAAACTCCGGTGTTGGCAAATAACTCCTTTGAAAACCAAGGTTTTCTAACAGTTTCGAAAATAGACTTTTGCCGCATCCCTGTGAACAAAGGCACCATCTCAAGTCTTAAAATGACAAATACAGTTATTTGTATGAAAATAGCCACCGAAATGTGGATCGCGTCTCATTGTGTGTGTTCACTCGGGCGGAATGTGGGTTTAGGTCCAGCCTGGTACCTAGGCGTTCTGGGCGGCTCGGTCAGTCTTGGACTTTGTCTTGGACTCTACTGTGAACTGTGACGTCATCGACAGGGACTCGCCCTCTCATGACGTCATGTGAAAACACACAATTAATTACCTAGAATTCTAACTCTAAACGATCATCTCTAAAGGAAATCTAAATGATATTGTAAATCTTCTCTGATGTTATAATGTAAACACGTTTAATTACCTGGGAGGCGAAATTAGTATTGGGTTTAGTTCAGGTTTGATAATGATAATTATGTGAAGGATTTTTCACTTGTATAAATTTTGCTTCTCTTCAGTGAACTTAATTCGATAATATTAAAGTCCACACGTGCCTCCTTTACATGTTGCTACGCTTACGTATTGTGATAATGGGACATAGAAAACATAGCGTTTGGTGTTAGTTATACTATACGCCTAAGAACCATTACAAGTACTTGTTGTAGATTTAAAAAGTACGAAATAAAAATAAGTCATCTGATAAGTAGTTGTTTGATTTCATATAAAATATGAATAGCCTCTGGTAGCTCGGCGCGAAGCGCCTCGCGTGGGCGGAGCCCCATAGCTAAGGAAATGTGGTAATCTACCCATCCGAGAAAATTTGGTAATCACGTGACCGTACACCGACCGGCGGATCGCCCGCGCGACCGTCCGTCCGCACCACAGGCATACCAATGTAAAATAACTCAATCAACGGGTATGGCAACCCAAATGCAACTCAAGGTTTTATTTGGAAGGAAATCACATGGCCGCCCGGTCTTTTAGAAAGCTTTAGAAAGAAAAAACAACAACAGAGTCGTGTCTTTTTCGGTGTTATTTTTTATGTTTACACTAACGTGGATAACAGAGAAGGAGCTAGAGCGAGTTATTGAAAACAAAGGAGACGAATTTCGTAGGAAGAAAAACTTGGAAAGTCAAAGCGGCCGTGAGAAAATGAGAAATGCTAGCGGCCAGCAAGGTGAAAATGAGCGGCAGTGAAAAATAAAAGCGAACATGAACACAGGAAACAAAATATTGGCTAAGCACATACGACAATTCCCCCATAAAAATAATGTGTAACTAGGACGTTTGACGTTTTAGTCGTACAAAACAGCGTTGTAGTCGTGCAAAGGAAAGACAAAAAAGCGTGCTGCACGTGCCAATTTGTTTTTTGCTAATTAGAAGAAAAAGTGTTCTGCACGTGCAATTTGTTTTTTTGCTAATTAGATCTATTAGTCTTGAAGCCATTTTCATTATGTTGTCGTCCCCGTTTAGCATTTACTTAATTATTTTTTGTGTACACGTATTATTAACCAGAGCTTTGCTTTTAGCCCTGGTTTATTATAGCTAGAGATGCGTCCAATGATTCCGTTGCCCAAGATTCTTAATTACCCCTCCCCTAAGCTAATATTAACAATTACTTAGGGGAGGGACTGGTGGAAAGTTTCCCAGAAACCTAAATTGATCCCACTTGGCACGGTTATAACGATTCGATCCAGCAAGTGTAAGGAGATCAGGTCGCATTAGACCATCAGAGGCTGTTTATCTCCAACCTCGTCCAAAGGGCTTTATCCTAAAAAAATGGGAGGGGCCCCTCCCATTTTTTTGGGAAAAGCCCTGGGGGCGAGGTTGGGTGATCTCAGTGTGTAAGCTTTAGAAGTCCAAATCAATCTGCAAGTAATCGGGCAGATGTTTTCACACTGGCGGGAAAGTGTTAGATATGACGTCACTACTTCAGAAATGCCGAACAAAACTAGAAAACTACGGTTGCAGCAGTGCACGCACGTATCACGCAGAAAAGCTTAAACGCCATGGACTCTGTTACTTTTTTCAAGGAAGAATGCTTTTTCAAAAGCAGCCAGATCCGTCTCAGCCAGAATTGGTCTACTCAAGAGCCGTAAAAGTGTCCACTTTTTTGAACAAGTCAATCAAAGAGGTAACGTGCAATACTTTTCGCAACCGGTGAGCGATGAGCCACTGCAACTTGACGATCATATGAGCAGACAACAATCCATCATGCCGCCAACAATCTTACGACAAAGTATCACGAAGAAGTGCGAAAGTGTAAGAATACAAATTTTGGAAGGCTTGCCCAAAAGCTGTTAAGAGCAGTTACTGGGCCACTGATCCAGGATAAGAAATGATTTAGAGTGTATATTGTATTTGGTGGTTACTCCCACCAGTATGCCATCAATGAAGGAGAGCCACAACACCGAGAAATCAGCAGCGCACTTCAAACGCAGATAAATTCTGCATGGTAAGCTCCAATCCCAAAGCAAGAGGTCAAGTATATAAGCAACCATGGTAAAAAGAACCTCTGCGTATGGATTCTCTTTTGGTGTTGATAAGTTCGAGTGGGATAAAGTATATAGCCTACGACCAAAGACACCAAATAGAGCCCACCTCGGTCGTTATTACGACCAAAGGGTAAAAATCTCTTAGGCATTTCATTATTTTTAAGACCCCGTTAATGCGACCACGTCATGATTACGACCAGAATTTTATGACCCAACGGTGATAGAATTAACGAGGTTCAATTGTATACGTAGTTAATTATTAAGTTGCCTGTGCGGGAACGAAGGCAGAGACGGAAACAGGAAACCTGCTTTGATCCGACCCCTTCCAATCTGAAGGTCAAAATTATATTCATCCGACCTTTAAAAGTACTGTAATGATCGACAAGAACCTTCATCTTTTGTATGAGAGACATTGTAGCTAGGGAGGCCTTTCTCATTGTTTCACATCACCCCCTGCTCTCGTCCTTCCACTCTTGTCGCCCGATCCAGCATTCCGCACACGCTCCTCGTGTAGCTCACACCGCGCGCGCAAGCTACGTATGACTTATCCAGATAAGAATCTAAATTATTCACATGGATTGACAACCGTAACAATGCAGACTGCTCAGCCATATCGAGATTATAAAATACCTTCGTGAAAAAACAAGTGCTAGTTACACATTAATTGTCCATGCCCGCCATTCCCATAATACCACAGTTAGCATCACGCAAGACGCACACGAAAGCGCCAGTCTCTAGATTGAATGTCGTAGAGTATTTACTCGCGATAAGGTAAGAACCTTGTAATTTTATCTTATTAGACGACGCATAAGCATTATTCGTATCGATTCGTTTTCTTTGAAGAAATATGAACAGTAAAATGGCAAGTTAAAGCAGCATTTGTTTTTCTTCGCGTGATGGCGGAGGCAACTGTTTACACACGGAATCTAACTCGCGTGCGCGCTAATTTCCTGCAACGAAAATTCAAGCATTTAGGTAAATAGGGAGAAATAATACTCCAGCTAGGTTAAATATTTTAGTAAGCTGCACATAGCTTGTGTGTAATCAACTCAGCAGGCAAAATAGCAAGAATCCGTGGCTTTAAAATGATTAGAGCATGACGAACAAGTTAGGTGTTTAATTTATGGCAAAGAGCGGAGATTTAAAACCGTTAATGACTCATAATTATAATGTTATGACCTCAACACGATTTATCTAGTGATTCTTTAGTAAACTGGTAAGCGTAAACGTTAAAAGGCGCAAATATCTTGATATTTTGCTGCATAATTTTGAATTCCTGCAAAACACGGTTTGATCACGAAAGTTCTTTGTGGTGGTTCACTTGAGCGTGTCTCTAACATTGACTCAAAAGGCACGCAAACTACGCCCTTCTAACAAATCTGAAAAAGTTCGAAATCTATGTTACGGGAAAATTATCTTTATCCGACACTATTAGAAGTACTGCAATGATCGATAGAAACCTGATAGGAGAGTCAAATTGATTTTAACGAAAGGTCACTTTAGGTTAATTCGAACTTTGCAGACTTCGTGTGTAGTTTAGAAATCAATACAGGAATAAACGTCATAAGGCAATGTTTGCCCTATACTAACAGTGCCATAGAATTGCTTTTCTATATGTCTTGGACGAGGACCATTGTACTTGCATTGAGGCGAACTGAATTTATTTGAATGGACTTGGCTAGGATTCACAGCCTTTAGTTAGACGCGCTTTGTCTTCGATCCATTAGTCTTTACTGAGAAGATTGTCTTGCTTTTATCTTTGGATGCTTTACGCAATCAGCTGCCTTAAATTAGACTGTACAAAAAGGGGCAAAATGAAGGAATTTCGAGTTAGAATTTTACAGCGTATATTTGACTCGGAAATGTGTCGACAGGGGTGCTACTATTCGTACCAGTTCGGATGTTCAGATTTTCGGGCTAACCACAAAACTATTCAGCTGAAAACGAAAATAATTTAAAACAGGAAAAGTAATTGGACGATTTTTGTTCACTTCTGCTGCAAATATAGTTTTGTAAGCTATAACTGTCATTTACTTACATTACAGTTCATTCAGGTTGGTCTCATATGACCGATGTTTATGACAATATCCGTCGTGCGAGTTATATTTTGTCACTTAGCAGTACAAAGGCCTCGGAATGTAATATTAATTCTTTAATTTGCAAGAGAAAAATTAGAATACAGCTGGCCATATAAATGCTAACTATTTTCTTCGGGGCTTGCTGATATGCAAAAGACGGCCCATGGTTTGGAGATCTTAGCAGTGCACACTGCCACAGTATTTAAAAACGCAGTGAGATTTTATAGATTAACGCACGTTATTGCCTAGTACTGCTGATCAGGTGAAATGTTATATACCTGTATAGTATACTATAATTCTTTTCTTTTATTCTCTTTTCCTGTAGTCAACTAAATTAAAATAATTATGTTTCTTTGTTATCAACAGTGGAACCAATGGGGACGGTTTTAGAAGATTCGACTTCCTACACCATTACAACTGTTCCAGGTGCGGAGTAAATTTTCTCTACAGATTAGTAAATAAAAGAATACGATCATTAGAAATTATTCTCTATATAGCTTTACGATATAAAAACAGCATAGCCTAGCTTCGCTAGGAGCAATGTATAATTGTAGCTCTTTTCGCTTCTTTCGGGCCATTTCACGTTATTTTGGCATCGAGTAATTTAAGAGGTATAACTATAACGGATGTTTGATTAGTTATCCTTCCTGTACCCACTGGAAACATGACAATTAACCCCTTTCTTGGTGGCTTGAAATTTAAGTCGAACCTCAGACTGTTAAGTACTGGCAGGCGACTAATAGGAAACCTCCCATTGAGTTGAAATAAAAAGTAAAAAGTCGTCAACTGATTATAATTTTTTATAACACGAGCCTAAACGAAACTAATTCTGAGAGCTTGAAATCTAATTTTTTATTTTTTCTCAGGTTTGTTAATTTTAATTCGAAAGTTTCTTTCCTGATCAAAGCATTGTCAGTATATTGAATTGCGGTTGAGGAGCATTTGTTCATTCAACGTTTATAAGCATAGAACTTAGTTTAAAAATTGCTCTAATACTCTTAATTGAAAAGTTCGATTCTTGTACATTGGTTGATATTTGTAAAATATTAAAAAAAACTATATATATATTTTTTTCTGCTATTTTATTTAATAGTTTAGGTGTTTTGAATTAAATGTTTCTTTTGGTTAAATTCGAACATACTTGTATTTTGAGGCATTCTCGGTAACAGATTGACTCAAATTTATTTATACAAATCATGGATCTTTGTTTAGATACCATAGGGGTTTCTGCCGGATGTAAACATGTTTTGTTTTTCACTCCTTGAAAATTTGTCAGGAAATGTTTGAAAGCAATTCGAGAAAAGCTTTCATTTTCTATGCGATAAAATAAGGGGAAGAATTCAGTTCGCACCTCCATTTGCGTATCTTCTTAATCGAGTTTATTCTTAACTGAATTCTTTAGAACTAAAAACTGTTATCAGTTGTTAAAGTGGGGTAATTTAACTCCGCAAATAGATAATGTTATTTCTGCAGCTTTACCACCTGTTAAAGCAAACACACATCAACCCGGGGGTACTGACGAGCTTATTGACAAACAAATCAGTAACTACAATCTTGGACAAAAAAAAATGGAACAGCAAGCCCCATCCCCCCCAAATCAAGCCCCAAATGAAGGATGAAGCCGTGCGAAGGGTAAAAACGCGCCATTTTCCCATCCTTGATTTGGGGGGGAGGGGGGTCTAGGTTTTCCATTTATTTTGTCCAAGGTTGTAGGCTTCTTTACCCCGTGGCCAATTTGGGTCACGTGTTTCGCGATTAAACGTCGAACGGTCCGGTAGGAGGGAAACTCTTTGCAAGTGTCTTTTTCCCTGAAGGATTTAGCTTAATTCCAATGGAGATATAGAATTTTTACCGCAGAAGCCCTTTAGTAAATGAAAGTTCTCGGAATTCTTGAGAAATTTGTTCATCACAATTTATGTGAGGGAGTTGCAAAGCAACACTTAATGAAAAAAAGATACCTATTTACTCTTGAAAGGTCGATTCGTTAATAGTTCAGGTTCCTGAATGTTTTCTTTCTTTTAATTAAAGTGGCAATAGTAGAGTAGTTCGTCTGATGTATAAAAAATCACGAATGTTTTAGGAGGCGAGCCTCTTGGAATGGAAAATGGTACAATCCCTGATGAAAACATTACTGCTTCTTCCTCTGCAAGCGCTGCTCCGTCACATCTTGGCCGTTTGAATGGCCTGGCATCCTGGTGCACTGGTAAGGCCGATGGCTGTTACTTACAGGTAAGATTAACGTCGATCGTGAAGTCTCATTATCGTGTTAGCCTCGCTTTCAAGCAATGCAGCCTGTTTTCTTACGTCGGTCAATCAGGGGTTAAGTGAAGTGATCATTTTTTGTTCTGATTTTAGTGGAGATTAAGGTTGCTTTGCTTTTTCTTGGCTTTGCATATGGCCTTTAGTGGTAAAGACCGCTTTTAGTTCTGCTTTTTCCACATGGTCTCAGGTTGTCAAGGTCGTCTTTGCTTTCCATCAAAAGTTAAAGCAGGACTGGTATTTACAACTAGTAATATTTGACACTAAAGCTGCCCCCGCTTGTGTAGCTCTCTGAGATAAAGGCGAATTTTCACACATATCCCATACAATAGGTTAGAGAAAAACAGAAAAATATTCCATGCACTGATTCAACGTTAAAATCTGTTGAATGTTATTGTAAAAAAAACAAATCGACAACAACTTTGAATGGTCTATACCTTAATCAACCACAGAAATAAAGTCAATATGTTCAAAACTTCGCAGAGAAACCACTAACCTGCGACTCGTGCTTCCACTTGAGTTTTGTAAATTTTTTTAATCGAATATGGCATGAAGTTGTGTATAGGTACCTTTGACGCCGCTCAAAGGTATTACCCCTATGGCTTGAAGAGCATTAGACATTTGCTAGCACCTTTTCCGTGCTTTGCTGCGTTCTTGGATATCGATTGATGATCTCGGGGATGGGCATAAAATATCATGAGGCAAATTTAATTTTATTCCGACTTTTTTAATGGTGTATCTTCTTTTTAACACTATGGATTTACATTTTTTTTTTTGCGCTGATCGTGATTTTCATCTTGGTAGGTTGACCTTGGAAGCCTGCATTTGCTGTGCGCGGTTGCAACTCAGGGTAATCCAGGAGGAAACAGAGACTATGTAAAGCGTTACAAACTGCTGTACTCTACGGACAGCGCCAACTGGACAACGTATGAGGAGAACGGGAACAATGTAAGATGGACATCTAGGACTGCGATCGACTGGGAAATCCGGATCTTCCGGATTTCACAATCGAATCCCAAAAAACAACCTTATGTTTGGATCTCTTTATTCTAATCCATGCCACAGAAGGATAAGAAAAAACTTTTACCGGGTCCAGTTGCATATAACGTAACGTCGAGCAAAACTGCTAACGTCTAGTTTCAAAGAAAAGAATTTGTCGACCGGTCGCCCCATGTAATAGCCTCCCAAGCAGCTGGTATTTCGAGGGACGAAATACGAGCTCCCCTAAAAACGCCTGCGTGGGAGGCTACCCATGTAAGGGAATACAGGGTTGGGTAACTAATGACTGAGGGACTTAAGATCACCAAGAACCCCTACCCCAACTCCCCTAATCTGTCCTTCCGGGTTGTGCGTGGCTGGTTTTCCCAGATAAAATGGAACGCATTATAAAGTGACTTGCAAAATTGCACCTTTTCCCTCGTATTTTCTCAGCATATTTAGCGACTTTTAGATTGAATAAGAAAATGCAGTTATCGATGCGTATTTATCTCCTGCGTTCTGTTAAAAGTCACTAAAGAGTCGCTAAAAATGAGAAAATAGAGGTGCAGTTTTGGATGGCAGTTGGATGTCGATATACTATATGCACGTTAGTACTAAAACCATTATAAGGCCTTTCCACGGCTGAATTCGCAGGCTAAACGATCTCACTTTCATGCCTTCATCTTTCGCAGCCCTTTCCAGGTATGGAGTGCGAAGTAAAATGATAAAGAAAGCGTGGAAAAGTAGAGAGGGATCGCGCCCCATTTTTACTTCATGCCGCTCCCCACTTTCTGAACGCCTGGAACAGGCTATATCTTTCCTGATTCTTAATTCTTTTTCAAATTTCAATTGTACAATTATACAACAGTACAAGAAAAAATAAAACGCATAGCCCAAAGCAAAGGAAGACACTCGACATTGCTGCTTTGATTTTGTCCCCTACAACTAGCCTTGTGAGTTTCTGATGACAAATCACGTGGCTAATATTCATAACAAACTGCATATTCATACAAGGAATGCTAAATGTTTAAAACCTAAGCCTATTGTTTCTGTTGTCATTTAAAAATACAATTGGATATGCATACATGGAATAACTCAACATAAAACATCGATCGCCATAACTAAAGTAGACAGGGATCACTGATTTTTGTCGTACTCCACTTTCCAGATCATCGCGGGAAACAAAGATAACGCCAGCGTGCAGAGAAAAGATCTTGAGCAAGAGCTTATCATTCGTTACGTGAGGTTCTGTCCTGTTGATTGGTACTGCTGGCCGTGCATGCGAGTGGAGCTGTACGGAGCTCCGTTGAACATTGGAGGTAAGAGCAAACGGCACGCGTTTGATTTTCCAGTCACCTCGGGTTAAGGTGCAGGGATCCCAGTTGCACTTGAAAGGCGAAGGACTAGATGAATTTTTAAAGTAAGGAAAATTGTTATAAGAACCCCTAGTGGTATCGAGTCGGTAAAGGTCCATTCTCGATCGACTCGTTTTATTTTCGATGATCAGAATATTATGATCAAACGTTTAAGCTACGAGCAGACATCTTGCCAGAAAGCAGTTTAAAAACTAATGTGGACATCAGAGTCCTGTTTTAACGCATGAAATTTTTGTGCAATGTAGTTGCACTGTTTTTGCAATGAAATCATTGCTCAAGCGGTTGAGCTATTTATTTCTTGGACTTGAAGGCCTCAATTCTCAGTGTTTTACTTTGGATGCCTCTCAGCTGGGGCTTTGCGTCGGACAAAACGATCGATCTTTATAAGTGGCTGGAGAGTAATCGATGCTTGCTACATCGAGCGCACTAACAAAGAAAAAAATCGCTTGGACCATGATGATTCGGACGGTTCTTCAACCCGTGTCATGTCCGTCAACAGCACGAGTCGCTCGCCAGCAGTTGTTATATTTCAGTCTTTTTCCTGCAAATGATATTTATACATATCACTTCGTATACAGGTATAGCATGACCATTTTCCTCAAATTTAGTGTCCAAAAGTTATTTACATTTGCATTAGTTGTTATTCAAATCACGTGTATATCGGCCAGGGTTTCTGGGGATTAAGAAGTACATGTGTACTCTTTTGCTGGTATTCATCACTTAATGTCAGATATATACAAATTTAACTTCACAGCTAATTTACTTCTTCTATTATCTGTAACGGTGACAAAAAAGGGAAAGAGTTATCGTGGCTTTTTGAATTTGCTTACCCACTCTAATCCGTAAGTAAATCTCAAGAGACGTACATTGGAGGTAGTTTAATTTGTTTTAATGGTAGTTGGTGAGTGAAAATTCGACAATTATTTCTTCGTGCTGGGAGTATCTTCTTGAAATATTTTTCGTTAAGTAACTGTAACATTACCAGCGCATAGTCCATTGTGGAGACATGAGCTTTTTTTCACACAAACAAAATTCTCAATGCAATCATTTGTGTTGTCACAAGCAATAAATGGTAATCAAAATTGTTTCTCCATTGTTCTAGTGAAGGGGTTCATTTGCATAATTAGAAGACGTTTGACTCGGTTATTGGTTCATTCACCTGAATGATGAATATTACTTTTATTTATTTCTCTTCAGAAAGACAAATGAAACATTTTATTGATATAGCATTTTACATCTTTGTTAAAAGGATCGATCAATTATATTATTGTTGAATGTATTGTTTTCGCGAACTGCACAATTTTAGCTGCGTTCGAAGCTGGAATTTTGAGACACAAACGAACTCGTCTAAAGTGCATCTAATTGACCTTTTAGTAAATTTCGGGGCTTTGTTAAAATAAATGACCTGTCTAAGGCCAGCCTCCTCGCATCATCTCTCAGTACCGCAACAGATAAAAACTAAATGGTACCGGAAAAAGAAAATCTGTGAACTCTTTTCGCTCGGAGCATTTCTTAGTGTTTGCACGCTGTACACTGATCTGCTAAGGTATTTGAAAAAGGGAAGACGAAAATAAACTTGTCCACTGAATCTATACATATTTCCTTAAGAGCTGCATACAACACCTTGCAAGATAACAGAATATCGTTCACAAATGTCGTTTTATTGTAGTCCAGGTAACAGTAGAGATTATTCTGCCGAAATACATTTCAGAAGATTATAGCAAACGACAAGATGCTATCATGCAATTTAGATCTACGCCCAGGTTTAGTTTCCAATTGTTGCTCGTTGTACCTGTGGTATGGCACTGTTTTGGGCGCTTAAGATGCTTTAATCTAAATATCTGCCTTGACTGCTTATCCAGTACTTTAAGGGGCGACCTAAAAGTGATGAAAAGTATTCCTGGTTGGTTTAACCGATGTTTTGCTACCACTTCAGGGATTAAGTTAAATTAGAGTCATCTTTTATAGTCATCCCCATGAAACATTTTTTGGTGCTTTTTAGGCGGGTGTTTGGAATTTTCTGGCGAGCAACCCATCTTTATAGGGAATACCCCACGGGAGATCCCCCCCCCATTCCCTTCCTAACTTCCTTCTTTGTTTTATAGAAAAGATAGGTCTTCTTGGATCAGACGAAGGAGGGGGATTTGTTATAGGTAAGTAAAGTAGCCAACAAAAAATATTAGGGATACGAAAACGTCACTTTAAAAGAGAATTTGCGCTGGCTCAAACTTAATTGCACTTATTCCATCTCGTTTAATTCGTCAAATGTTGGCAAATTTTATTGGAAGTGAATTCTAAAGGACTTTATGAAAGTTCAGGAAAAGGAAAAGAAAGTTGTTGTCTTGTTGTCCCGTCCTCGACAAACCATGAAATTAGGCACTTTCACTTTGTAGTCGTGCAACAGCGACAGAGAAATGTACAAAAAAGCGTGATGCACGTGCTAAGTTGTTGTTTTGCTAATCAAACCTTTTGCTTTTTTGCCGTTCTCGTTGCCGTCTCCGTCGTCGTTGCTTAAGCTCCCTAACAATAAGTGTTACGGGAGGCGTTTTTTGACGTTAACGAATTTCCTCATCACTACTCTATTTTCCAGCATTAACGAATGTTTGCCCTCACTCTAAAAGAAATCTGTTTCTCTCATAGATAAAGTCATGGTGACGACATATGAAACACAAGTTGATGAAAATGGCGAAACCGGTCTGAATGAAGAGGCAAACGCTTCAAAAAAGACAACTGAAGACGAAGGTAATTGCTAATAATATCAATCTTCAGAGAAGATTTTTTTATCCATTTTTGTATTTCAAATTCCATTCCGAACAGTTGTCCTAGCAGTATGCAGTATGCAGGAACCTAGTAGTTTTTAAAATGACCTTAACTCACACAAGTTTCTCATAGGCTCGACTCACCTGTAAGGAGAACTCCAAATTTTTTCGAGTCGCCTGTGACACTGACTGCCGGATGAAACATTCAAAGGAAATTGTGTAATTTCAGCCACAGTTTGTAACATTAAGCTTGGGTTTACTAAACCGCGGTACTTGAAATCAAAAGCTGTTTATGGTAAGCGGATTCCAATACCACCATTACCCAACTCTGCCTCTGCCAGAAATATTCATTCAGCTGGAATGGTCACGTAATCCGAACCGTCTTAGGCTGTTGCCTTTTGCAGCCTCCTCTCTCTTCTCCGCAGAGGTCTCTTTCTGCAACTAGGAAGTTGGGGAGAGGGAAGCCCAAAGCGGGGGGTGGGGTTGGGGTACGTACTCACTATTTTCATTATTGTCATATTTTTGGAATACTAGATGGAGCCTTGGAAAACAAACAAAGTATGCGTACGGGCTGTTGAAGGATTGGGAAATCTGCACTAATTTGTCTTTGTTTTTTTTTTTTTTTTAACCGTATCCAAGGTCATGATTATATGGTTCACATATATACCGGCAATAAGTGGGGAGCTGGGACCGATGCTAATGTCATGATTACCATATTTGGAAAAGAAGGTGACTCTGGGGAGAGGAAGTTGGACAATGAGAAGAACAACTTTGAAACTGGACAGTAAGGCATCATGTTTTCCTTTTGATCGAGTTCCGTATTACAGTATATAACTCGGTCTCCTCTAAAATTTCGTTTTTGCTATCCAGTTAGATTTACCTATCATTTCCAAACTGGCTCATTAATTTTGCCATTTAAGTTAGATAATTGACATTTGCTCGATCTAATTACAATAATATTACAAATTAAGTAATTACTTTGTAGATATAACGAATATTCCCTTCACAAAACTTTAATCTGCTGCGATAAGATGGAAGGAAACCGCGAAAGTTGGAGAACGGGCGAACTAAAATTCCTCGTAGTTTTCCTTTCCTGTAGTATTAAATTTAGCTACCTTCTTATCTGAGAGCCTAGGACAGACTGGTATCCACTTCGAAGAGCAATCTATAACTGAGGTCCCGTCCGCACTTCGTCTGCACTAATCATTGTAACCGCGTTTGAAAACGCAGACTTTCAATGCTTTAGGCCTTCCATCCACACTAATACGCTTAGCGTTTTCATCGCATCGATTTGAAAACGCTCTTGAAAGGGAATCAAAGCGAAAACGCATACATATCGTATTATCTTGAACGGGTCGAAAACGCATCAAAATGAAAACGAAGACCGACTTGTGATTGTAGCATACGCATAGAGTTCATCTTACGTCGCTACGCGCAATTCTATCGTTTAATTCTGGACTGTCGAAAACGCATCAAAACGGTAGTGTGGACGCATCGATGAGTTTTGGATGACAACGAAAACCCTTTCTTTTTGGAACGGCATTAGTGTGGACAGGGCCTGCCCTTCTTTTAAAGGCTTTTCAATTAAGGAAGCTGGGATAAACCATAATTCTTCATATTTTTACATTTGTCTCACTGTGTTTTTCAGGAAAGATTCCTTCCCAGTTAACTGCACAGCGTCCCTTGGGCGACTAACCAAGATCAGAATTGGACATGACAACACTGGTTTTGGTGCAGCATGGTTTTTAGACAAGGTAATTGGTGTGAATTTCACTTATATCGAAGTAACTCCTCGGAATTAACGTCGTCTGTGCTGCCTCAGAATTTCAAACCTCTCCTTCTGAAAACGTCCGAAATTCAGCAACAATAACTGTGTATGAACTATTTTACCTAGTTAGTCTAAGTGCTTATCGTTTTTAAATAGTTATGGTATCCGGGGTACTTATAATAACTAGTTTTATATCACATTGTGCCTTGGACAGTTCAGATTACTTTGCTCGTCTCTGTTCAATTTCACTTTTTTGTACTACCTTTTTACAATCAGTTTGTAACTTCCTGTTTTTTTTAGGTGATTGTCGAAGATCTCAAGTCAGGAGAGACAGTTGAATTTCTATGCCAACGATGGTTTTCTACAAATGATGATGATGGGCAGATAACACGTGAATTAACTAGAGCAGATGGAAACGATGCCGAGATGACTGGTACTAGAATATGAGAAAGACAGTATTATCATTAATTTGATCTTATAGGGAAATTTGCTATTTGCTGCGAAAAGTAACTTTGCAATTTCTTCGTTTTATATTCTGTGGGGAAATTGGGGCGCGCGAGAGCGAGAGGGTCCCCTCCTCGCGTGCCTCTCTCGCGCCCGAATTCCTCCTTACCTTTCCTTTTTTAAAGGCCAGTCACGCAGGCCATTTTTATTCCTTCACTTTGTAATTGTTCAAGATCTAGGATGACAAGGCGCGCTAAGTGGGCACAATTAACGTTTGGAGACCAGTCCCACAGGCGTTCTCTCTTCTCTACTTCACTTTAATTTTTTTTTAAATTCCCTGTCCTCTATAATTTTCGTGCCGTTCCCACTGGAACAGCCTGGATTTTGATTATGGCTCACCTACAAGCAGTTGTTTTGCCACACTTATTGCGCTGGCTACATGCATCTCTGTGAGTTCTAAGAGTTCCATTGGACTGAAACAGCCACAGTGACTTAATAGGGTTTACGACGCTTATTTACCCGTATATATTCCGGATATTTACTAACCAGTAAGTCATACAATTGGATCCTCATAATGTATCGTTAAACCTGATTTTTTTAGATCACGATTACCTCGTTCACATCTACACTGGTGACAAGTGGGGAGCTGGGACCGATGCTAACGTCATGATTACCATATTTGGCGATGATGGTGACTCTGGCGAGAGGAGGTTGGACAACAACAAGAACAACTTTGAAACTGGACAGTAAGGAATCAACGTCTGTATTCTTTAACAAGGTTTCTTCTGTGAGAATATGAGTTACTTTTAAAAATATTGTGAATAAAAGTGTCTTTTTCATCACTATAGTAATTAGGCAGGAAATGAAACTTACGGCATTGAATCAGTTTGCTGATTACCTTGCAACATTAAAAATGCTAAACACCCAAAACTTCTTTTGTAAAGTTAATTAGTACACTCATTTACATTATAATGTTTCTTTTTAGGAAAGATTCATTTACACTGACTTGTGCAACGTCCCTTGGGCGACTGACCAAGGTCAGAATTGGACATGACAACACTGGTTTTGGCGCAGCGTGGTTTTTAGACAAGGTTAGTCTCATGGTTTTTATTTAAAGAGTAAAATCATTATTAGAGACCCTTGGTGAGGAATATAAGTGATGTCTTTTTCGAATTTGTGGCTACGTGTTGCTATTTCAATAAAAAAATATATACAGCTCTAACGCTCTTTTTTCACATGTGTAAAAGGTATTTTTTGAATCAGGTCTTTGCATGCATCAAAAGTCTCCTATTTTTTAGCAGTTTACGAACTGTTAATCCAAGTGAAAATTTCAGATAAGGAAACTGCGTCGAGAAACTCTTTGTCCTGGTATTTTTCATGTTAAATATTTCAGTTTCCAGTTAATTAAGGAAACTTTTTTTGCAGGTTGCTGTTGAAGATCCTAAGACAGGGGAAACCGTTGAATTCCCATGCCAGCGGTGGTTTTCCACAAGAGATGATGATGGACAGATTACTCGTGAATTGATCAGAGCAGATGTGCTAGTCGTAGATGATGAGAAGACATCTCCTGTTACAGGTAAAAAATAAGAAAGCAAAAACGAAACGATTCACTTGATCTTAAGGTACCTCTACCTTTCGAACATGTACATACATAGGTCTTGTATAAGGGAACAGCACTGTGACGTTTTTCCATTCATTATTAGGTCATGATTACATCGCTCACATATACACTGGTGATAAGTGGGGAGCTGGGACCGATGCTAACGTCATGATTACCATATTTGGAGAAGAAGGTGACTCAGGCGAGAGGAGATTGGACAATGACAGCAACAACTTTGAAAATGGACAGTAAGAAATCACATTTTATATTATTATCAACTGGCACTGCGGTTTGATAATTTGACATTATTGATCAAGCCGTCCTCTTTCTACACCTAGCATTGTTACGAAGCCCGATCTCTTTCAACATGCTAAAAAATAATTAAAACTTTTTTTCTCTTTCAGGAAGGATTCTTTCCCAGTGTCATGTGCAACGTCCCTTGGACGACTAACCAAGATCAGAATTGGACATGACAACACTGGTTTTGGTGCAGCATGGTTTTTAGACAAGGTAAAATTTTTACACACCCTTCGTAAATAGAGGAACATTTATCTGTCAGGCTGGAGTAGTTTGTGCAAACTGCAACTGTGAGATGCTAAGACACCTAAGTATAACGAATGCTTGTCCATGTTTTCCTCAGATGGACAATGCGTCTTATGTATAAGATTATCCAAGCGAGGAAGGACTTTTCATAAGTACTTGTGTACCTTTCCATTAGGTTGTCATCGAAGACTCTAAGACAGGAGAAACAGTTGAATTTCCATGCCAGAGATGGTTTGCCACAAGTGAAGATGATGGAAAGATAATTCGTGATTTGATTAGGCCAGAAGAAGAAGACAAAGACGACGAAAAAGCTGCTGCTCCAGGTAAACGCAATGCAATGCAATGAATCAAATTGTTAAATGAAATGTAATATGGAATTGTGTGAGAACAGAGTGAATCTCAGATGTAAATCGAAAATCATTTGCTATTTTATGCCTATGTCAGCTAATAAAATTGCAACGAGAAACATTTGCTCTTTAAAAATTCTCTGATACTATCTTCGCTCATTGAAGTTAAATCGCCATAACAAGGTAGACTCCTTCTGTTCGAAATCGCGTGCAGTGCCGATCGCAACATGTTAAGCTTATTTCCTCTAAGGCCCGGCTCGAACGTCGTTTTTCACATATGCCGATCATATTGCTAATAAGGAAAATCTATGGTTCTCGCCCATGTGCATTGAATTCGACATAATATGAAATGCAAGGTTTGAACAGGGCATAACGTAGATTACATTGTCTGAAAATTTTAGTATGTTCTACCTACGAAGCTTTTGTTTTTGGTAGTCTTAAATATAAACAAAATTCTCTGCGTTTGTAGGCCAGCAAACTGTAGTTTTGAAAATAGGAGACTTGGGACAAGTTGAACCACAACCAGACCAGGATGGATCCTCTGGCAAAGAACAAGAGAATGCCCCAACCGATATAACTGATGACAAAGGTAGATTTGGTAAAAGTAGCCTGTGCCAGGCTCTTAGGTAGTAGGGAAATCGCGAAAATAAAACAGACCAAGGGAAAACTGAATAACACGCGCGAGATCTTGGGAAGGGGGCGGAGGCGGGAAAAAATACCTGTCCCTCTCCCCAGCTCCCGCGCGTTTTGCGCATCACTTTCCATGACTGCACTACTTTGAAGCCTGGAACTGGCTATGGCGAAAGGAAAAAAAAATTCCATTGTATTAGCCACCCTTAAGGCCAGCCAAAATGAAATCAGGAGTCACCAAGAGCGAGAGTTTGAAAGAATGATAGTATGAGCAATGGATACGGTAGGCGCTGAACTCGTTGAGCTAGCACGGTGGCAATTCAAACATCGTACTTCTTTTTCCCGTCTATTTATTTCGCATTTCTTTGTTTATTAGTATTGGGTTTTAGTACAAGCGTAAGGTGATGAGGCTCAGTCAGTCTACGTTGATGTCAATGAGGCAAAGCATCTCGTCATGCCTTCATTTTTCAGCTTAAGTTATCTTGGAATTTTTAAACAAACTGTTTAGTGATTTTAGGGTAAACTACAGAAAAAAGACAACGGACTGCAAAACTCTCGAAACGTTTTTGTCTATCTCTTGTCGACAGAAGCAGAATCAGCAAATCTCAATATAATTTCGGCCTTGTTTTGTCCGGGCTCTTCATGAAGTACCCCTGCTGTGTTCACACCTTGTTTACCATTTCGAAACGTGTTTTGATTTAGGAGGAATTGCAGGGCAGTGGATTTCCTCGCAACTAATATAAATCATGGGGACAACGTTTACTAGGGCACCGGCACTGTTAGAAGTCTTGAGTGGGTATACTTGAAATAAGGGTGTGTTCACATTAGTGCTCAGTGAGTACCGTTCTCTGGCAGCGTGGTCAGGCACAAAGTGTGAACCCTAAATAAGGCTACTCTCGCGTATTCCAATGCGCAGTATAGTACTTTGAGCCAATAAGCTCCTTGCTTTACTCCTCCCAAACATCCATTGTTATAGAAGGGTTTACATTTTTGCTTGTTCATGCCACTGATCTTGGTCATCCACATACAGTCAACTCTCTCTAAGATGGACACATGGACACCTTTGGGACCGGCACTAAGTGTCCGTCTCAGAGAGGTGTCCGTCTTATAGAGAGTCAAGTAAAGGGAGTAAAGAAATGCAGGGACCAACTCTAGGTGTCCGTTTTACAGAGGTGTCAGTCTTATAGAGGTGTCCGTTAAGAGAGAGTCGACTGTATACAATAAAAATTTACCTTTGTTTTATAGAGGAAGTTGTGGTGAAAACAGACGAGATACAGATCGAATCACCACCAGAACAAGAAGAACCGACAGTGAAGGATAAAGGTAATTTTTAGCTGCAGACAGTAACTCACTGTTTAAGCTTGCTGGTTTATTCCCTCGATTATTAGAAGACTTTTATTTTTGCTTGTTTCCGCTGACTTTGGTCATTCACATGTGCAATAAACATTTGCCTTCTTTTTTATAGAGGAAATTTTGGTGAAAACAGGCGAGATACAGATTGAATCACCGCCAGAACAAGAAAAAACGACGGCAAAGGAAGAGGAACATTTGCCGCCAGTGATTATCATCAATAAAGGTAAATTTTCGTTAGAGAAAGTTATCGCAAAAGCTCCCTGCTTTATTCCACCCAAACATCAATTGTCCAGAAAGGGTTTTAATTTTTGCTTGTTGCCACTGATTTTGGTCATGCACACATGCATTAAAAATTTGCCTTCTTTTTACAGTAACAGAGGAAGTTGTGGTGAAAACAGACGAGGAACAGATTGAAGCACCACCAGAAAAAGAAGAACCGACGGCGGTAAAGGAAGAGGAAAATTTGCCACAAGAAATTATCATCGATAAAGGTAATTTTTAGCTACAAAAAGTATCATCAGTGGTGATATAGAAATCTGAACAAGCCAACATAAGCGACAGCTCTCGTCGCGTGAAACCCTGTATAGTTAACCGATTTTCATGACAATACCGTGCCACTTTGTTTATAACAATACGTGAAATTTTATTTTTAAAATTTGTAAGTAAGAAGTGGGTCCAACCTGCGCCTTTCATTGCTCAAACTGGTGTCCTTGCCCGACATGGACCTTCCAATATATTTGTCATTTTAACAGATGTATTTACCCTTGTTAAAATACCACAAGTTTTTATGTTTGAGAAAAGAAAAGAATATTTTCTAAAAGCAAGAGAAAATAGCAAGGGCCTGGGGATGCTTATGGTTTCTCCATCCTTTGATTATTTCAAATCGTTAGAATCTGATTGCCATAACATAGCTTTTAAACTTGAATGTAAAAAGGAGAAAAATGTGTAAAGGTCGAGGGTACAGATTACCACTAGTATTAAGATTTCTCAGACGTAAAAGGTATTTTAATGAGACCATCTTGCCAGAAAAAATGGAAAAGAAAATCTCTCACTCTGCCAATATGGGATGGTGATTCTAACGTGGTCGAAAGAGAAAATGCAGTCTTACCGTATATAAGAATTAAATGATTCTTAAATGCGGATTTATGAGACGTAAAGGCAAATGCACGTTCTAGTAATGTCTAGAAGCGAACGACGCCTCTAATTCATTTGTGAAATGTATTCACTTTAGGTCACGATTACTTGGTTCACATATACACTGGTGACAAGTGGGGAGCTGGGACCGATGCCAACGTCATGATTACCGTATTTGGAGAAGATGGTGACTCTGGCGAGAGAAAGTTGGACAACAACAAGAACAACTTTGAAACTGGACAGTAAGGGATTACTTTTTGATCTTTAATTTATGATTTAGACAACAAAATTTGGGTTTTCTTTACGCACTTTTCGAAACAAATGTACTCGATCGAAACCACTCGCCCCGAATGGAACTTTCGTTCCTTTTTGGAATTGCTTTAAATTTTGGTTAGCACCTTCACTGAACATCAGTTATATGCGTACATCCGTGTTCTCTCTAAGAAGGTAGCAAATGCCGTCGAATTAAACAGTATTGGTTCAAGCCTTGTCAATGCAGTGCAGTGGCTATAAAGCCGATAAAGTGCTTTGTTAAGCGTCAATTTTGTAAGCCTTTTTGGCATTGAGCATGCACAACATTCAACAGCATTTCGACCAACCTCGTAGGCCGGGTAGGAGAGAACCCTGGGAACGAGGTTGCATTTCGACCATTTGGACCAACTGACCAATAGAAAGGTCCTCTTAAGTTACTTAGTCATAATTTGTAAACGAAAAGCAAAGATTGTGCCAGATCAGGGAGTTTCCCGAACATAAAGTGCAGCGCTGTCGTTTTCATCTTTGCTCTTTGCCGGTTTTCATAACCAGTCTGCTCTACTAACTATGGGTTAGAACTAATATGTGCTTATTTCCATTTCAAACACTCCGAACTTAGCGGACAGGTAGTCCCACCAGACGTTCTTGTAAGAGGTTGATGCTCATGCGCTTCTTGTATTACCCCTTGCAGAGTAATGTGGAGTAAAGCGGTATATTTTATTTAATATGTTTCATATAATTCTGTTCGGATCTAAATGTTGTTACTTGGCGTTACAATGAGAAAGAGGTATTCCGTAGTTATTTTCTAACAGCTAAATTTATTAGTCTTATCGTCCACTTTTATTTGTTTTTTTGCAGAAAAGACTCATTCACACTGAGTTGTGCAACGCATCTGGGGCGCTTAAACAAGATAAGAATTGGACATGACAATACTGGTTTTGGTGCAGCATGGTTTTTAGACAAGGCAAGCTGCCTGGATATTCCTAATATTCTTGGATCCTTTATTTACTAAATATCTCTCTCCTATTATTTGTTTACTTATTTACTTTCCATACCGTTGTACTTTTCAGGTAACTGTTGAGGATCCTAAGACAGGAGACACAGTTGAATTTCCCTGCCAGAGATGGTTTTCTACAAGTGAAGATGATGGACAGATAACACGTGAATTAACTAGACCAGGTAAAATATGTTGCATCGAATGCTTATAATTAAAAAGAACTGAAAATATCTCTACGTTATCCCTCAGTTTATTGTGAAGACTGCCGCACAAAGTTTGTGCGAAAATTTAATTTGGCAAAAGGGCATTTGTGGAACCTTTTTTGCGATCGTTAAAACGTGTTTTTGTTTTTGGAATAATTTTAGCAATTTTTAAAACTGATAACTGTTGGAGATGATACGAATACGTAACTGAAAGCCAACTGTTCAATTAAAGTTGCATGTTCAGAAAACAATCAATTAAACAAACAAACCAACCGGGAAACGTACTTTTTAAATACCGTTTATACACTGCATGATATCTCTAAATAAGCATCTCTTCATGGCTTCATTCTCTTGGGTCTATAATTAAACTGTTGAATCTAGAGTAAAATCCAGAAAAAATGAAAACTGATTGCAGAATGCTCGAAACTGTCAAGTCTATCTCTAGTCGACAGGCTTAGAACGAAAGCTAGCTTAATTAGCAATCTCGATATAATGTCGGCCTTTTTTTTTCCTGGCTCTTAATAAAGTATCTTTGTCTTGTAGAAAAAGTGTTGGAGCCAACCGAGGAGGCACAAGTTGAAATGCAACCAGACAAAGACGAACCCTCTGAAGAAGCACAGGAGAGTATTCCTGAAGAAGTTACCATTGAGAAAGGTAAATTTTAGAAACAAGAGAGCGACATCTAAGGGACCGTTCACACTGGTTGCCCGAGACCTGGTTTCTTGGTATCGTTGTTGGGTTTACACCTTGTTTACCTTATATGTAACTGAGTAGACATTTGCTGCATGTTTCCTTGTCAGAAGCCATTTTAAAACGTCAGAGTAATTGCGAGTACAAAGCAATGGATTGTCTTAGGACTAACAGAAACTATTTGAAAAATAGGGAGAAAATAGGGTGTGTTCTCATTAGTGCCCACCGCACACCGTGCTCTGGAACCGAGTGAACGCAATGTGAACGCTGCCCAAGGGGCCTGTCCACACTTGGTGCCGGAGCACAAAACCCAGGGAAATGGTACGAAATGGTGTTGTGTTCGCACCTTAAGTAACCGACAGGTTACTATGTGCATTTTTCTTCATTTCGCTCGGTCAAAAGCTATTTTGAAAAGTGAATTTAGCAGGGAATGCTGAGCAGTGGATTTCCTCCCAACTAACAGAAAACATGTGCACAACGCTTACTCGGGCACCGGCACCGTTACAGAATTCTTGAGTGAGTATTTGTTCACATAATTGTCCAGCGTGTGAGTACCATTCTCTGGCACCGTGTCTAGGCACTCAGTGGGACCATAACTCAAAGCTTTTTTCGTGTATTCGACTGAGCAGTATCCTGTACTAAAAGGAAAACTCCTTGCTTTATTCCTTTAAAAATCGAGTGTATTAGAAAGGTTCCAAGCATTGGTTATGTTACCACTGATTTTGGTCATTCATATATGCAACAAAAACTTACCTTCTTTGTATAGAAGTCATTTTGGTAATAAAAGACGAGACACAAGTTGAACCACCATCAGAACAAGAAGAACCGACGGTGAAGGAACAGGAACATCTGCCACAAGAAATTATCGTCGATAAAGGTAAATTTTAGCTGCAGAAAGTATGGTGAGTCACTCTTAAAAACTCAAGCGACAGCTCTTGTCACGTGAAGTCCTATACAGTTAACCGTCCCTTATGACATAATAGAGTCATTTTGTTTATAAAAATGTAAGTTTTCTTTTAAATTTATGATTAAACTATAACTTTAACTCTTAGTAATCTCTTGTTGTGTTGAGGGAGAAGAATGCTCATAGTATTTCATCATTAGGAAAAACGAAGACGTCCTTAATAATTCTATTTTATTTTTGGGACGTAAAGACAAACGTACCATTTTTACAACTGTAATGTCTGAAAGCAGACAAGGCTTCTACTTCATTTGCGAAATATATTTGAGTAATTGAAGTCGTAACTTTAGGTCACGATTACTTGGTTCACATCTACACTGGCGACAAGTGGGGAGCTGGGACCGATGCCAACGTCTTGATTACCATATTTGGAGAAGATGGTGACTCCGGTGAAAGAAAGTTGGACAACAACAAGAACAATTTTGAAACTGGACAGTAAGGGATTACCTTTTAATCATAATTTATTATTTAAACAATACGATTTGTTTTTTCTTCACATACTTCTCGAAACAAATGCATGCAAATTAATAGTTGCTCGATTGAAATTTTTTCACCCCGAATAGAACTTTCGTTTCTCTTTCGAATTGTTTTAAATTGTGGGTAGCGCCTATTGAAAAGTCACTGAACATTTTGAATACGTAAATCTGTGTGCAGTCGAATTGAACAGTACTGGTTCAGGCCTTGTTAATGCAGTGCAATGATTTAAAAGGCTTATAAAAGTTCTTTGTTACACTTGGTTTCTATTTGGTTAGCCTTTCTGGCCTTGACTGTGAACAACGCTTAACAGCATTTTAGTGTTGTTGGACTAACTGACCTAAAGAAAGGTTTCGTTAAATTATTTACTCATAATTTGTCAACGAAAAACTAAAGATTGTGCGATGTCAGGGAGTTCCAAAAATAAAGTGCAGCAACGTTGTTTTTATCTTCGCTTTTGCAAAGCAACTAAAACAAACAAACAAAGAAACTTTATTAATAAGCACATAATATTACAGAAGCACTGGCCGAAGCTAGCAAGGCTATTCGAGGTGGGAGAGTGAGTGCAAAATATTATGTTAAGACTAAGGCCAACTAAGGAAAGTTTATGAATTACAAAGAAATGAAATAAAAATCGTAATATGGATGAGGACTAGAATAACACAATAAAGAAAAAAAGAATTAAACAAATGAATTGTAAAACTACAGACTAATAAGCAAGAATTTATTTTTCGACCTTTTTAGCTAACTTTACTAACTTTATTAACTTTTGCAATCAAGGTGGGCGTATCAATGTAGGTATCATCTGAATTCAATTTATATCAGTAATTCTAGATCGGAACTGTTAACATGAAATTTCCTAAAGCCGATGCTCTTGTATTGTAAGAATGACAACTACTTGTTTTTTTGAAATAGAACAAGAGCCATAATAGGCTCTTGAATAGATTTAAAATGCCAGAAGGTACATTACTGATATAGTCTAATAATATACAAAGTTCGAGGGTAAAATGTTAACGTCAATGAAGAGAGGTAATACATGTCCACAGTTTGATACTTAAGTTGGTAATAGCTACTTTCTTAGAGAGGCGCTTATATCCTTTTCTCTGCGCCTATAACTCGGAACTAAGCGGGCAGGTAGTAGCACCAGATTTATTTCACCATCTGTTTCTTGTATCACTTCTAACAGAGTAATGCGGCGTAAAGCTTATGTATATTTTTTTTATGTTTCATTTCTGTTCTGATGCAAATGTTGTTACTTAGTGTTACAATAAGAGAGAGTAATTCCGTTGTTATTTTCCAGGTAAATCCTTCGGTCTTGCTTCGTCCATAACTAATCCACCTTCATTTGTTTTTTCGCAGAAAAGACTCATTCACACTGACTTGTGCAACGTATCTTGGGCGCATAAACAAGATAAGAATTGGACATGACAATACTGGTTTTGGTGCAGCATGGTTTTTAGACAAGGCAAGTTGCCTGGATATTCCTAATATTCTTGGATCCTTTATTTACCACATACCTTCCTCCTATTAGTTGTTTATTTATTTACATTTCGTACCGTTGTACTTTTCAGGTAGCTGTTGAGGATCCGAAGACAGGAGAAACAGTTGAATTTCCCTGCCAGAGATGGTTTTCTACAAGTGAAGATGATGGCCAGATAACACGTGAATTAACTATAGCAGGTAAAACATGTTTTAATAATTAGAAACAACTGGAAATGTCTCCATGTGTGTTATCCATCTTCTACCTAGCCAAAACCTTCAGGCCATCGTATCAGTCAGTTTTTTGTGAAGAGTGCCCCGCAAATTTTATGCGAAAATTTAATTTGGCGAAGAGGGATTTGAGGGAACTTATTTTTGCGATCCTTAAAAACATGTATTTATTGTCGGAATAATTTTCGCCATTTTTTTTAAAAAGAACTTTTGGAGTCGATACGCATGCGCGACTAAAAGCCAACTGTTCAATTAAAATTGCATGTTCGGAAATCAAGTAAGCAAACAAACCAACTGAGAAACGCACTTTTTAAATACAGTTTGTACACTGCATGATATTTGAAAATACGGCTTTGGAACCCAGTAATATTTAAGGTAATGTTTGTTTCTACATACTCAGTTGCCAAAATATGGAAAACAGTAACGAGCAAGGTCTCTTAGCGATCTTTCCACCTCACAAAGCCAAGCGCAAAAAGAGCACAGAGAGGATCCTCGGCTAGCTTATAAGCTGCCAGCTAATTCTAAATTGGGTTTTATAAGTTGCACTGAATTTAAGAACTCTTTGTCTCAATCATAATTTGATAAAAAAAAGCTTTGTCAAAAAGCATATCATTCAAAGACAAACTCTGTTTTGTTAGGAGGGGCTTTATTTGTGAGGTAACCGGTAATGCTCAACTACATCGCACATCTGTGTACAGGAAATTATAAAATTATAATTTTAAATTTTGTTCAGTTTTACCTTAACAATAGTGGTCTAACTTAAAATTTTTTTGACTGCATGGTTTAAATCTTATACACATAAAATAAGTGGTAACTTAAAAATATTGACAAGGAGCACTATTTAAGAATTAATGTATCTTTTCCGAGCGCTTTTATCGATTATGTTTAAAATCGTAAAACGTTTTAACTTTCCCTTCTTGTGTATTTAAAAAGACTTTATCAAGCACTCATCAACGATTTGCTTTTCTTCAGAAAATATGCAAACTGGAATCGCAATATAATTTGCAGAAATGTAAATTTAATTCAAGATTTTACTTTATAGATAGACAGGTTCTTCACAGTGATTATTCGTGTAAAATAATCAATATTTTCCTTGCCATTGTAGCTGCCAGACTCATTTGCATTAGTCTTAATGATTTGTATTATAATTCACTTATTTGCTCTCTGAACACTTTTAAACGCGAGTTCGCCTCTAATCGCTTTTATTATTTGGTACATGGAACAGATTCACTTTTAAAAGTGGTAAGTGTGGATCAAATAAATAACCTGCATGAAAGTTGTGTCTTACATGATCAGAATGTTATGTTTTTTTCTCGTTTTTTTCTAGCCACTGCGGTTTTGTGTTTTTGCCAAATCTACATATATAACAGACCATAAATGAAAAGAAGGATACCCCGGCGATAGATTTTCAAAAAGCTGCGGCTTAGATCAGTGTACAAAGCTAAAAAATAAACTTGGAAAGCCAAAACAGAATTCATGATAATATGATACCGTTACCGGCGGGAGTATTGCCCCACAAACTTGCCATCGTATTCAAATATGAATTTCTTTCTTTCTTTTTGCGTTTTGTCTAAAAAGATAAACAATCCAGTTGCCCAGTAGGCTACCAGTCTAACTTCTAAGGCCGTTTGCGGTTAAGCGCTGCTATTTATTTTTGTAAGTATCTGATTTATTTTATGTAACAGTATTTCACAATATTTGAAGTAGGCTCGTACTTTGAAAATATAACTTGTAATGTTTTTCGAATTAAAACCGACGGAAAATTAGAAATAACTATTCTTTTGTTGTTACGATTCGGTTCCCTCCACTTGGTGGCAGCAGGTGTCTTACTCCGTTCCTTTTGTTCAACAGTGACGAGCGCTCATGCAAATCTCTTTGTTTACAGACGTTTCGGTGCCAGCGGACGCTACACATGTTGACGAAAATGAAGAACCCGAACAAGATGAAAACTCACTGAAGGAGCAGGAGAAAAAGATCATAAGAGAAGCGAAAGAACGGCAGCGAAAAGAAGAAGAACAGGAAAATAGACTGGAAGAAATTCAGATCATAATCGAGCAAGAAGAAGGCAAGAGAAGGTCATCCAAAGACGACATGGATAAAGAGCGCATGGAAGCCGAGGCGAGAGTAAAATTAGTTCTGAACGAAGAACGGATGATGCAGCAACGTGAAAAACCAGACGGAGAAGATCAAACTGAGCATCGACAACGACCAGAAGAAGAGCAAGAGAGAATAGAAAGTCCTGAGTACTCGAGAATAGAAGAGGAGCATCGTCGACGGATGGATGCGATCTCAGCCATTCTTGAGGAAGACGAAAAACGCAGAAGGGAAGAAAAGGAACAAAAACGGATGGAAGAAGAAAATGCGCGAAGAAAGAAAGAGGAAGAGAGACGAAAAAGAGATGAAGAGCTAAGGAAGAAGCGAGAAGAAGAGAGACTTAAATGGGAAGAAGAACATAAAAAGTGGGAAGAGGAAAGAAAAAGGCGAGATAGGGAACTGGAGGCTGTGTTAGAGGAAGGAAGGAGAAAACGGGCGGAAGACCGGCGTAAACGGGAGGAAGAGCTTATGAAAAACCGAGAAGAAGAACGAAAGAAACGGGAGGAGGAAAGAAAGAAACGCATGGAAGAGGAAATGAGAAAACTCGAGGAGCTTAAAAAAGAGAGAGAAGAGAGGTGGAATAAGAGAGTTAATGTTGTAGTTACTAACGTTGATCTATCTGCGCTAGAAAACGATAAGGAGAACAATGCTAAAAATCGACAGGAGGAGAAAAAGAAGAAGGAAGAGGGCTGGATAAAAGCAGTGGAAACACCTCGAAAGATCGAAGAAGACTTGAAGAAGTTCAAGGACGAAGAGCGCAAACGCCTCGAAGAAGAAAGGAAGAAGCTTCAAGAAAGCGAACACGCTCAGGAAGAAGCAGAAAGAGAGTTTAAATCAGAGTTACGTGTCAAAAGGAGGGAAGAGCCTGAAACCGTTACTCGTATATCTAGAACCACCATTACGCTTGCGCCAAATAGGGAAGCAGCTATTGAGGAGGAGAAAAGAAGGCTCCAATGGAGACTGCAGAAAATAGAACAGGATCGTTTGCTTAGGGAAGAAGAGGAAAGAAAACGAAAGGGGGAAGCCGAAAAAAAGAGAAGAGAGGAAGAAGAAAGACTGAGACAAGAGGAAGACAAAAGGCAAAAACAGGAGGAAGAGGAGCGACAAAAGTATCTAGAGGAGATGAGATTGAAGCGGGAGGCAGGAGAGAGACAAAAACAAGAAGAAGCTGATCGCAAGCGCCAGGAAGAGGAAAGGCGGCGGAGGCTGTCTCTTGAAGGGAAAAGACAACGCATGGAAGAAGATAGAAAAAAAAGAGAAGAAGAGGAACAGATTTGGCGACGAACAATGGAGGAAAAGAAGAAAAAAGAAGAGGAGGAAAGACAGAAAGAGATAGAGAGCAAGAAAAAGAAACGTCTGAGTATTGATCGGAAGAGATTTGAAGAAGACGAAAAGAAACGCTTAGATGCCATCGAACGAAAGAGAATTGAAGAAGAGGAGAGAGCGCGACTAGAGGAGGAACGAAGACGGCGCGAGGAAAGGGAGAGATGGAAACTGAAACAAGCGGAAAGAAGGCGAAGTGGGGATATTTACCGGCGACAGAGCGAAGAAGACTTGAGAAGCAGAGAAGACAGAGCTTCGTTTAAAGAAAGACAAAGGAAAAAAAGGGACAGTAAAAGCTTCGAGACTAAATGGATGTTTATAAACGGCGAGAGAAATGAAATACCAGGTATCAACTGTAAAAAAACAAAAAAATATTGTAAATAGGAAATGAAAGGCGCCCAAGAGTATACGGAAGGTTTATTTCTCTTTTAAGATCTGGGTCACAGCATATCAGGTCTTCAGGCTATTTATAGATTTATAGATTTATAGATTTATCTTTCGCGCCAAAATTACTCTTAGCCAATCAGAGCGGAGTTGGATTTCCAGCAATGGCGGATGAGATCAATGCTGCGTGAAGCGAGTTCAAGAAATTCGGAAGTAAGAACCAAGAAGCTTAGACGATCAATTGCCATAGTGGATTATACCGACGGTTGTGAACACAAGGAATTTTTTTGGGAAAAGATCTAGAAATCTAAAATGAGGCTGAATATCTAATGCGCTGTGACACTCTCAAGTTGTCGATGAACGCTCCTGTACGATTGGGCTCCTTGCATTGGTAACTTTAGCTTTCGGGGTCATCACTCGCCTACAGAGATTTTTACGGGGGAATTCTTCCAGCCGAAGCAAACCCTTCCTTTTTTATGCCTCAGCTATAAGTTTGCCATAAAGTACTGATCCCATTCTGGGCTTCACTAATGCTGTGAAACTTGACCGTCTCAATTTAGAAATAACAATAATGATGTTGGTCGTGATGATGATGATTATAATGATAATGATAATGATCATTATAATGATAATGATAATGATAATGATAATAATAATAACCGAAAATGATGATAATAGAACTAATTATAAGACTGTAATCATAGTAATGATAACAATGTACTGAGTAACCTCTAATGACTTAGTATATAGCTCAAACGTTAATGAGCGTGAACAAGTATATAACGAACGAACAATTCAACGGTGAACTACAATCCTCATTATTCGGCCCTAATTATAATAAGCAATCCAGTAGTGTATTTACGGGACCATGCGCCCGGCGCTAGCAGGTTTTGGTCTGGACGGGAACTGGGACGTCCCACGTACGGCAGCCCTGGCTTCGCTTCTTCCCTCAGCGCTATCTTTATGGGTATTTTCTCTCCCCTACCCTCCCCACTGCTTTGATTTGTTGTTATCACTAACAGTTCTAAGGAATTTAAGTAGCCATGACGTCGGCCAAAGCAATGAGGACGACACACACGTGTATTTTACAACTTTTCTGGGGAATGTGAATGGCTCATATATAAACATTTAATTCGTTTGTAAGCATGAACGCTTCTCAACGAATTTCGACACGTGACTCGGAAAACCCAACGAATTTTTAAAAGTGATTTGAAGGAGCGAGGAGTGACGTTTTCTTCGGCGTTCAAGTTGTAATTGGGGTTTTCTTAGACACCAAATTTCGGGAAGCAATTACTCTTTGTCTGCTGATTGCAATTTGCGTCATAATTATTCATTTCCACCGCTATTTTATTCATCTCCAACGCTATGTGCCTCCTTTATTCGCCAAGCATGTCACTGTACTTAACTTTATTTCATTGTTTGTTTGTTTATTTATTTTTTTAACATAGACGATGATTCAGTAAGGTCATCAGTGAGCGATACATCTTACAGCGAACCAAATGTTTTCATCAAAACAAGTCCTGAACCCATTGTGAGGAAAGAAGAGAAGTCTCCTTACCCGGATGAAAAGGTACACCTCTATTGGTTTCCCTGTTTAAGCAGGGTATTAAAACTATCTCAACAGTCATAAAGGCGTTACCGGCGATCATTTGTTCATGAAACGCCAGCTCGAGCGATGTCTGTTACCATAGGTCTCTGTGACGCTCGTGAAAGTGATTCTTACTTTAAAATCGCCTAGGTATCGAGACATACCAAGTTGTCACGTGAACAAACAAGCTGGTCGTACGCGTCCTCGCGCATGCGCCTTAATCGCTTCTATCAAATCCCATTTTGCAGAAAAGTACCCTACCTTGGTCTAGCTCATGCTATTTTGTTCCTTGGCTGTTCACAGTATACCGGACTGATTTTTGCGTCTTCGAAAAAGTCGATTTGACAAAGTGTAAGCATATCCTAATTAAAGGGCTCACCACAATAATTATAGTACGCTAATATATGCCTGCCCGATTATGATAAAAAGTTTCTCTTTTTCCAAAGGATTCTTCGCAAATATCTCAAACCACCCGGGTTATCTCAGTGAGTACAACAATAACGCGCACAAGGCACCAGGATTCAAGAGACAGGCTGCACAGGTGTGAGTCCGAACCCTCCTTTGTGAAAGAAGTTTCAATACCGTACAGAAGCCAGCCTCGCTGTGATCATTTGTTACCTGCCGATCCCGCAGTACAGATGGCAGAGGGTATGTTACTTGACTAATACTGTTATTACTAGTTTTCACACCTTTGATTCGGTGTGGTTAAAAAAAGACGTTTTTGAGCGACTCACGTGAACCGGAAGTGAACCTTTTTCTCTATAGGCATGCCTTGACGCTACCAAATTGGCATTGCTAAGTGTCTTGACGATTTGCCCAAGAATTTGTTCAAAATCTCGGCCTAAGGGTTAAAAAAAAGTTCACCCGGTTGACGTGTGTCGCTGAAAAACGTCGTTGGCCCTTACGGCTGGACTCAAGGCCGCTACCGCTAAACACGTCCAGATAATGCTTTATTATTATAGCCCATCGAGTAATACGTTTGCTTATTATTTCATTTCTTCCGGTCAGTTTTAAGCTATTTCGTCCTCAGCTAGCCGTGAACGCCATTTTTCTTTTAAAGTTCACTCAAGCATAAACAGCTAAACTGCGGTGCTCTAAAGCCCTGCACAACTGAGGGGGTTATTGTCTTGAAACGATGCTGCTACTAACATGCCATCGAGTCGATGGGTTATTGCCTAAATCTTCCAAATATGGTAAGCAGGAGAAGAATTAGGCGGCATATGGGAGCCAAGCAGAACAGGCGAAATCTTTCAGTGAATTAATAATAAAATGAAAACACACTACCCTATCAAATACGAAAGCACTTACATGTTGAACAATAGGCTGCGGGCAGGCTCACTTGCGGGGTCTGGTGACAAATAAAACTTACACTGCCCAGAGTTCCCCTATTTCTACTTAACAGTTATTCCACGAGTGCGCGTTGGATATGAGATGGCAGATAGCCAACCGGGCGCGTAGCGTCGAGTTGGCTATAATCATCTCATATCCAACGAGCGCGAGTGGAGTAATTATTTTATTAAAAACGCTCACAAAATATCGAGAATTCTTCCCGACTTTATTTGTAAAAACAGCCCATTTTCAGCTTGTTTTTAATTTTGAGCAGACGAGTACGGTTACCATATTACCATGATGGCCAAGCCAATCAGAGCTCTAGAATGGCATTATCCAATGATTCAGTTTTTAATAATGTCCCTTATGGTACTATTTCCAGAGATGAGCTTCTTTGATAAATATCAGGAAAATGAAGGCAAACTGCGACCTTTTCCCAGTTGGTATGGCAGTTTAGACATGGGCAGCTTGCCGCATCTGTATTCTCCAACAAATCCAATTACCGACGAAGACATTGATAAGCTGTTGGCCATAGAAGCCGAAGACTTCGAAAAATGGAAGCGCGTTAAAAAGTCAAGGGAACTTGAGATCTACTCACGAAAAGGAACCGGAAGAGGAAGCCCGCCCGTTTACAAGGTAACCAATGAGAGAATGTTCATTGACGACTTTTTCTAACAATAGTGCTTCTTGAACCGACAGATTTTTTCGTGTTCAAATTGTACTCTCTTCTTACAAGATCCAACGTTCCTGTGTTAGTTGATGTCGTAGTTGTTCCTCCTGTGATAGTTGATGTCTCATCGGAAACAATTTTAGCATTTTAGTACTCAGCTTTAGTATTTTAGCTAACAATTTGTAACATATTGTATGGATTTTTCTTTTTATCTACTTAATTATTGTATCTATTATATTTTAACTGTAGGTGTCCCCTATTAGTAGAGGGCCTGCCCCTCGGCTAGTTTTTCTTTCTTGACACATAAATAAAGTTTCTATCTATCTATCTATCTATCTATCTATCTATCTATCTATCTATCTATCTATCTATCTATCTATCTATCTATCTATCTACCTGTCTGGCCGTAGGAACTAAAGCCGTGACGACCTCCCCCTATGAAGAAAATCAGTCTTTTGACTGAATTAATCTGAACGGGGTTTAACAACAAGCAGAAGTGGCTGCAGTAAATTCCTGGTCACAAGAACTGATGTTGAGTTTCCGTATAATAGAGACATTTAGATTCGAGGACAAGAACGGCTAAGAGTACGAGATTTGATTTAAAGTTTGTTCGCGTATTTTCAAAAAAGAGACACCTCGGAATTCTTCACTGTACTTTTTTTCACCAGTAAAGTTAGCACTGTTATCGTTATTGAAGGAGGTTGAACCCTCTCTCGATTGCAAAATTCTAAAACTTCTAACTTTTGATAACTTGGGACACTCTCGCTAAAACTCGTAGTAGAATGACGACGGCTGTCACGTTTTCCCGCCAAAATGATGCTGGTTCACGCGCGAGCACTACTTACTACTGAGAAAATCTCTTACTCGTAGTCGATCTCGTCTCAGAATCTAAAGGTCTCTACTTCACTTATGCTACTACTTTGACACTCCGCGCGCACGAGAAAAACCTCAATGGTATCCCGGGCAAGGGGCCAGTGGTTATTTCATAAAATGACCGAGTAAGCTAAGTTAACTGCAAAGTGGATTAATCAGTGCTCCTTGATTCTCTACAGGCTATTATGATATTGAAAGATGTTCCGTACAGAGATGGTAAGGTTTCATTTCATCTTTCTACAACAGAATTACAAGTTTTCAAACCATTGATTCTTCGAAGCTGCCGACTATTGTAACCAAAAGAAATTTCCTTTCGCATGATTGAGTTAAAAACTAATTAATCTCACAAACTTTCAACATTCAATTCCTTTTTCCAGGAAGTTCTAAAACACCGTATTTTACTTTAATTTTATTTCCTACCCTTCACTTTAGTAATTAAAAAAGAATAAAAACAGAAACCAAAAAAAAAATTCTGGCAACAAATTGTTTTTCAAACATCTTGCAACATGTTAGATACATTTCACCTTGCTGGATAGTATTATCCCTTGACTTTAGGAATAGCTATATTTCTGAACGGCAATCAAATTGTCCAAAAACACTCAACGCCTCTATTGTCTCAGGTATATAAGAGACCTTTAAGTCAGAGTCAACACGCACAGCATTATTCTCTTCATTAACAGGTTAGAGTGATAGAGTGCGCCAGAGAAAGCGCAGTCCTTTGTCTTGTCGTGCCCTAACTGTTTTATTTTTTTTTCCTTTTTAGCCATCGATTTATTGTCTGACTGGGACGAGCGTGGTAAATGGGACAAAACATTCGATGGCGTTTCATTCCTTGATCAGATGGGTGACTTCAAAGTGCTAAAATGGTGAATACATCCTTACTCCATGTACATGGTCTGTTTTTCCGGGGTACCTCCTGGGAATTCTTGGTGGGGGTGTGTCGCCTGGTTCTCCGAATCCTGACCCTATTTGAACCAAAAAAATGTCATTTTCCACACCCGTTTTCAGACCTGGCCTCTAAAATTCATACCCGTTTTCCGACCTGGAGGTGGTCACAAAACGTAACAAACGTGTTTACATTGACAGAAATTATGTCATCTTTGCCGAGATTAGAACGCCAACAAAAAGATTTCTTTCTTTTCTATTCATCTACTGTAGTTCCCTTGTAAACCATACCCGATTCCAGACCGAATGTATACCCGTTTTCAGACCAAAACGGCGCCAAAACCCTACTCTTTGGGGCGGCACATACCCATATGGCTAATATAAGGGAGTACCCCTGGGTCTTTTTTTCATGCTTTAACCTGACGCATTTATTTGTGACATTGTAGATCACTTTGCTGTACTTGCAATCCCAACTTCTTGTTAAACCCTTAAAAAAAAGCAATGGTGTGTTGAAATTTCTCAAATCAACCGACTAAAATTCTGATTTCTAAACTGATTTTTTTTCTGCAGTTCTCACAATAAAAAGAATCGTTGTCTGGTGTTGGCCAGTTTGGATCGCGAAGACGAAGAGCCGTATTACGCGTGGGCCTGGAAATCAGCAAATCATCCGAGTGTTCCTGGGGAGGACACTAAACTCACAGTCATGAGGTTTGCTAAGACACTTTTGTCCGAGCAGTTTTTGTGACAACTTTGGAACCGTATTAAAGTAAAGTAACCGTTAGGGCCAGGACGCTTGATGCTGTACTTTGTTAGAGGAAATTGTCGCAGAATTTGTGGCGGGCAGAACCCACTCTTGTGACAAAACCGTTTTTATAATCTTTACGATTGTTGTGAGGACAAAACGGATTTATCTCACTCAATGCATAACATGGAACACTTAGCAGGAGCCCCCGTCATTGGTAGACTGCCAAACAAGCTCTCTATTTGAAAATCAGTTTTCAAGGCGTGAGATTCTCGCGCTAAGCGCGCGAGCCTCGCAGATCCGTAGGGCGTCACACCATTCGTTTGACCGTTTGCGGGTGCTTTACCTGCACAAGAATACGGCCTATTGTGTAGTCTATTTCAGTGGCGTTTAATGTACCCTATACACACACACACTAAACCAGTTAGCTAGCCAAACTAAAGCCTATGATTTTTGAGACCTTACAGTAGCCAGCGTCCCGTGATTAAAATTTGATCCAACTGGTGCTTGAGGAGGCTGCTTGGAAGGTGGTTGTGGACGAAGTTTGCTTTGAAAAACGAAAGACTTATGAAAAGTTTCTTGAATAACTGTGTTGTTGTCACTCTTGAAAATTTATTTACTGCAAATCTGAATAGCCTTACCCATAAATACTTATGTGTAATACCTTGATATACTTTGCCTATTGGCTTTTCCATCTATTTTTTTCTGTAGGTTGGACACTGGCATTTGCGGTGCAATAATTCGTCCATACCACGATGCGACCCAGTCATCGAAAATCACGTTAATTACACAGGTACGAGGCTCTATCCCCAGTTCCCTGAAAAGCACTTATCTGATTGGAAATCCGAGCAAGTGGCTAATCTGGCTGAAGAAGCATCACGATTCACAAGTGAACAAGACAGCAGAACAAAACAAGGAAAACGATGATTCCTCTTCGGTTTAAGGAAGACCATAAAGGAAAACGGCAACGATAGAGCTCAATTAGTTCTTTTGAGTAGAATTTGCTTTAAAATCAGGAACACTTAATCTAGCAAGGACATTGCTATAACTCTTATAATTCTTGGGGCTGGTTATTTAAACGAAGTCTAACCCAAAGCCGCGGTTTAACAAATCTTTAGACCTCCAGGTCTCTTCCATAGTGTTTTTTTTTAAAATGCTTTTCTATATGCTTTCATAAAACTTTCATAATAAATGGTGTTTAGATAAAACCGTTGGGCAAAATGAAAATGGCTTAGAACGCGTTTTTTTTAAACGCAGGCTAAACTACGTTTAAACAACTGGCCCTTAATTTTTATTTAAAGCATTGATGAATTTCTTAAGTGCACGTTTGGTTATATAGTAATAATTTCTATGGCATTCGTTTTATGAAATCATAGTATTTCCACAATTGTGAAAAACGAAAACTTTTTTACAATCGCGGCAAAGTATCGAGCCCCTCCACTTTTTCGGTTGCTATGATGTTGACCAATCCCGCATTCCCGTGAACTCGACGCTTGGGGTCATAAAATGCAGTGATTTCTATGAAATTCAGTCTACCTAAGGCTCGACGTCGTTTCAATGTGTGTGCGTGCTGTTGAGGAATACGATAAAGGTCAACTTGTTACTCAAAGCAAGCCTCGACAAGCTTAATGTCACTGCACATTTCTGTGTACATCATTATGGCGCTACTGGGCGTGTCGTCTTCACCTCAAATGCACACTAAGAATTGAGTTCTAGAAATAAGCCTTAAAGGACCTAGGATACGCAATTTCAGGGTATTTCAGTTCTTACAATCGATAACAGAGTTGACTGAAATATCAAGATTTCTATTTTAACCCTTTCACCCATGATACAGTAGTTCGCCAGCAAAGCAAAAGTTTCCGCACACTTTCAAATTTTTTTTTGGTAAAATCCTTAGAAACTGAATAGTACCGTACAAAAATTCTACCAAAGGGGTTAATTTGGATTGTAGCATTGTAGCGTAGGATCTCGTTCATAAATTCCAAACTTTTGAGTGAAAAATATGGCATCATAATTTGGTCCTCTGGAACTGAAATATCAGAGTTAAACTTGAAACTAACACAACTAACACTGAAGAGCCAAAAAGGAACACGGCTGGCAAAACTGGAAAGCAATAGGACGGCTCTTTGAATAGATACTGAAAATGGTTTTAGAACATGGTAGGAGAAGTGATATCACTTAAGATATGTGCACTTAAAGCAGTAATTTTAAATTATAATTTAAATTTAGTTTCTAGAAGCTTGCGACTTCGTAGCTTTTTTTCAAAGTGCTCTTCTAGAGTGAAGGAAATTGTGCGAATTTTAACAATGGTTGCATCGACAGAGCAATCGCTTGAAATAGGGTGAAGAGTGCTTTGATTTTATGCTCAGATCACATAAAGTTTTAATGTTTGCCATTTGATAAATATGGTTTGAATATACTTTCCTGAATATTGCGAGTTTATATAACTTTTTTACAAAGTAAAACTTAACGAAGAGCTGCCCCAAATTTGTGTAGTAAATAAGCTAATGAGTGTTAATAAAATAAAGTATTTTGACAGATCGTATATATTTGTTTCAAGAGGGTAAGCAAGTTTAAGGTTGCATGGGTTTGGTACGGCAAACAGTGCAAACAGTTACTGTCGCCATCTTATGCTCCCTGTGAACTTCCCGGCGTCGTTTTCCAGCCTGCTTTCTTAAAGATAGGATCGTTAAAAAATCAACGTTTTGAATGATTGGGCGATTTTTTACGATCTTTGAAAGTCGTTGCGGCTGATATAGTGGCTGTGATTGCCGAACTATTTTTTTTCAGCCGATCCTAAAGCTACCTCAACGTTCGTTCATGGTACAGCATTCACTAGCGGTTACTGAAATGTGAAATCTGAATCCACAGCAAGACACTAAATTCTGAATTGCAAATTTTCCACAATTGTACTTTGGGCGAAACAAAAAAGACATTTCCATGCCATGTGGTAGTTATAAGGGCAAAGAGAAGGAGAGAGTTCATAGCGGAGGCCGCCGGCTCCCAGCACCGCTTCCCCCCCCCAACCCCACGCGCTGCTGTTTCGATTGGTGATTTCATGATTGCTACCCGTGGGAGGCACTCCGCATATGAAAGGGGTGGGGATGCTTGCCGTCTCACTTAGGGGTGTAAATTTCGGATTTTGGTCTCACTTAGGGTGTCTGAGCAAAACGCCATCACATTTAGCCGTGAAGGTCTTGCTTAAGGTTGTGCGTGAAAAAATATAAAAATATGTGCATTGTCTGTGTTTTAACATGGTCTCTTTCGGGGGTCAAAAAAGCTTGGGCTACGCCAAGATCGGTCTCTTTTACTGGTTTAATTCAAAATTTCCGACGAGCATCCCTAGCCCTTTCATATGTGGAGTCCCCCCGGAATTACTACCCCACAATGAGTTTAAGGTCTCTGTGTGCTAATTTCATCTCTGCGAATCAACTACAGTTTGTTCTTAAAGGAGATTTGGCCGTATTGCTGCCTTACTCGCTGATTTCAGATCAGCTCCATTGCGACAGTAATACTACAAGAGCGGTTGGTGTTGAACTACGCGAGCAGCCCATAATCATGTCGTATCAGGAAAGAAAACAGAATTGTTATTACAAAATTTTTAAGAATACTTGGAAGTATGAGAAGCTTTGCCTGCTGCTCACCATGGCTTGTGAGAACTCCTGTGCACGTCGCATTGCGCGAGCATTACGAGTAGTTTTTTTAGTGTAAAGCCACAAAGTTTCTTCACTGCTAATGCAGTTCTTCAAGCTTACATGTACATTCAGTCGGTTAAACAGTGTACATAATAACTTTTGCTTGGCCCGGTATCGATTAAAATGATTTTCTGATTCAGAAAAATAAACTTTCTAATTGTGGATATCTTCTGATGTCACAAATCATTTCAGTTTTTAATTAAAAAAAGAGGCGCGCGGTCAGAGTTAAAAATACAGTATCGTCGTTTCTAATATTGCATCAAGGAGACAAAATTGTAATTCCTACATTTTACGGGAACTACGACTCTACCACCCGCCAATAATAATTCGGCACATCACTGGATAAAATGGCGGTAAATTTGATTAATTACGCATCCAAAGGAAATCTAAGGAAAGTAAAGCGTTGTATTGAAAATGGCGTTGTTGTGGATGCTTGTGAAAGTTCAGGAAATTCAGCTCTTTACTATGCTGTATGTCGCGATCGACGAAAGTGCGTGAAATATCTTTTAGAGCGCGGAGCAGACCCAAACAGGTAATGCAGTTACAGGCTATATCCATAGGGAACCCATTGGTATACTTGGTAAGCCCTGGGTTGTTATCCTTGAGAAAGAATTTATATAGCTAGTCCAGTTTCAGCTGGACGGCTAAAGTTTTAGCTAATTTTATAAGTTACATAAGGATCGAGGGGACAATTTCGCCAGCGCTCTCAACGTAACCTTGAAAAAAAAAAAAGGTTTTAATACCATTTGGTATGAAGACCTAATGGCGCTCTTTTTGAGTCGCTTCCTGAGACAGGACACTTTACTCAAGATAACTTCTCCTCCTGAACATTAGCATCCATGCGATAGCCAGCAATCTCCTCAGGAGAGGAGCAGTCCTGACTGCTACTTCTCCGTGTGACAAAACTGATATTACTATATCGACGTGTCAGTGGGGGTGTGACTGTTCTTTGGAAGTCTTCCTTTATAAGATGCATGTATAAAGTAGCTAATTACACTTCATGTGTTTTATGAATGACGTAGCAAATAGCTTGCGTAGAAGAACGGGGCGCGCGAGGGAGACACGTGAGAGGAGCGCATTTTACTTCGAAGCGCTTGCTGGTACTTACTCTAAGCAGCAAACGCCAGTTAACAATAGTTAACCGAACTGGAAATATATTTCGCTAGGTCGCTACCAAAAATAATCACCCCTTTTGATATGACCACAAAATTACGAAATGATTCAGGAGTTGTTAGAGACGTGTATTAGGTAAAACAATACTGCGTATACAGCGAGATATTCATTTCAACTGGCTGTCCGTTTGTGGCTCACGCTAATAGTCGACTTAAACAGTTTTATTATCACCCTTTATTTTTCTGTCACTTTTCACATACAGAGTAAACAAGGAAGGCTGTACCCCTGTGAATGCAGCCTGTCTAAACAAAAATCTTGAATGCTTGGGATTGTTGGTCCGACATGGAGGCTCACTGGGAAAAGTTTCCACTCTTCAGACAGAAAGCGCCATCGAGTCCGCCCGATTAACGCGCCATAAAAAATTGATTAAGTTTGTAAGTCACTTAACAAACAAAGACCTTACTGACGATAAACGCGATTTCTTGGAACCAACAGATGAAGATGGGCAAAAGGTAATTTTTTTCAACTTAGTTAAAACACTATTCGTGCTTAGCTTGACCTCAAGCGGTATTTCGAATGCTTTCCCGCTACACCTAGCGTGTGTTCAGACACCCACTCCACTCCAACAAATCTCCCTGAGTTTGTTTGAGAGGGAAGGGGGCGGCTGTACAGATATAAACATATATTTGTATCTTCTAGGGGGAAGACAGCAACCATTCCTTTCCAGAGTTGTCAGCTGCTCTGCCTCAAATAACAGGTGACCAGTTAAAAGCGCCTCAAATGAAATTGCTGGATGATCTGCCCCACATGACCCTACAAAATGCGCTGTGGTTTTCCACACCCGTGACAGTGAAGCACTTCAAGGGCAAAGAAAGTATGAAGCAGCTTCTGATGAAAGAGGCAGATCTACTTAGGTGAATATTTGACTGATCCACTCACACCGTAGACCACAACCAGTCTCCTTTTTTTTCTTAGTCCTTCGAGCGAAGCGCGCGGGACACGAAAATGACCACGCTCGTTGCTGCCCTCCTTTCTTGCGTCTCGCGACTTCGCCTCTCGACGCTCGCGCGCTGGTGCACTCCCCTCTCTAAATCAGGGGAAAAGAGGGACGGCTAGAAGTCTACTCACACCGTTTTTCAACCACAGTCAGCCCTCTAGGTCGGTCTCAGGCCTTCTTTACATGCAATAGAAGATACTTCTAGCTGTGTGCACTTGATACTAATTTAAATGAAGATACCCTAGAAGCATTCAGTTGCTGTGATGACAATAAAAGCGTTTGCAAATCAACCCGAACAAAATGTAGGGGCTTAAAGGGAATTTAACTCATGGCTCCCGCGGATGTGTTAGCGTTGTAGTGCTCTACCAAAAGAACCATAAACTGGGAGCAGGCCAATTGAGTTGAGTTGAGTTCATCTACACCTTTGCAAACGCTGTGGAGTAAATAAGGTATTCTTTCTTTATCCACCAACGTGTGTAGATATGCAAACTAAATAATTTGAACTACAATAATTTAATTCATTTTTCCTTTCAGCTGGCTACGTCATCCGCGATTCACTCTTCTAATGGCAGTATGCCTGGACTCTGATCCTGAAAACAGCTGTTTAGTTCTGGAGCATTTTGAATTAGCATCTCTCAACCACCTTCTTTACAAGACCAACACTGAAATAAACCTACCCCAACGGGTACATATTATGTTGGATGTAGCAGAAGGAATGACATACCTTCACGGCCATTCTATAGTGCACAGCTTTCTTAATTCATTGTCCATTTTAATTCATGAAAAGTTTAGAGGAAAGATAGGCAACTTGGAGTATTCACAAGAGACTAAATGTGAAGAACAAATTCAGGACGACGTACGCTCGATCCAAAAGAACTGGATGGCACCCGAGCAGTTGTCAGGCACGCCTCCCAATATGTCGAGTGACGTTTACAGGTTTGTTCCTTTTTTCACCATTCTTTTTTCTTGTCTAATCAAGGCCAAATGATTCGTACCAAGAACCAGTTAATTGTCCATTGCTTTCAGCCGTTTTTGACTGTACGTGTAAGATGGTAGCCAAACAGGGCGTGATGAGCGACGTACGAGTTCTTCTCAAATTTCAAAACACCTTAATCTTGAGGGCACATGAAGAGGGGACATACATCAAACCACCACTCCTGCTTTTTGAGGGGCATTTTCGACAGGGGAACTGGTAAACACTTTGATCCCGGTTCAGAAACTGAATACTACACCTGACCCAGTCGAATACAAGTCGTATGCGCATCCATTCATCCTTTTTATTAGTAAATTTATGGTACGTAACTTTAGTTAGAACAAGACAGATAGCCACCATTCAACATCAGATTTCACTAACACAAACCAAAATCCAATTTTTCAATCAGCTTTGGCGCCCTCATGTGGGAGATTCTGGCCAGAAAGGTTCCTTGGTCCTGGCTGCAAAAGAGCTCAGTCACTCAGGCTGTCTGTGTGGATCACAAATCGCTACCTATGTTGGATATTTGGCCGTTCTATGTTCAGTCTATTATAAAACCGTGCCTTCATGATGCTGCAGCTCGACCGAACTTCCGTGCTGTTCATAGTAATCTCCTGGCTATTAAGGACAGTGGCGAGGATCTAACTTCAGTGGTTTTGGATGGGGCTTTCCCTTACTGGCTGGAAGAAGAGTATGGTGTTATATATAGTGAGATCCGCCCAAATTCAGGACCATCACAGCCAAATAAGTGTAGGTCCTCGGATATTCATGTATTGCTTAGGCGCTCTTCGTCTGCAGTCCATCATCACCAAAGACGCCGGAGCACGTCTGTCAAGGCAGGACTGAGAGATCTTTTGAAAGTAATGTCAGATCGCTCTAAGAATTCTCCCAGGGAAAAAGAGATTGAACGATTTGGTTACCAGATTGCCGAGCGGTTGGCGTATGTTCGAAACATTCGTCGACACGCGCGAAATCATAATCGTACAGGATGGGCAAAGGAAATTGTTTTGACAAGAGCGTTAGAAGGCGATATAGAGCGAGTCAAGAAAGCAGAGCAATCAGGAATACCAAGTAAAGCAAAAGGAAAACAAATGAGCAGGCACGGAAGGCGGTATAGTGTCTTTGACGAAGAAGGTTTTGAACGAATACAAACGATATCATCTAAGTACAAGAAGAAGAATTGGTCCAAAATTTTACATGGAGAAGAGAAATTAAAGAATTCAATGGAAGGGTTTAAGAGACTGGTATTTGAGGAGCTTAACGCTCAAGGCTACGAAAATGAACTGCTGACTGTAAGTAACGATGTTTCAGAACAAAGCGAAGTATATGAAGATTTGGGTAACGCAATCAAAGCAAGAAAAGCTCAAATGGAAAGTACTTGTTCACGGCCAGAGAGTAAGGAAAGCACTTCAAATAGAATAAAAAGGCAGGATTTAACAGAGAGTCAGGCAGAAATGACTAATGCAGGCTCTGAAGTCTTGGAACTGTCAAGTTCCGAGGACCCAGAGATGTCGATGTATGCTAAGCCCTATCAGAAAAATAGGAATTCTGTTCCAAAGGAGATAAGTATGACAGAAAACGGAGGTGAACGTAAGAAAGTAGCAATAGAGTCACATGAAAAAGGTCCAAGCCAAATGACAAGAGGCACATTAGAAATGAGTGGAGCAGATCTAGTGCGCGCACGATCCCAGTCAAGGAAAGTACCTCTGAAAAACTCCACATCAGATCTTAAGGCAGACATCACCGATAGAGCTGACGCCAACCGCAATAAACAACAAAACACCGAAGCATCACACTCTGACATTCACGGCTCTAGTTCCCACGGCTTGTACGCCATATCAGACTTTTTACGAGAAACGGAATCGTTCCGAAAAGAACGGTCAGAAATGATAGCCTTACGAAGTCAAAATACTTCAATCACAAGTGCAGTAGTAGAGGGTAGCAACGCAGAGAGAATGATTAACAGTCGGCCCAGAGCGCAGTCCGTTAGGCATGCGCAGCCACGTCGAAAATCACGGAGCAGAACAGTTTTATCAGATAAAAGAGTCAGCATAAATGATACGGTAACAAATGTACCAGAAGCTTACCCTAGCAGTAGTCATGACCTCTCGGGCGTTAGAGTCGAAAGATCAAATGGACAGCCAGTGTTCAGGCTGCGATCAAAATCTGAAGAAATCAGCGACAAAATAAAATCATTCCATTCAGGTAGTTTCTTAGGAGAAAGCTCAAACAGAACAGATAAGTAATCAAGTGAATGATACCTTTATACGAAATTTACCCATGTAAACGGTGAAATTGCCCTTTAACAAAGTGACCACAAAAGACGGATACGTTTATATACTTTATGTAATTGTATCTACCACCTAAAAACTAAAAGAATGATTACTGAAAATACAATCCCAATATACAAACTTAAGAAATATATTAATAACATCAGTGTTTAGATTCTCACAGACCTTTTTATGCCATATGGTATAAATAATAAACAGACATAAAAAGTCAGATAAACTGTATCTATATAAAATACGTGAATTAAGCAGTGATGTACATGTATATATGCTAAAGAATATGTATGAAGAGTCAATGAAACTGTAGAACAGAGAAATGATTCTTGCCTACTTCGGTGTACACGTACAGTTAAAATATAATTACATGTACAATTACTAAAAGAGAGACTAACTTATTACGTTAAAATCTATTCTTTACATACACGTCCAAGGTAAAACATGATAAAACATTTTACTTCTAAAGCGCGATAAGTGGCTCAGTTCTTTTCAATAATATAGAAACAATTCCCTCGATATGAAAGGTAAAATTTTACTATTCTGAAATTCCTGAAAAATTTCGCTAAAAGTTTGCTAGCTTACAAACCTTTGGAACATAAAAGAGAGAATTAGCTATTTTAAGAACTGCAGATTAACTAAGGTAAAATAGTTTGCTAATAATTACGTTGTGTACATAATAAATGTACTAAAATGTCGTCTTTCTATGGTTCTTTAGAATCTTAAAATCGCGTCTTTTCTGCTCGCACACTAGAAGACTCGTTAACTAAATCTAATGCCATAATTTTGTTTGGTGCGTAAGCATTTTCTTAATAGAGCTGTGAATTTCTTGACTGATCGCTTCAAGCCATACTCTTTTGGCGCTGGACGTCCCGTGCTGATTACAGTTTGTATCTGATTGTAAGGTTAAGAAGCTTCAAGATACACACTTTCATAGTAAACGGTTTCAATTAATTGCGGTACATTATTAGCGTAATGACCTCTACACTGGCTCTTAAAGCGACTGACAGCACCACTCCTAATCAGAACTAAACGAAACGCGGATCACATTCAAGCAGTAGGACGCAATTTTATCTGAGAAATCCAAGGTAGGAAAGAGAACACTTTTGACAACTTAGTGTGGAAGACGCTGAAACAGCGTTTTTCTTCAACTCCAAAAAGAGAACATTTTGCATCAACTAGTTAGACATTCATCATTGCAAAAGATACAAATCTAAATCCAACTGCTGTTTCAAGACACCAGACAGGACAAGTTCTGCGCTGTGTATGTCTGCAACAAAAGAAAGATCAAAGTGGGTGTGAATAAGTGACACTGGTTCCATGGTTCGTGCGACTTCAGACAAACAAATCTCAAGGATTTTTCAAGGACAAATTACCGTTTTCAAAGAGTAAGATTTATTCAATAAATCGGCAGTCGTTAATCCCCTTCTGAACACATTGGCTAAAACACGTCATGGAGTCATTTGGGATTTTTACTTCAATCATCAGCCACGATTGAAAACAACATTTTATACTAATTGCAGCAACAACGCTTAGGAAAATGGCTGGGCATTGCTTGCAATTGCATCTGAGGTGCAGAAATAGCATTTCAAACAAAGAAACAGAAGTAAGATATTGCTCATGCTCCAAAATGTTTTAGACAAGGTACTTAATTTCAAGGATTTTTCAAGAGCTAATAAAGAAATTAAGTACTATTCAAGGACCTTAACCGAATTCAAGGACTTTTCAAGACAACTAACTACTAAAATTCAAGACCTTTCCAAGATTGTGCGAACCATGGGTTCACAAAGATGCACAGGCAAATTGCTTTGATGTATGTATGGCATAACAAGCGTTAAATTGAAAAATAAAAATCTGAAGAAGTATTAATTTAATAGATAATGGAAGCAGTTAACCTAAGACTAGAGAGGCTAAATAATCGCAAACCAAAAATGGATGATTTGTTAACAAAGTAACATCTCCTTACCAAATCCATTCTTCATAAATTCGGAACATAACTGAAAATCCCTGTCACAGCTTATTACCAACAAGGTTGGTGTTCCCTAAGGGGGAAAAAATAGTTTGCAGTCTGAATGTAAAGCTGTATTATTTTGTTACAGTTTTATTGATACGATAAAGAGTCAACATGTACGGTTGGTGTTTGGTTTTTGCCGATAACGTAAGTCTGTCAGTTACGTCTGTTATCCACGAAAAACGATTGGAACTTGGTTTTTATCGGAAAATACAAGTTACGAGTCATTTTGAGAAGATATTAACCCATTCGCCCCTGAACCGCCCGTAACCGCCCGTGCGGATCCAGGTCCTTTCTACCCTTTGTGACGTCATCAGTTTTAACGGTCAAGGACAACTTTCTTCGCTAACTTGTGCCGAGTGAACAGATCTTTCAAACCATACCAGAATGAGCACAATTCAGTCAAGGACACCGGAGAAAGAAGCAAAAAATCACGTGACAAGGACCTGAAAATCTCCATGAAAATCTTGTTCCATTACCCACCTACCTTTCCTTTCACCTAATCCTAAGATCCTAAAAGCTTTCCTAAAAACTCTTCCCACCAAAATGAAGCCTACTAAATGCCCAGCAAGAGAAAAAAAAATGAGGCAAGAAAAGCGAAAAAAGAAGGGAGGAGAGAAAGCGAAAAGTAAAAGTCAAGACTGCTGTGTCACTTTTAAACCCAAAAACTGTCGAAATTTTGCTTTCTGCGCATGCCCGAACTTCGCAAGCTGATATTTTTCATCTGGATCAGAAGGCCGCTGAGTGCACGACCTGTAAACCGGTTTGTGGTAAGTTTTAGCTCTTTATAGCACGACAGTGACCAAAAAACCACTCGACCAGCTTCAAAACGCGTTTTTCGGCAAAATCTCCAGGAGCGAATGGGTTAAAAGCACTAGAATCAACAACAACAATTGCACTGACGCCTCAAACATAACTTCCTCTTCTAAAAATCTGTTGAGAGCCTTACCTGTTCAGTTAAATTCTTTTTGAAGTCTGCCAACTGCTGCTGTGAGGGAACTTTCGGCAACACCTGGTGTTCACACAAACACAAACACAAATGTGAATAATCTTACTAAGGGTTCATATTCTCTCCACGACTTTTCCCATCACCTTTTCAAGTTTTTCATGACCTTAGGCTTAGCTGCCTCAATATTTTCTAACTTAATTTCACTACACAAAAATACAGTACTAAGAAGTCGTGTCTGTTCAATTACAACTTGTCTCTTTCGTTCAGAAACAAAGCGGTATACAATGAAATACTGACGCACACCGTAGTATTGTTTGAAAATATGTATTTCTATTGTGCGTTCTCAATAAACACGCAAATATCATCAATGCTGGGCACTGGGCACTTTCTGAAAATCGCAAAAATTAATTCCCAGTAAGAAAAACTCATCTGTCCTAATCGCAAAAATTAGTTCCCGCAAAGTACAACAGACATAAACTCTGGTGTTCCCCTAAATGCATGCCATTTGCGCTGTTATGTCTCTATCTTGCACCCTCCTTACTTTGACATCTGCAGTAACAAATCTACCAAACATAAATCCATGACTTTCCAGGCCTGGAAAATATATTTTTTTCATGACTTTCCAGGTTTCCCATGACTAATATGAACCTTGTTAAACTGTTTAAATATTTCATTTATATTGACTGTTGGAGTTACGACAAAACAAACCTGGCCTCCCGCACACTGGATGATTTCTTTCATAGATGCGGGACTGGGCTCGATGGTTTGAGTCACATATACTGAGATGCCCTAAGTAAGAAACACAAAACCAAAAGGGATTACGATTGACTGCCGGTCCACAAGTAACTGTAAGGTCCATAGCCACCAAATGTCCTTTGCACCCTAACCAACTCAGTAACCAAGGGTCTTATGGCCAAATTTGAAGTCAGAAATATGGGGGACAGGCTTTTTATCCTATTATCCCACTCCCCCACGGGAAGGCAAGAAACAGGACACCGTGTTAGTGAGCATGGTTTAGAATGTTGGATTTCAAATAGCCTGTGTACAGCCGCCCCCTTCCCTCAGAAACAATCAGAGAATGTCCCCTTTTTTTTTCTCAGGGGAGAGGGCAGCTGTACTTAGGCTAGATTTCAAACCGGTCACTCCGGCTGATCGGCCACTAGGTCGAGTTAATTCTCGCTATACCAAGTTTATATCCTCTTCAATCTGAGGGGTGATATCATTACCTAAGTAGTGCGCGAAAATTTTGACACATGTAACTTTCATCCAGAAAGAGAGCCATCCAACTATTTTTCTGAGATTTTTTTTTTCACTTTCTCGTGCCATCGCATTGGTTGAACGCCAACTGTACGACAGACACTAGTCACGTGATAATGAACTCTAACAGCCATGGCAGTAATTTCACATTGAATAAAATTAATAGTAGTAAACCTGCAAAAGAGGGCGTGCTCTTGCTCTTAGTAGCGATGTTGTCAATTTCATGTCATACATTTCCTCTGACTGGGCATCTTTGATAGTAAATTCAGCTGGGTCTGGACAAACAAGAAAAAACTAAGAGTGTAAAGATGAAAAAAACTTAAGATGCTAAGTATCTTACTAAGGTATGGTAAAACGGACAACAAAAACGTGCGACTCGTTTTACAGCATTACTGCAAAACGAGTTCATTCAAACCTGTCTTGCAACAAATCAGGATGTTGCAGGTTGCGAAAATTTGTTGCAGAAAGTAGAGAATAGTTCTACTTTTTGCAACAAAACTTGTACATGTTGCGCGTTTTACCGGCCCAGGGGCCCGTTTCTCGAAAGTTCCGATAATTAACGGGCCCGGTAAGCTGTCTCCGTTTACAGTAAAGATCGAGGTTTCAATAGTTTTGCATCTAACATGATCAAACTGTCAGTTAATGAAACTAAATGGAGTAGTTTGCTAGCCAGGACCCGCGCTCTTATTCTTTATATTTCGATTTGAATATTTGATTTCGGGCCCGTAAAGTTACCGGGACTTTCGAGAAACGGGCCCCAGGACAAACTTGTCTTGTAGCAAGTGACGTAACTCCTGTGTATGGCGTGACTTTTATCCAATCAGAAGCCAGTATTCACGCAACTTGCAGCAACCTTTATTTGTTGCAAGACAGGTTTGAATGTGGGTGGTAACACGCGCAACATCGCTATTCAACTCGTTCTGCAGCAATGTTGCAAAACAAGTTGCACGTTTTTGTCGACCGTTTTACCGTACTTTAGACACATACATGTCCAGCCCACGCCAGTACTACAAATCCTAGAACTCCAGTCACGATGTAGCTTTGAACCACGCGTAGTCTAACATAGGGCTTCATTTTTCTTTCGGCCAGGGGGAAGGGAGAATTAAGGCGAGTGAATACATCAAGCGTGCGCGAGGGAGGGAGAAGAAGGGAAACCTTCCCTCCTTCCTCGCGAGCCTATCGCATTATTATTCTCCATTTCCTTTCCGCATCAAACCCCTGCCACGCAAACTATACCTTATGCATTACCATAATTCAATGTTGTATAGTGCTTCCTGGTGTGAACAAAAGAAGAGTATTTTTCTATTTGGCTGGTTGCTTATAATGTTATTAGACATGCAAGTTAGCGGAAGTAAACAGCTACATATAATCATTCTTAATTACCAAGGAGACTGTTTGACTTCTGACTTTTATCGATCCAATCAGGACTGACAACATAGTGCGCTACAGAGATTGCACACAGAAACTTCACTGTACGAATGATCTGAAAACAAATGGACACGAATCAGCCTTCTAAAAGATCTTATACAATCCCTATTAACAGGCAGGTATAAAATGCAGGTCACAGGTCACCAGTCAGAAGTCAGCTTAGAGCCGTGCATTGGTAAATAAACAACACTATTAGTATCTCCTAACTCTAATCACAATCCGAAATAGATTTTTACCTTAACAGAAAACTGCCTATCTCAGTTATTTATCATTAGAGCAGTGACCTACACTTGTGACCTGTGATTTGTGTTTTGTACTTGCCACCCTAAAACTGCATTCTACACCAAGCAGTTAAAAAAGTTGAGATTACATGTATACACCATAATATGAGCCAAACTGCTCTGTAACTGCATTTTAATAAATGATTGTTGTTGCTTGCAATTTAAAACATTGGATGTGGCCTTTTGGCACTAGAGATGCATTACACCTTTCACACAAACTACTGAAAGGATTCACTTAACTTTTCGTTTAATTAAACCCATCACTATCACCAATAGACGAGCTTGGGCCTATATTACTGGCAAGTGTGCTGCTTATTTGGGGCCAGTGCTTGTTTAAGATAGCAGTCTTTGGAGTACAGGGTGGTAGATATTGTAAGTAGTACCTTTCTTGTCACAAGGTGGGTACATTGTTTTACAGAAGCAACAACTGTGCCTCCAAGGTCAATAACAATCTAAAAACAAAAACAATACCATTTTGTTAGAAATTTCAATATGCACATGCAACAACCATCCATTGCACACTAACTTTATGCTCTATTCGTTTTTTGGTATATTAATACTGACACATTCAAATGACCTAAAGATGGAAAGTCACTAAAGTGATTATCCACTCAGAAGTACATTATTTTATAGAAAATACATGTAATATGGCTGTAGCGGAAATGGCAAAGTCCAATTTCATGTAATCTATTGGCAGTTACATGTATTAGGCCTAACTTGCCTGATTTACATGTATTTACAAAAATATTGCTGAACTTTAAGTCTCCCTTCATAAAAAAAAATAGCTCTTTGGAGAGAGAACGTGTTTACAGTTTTTGTTATGTCTGTTATGTGCACTTGCTATCTACTGGCTTACTATGTCATATAAACATGAAACAAAACCTGTTGTTGAAGAAAATAGAGTGTGATTTCTTACATGGAAGAAAAAAAATTTTAATGCACAAGGTGATGCTAATTTATCTCATGCATTAAGTTACACTTCACCTTCATTTCATTTAGCATGCCAATGACTAGTGTTAGCGAGAAAATAAAGTATGACTTCTTGCATCAAGAAATTTTGTTTTTACCCAAAAGGTCAGGCTTATTCTTCTGACACAATAGGTCACACTTCACTTTCATGCTGTGTAGTATGCTGATGAGTCCACAATTACCCCTTTTTGCAATTTTTTTTCTTTGACTAGAAAGAAAAACTAAATTGACGAAAATAAAAGACAAGCAGTGTCTAGAGCGTAATGGACTACTTGTTTGCAAACTGAATCAATCAGTAGTTGTATCTGGTCTTCGGAATTACTGCTTCTATAATGGACAATATGGACATTATGGACTTACACTGACATTACTGCATAAAGCTACAGTTTCTATGGAAACTGTAAACTCAAAAAGGAAGAAGGTGTGTACAAACCTCTGTTAGTCTTGACACTTCAGATGGAGTTATACCAGTGAATAAAATTCTGGGACCTTCTCTTTTTTCAGAAGCAGCAGGGCTTGTGGAGTTTCTGTCAAAAATGGATCAACAGATTTTTATGTACTTGTTATTATACCATTTCTGTTGACATTAACACATCAAAATACCATAATATCTCAACCCTTTCTCAAGAGTGATCGACATCCATTTCCTCTTAACAAATTTCAATACATAATCAAAAGACATGGAAGTCAGAATTAATAAGATGATCAACGAAAGGAAAATGCTTAGATTTTTAAATCGAACTCACCCAACTAAACTTTCACAGAATTTATGAACATCAGTTGACATATTATTGGATAATTGAGACAAAAGGGTTAAATGAGAAACCATGGAAGGGAATTATTTGGGTGATAACCGATTTTGCAAGAGAAATATAAATTAAAATATCTGACACTTTTTCTTCTGCAAGTTGCTCCAAAAACATTATTACAAAATAAATTATATCCTCAAAATAAATTATACCTTAAAGTACAGGAAATGTAAATGATTTAAAACTGAAACACACACCTTGTTCTCTTAACTTGGTCATTATCTTCAGGAGTGCTCTGAAAATTAACAATAATAATAATAATAATTATAATAATAATAATAACAATAGCACACTATTTAACAAAATCTGCATAAATTGTTCATGTATAGCATGTTCGACATTCTTACAAGTACTGACCTGCTTACATTACATATATCATTAGGTTGAAAGTAATAATACATTACCAGACATGAAATGATGAAGTTCAAGTTCCAAACCATAATTACACAGATTACAGTTTCTCGGCAGACAACTTTTAATGAACAAGAATTTCGATTATAACAGGTCTCAACCAATATACAAAATTAAAATGTCTACCTGCTCTCCAAGCTTTCTTTTTCCATTGACAGGAGTCTAAAGATAAATAAAATGTTACAATGTTCCCTGATTATTTGCAATATGCACAGTTGAAGTCCTTATACTTGACAAATGATTTGTACATGTATCTGATTACCGTAACATGGCTTACTGCATGACTATATAACACTACGTTATCAATAACCTAGGTTAAAAAATCAACCTAGGTTAAATCAAAAATAACCTGAAATCAAATTTGACCTGTAACATATACAAACTGAAGCCTAACTGTTATCAAACTGTTATGAAATGTTAGTACACAGGGGTGTGCACTAGCATTGCCCAGTGGCCCCTCAGGTGCCTTGCTCTTGGACAACTAGGAAATCTTTAGGTTTTTTCACCCTGGATTTCAATGATTCATAGCACCAGGCTCCCTTAAATTATTCTTAGTGCAAAGCCTTGAAGTATATATTGAGGTTTTAAATTAATCAGAACCTTTTTCAATACCTGTACAGTGCCCGATTCATCAGCAAATGTCTGCCAAGGAACTAATGAATGAAAAAGAACAAGCCAGGAAAACAGTAATTTCATTTTAAACAGCAAGATGCAGACAGTATATTACTGCTACATGTCGACAACACTGCAAACCCATCAAAAATTCAAATTGACATGGTGCATTTCTTTGCTGCCAAAAGGTCATTTTTTCCCACAGCACAACATTATTTTGCAGAAATTTAGAAAAATGTTCAGCTACTTACGTATTAATTCCCTGACAAGAAGGTCTTTAGTTATTTGTAGTTCAGTCGCATCACCTAGAGTTGAATATCTAACAAGGTTGCTTGGTGATGGGTATCCAGCTGAAGAAAGATGCAAACAAAAAATAATTAAAACACTGTCAGAGATCTTCTCCCATGTTCAGTTCATGTTCAAATCTGTGGTAAATTCTGACTTGCTTTTGAAAGAAGAAAATTTCTTTTGCATCTGCTTTTGTCTCCAAGTTTATGAAAGCTCTTGCCTTAATTATTTAGTTTCCTCTAAACCAACTAGGGTAGATAATTTTATTATATACTATATATAGTAACGTATAATTATAATGCACAACTGTACAGTTGTAAATGTTTCACATAAAGCTATTATTAACAAGTTTGTCAATAGGATCTGCACAATATATAATAAGTGAAAAAATTATTTACGCTGAACAACATTTAGCTGCAAGGTGTTTCTTTTCATACTGCAAGAGTGTTTTTACTATTAAGAAAAAAATTGCAGCCCATGGGCTAGCAAGAGGTTTTCTTTTTACAAATAATGTTCGCATGTAAACATGCATAGTGATTATAATCCTAATCAACACCTACTTGTAACGATGTCACCAAGCCACTTGGCATTCACGCAGTGGATTCCCCATTCTCTGGCTTTGTTATATTTATCTCCAGTAGGACTAGAATAATTAATATTACACAGAACCAGGGCTAATATTAATAACAAACGGTCATGTAGTTCACATGAAATGTTAATTTATTAAATTTTGTAATGTATTAAATTATGGACGTGTTTGCAGTATTAACAAAATTAAAATTGTATCCATATAAAAGTATGCCCATACCCAAGAAAACTACATGTACAAAGAAAGTGTACTTAAGGCAATGTTCATTATTTTGTGATTTCATATTTACATTACTTTTTGTTGAAATAATTGTTAAAGTTTTAATTTTAAGCAGGATTTACGTGTACTAGTTTGTGGTTGTACACTCAAATTGCACAATTTAAGTTGAAAAATTACAGTCAAGGACACCACTCCAAAATGTAGCTGTGCCTTATATTTGTTTGACCTTGAAATTCTGAAATAATGTTGGTGTTTGGCCTGTTGGTTTCAGGTACAATCATGAATATAATAATTCAAAGTTTGGGCGACAACAAAAAAGGGCAGAGTGGAGACCAGAGGAGAAGAAAGGCAAGAGCTCCTGCAAAATTACATGATGTACAAAGTGCATTGGTTGCATGAGCTGTTCAAGGGCTTGACAGTTTCACAACAAAGATACTTCTACCTGAGTTTTCAAATTAATGATGAAAGTAAATGTACTGAAAAGTCCTATCAAATATTCTTGACATTTAATTCACACATGTATAGCAGAGACACCAGCCTCTGGAGACCTAAAATCTGGAGACTCTCTTTTCTTTCACTACCAGCACCCCCCCCCCCCCCCCCCCCCCCCCCGCAGAATTTCAATGGATCCCCCCCTCCCCATGACCCAGCCCCCAATGGGAATGATTTAGGACATTTTATGAAGTCGTACATGAAGTACATACTATCAAATTCGCAATCATCGTTTTGATGCCAGAAAGAAAGTGACTAAATACGTGCAAAAATGCCCCAGAAACTGTACTGTAAATAACAGAAAATCTAGTTTTGAGCTAAAAATGGGCTAAATCTCAAACTAAGGCACAGAAAAGCAAAAAAAGATGATTTTATCCCGGAGATACAAAATGTATGGTGACCGGTATGGGAGAGCGAGAGATCGGTGCTGTATCTGGGAGACTCCAGGATAATCCGGGAGAGTTGGCATGTATGATACAGTGAAGCAAAGGTCTATACAGCTTGCAGTACATGTTACATGTAGGGTTCAATACTTAATATAAAATTTAATTTCCTTTTGATTCAAAATCATTATCATACGTTAATTTTATACCATGCTTTATTTACCTTTTGCAGATAATGTGAGTGTTAGTTCGTGTTAAATAACCAGTGTATCTCGCACCAACAATGAAGATCATGTTCTTTAAAAGAGTGCGTTCTGAACCTGTATATCCCGTCACAGTAATCACCTGTGGTAACAAAGAAACAATCAATTAAACAAACCACCTTACATTGTACCTCACCTCGCCTCTTCTAAAATGCATGATTATAAGTATCGTTTTGTTTTGCTCTGTAACACTAAGTTTAGGAAAGTGAGATTAAAAAAAACACCTTTTGTTTGTTTGTTCATTTGTTTTCTTTGGTAGTACATGTACATTCATATATTATCAGATCATTAATACACTTACCATACTTCTACACTGGTTGACTTTTTCTTTGAATGGAACAGGAAGGTGAAGTGGATTAGATGGTGGAAACATCACCTTCGCCATCAAAACATCATTTAGCCAATGTGCTGTTACAATTCTCTTACCATCAGCAATGGCCTATAGCATAAAAATAAAACATTCAAAATATGACACTTATTGAGTAGTATTTAACACCCTTCAAATCAGTTAATGTTCTTTGGTATATATATTTTTGAGGTAGATTCAAACCTGTAAGTTGGTAAGGAGCCCACTCTTCCAGTCCCTAGATAAGAGGGGCATGGCCACAAAACCTGTGACCCTCCGTTAGATCTACCACTGATTATACTGCCACTGGAAAGATTAGCTAGTATAGTACGCTGTAAGGTGTATCAAATGGGTCACCAACCTGTACAGCTTTGCACTTGTGTATAATTGGTACAGGGACATGTACATGGAGAATTAGCTAAGGGGTACATTATAATTATTATCTAAATTACTATTTTAGCAGTAGGAAACAGTTTCTCTGAAGAATTACGGAGATTTTGGAGGGTGTTATACACCTCGGCTGTTGCATATTCTGATAGAAAACAAGACAGGGAGACAGCTATTCGATCCCAAGATGAAGTCTACAGTAACGGTTTGCATATCTGAACAGTTACTTGAACAAATTCTCCCGACAGAATTACTTCCAACCCCTTCAGTATGTATTTCAGGATATGCAAACACAATGACAGGCAAAAAAGTTTCTTGTTGCCTCTATGACAAAGTGACAAACAGAAGCAAAACTCCTTGTTACTGGTACTAATAAAAAGATAATTTCTTGCGACTAAAATTAATGTCGTAGACAAAGTTCTTTGTGAAAGGCTTGAACCCAGGAGTAATATGAAAAGTAGGTTGAGTTTGATCGTCTGGGTGAATGTAGTCCTGAATAGGACTACCTGTATGTTCTTTCTATGTTCTTTCTTTGTTTTTGCAGATAATCACTTTTTGGTTTAAAAACAAGATCAAAACACTAATATTTTTCTAGCTTAAAATGTCAACTAAAGCAAAAAAAATAGATTGTAAAGATTTTCCAAGTTTCAGCTGTCAAGGAAAGGGGTTACATGGTTTCATTGTCAATGACGAGTTTTCTGCTGAAAACATCTTCACAACTTTGTTTATATAGTATTACATGTACTGCAGTCTCATTCAAACAGGCCCAGCCAATCAGAGTGCACATAATAACTATGTTATACTATCTGATGGTACGTATGCATTAATCTAAATAGTTGCGCATAAATAAAAAATACACCTCAGGCTCACACTGTTGTTGTAGTAGTACTGCCTCTCAATACCTTTTTATAAAGACTTCCATGTTGGTTTAGACAAAGTAAATGAGTGCAACGCTTGCCATAAAATGGGCTGACTACACCACCATGCTGCTCCACAACCTGTGAAAGGAATTACACTTTCCATGTCAAGAATTCGTTGCCACAAACCTCAGTTATTTTATGATTATGATTCACAATAACAAGCAACAACAGGGTCATCAATTAGACTTTGTAAATAAGGTACATGTATTAGTTCTATAAACACACTGTACAGCTGGCTATCTGTTTGTATTTGTTAATGTACTGCTTACATCCATCCAAGTATCAAGGATATCATGGTCCATACATTCTTGATAATCTGATATAACAAAAACACAGCCAGCCAAGCAATTGGATCCTGAAAAAAAAATACATATCAATAAATAAATGAATAAATAAATATTTAAACAAATAAAAAGGTGAAATCCAAAAGTTATATTCAATTTCCCCATTCATGATACTGGTAATTCTGTTTACGTTTTTTATCTACAGTACTATAGGTTAATCTTTGCTGACGTCATTGTTTACATTATTTTTTCTTCATTAGCACAGGAGTCGTGGCTGTACATGTATGAACAAACTCATTACAAAAGTTGAAAAGGGTGTCTAGAAAACGACGACCTAGAAAACGAAGACCTACGACCTAGAAAACAACGACCTAGAAAACGATGACCTAGAAAACGACGACCTAGAAAACGGTGACCTAGAAAACGGTGACCTAGAAAACGACGACCTAGAAAGCGACGACCTAGAAAACAACGACCTAGAAAACAACGACCTAGAAAACGGTGACCTAGAAAATGACGACCTAGAAAACGACGACCTAAAAAAAAACCGGGGGAGAGGGGGTGGGGGCTTAATAGAAGTGTGCGAAATGCCCCATACCCGGACAAAACCAAAATAGCATATTCATAGCAAATCTCAGTGTAATCTTATCAAACGTGCCAAACACCCACGCAAATCGCTCATAGCCGCTAGTTACCCGGGGCTGGTTATAAGTAATGCTAAGGTCAATAGGTCTCATATGCACGTGCAGCACACTTTTTTGCACATCGTAGTACGTGCAGACGATTCTCTCAGAACCAAAATTTCTCGGATGCTTCTTGGGCGCTTTCCATTCACCCAAAACTTAAGAAACTTTGGAAACAGCGGCAATTGGTACAGTATTTTCCCGGAAAAGTTCCCAGACTTCCGGAAACGTTTCCGAAATGCGAACCTTTCAACCAGAAATTTAGACATTCGGGAGCAAATTTGAATGCGGAAAGAAAAATTCCCGAAAAATAATTTTCGAAAATTTGGGTATATATTGCGAAAATGCTGTTCCATTCGGTACTGCATGGAAGTTGCCGAAAATTTAAACCAGACGTTTTGATTGAATGGAATGGCGCCCATGCAAAGGTAACCAAATTTGTTGCCAATTGTGCTCCCTTTGCGCGCCCGCGTGAGAGCTCCACTAAAAAAAGTTTCTCTAGTCAAATTTTCCTTTAGTATGGTCAATGAAGTCATGATTCAACCTGAGTGACTACTGGAAGCAAAAGCTTTATTTTGACCTATTTATTATCCTGATATCAATTTAAAAAAATTTCCATCAAATCTAAATGACCTAAATAATATACACTGCTTCACTGGCGCGTCGTTTATAGCGGGAAGTTCAAGCCCACATAAATCAAACAGGAAATAAATCAGGCGTGTCGTTTTTGTGTTCACAGCTCAACACCGTAAACAAACAGTTTATATTTTGAAAATAAAGAAAGAAGGGCTTCAACATTTTCTCGTACCTTTCCATACATGAAACGGCAGCATACCGATAACGAGAATTGTGAAATATTTTGTCGGACAAAATGAAGGTTGACATGTCATCAGATTTGAACTGTATTTGAACTGTAAGTTTTGAATCGTATCATCCTGAGGAGTTTCTGTTTCCTCACAGGTCCGATAGTGTGGTATATATGCAGTGAGATCTCCGGTAGAACTTTTGAAATGTTCAGAAATAAATTATTACATCATGAGAAATAGAGACACCGCCGCAGAGCAAAATTAAAACTTTCACTTCGGTTCATCTTTAATTCTTCCATCACTTTGAAGCAATGCACAATGCAATGTCCAAGACAAAACAATAGCTCCTGCGACGACACTAAGCACTCTGTAACTGCTGTTTAAAAATGCGAGAGACGGTTTTAAAAACCGCGTTATGAAAATAACGCAAGAACAAAAGATGTAGGTATCTCACGGGGTACACATAACGAAGGTTTACGTTAATCAATAAATCAATCGGGCATCTCCGCCTAAACGTGAAAATTTCCCAAATTTTGACTTTTAGAAATACTTCGTTCCCCAAACCTCTTTTTATTAGCACACTCCAGGATCGCTCATGAAACTAACCCGATATACTTTTAATCAGTAAACACTTTATTGTCCACCACCCCAGCCAGTTCTAGAGGGGGAGGGTGTTTCCTTAGGAACTTGTTAGCTCCAATGACCACCAAGCTTTAATAATTTTTCGATCTAAAAGAAATACATTTATAATTCGCAATCAGAACAAACACAAATCGTCTTAATCTCGTAGCTAAATTCAGAAAACTTCAATGTTAACTTACTTCTGTGGCGGGTCGTTACAACAATCGCACTTTACAGGTTAGTAAATTCTTTTAACAGATTCTTCAGGTAAGCGGATTTATAGACAGACTGTAAATTATTTTCTTTCTCACTTCGATTCTACTGAAAAACTAATACAATTGTTGTCATCAAATAAGTCTATCCAATAACAAACAGGCAAGGCTTGTTTGATAAACGAAACAGAGGGGAGACCTCGCGTACCTTGCGTTTCCAATTCCACTGTTTTATTCCTTGGCTTCATACCCTTAGCCGGTACAAAATAATATTTAATATTTTTCTGTAATTTTCCTTCTTCGCCTACCTCTCACCCCTTCATAATTCCCTCCTATTGTCCTCTTATTTCCCGCCTTCTGTACCCCTCTAACCCCTTAATCCTTCGAGCTACCCCATCCTTGTCGTCGTTTTCTAGGTCGTCGTTTTCTAGGTCATCGTTTTCTAGGTCGTCGTTTTCTAGGTCATCGTTTTCTAGGTCGTCGTTTTCTAGGTCATCGTTTTCTAGGTCGTCGTTTTCTAGGTTGTCATTTTCTAGGTTGTCGTTTTCTAGGTCGTCGTTTTCAAGGTCACCGTTTTCTAGGTCGTCGTTTTCTAGGTCGTCGTTTTCTAGGTCGTCGTTTTCTAGGTCGTAGGTCTTCGTTTTCTAGGTCGTCGTTTTCTAGACACCCAGTTGAAAAAGCTATTTTCAGCTCTTTCAAGCAATATTGAAGAAAATTTTAGGCTCAAATTTTCAGATATAACTGCAATTGTTATGCTTTTTCGATATTCAGAGGGTTGATTCTATTAGCTTCACCAGATTTAATTTAATAGGCATAAAATGTTGACAAAGATTTGCCTATACTGTACTCATGTACAGTTGAACCTTGATTATCCAGACTTGTTGGGACCCGAGTAAACGGTCTGGATGATGGAGAGTCCGGATAATCAAAAAATATGAATATTAATGAGATAATAGTGTAAACATAGGGAATAAAGGAAACAAAATCTAATTATGAATTTGCTCCTACTTGCATTTATGTACGGTCCTGTATGTACATATAAGCTACTGTTTCAAGTGTTCATGTTTCAAAACAGATCAAAACAATGATTTAAACATGTTTGGAAGGATAAATGAACTTTTATTACTTCAATTTTTGAAGATCACATCTTATTATATTAAGGAAAAAAAAAGAGACCAGGAAAACAAGTCTGGATAATCAAGGTTCGACTGCACGGAGGTGCACACTTGTGTGCCCCAAGATACAAAGTTTTTCCAGAAATTTGATAAAGGTTCACTATAGGTACACTGTATAAATTATGTAGGTTTAAAATGTGCTTGCAAAAAAGGGGGGAAGTGGGTACAGGTTTAATTTGAAGCACATGTACCAACTAAAATTTTATATTCTCGTACATGTATCTCAACAGTCCTCCCCCAAACCATCTGTGGCCTTTCTCTTGCTCTTCAGTTTGGGAGTCAATGAGCAAGAGGAAGGTCAAAAACAACTTCAAGAGGACTGCTAAGAACAAAATGAGATAAGGCAGGGAGTAGTATGTCCCAAACAGCAGCACAAAACAAGATGGACCAACAGCAAGATGCCCTTATGCACCTTCTTATGCCATAAGTGATGATAATGATGATGATTTTTAAGTAAACATGGAGTTTACATAATAAATTATTTTCTAACCTTGGTTCTCTGTTGACTTTCCTGGGCTGTTTTTCTTTGATAAATCCTCATTTTCTTTGTTACTTTCACAAATCTCATTATTATTTTCACCAATTTTCACCCCTCCACTCAATGCATCTGACTTAACTTGCACTGTCTCACTGGTCTGACATTTAGCTCCAACTTCCATAGCACTCTTCTCACCTACAGCAGCCTCACCTCCACGTGTGATGTTATTTTCTGCCTCTGAAGGCTTACCATCTGCCGCAGCAGTAACTGAAGGAGATACTGGGCTCATTAATGTTGATGGCAACATGGTTGGCACCTTAGGTGCTGAAGTTACTGGAGTAAAAACAGAGGGAGGTGATTTTTGTTGGATGCCTGCTGGAAGTGGGGTGGTTGTTGTTTTGTCATTATCATCTGGTGTTAGGAGTGAACTTGTTGTTTCAGTCTCTGCTCTTATGCCTGCTTTGCAAGGGACATATCTTGCTTCATCCTGGATTTTCTTTTCTTTGATGCTATCAACTATCCAGCTTGGTGTTACAATCTTGATAATGTCTGAATGTTTTAAAGCACATTCATATTTTGCCTACAAAAAATGCAAAAGCAGTCAATAATCTTGAGGGATTTAAAATTCATATACAAAAATTTAATTAATGATGAAAAGTATGCTAATATTAAGAACACTATGGTGTTGTAGTTAATTTTTTTTTTTGATCTCAGGTAATTTATTTTTTCTTTTTCTTTTGTTTTTGGGTATGGTAATGTATGCTAATAATGAAGTTGAAACAAACAAACAAAAAAAAAAACCCTGAGATAAAAAATCAACTACAACATAAATTATACATGTCTACTTTTGAGAAGAGTCCTTTTGCAAGTTACATAAAATGTCTGAAAGCCATATAACAACTTAAACTTTATAACCACCTACGTAATATTACAGTGTATGTTTCCACATATTATTTTGTTCATAAAAAAATACACAAAAAAGAACATGCAAATGGATACTAGTAGATGCTGTAGGTAAAATTGATAGACTCAGTCTGTGGTGGTTAAATCAGTATTCAACCTAGTTTGATTCAGAATTTCCTTTGTTTTCTATCTCCACATGCAATTATTAAAACTCTGTTTTAACCTGAGAACAGAGTAAACTTACAACATAGATTGAATTACCAGGTTGAAAAAAAACAATAGCAGGCCGATGGAGGCTTACTATATACAGACACAACAAATAATAATATAATATGTATAAATAAATAATATTATAATAATATAATATCTACAAATAATATTATGTTGGTTTTAAAATGTATGGTTTGTTATAAGAACTGGGTTTTTTACAAAATTAATGGATCTACACTGTACATGTGCTCAACTGTACTTACTCCAGTTGGATGCGGAATGACAAGATGAGTACATTTGGGATTAAGGTTCAACTGACACTGACCACCATGGTATGTAACCATTGCCCATAATGCATCTCTGTCTTCTTCTGGAATCTGTTAAGAGATTAGGGTACAATGTACAATTTCATTTTTTGTTTCTTTTAAAGCAAAATCAACTTTTTGGTTTTAAACCCATTCACATCTGAATGGCCCGTAACCACCTACAACAGTTACAGACATCTCTGACACCTAAAAATTAATGTATCCTGTGAAAGGGGAGAGATCTTTACCAATACATGTGTGAGCACAATTTAGTCAACAGAGAAAGGAGCAAGAAAAAATAACACAAAGAAACAAAAACATCTACAGCTGTAAACTTGACCAGAAAATCCCAAACAGAATCTTGTTTCACTACATGTATCATTCCATACTCTCTTTCAAGTAATAATATAAATTTCATGATTGATAAGTAAGTTTGCATCAAGGAAACAACTTGAAACTTAAGTAAGCTGCTGTCTGCATGTATAGTTATGCATAACTACAATGTACATGTAAACAGCAGCTTACTTAAGTTTCAAGTTGTTTCATGTTTTATAATTATTCCAAATACCAATCCACACAGTAAAAAACCTTGGGATCCTTAGATGGGATTTTTTAAGGAAACATTTCCCACTAAAATTAAGAATAGCTACTTTTTAATGCAAAAACCAACTTCCTTCACTTTTCCTTCTGGGTATGCCTGAACTTCATAAGCTATACACTGTAATCTTCAGCCTCAGGAATCAAAAGCAATGCACAGCTGTAGTGGTTGATGTACTTGCTGTGTGCCGGATCTAAAGTACAGGTCACATTCCATGGGTCAAGAGTACAGGTCACTGCTCCATCAATAAACTACTAAGCCACAGTACAGATGTAATAACCTTTTGATGCTGTTCATTTATCTGTATCATGGTGACCTGTACTCTGATCTATGGAAAAGTGACCTGTATTTTAGACCAGTGCTGCTTGCAGTGTGTCACCATTTTGGATAGTTTTGGTACTGTGTGGCCACATATGTGTAGTGACCAGAAAACAGCTTAATTAGCTTTAAAAGGCACTTTTTGGCAAAATTACTTGGGGCCCTGTTGATTAATCACATATGCATACATAATGATAAGGTGGTCAGTGTAAACTGCAGACTGCGGACTATTGTTTTCACCATGCAAATGAGTATGTGACAACAATAGTCCCATTGTTTTCTAACCCTAAAAACAATAGTCCGCAGTCAGTTGACAGTCTGCATTTTACTCTGCCACAATGATGAGGAAAAACAGTACAAACCTGTGAAGGACAGACTACTTTTCCACTGAAGAGCTGTTCTGAATCAGACCTGAAGGGTTCACATCTTATTCCATAATTAAGGAGCATTTTCATATCTGGACTTTCTTTAACTTACATTGTACATGAAAACATTAATTAAGGTAATAATTTCTTTATAATATCATGGGTGACAAATACTCCTTAATTTTGGCATGAAATAATAATTTCACACGTGAAATTACAAAATTGCTACATACATGTGTCACTGGCAACATTCTGTATGTCTCAGTGCCAAGATGGTGTCAAGGTTTTAAAATGTTTTGAACGAATATCTATGTCAGGGCATTAAAAGATGCTTTAGAAAACCTTATCACATGAAAGAGTACATCAAGAAGGGTTATAACAAGGTATTTTGTCAAAAAATTCAGAAAATTGTGAACTTAAGCCAAAATTATGAATTTATTTTAATAATCCCTAATTTCACTTGTCACCATTTGATTACACATACATGTACTTATGATCTGTTAAAGTATCTATTGCAAGTCAAAATTAAGGTGGCTGAACACAGTTTTGCGGGCAGACAGTGCGTGTTTTTAATTAGACAAACACACATGGCGGCAAAAAAAGCAATGGTACACAGAAAACGACAACTCAAAATCTACTCATTAAAATTTTGTGGTATTTGGCAGAATTTTTACTTTTATCGTATTTTTAATAATGAGAACGTTAAAATGGAAGTTGAACAGACGAATTTTGTGACACATTTAATAATTACAGTAAAATTATATTATTATCTAAAAACCTGTCTGTTAAAATTTGGTCAACTAAGTTTCAAATGGTAATGATTAATTATAGTGAGCTGTGTGCAAGTTTATAGGAAAATCTAATGAGTGAATTTATGTAAACTGAGTGAAAGTGAAATTTTAGGGTTGTATTCAATCGTTCATCATGTTGCCATGGAAACTACGAAAACGTCAAATTTTACCTGTCAGTCAAAATCTTTCATCAGTATATTTTTCACTTGCCAAGTTTCAGCTCATGAGCTGCAACCTTTCTCTTGCCATGATTTGGCAAATGACCTATACTCAGAAACTCCCAAAACTGTGTTCAGCCACCTTAATTTCAAGTTGAAATTTTTTAACCCTTGTCTCTTCACCTTAATAATTTATGAATTAAGGCTATGAGACAAAGAAAATTAGGAATCAACCTACAGCTGTACGTTATAAAATTTTAACATAACTACATATACAGTCCCAGGGCTTCTCATATTTTGTGCGGTTGCAGAGCTGCAAAAATCCAGCGAAATTCACAAAAACATACAAAATACTGCAATTCGGTAGAAATCTTATCAAATACATGTCTGTACAACAAATTTGAAACTTATCTCAGCTATTGGGGCTATTTACTTTCTGTAAACTTGCCAAGTTATCTTGAAATTTCGTCACTGAAAGCGCAAACAAGGTCCTAAAACTACAAGGCGTAGATTACGTTGTGAAAAACTGGGCACTAGCCATGATGTCAAAGGCTTTGCCATTGGTTCATTTCTGGAGCACATTGTTGGTGAAAGACCAAATGATGACCTCTGTTAGAAAAAAGTTAAAAACGCTGGTCTGATCAGCAAAAAACCGAGTGATTTCTAGCGAAATTTGCGCCGAAAATAACCACAAAATCAGCCGTTTTGTACTGATTGCTTTTCGGCGAAGTTTGCCCCGAAAATTCCCGTGAAATCGGCCGATTTTCCCACAAATTTCTCCCCAAAAATCCCTCGAAATTCGACTTTTTTTTCCGCGACCTATCAGAAGCCCTGCAGTCTGTTGTTAAGTATTTTTCAGGTTCTTTTCTTTCCTCCTCTCTTTCTTTCTTGATTTTCCCAACAATTCAAGCACAATGAATTTGAAAGAAAAACCACAGGTAGCACAGGCTCTGTGATAGTACAACAGCAAAAATCCTGTAAAATTACTGTGTTTGTATGGGGTAAAGATACCATCCTAAAATCCCAAATTTCCCCTCTCTATTTCTGCTGGTTTTACTTTTTACTTGCTCTCCATTATCTGAATGCATGGAATTAGTATAGGTAATAGCATGATTTGTAGTGACATTTGGCATAAATACCAAGAGTGATATTTCAAAATTGTTATATGTAATTTCACGAGCCGTTAGGCGAGTGAAATTTGAGACAATTTTGAAATATCAAGAGTGGCATTTATGCCAAATTTCACATACAAATCCTGCTATTATTTGTTTATACTACTACCTGCTAAAGGTTTGTAATTTTCACATGTAGGTATTTCAAATTAAGCTGAAATACCACTGCTCTAAGTCAATCAAATTGAAGAAATTTCTCCTGTAGTAGTATAAAGAGGCTAACAATAATTTTACTTACTCAGTACTTCAACAAAAAAGGATACGGCAACAACATTTTACATGAGGCACTAAGAAAGACCCACTTTGGCTGCAGAGAGAAACAAAGCACATGTTTGATCCTGCACTAACAAAAATGGGGTGTTGCATAAAAATTGGAATTAATTTTAGTCAAAATGGCTCAAAATTAGAACACCCCGCAATAATCCACTTGAAACTGCAGTCCTTGTTTTGAGTGTTGAGAGATGACTCAAGCACAACTTGTGTAGGCTGGATAAATCTTTCCAAATACAATTTGTGCACATGGCTTATAATAATTATAGCCTCAAAATAGCTCATGAGAACCACTATAATAATAAATGTAAATGTTATTTATGATAGCTATGCATGGTTGTCACTAAGATTTCAAGTTGCCAGGTATTATACAACAATTATACGACAAGTACATGTAGGCATTGAAGGAATCAAACAGCTACATGTAAGGATTTATTTGGTTCTATTTTTCTTCTATTTTCATTTGAAAGTAACTGGCAGCCACGTTCAGAGTAGCTGGGGGAAATCCCTGACCCCCGCCTCTTAATCACAGCCCTGTTATGTTGCAGATGAAAAAAAATGAACCAGTATTCAGTATTTAGTTAGAGTCAGAACTTCCTTTGTTTTCTAGCCCTTATTACCTATACTGTAGGAGACAGAGGTAATGAAAATTCAGAACAACAAAAACAGGTTATTGATTTTATAAATGGTTCATTAAAAAATTATATTACTATTAATTTTGTTATATTTACATACAGTTATTTATTAACTATTTTTTACAAATATGTTCTCCTTGTCAATCAATATCTTTTTTTTATTTATTAGCACAGTAATATTTGGTAAAACACACACAAGCTTGTTATGCATGTTGACTGTCTTGGCCATCTAGCATATATCCTTGACACAATTCTAACTGTATGGTAGAAATATATGGATGAAACAGACAATGAAAGTGATGGTTGGCAAAGACACAGAATAGCAGACCAAACCATGTTGGTGCAACAGGAGGAATCAAATGTCCTGTCATGGTCACCCAATGTCATGAAATTAATTACGTACATGTTAGAATGGGTGTTTAAAAAAAGGGCAAAACAAAGAGAGACTAACAACATACAATGTAATAAAAATCACAGTTCATCTGGAAAATTAAATATTTATTGCTCGTTTCATGGAATCTGACGTCAAGGCTACCATGGAAATCACAATTCACATTCACCATTTCACATTTCACGGAGGAAAAAAAGCTAGGCTGATCACGAGTGACAAAAATACCCTTAATTTTACCACCCTCATTCATTATGTGTGGACTTTCGAATTTTTTACCTTAACGATGGTTAAATTATACTCCTTGGCTTCACTAAACTGAGGAAAACTGGTGTCTTTAGCAATAACATGCGTCACAAGATCACTGACATAAAACTCACGGGCTGCACCACCTGACTTCAGCACTTGCTTCACCTGTAAATAATAATACCTTAATAAGACCCATCCATATGCTAATACAAAATACTAGAAATCAAGCCTACAATTTTAAAAATTATTGGTACTTTGATCTCTCCTTCTAATCCTGTCTAATGTGTTATCAGAGATGGATAAATGACCAAAAAATTTATCTTAATACACAAAAAACATGTATAAGCTTTATTGCTTTCATCAACCCAATAAGCTTAAACATAGCACTGAAACTCTACAGAAATACAGAAATGAAAAACAAAATCGTCAACGTAAGCTGTTACCAACTTTTCACTTAAAATCGAAATTTCCGAAAACATTAAGGCTTCAAAAGCTTAAAAAGCTTAAAAAGATTCTCAAATGTGATGCCAAAAAACTGCAAAATACAAACATGCACATTTAAATGCATTTCACACCTACATGTATCACAAAAAGCTAATAACAGTAAGGTTAAACTGCACTAAACCATCGAAAACGAAACGATGGTAAGGGAAAAAGCAAGCAAGAAAAAAGCATGCACTGGGATCTCTAAGCTATTTAATAAAAGTATGAAAGTTTATACATGTCTCGAGCATTCGAGCTGCCTTTTTATCGAGCTCAGTAAAGTCGATGCAAATTTCTTGGAAACTGACACTGTTGTGCACGATCGAACACGAACAAGCGACATGTTTCGAAGGGTTTTCAAAGATGTTTGTGACACTGAGCGCTCATCAAATTTTTTCTTACAAATCAAGTTTCTGATTTTAAAGTTAAGCTTAATAGAGTACGTGGAAAGCCTTAAACAGTGCTATCGAATCCTAGGCAAAGCATAATTTGATGTTTGTTGTTTACATCTTTTACTTAAGCTGATTAGAATCTATTTAGTCCCGCTTCTACTTTGAAATCTTGAAGGGTGATTGCAGTATTTTCTACACCAAACAATTAGCTACATACCTCTTCATTGCTCTCTTCCGCTAGGAAGAATCTGACGTCTCTAAAAATGTCCGATTTTGAGGTCGATTCAACTGCCATGCTCAAATACATTGCTTATCCACCATGTTGAAAGTGACATGGCATATGGCGACTGGCGGGAAAGATACTCGTTCCCAGTACATAACATGAACTCGTCGTGAGGACGAGGTACACGCTCGTAAGAAAGGAAGTATTTTCTCAGTTCCCTGCAACTGCCATGAGAGCATTTTTGGGAAGAAACAAAAGGGTATACAGTAGGTTATCGGGAGTGATCGGCCCCTAGGCCTGCTGGTATATATTTATATATATACATAGATACGTAGACTACTCAAAGCTCTGGTAAACCTATTGAGCACTTTTTAGTTGATGATCAATTTGAATTTCGTCATTTCATCTTACATATATCTAGCCGGATTTATGAACACAGTAACATCGGACAGCAGGAGCCCACAGACCTTAAACTGACTCAACTAAAGTAAATATCGCCAAGAAACTCAGCTCTTACCCATGGTTCTCTTAAGGTGACTCTCTTCTTGGTTCCTGATTAGCAAAAGAAACGTTCAAGTCCATCAAAAAGACACTCTGGACTTGTCCATACACTCTAGCTGCTTAAAGGCCCTGAATGACGGAGGACGCTTGAGACTTCAGCAAGTTCTAAGCAGAGAATTCAAGGTTAAATCACCCCCCCTGACTTCCTCCACCCCCCCAGCCTAGCACGTGCTTGAGGGGAATGCTTTCATTGGCCAATGGGCCTCAAACGTTACAAGAATTTGACATGACAAACTAAAGGCAGACATGACAAGTGCACCGACTCTCCCAGACCAGGACTAACGGAAGGTACAACGCTTTTGCAGCACCCTCCCCCCCCCTAGGGTTTTACATGGAGGCCCCTTTCCAACCCATGGCGAGTTAGCTCAGGGACTGAACTTGACAATGAGACCAAGCAGGACAGCAAGCCCCCTATGTTTTTTCTCACCGCAGTGACCAGAAAGCTGGCTATCGCCAGCTTTCTGTGCGAATATTCTGGTGCATTTTGAGGTATGTTTTCAAAAATTCGGCTAGATATACATATTTAGTATATACTAAAACGGTGGATAGTGTTTTTCGTACGCTCTGATTGGCTACTCAATCAGTGAATATCCTTCACTATTCACTGATTCACCTCCAGTTCCTTCGAGCGAGCGACGCCAAACTCGCATAGGTTGCGAGCAAAATGTTTTCCCGCTTTGTTGCCGTAACAAACTAAGAAATTTCACAACTAATCAAGCAAGCTATTTCCGAAATACATGAAGAAGGTGACGAAGTTCGGTTTGGAAGTTTTAACAAGTAAAGCTTTGCCTTTTTGACTTGAATAGTTACCGATAAAACCGGTGAAAAAGTTTTTTGTTTACAAATGCAAATTAAGCTTAAGTCTTGCATTACTTTATTTAGTTGACTTGTTCATAAATAAGCTTAAAACTAAATTTAATAATCTTTTTTACAGAATTATTTTAAATATAAACAGAATTCACAACTCCTTTTGAAGAAACTTCCCCGTAAGAGCTAAACAAACGCCTTCAAAAGTTTTATTTGTCGCTAAGAAAAAGCGACGACCGCGGCCGTTCGGTCATTGTGCGCCAAAATTGTAATCGTTGGCAACAGTAAATGAGTTAAAAATCATCATTTTGTTCTCAATTATCTCACTGTTTTAGTATATACTAAAACAATTATTCTCCTCAGTGTCGGTGGCTAGTATTGGATATTTACCTCGCCGCTTCGCGGCCTCGGTAAATAATCAATACTAGCCACCTCCACTTCGGTGAATAATTGTTATATATATATATATATATATATTTCTTTTGTCACAAAAACAGAGAATAACACTCATGCTTGCGAAGCTTCCTTAAATCAAACAATGAACTTGTATTCCACAATTTAGTTAACTTTAGAGCACATAGCACATTCATGTTACTTTTGAGGGAAAGGCTAAGTGATTTTAGAGAAAAATAATTTGCAAACAGCCTAAGAGTGAACAAAATCTTACATCGAGTTGATAACCTCATATGTACACCCAAAAAATAGCAATCATCAGATTTAAGAGCCATAATGGCTCTTGATTACCGTAAGATTAAATTAGGCCTGGAAAAAAAATCAGGTTGAATTTTTTTGCGTTCGACAAGTTTACTTTACAAAAATCTTGCCAACAGATCTGGTTGCGTGTAAACCAACCTTTTATACCATTTATACATCGCATCTGAGGTGAAACAGTACTATGAGGTACTGTTTTTATCATACAGACCTCGGACAGAATGCAGTATTTCACAATTTTGAAACAGAAATTGCACTCATTCAATATTCAGGACGATCGAAGCACGCTTGGGCTTTTAGCTAAACCGTTAAAAAAAATGTCCAAAATCACATATACAGCCAGCCGGTTCTCACTTTTGCAGTGCGAGCTGTAGCGAATGTTTGAACGAAAATACTAGAGTTTAGCTCCAACATAATAAAGAAATTATTACGTTTATTTTTTATTTAATGGCTTTATCGATCTGTAATCTTTAAAAGCGTTTGATACGCGCGGCAGTACTCCTGCAAGCGATGTTCACTGAACGACTGAAAAACAAACGGCACAGCGATTAAAATTACAAGAGAGACTACCAACAATCAATAAAGGAAATATAATTCGGCGAAACATATACAGAGACTGTAATGTTATTGAGAGGCGAAACAGGCTAGAACACAACAGCTTTAATGGAGCTAGTACAAGTACAACGAGCACATGGTAAAACAGCCCGCCCGCTAAGACTAATGGACATCTAAAGCGATTACATCACATCTCCCCTCTAAGTCAGAAACAAACTTTTCTTATAAGCAAACAAAGTAAAGTTTAGAGTCTCTAATCTTTAAAACGTTCTGGGAGTCTTATCTCGCGACCACTTCGCGTGGTCCTTCTAGGAGTAGTAGATGTCGGGGTCTGGATAGGACTGTTGACCTTAATACTGGGCAAGGCTTGATCAGGAACTGCACTGTCTCTCTGGTTTCCTGCTTCAGGTGGGTCTGGTAGGAGGTTCAGGTGGCGTCTATTTCTCCTCAGCTCACCATTTGGGGTCTCTACTGCGTAAGACCGTGGGGTGCCAACTTTGTCCAAAACTGTCCCTTCGACCCTCCGGTCCGGTAACCAAACACGTTCTCCAGGGGAAAGGTCTGAGAGGTTCGTTGCAAAGTGGCGCTTGTCAAAGTTCTTCTTTTGTCTAGCTTTGAGGGAAGCATCTTTTTCTCGGAACTGCTCCAAGTAATGCCAACTGGGGATTAGCTGCGCTGGAACAGTAGGGACTTGAGTACGGATTTTTCTTCCCATTAACAACTCTGCTGGGCAGAGTCCACTCTCAAGGGGTGTGGCACGGTATGCCAGGAGAGCTCTGTAAGGATCTTGAGCTTTCTTAAGCAGGTGTTTCACTGTTTAAACTGCGCGTTCCACTTCGCCATTCGCTTGTGGATACCTTGGGCTGGTCGTAATGTGGGTAAATGCATACTCTTCGGCGAACTGGGCGAATGCGTTTGACGAAAACTGCGGGCCGTTATCTGACACAAGTTGGTCCGATATACCATGTCTTGCGAACATAGATTTCAGATGTACCACTATATCCGGTGAAGTTGTACGGGTTAGCTTAGCAACTTCAACATAACGCAAGAAGTAATCAACAACAAGCAGAAAGGTTTGACCTTTCAGTTCAAATAAGTCTGCGGCAAGTTTCTGCCAAGGGCGATCGGGTAGTTCTGTTGGGATCACTGGCTAGGGTCTGTTTACACGCTCTTTGATGCACGTGGAACAGTTGTTCACCAGTTCCTCGAGTTGTTTGCTCAGGCCTGGCCACCAAACTGATGTTTTGGCTCTCTCTCTACATTTGGTAATGCCTTGATGGCCCTCATGTAACTTATCTAGGACATCAAGTCGCATAGACACAGGAATCACCAGTCGATTGCCTTTCATTAATGAGCCTTGCTGCACTGTCAGGTCACCTCTCTCTTGCCAGTAGGCTTTAAGTGGAGTAGGAAGATGGGATTTCTCTGGCCAGCCATCACAACAATAGGTGATGAGTTGCTTAGTAACTTCATCTTGCTGTTGCTGGGACCTCAGCTCCTCAAGTCAAGTTGAGTCAACATAGGCTTTGACATCATCAGTCAACTTTTCTTCTTCTTGGTTCAATGGTCTAACAATGGGGGCTCGTGACAGAGCGTCTGCAGTGCAGAGGTCTTTACCAGGTACATGGCTGATAGTGTACGTGAAGCGCATCATTCGCATTCTGAATCGCTGTATTCTGGCGGGGAGATCCTCAAGACTCTTGGAACCGAGCAATGACACTAAGGGCTTGTGGTCTGTTTCGATGTGGAATTTGAGTCCAATCAGGTAGTCTGCAAAGCGTTCACTTGCCCAAGTTATACCCAAAGCTTCTTTTTCTATCTGCGCATAACGCTGTTCTGTGGGGCTCATAGCTCGTGAGGCGTATGCAACAGGGCGCCATTGGTCATTATCTTGCTTCTGCAATAATACGGCTCCCAGGCCATAGGATGATGCGTCACTTGAAAGTGTTGTTGCCCGATGTGCATCATAGTGAGCTAGGGTGGGTGTAGATGCAAGGCTCTGTTTCAGGGCTGAGAAGGCCTGCTGTTGTGCGTGACCCCAAGACCAGTGGTTTTTTGAACTCAGGAGGTCTCTCAGTGGTTTAGAAAGCTCTGCTATTCGTGGCTGATATTTGCTCAACTGGTTAACCATGCCTAGGAATCTTCTTAGACCTGACTGAGCCTTGGGGGTTTCCATCTCCAGTATCGCTTCTACTTTCTTGGGGTTAACACGTACTCCTTCGGAATCAATGATGCTGCCTAAATACTCGACTGAAGGTTTTGAAAACTCGCACTTCTCTTCATTCAGAGTGAGGTTAGCCTCTTGGAGCTTGTGAAGAGTTGCTTCCAGGTGTTTATCATGTTCTTCAGTTGTTTTGCCAAAGACTAGAATATCATCCACCTGACAAAGGGCACCATCAGTTCCTTCCAGAACTTGTGAGATCCGCTTTTGGAAATGTTCAGGGGCTGAACTTATCCCAAAGGGTAGGCGGTTGAAGCAGAATCTCCCAAATGGAGTGATAAAAGTGGTAAGTTTTGCTGACTCAGGTGATAGACCAATTTGCCAGAATCCTGAATTTGCATCCAGCTTGCTAAACACGGTCGCTCCAGATAGTTGGGCTAGGGTGTGGTCTACACTAGGCAGCGGGTGGAACTCCCTCGGGATGCTCTCATTGAGGTTTGTTAAATCAACACAGATGCGTACTTTGCCATTAGCTTTGGGTACAACTACCATTCCAGCACACCATTCAGTTGGTTCATCTACCTTGGAAATGATTTGCATTTGTTCCATCCGGGAAAGTTCTTCTTTGACCTTTGTAAGAAGGGGTACGGGAAATCTCCTGGGAGTACTGAGTGCGAATGGTTTGGCTTCGGGTTTCAGCTTTATGACGTAGTCAGGACCTCGAAGTTTTCCAAGTCCAGTGAAAAGTCCTGGAAACTTTGCATTGAGGTTTGTGGCTTCCACAGCATCAACCTTTTGTACTATGGCAAGAGTTTCTATAGCTGTACGACCAAGCAGGGCGTTGCGGGCACCGTTCACTACGAATATCTCCTGCTCCGTTGTTTTGTCTCCTTTCTGGATCTTTCCCACAAAACATCCACGCACAGGGAGTGAAGTATGAACTGGACCAAACAATGTCTTGCTTGATTTTACGAGGGTTGGAGTCGGTCGTAGCGCTTCGTAGATCTTATCAGGGATTACGGTCACGTCAGCTCCAGTGTCAATTTTGAAGCGAACTTGTGCGCTATTAAGCATCAGATCTACTGACCAAAAGGTGTTGTTCGTTTCAGTTCCTATTTCACCAAGAAAGAAATTTTCATCTTTTTCCACTTCGCCAACCGTTTTGGACGATTTACAGACAGTTCCCCAGTGGCCTCTCTTTGAGCACTTGAAACAAGTTGCGTCTTTAGCTGGGCAGTTCGCTCGCTTGTGAGGCGGGAGATTTCCGCAGCGTTCGCAGCGTGTCGAAGAAGGCTGAGAAGGCGGTTTCTTTAGCGGTGTTTTCTTAGGTTTCGGCCCATTTTCCTCCTTGAGTTTCGGAGGGTTCTTTCGTGTTACCTTGACCGCGTCGACGTTTTTCTTTGCATCTTCAGAATCCTTGAAGTCGTTTCTGAAAAGGGCTTGTTGCTTCTTTACAGCTTCGCTTTGTCGAGCATGATTGATCGCTTTAGTCAGAGATAATTCCGGGTCAAGTTGGAGTTTCTCCGATAATTTTGAGTCTTGAAGGCCCACCACAATTCGGTCTCGGATCATCTCGTCCTTTAGGGTTCCGTAATCGCAGTATTCAGTGAGTGAGTGCAGCGCTGTAATAAATGTGTCAACAGTCTCGCCATCTTCTTGGCGGCGCCGATTGAACTTTGCTCGCTCAAAAATAACATTTCGGCGAACCACAAAGTGTTCATCAAACTTCGTTTTAACGGTGTGATATTGTTTCTGCTGCGACGTGGCAAGTTTGAAGGAGGTCAAAATATCGTCTGCTTGATCTCCCATAGCGTAGATCAGCGTGTTTATTTGGCTCTCTTCTTCTTCTTTCGCCAGGCCAGACGCTTGGCGGAAACGTTCAAATCTTCGGCTCCATTTCGGCCACTCTTCTTGACGACTGAAATCAAACTTTTCCGGTAGCTGGACTCGGAAAGATGTCATGGTTCGTCGATCCCGCTTCTGACACCATGTAATGTTATTGAGAGGCGAAGCAGGCTAGAACACAACAGCTTTAATCGAGCTAGTACAAGTACAAGGAGCACATGGTAAAACAGCCCGCCCGCTAAGACTAATGGGACATCTAAAGCGATTACATCACGAAGACAAATATTAAAGTGTCTCTAAAAATCCTGAGTCTTCAAGCTTAAAGCTTAAGTTTATGTTTTACGCTGGCTTCCCGGTATTTACTTTCTTCACAGATGCACTCGAGGCAAGAAAATCGCTCAAAGCTTTGTTTTACAGCCAGAAATACAACTAAATGTTCTTTGGAACGTTTTCTTTCTATCTGCGGTGAGAAAATGTCCAAAGACTTTTTAAAGTTGTGTAAGCTTACATCAAGTTTACCTGATTCTTGGTCAGATCAAATTGTCTCAAATCTTACAAACGTGCATAAACTACATAGCCGCATAAACTACGCTCGACTTCTTTAAATTAGATATAAAAAACAAACATCAAACACAATAATTACTGAGGCTTACCATTCGAGATGAAGCTCCTGAAAGGTGTCAAGTAAGGCCAGTATCGCTTCAGACTTTTCAACCTTAACGCATCAAGCAAGGTGAAAAACAAAAACGTTGCCATCCGAAATCGGATTCCCGACTTTGACAAGTGATGTATTAATTTCTCAACCAAAAACCAACTATCCATGAATAACAGAAGGCTCCTGATAGCAGCTAAATTTCATTTTGTGCATCCAGTGGAAAAAGACAGTTAAAAACATCACAAGTTGACACAAAACTCTCTCAGCTTCACTGTCAAAGTAAACAAGATTCAAGATGCTGCATAAATTTTCCGCATGAGCTCACTTGTCAAATTTTGACCAATCAGAGCATAAAAAGGGACTTAGAGCGTGACCAACGCGTGACCATGGTGTGCAAAGTCAAAAGCAACTGTCTTGCCTGTAATAACTGGCTGAATTTTCGGGTCCGAGGTCAGTTTTAAATCAAAATTTTAATTGTGCGGCCCAAAAACAAAACATATTTCATATGAATGGAAAAAAATTAAACTTGAGCCTGCGATCATTTGAAAACTAGTAACTTGTCAGCGGATAACTTAAAAAAAAATACTTGACCTCGATGGGTCAACACCTGAGCCCGCGATACGGTCAAGTGATACTGGTCAGCGGATACCCTGCTTTGACAGCTGTCAATTGATCAAAACATTGATGTCCAATGGATGTGTGCATTATCAGTTTTCCTGTGCTCTCAAACTAGCTAGAAAGTATTAGATTGAACATTGATCGCGATCTAGTAAAACAACTGGTCAGCGGACAGTTTCCAAATAAATTACGTCACCTTGATGAGTTGACACATGAGCCCTCGATATGGTAATGTGATACTGGTCAGTGGCTATCCTGTTTTGACAGCTGTCAATTGACTATATTGTGAATGGCCAATGTAAAAGATGTGGATTTGCCAAGACACGCCTGAGACACCCCTCCGTTCCTTTTGATAGTCTCCCCTACCCTACCCGTACAATCTGTAGACGCGTACGTACGTACGTGCGTACGCTCGGTCAGTCACGTGACAACCAAAAGAAAAGAGGTTGACCATATTCTATGAGTATGGGGTGGGGCTCTGTCCTACGCGCGCTTCGCGCGCGAGGGAGCCCCGCTATAATTACAATTTACCTTAAAAGCAAACTTTGCACTTTGCAAAACAATGCATTGCAGCGGAGAAATTCGCAAATCTGAGTTAACTTTAGTCTCCCTCGCAGCGGTTTTTTGGGACGTCACGCACAATTGACAAAATTGATGTCTAAATTACAACCCCAAAAAAGCCACTGGCACTAAGAGGTCACGTGACCAATTCTTCTTTTAAACAATGAGTTGGAATCTTGCTGATGCCAAAAATTGACAGAACACAGAAAAATTATCTTACACCCGAAATTTGAGAGGAAACGCCTTTAAGGGAGATATTTTATGGCACTTTGATTTTTCAACAGAGTAGTATGATTTGTATTGGCCGCCATGTTGGAGGGCATACTCTTGCCCTCTAACATGGCGGCCAAACTACTTTTTGCTTATATCTTGTTAAACGTTTTATAGTTACGCTCAGAGATGTGCTGTACACGTTACCACATCATCTTTTCAACATTTTCTAGAAGTTTAAGTGCAAAATTTGAGTTCAGAAAGAGGTAGTTCATAATTTTTAAAAAAATCACATTTTGATCACCTGACCAGCTACGAACTAACTCATTTTAAGAAAATGGTGCGGGTTTGAGAAACCAAATCTCTATTATTTTGTTAAAATATGACCTAGTAATCGTTTTTTGAAGGAGAAATCATATAACTTTCATTTTCATAAAAACGATGTCACATGACCTCTTAGTGCAAATGGCCTATTTCTAGCCTGTTTCAAGCGTTCAGATGGTGGCGAGCGGTGCGAAGTAAAGAAAGTGATGAAAAGTAGAGGGGGACTTGTATTTTTTCACGCTCCATTTTTACTTCGCACCGCTCCCCACTAACTGAACGCCTGGAACAGGCTACAAAATTGCCATTTTACAAAATTTCAGTATAGTAACCTGCCTTCTTGCATAACTTCCACACCTACATCACTGTTTACCAGTTTAGTCACCTAATTATCATAATCAGTTGAGGAAAATTTTCTTTTTTGTGGTTTATTGAATTTTTGGAACAAACACTTCATGACCCTCTAAAAATCCAGACTTTGGTGGACCAGACGATAATTTTCTTTCTGCTGATCGTCGGTTGCTTTATTTCGACCATAGCCCACTCACGGTGTGCGATCGAAGAAGGCAGCATTGCCGAAACGTCGGTTAAGACTCTTTTGAACAGCGTCAAACTCAGGCATACCAAACGGCACTGGACTGCGCTTTGATGCATCACAGGCATCCCAAACTCATTAAGCGAGCGCTTTTTAAAAAATTAATACATCTGGTAATGTTGCGCAATGAAGCGATTTATAGTGTTATATATCGGAACAGTAAAATTTCGAAAAAAAGTCGTCATATCTTAGCTTATTGTACCGATCCTTATTTGCTTACAAGCGTTTTAATTGTGTGTCATTCCAGTCTACATGCTGAAACCCTAAACTGTTGATCTATTCGTAACAAAGCCTGTCTGTTTTGTCTACAACAAACCCGTCTAGTTACCCGAAACTTCTATCTATATTGAGGCGAAAAATTCCTCGACGGCCTGGCGTTATATTTCCCTCCCAATATGGCAATGCAGATGATACATGGCAATGCGTAAAGCGAAAGTGCACTCAGATTAAATTCTTCTCAACACTGTTTGTACGTACGACTCTTGTTTGTTTAGAGCGGTGACTGACTAACATTTTTAAAAACTTAGAGGGCTGGTACGATAATTATATCCTGGCTTAAGGTATGTATAATTGCGTATTTATGAGATACAGAGCAATTTTGCAACAGTGTAAATGTTTGCATAATGTTGTGGCCTCAATTGGGCGACATTAATACAATTCATATCAATGCCCGTCTCACTTGACTTCATACCTAAACGGAACGCATATAGAGCCATTTTTACATTGCCATGGTTTTTAAGGATTTTCAGTGATATGCCTTTCTGCAGTTTAATATTGGCATGCAGGTTTACAGAACGAGAAAACACACCCATACCGAACAACAAGATGTCGAGTTTACTTCCGTCTTGCAATCAATTTATTCCGTTTTTTCTCTGTTTTCAAAAGGACTGAAGGCTATACAATCATGCTTGATCGATGGCATTTTTATCTCTTTATTTCTACAGATTGGTTCCTAGAGTAGAGATTGAAATTCAACCGTGAAGACAGTTCACAATTCGGTAACTTTCCAAACGGGTTCCTAAACAATGGATGTAACAGTCTTGACCAGTTTGATGCAATACTTGTCGATCGCTGCCACACCAACGCGCTAGTTTTAAAACTTACTCGAGACATAGCGCTTTTTCTTTTCTTTTCCCATGTCGGCCAAAGATTGAGAACACTTGTTCGAAGAAGCCCGCTCAATCGAACGAAGGAGCAACTTATCGTGTATTTTCTTCCATAAACTGTAGCACGTTTCCCTGTTACATGCCCTCTTCGCTTCGGTAAACACGGTAACTCTGGCATATGAATAATCAAAAAACCCTGAATCTTGAGTGGAGAGCCAGATTCTGGACTTCATTTTTTATCCATTGGATGGTTTCGATCAGTATTTTTTATGAGGTGACAGTGAAAACCAGCAATTTTTAAAATAGAAGAGACTGTTATGTCTTGCGAGGGATCCGTAACATTTAAACTGACTTCTGGACGAAAACTGCGGATGAAATGAGGATAAGTTAACTAAATTTCAATTTTTTTTAATAGGCCATTTTCTTTTCTCCATTAGAGATCTTGGGGAGAAGGATATAAAACTGAAGACGACGAGAAGGCCTTATAATTAGCCATGGCACTAGAGCTTTCCCGCGAAGAATATGAACAAGGTCAGCCTGGAAATCGAAGCCAGAAGCACCTTGAGGTAACACTGCTCGATTGATATTGCTCGATAATCTATACTCGGGGGCGCCCAATGATTATTTTCTGTAAAATATCTGGATTAAAAGAAATTCTGGATAACCTCTCCGTTCGTCTAACATTTATATTCGGAATGAAAACAATTCGTTCCCTAAAATTATCCGGTGAAAGCGTTGGTTACTCCATGTCCTCGCAGTTTCGACAAGACCCTTTGGGATAACTACAACTTTCGATACAGCCAAAATTCCCCAAGCATCCGAACAGATAGAGTGTTTGGGACAGCTCCAAACTAACGAAGCAGACTTCTAAAGCGTTGAATCTCCGTTTGAGACATTTATGACTGGTTTGAAAGATTATGTCGTTAATGTACTAGTCAATTGCAATCACGACCCCCAAACCCCCGGGAAATGGTGGGGAAATTTACAAACGTATCCTCGTAATTTAAAGGATTTTCCCCAGGCCCTAATTTTAAATATGCATATTTTGATAAAATGCTATTTGGAACGGTTTGCTTCTATCAATGATCCTGAAAATTGAACTACAAATGTAGCTTGATGGCCTTAGCAATATGAGTGCATTTTAGAAGCTCAAATTTTCGTCACATGACTGATAATTGAGAATTAACGGTCAAAATATTTACTCTAAAATGGGGAAAGGATAATGAAAGAGCAACAAGTTCTTTTAGGTACATTTCAGAGGCTATTAAAACGGTTCTTATAAATTCGCCTTGTATGTGTGTTTACATTATATAGGAATCGGTAAATAAAGGGAAAAGGGTCACGTGACTTATTAATTAGTTAAATAGCTAAAAGGATAAATATCATTACCGATCATACAAAGCGAATTTACGATTCACACTGTTTATGTAACATTTTGGTAGTTATAATTCCTAAGATTAAGGTTTACAACCCTTCCCCGTTTAGGATAAACGTGTTTTGTGACTTCATTGACGATACGATGTCAGGTGTTATTTGAAATCACGTTTCACGTGTTTTTTTCGTTGAGCCACATTCTTAGTTCACTTTTTAGGAGCACTGATGGAAGCAAACCGTTCTAAATAGTACTTACTAAAATATGCATGTTTAATTGGGTAGTCATGCCTTCAGTGGCCTGAGAAGGATTTCTATACCCCATATCCGTAGGCTCATAGCGCTTTACAACTGAATATCTCAAACCAAAATTAAAATTTTGTAGATTAAAAAAATTTACATCAATACTAAAACACAAATATATAAAAATACAAAATAAAAATCTTTATTTAAAAATTAAAATTCTCATCGCAATATTTACACTTTATACATTATTCTGACAGAACTTTAATTAAAATGTTCTTTGAATAAGAAAGTCTTTATTGAAGTTTTAAATTTTGAAATGTCAGCATGATTATGTATGGGTTCTGGCAGTGAGTTCCAAATTGTAGAGGCTGCAAATGAGAATGATCTACAGCCATATTTCTTCAATTTTGCTGATGGTACTGACAGAAGCCTTTTAGGAGAAGATCTTAAGCTTCTTGATGGTCTCTAGGGTTGCAACGTTTCTGTTATATAGGAAGGTGCTAACCCATGTAAGGCTTTAAAGGTTAACAGAAGTTACTTGTATTTGATACGGCTGTACATGGGAAGCCAGTGTAACTGTTTGAGAATTGGCGTGATATGATCATGTTTCCTAGAAAATAGAACGAGTTACAAGGCGTGCAGCACAGTTTTGGACAGCTTGTAGACGATCAATCAGAGATTGACGAAGGCCATAGAGTAATTAATTACAACTATCTAACCTAGAGGAATCAAAAGCATGAACTAAGATTTCAGTGTCTTTTTCAGGGAGAGACTGTCTCTTATTTTATATTCCTAAGATGAAGAAAACAAGTTTTACATGTGGTAGTGAAGTGTCCGACAAGAGTTATTTCTTGATCGAAGACGACTCCGATGTTCCTAGCGGAACTCACAGGCATTATTCGTTCACTGGATACTTGGATGGCCTCAATAGGCGGACGTGAGCGATGGCTGGCATTCAGAACAAGTAGCTCGGTTTTTCCCCTATTTAGCGCTCAGTTTGTTTCGGACCAACCAGGAATTGACATGACTCACACATGCTTCTATACGCGCTAAAGATGACTTTTGCTCGGTTGTAATGGGCCTAAAAGCAAAGTAAGTTGGGTGTCGTCGGTGTATAGGTGAAACTCGAGTCCATGATGTCTTACAAATATCGCCCCAAAGGGGAGATGTACAACGAGAACAGGATCGGTCCATGGACCGATCCCTGTGGAACACCAAATTGAAGATCTTTGACGTCAGATTTTACACCATCAATCATCAAGAACTGCTTTCTGTTGTGAAGGTGGGATTCAAACCATTTCAAGACTTGTCCTCTAAAACCAAAGCGATTGCACAGTCTATCCAAAAGAAGTCTGTGATCAACGGTGTCAAATGCACTGGACATGTCCAACAGAAGGAGCGCAACACATTTTTTATCATCAGTTACACAAAGGATATCGTTCTGTACTTTCAGTAATGCTGTCCCAGTGCTGTATAGGTGTTTGTATGACCTGACACATTTTAAAAAAACTTTCAGATACTGATCAAAATGATTTCATCAGCGTCTAACAAGATTCATGAAATGGTCTACACATCATAGGTTCCAAAAGTTAGTTTTATGCATACGGTTTTAAATGTTCAAAACCAAATTTGTTAATTTTGTCACCATCATATGTCTTTTTGGACAAACACACAACAACAATTGCTTTCACGGGTCTGTGCCTTTTGTTTAAATTAGTTGCATTAGTAAGTAATGCTAGGACCGAGACAGCCATATAATAAAAAGCATTGCCCAGAGAAAGTTGGGCAGCTGTCGGAAAAGGATCATGGGGCGAACTACTAAGGAGCTCAGTACGGGTCAGTTACAGTAGGACGGATCTCCGTGATCCACTTCTTTTCGCCAATTTATCCTATCCAAATTGTTAATTTTTTACGAAGGAGTAAAATCCCCACTATCCGCGGGGGTTCGGGGGTCGGGGATGCAATTGACTAGTGCATTAGGTGCCCATGGCTACTGGGCCATCACGCTATCAAAAACAAAAGTCGATGCGATTGAGGCAATTTTCTTTAGTCCGAACAAATAAACCCTCGAACGAACGTACACGCAAAGTCAAACCCAACCGTATAGTAGTACAAGGGTGGTTGATGGAATCCATCCCTTGAATTTTTGATGTGTTGCAGTATTTCGAAACGATTTTATTATCTGAAGTATATTTTGTGGTTGGTGGCGCTGCTGGAGGCCTGAGACGTCAACAATTGGTCGGCGTCTTGAATTTTACCAAGAATTAGAAATCAGGTGAAAACGGAGAGAATTGGTGATTTTTTTATGTTTGAAATGTCAAAAAACACAGAAATAGGTAGTTTGCTTTATTTTATCCACAAACTTTACTTCTTTCGTTAAAACAAGTTGAGAAAACATGCATTTTCACTCAGAAATGGTTTGACACGTGCTACAGAATCGTGCAGCCAGAGTTATTACTAAATCACCCTTTGATGCGAGCTCAAACCACCTTCTCTCCACCCTCAGCTGGGAGAGGCTATCTCTTCGACGAAAGAAACAAAAAGCCTTAATGATGTATAAAACCATGAATGACCTTGCTCCGGAATATCTACAAAGTCTTTTCTCTCAGCGTCACTCTGCTTACAACTTAAGAAACTCTGAGGGAAGGCTGACCCTGTCCAAACCAAGCACCAATTATTTGAAACGAAGCTTCTCTTACAGCGGGGCCATGTTATGGAATAACTTGCCCAAAAACTTAAAAAATGCTTCATCCGTTGAGCATTTTAAGCGAAAAATCAAGAAGGTTGCTGATATATCGGATTCCCACACGGCAATCATGTAAAGCAGTTGTAATTAGTTTTAGTTTTTAACTTAAGCTTAACTGATGATTTCCCGTGTTTAAATAAAGATTTGCATGCATACATACATACTAATGTCGTCATATCTCGTTGCCATATTGACTAGGGGCTCTTTCCATTCAACAAACATTCCGGTTTGAAACTTCAGAAACTGGCACGTGCTCAATGGAAAGGTACATTCCGGTTGCACAGACCCGACCCAAGCCTCAGCGCGTTTTGTTATTGCGGCTTCAAAGCAGACTCAAAATTCCACTCTAAAAGAGAAAAGTAAACACTAAAGAACACTCGACTTCCGAAAAGGGGCCGTGGAAAACTAAAGGCGGAGAAATCCTGTTTCCTGTACAAAGCCACATTTTTGCAAGCGAAGAGTATGAATGCAACTGAGGGTAAAACTCGTGAATTGAAGCGATATACGTTTCTCAGAATATTCGAAGAATTCGAAGCAATTCCTGGAACCCTACGGTAAATAAATTCGGTGTTTTGGCCAAATTTGTATTCAGCCAGGCTTTTTTGTATTTATTTATAAATTGCTTTAGTTAAGGTTTCAGACAAATAATACGCTGATTTATTCTCAGGGACGTTTGTACAATATTATTGTAGCTTGATTACACACACTTTTTTTCACCTACATGTCGTGTTGCGTCAGTTATTTGACACCGTAGGGATCGAAGACCCATAAAATATCAGGGATGGAAGTGGGGAGAGAATTGGAGTAAATAATAACTATTTTTCATTAAACTTGTCCCAAAATGGGCGCGACAGGTTTCCGATGTTTGATCGTCTATGAAAACACTAAACAAAACCTCATAAGGGTGTGACATCCCACCCCCACTTGTACGTCCAAGGGTTAAAGCGCGTGTCACTGGCTTAACGACTTGTACACACCACTGAACTTTTACTTCCACGCATTTCCTTCTTAGTTCCCTTGCTACAGCCTTAGGCGGAGCTCCGTACTTTATTTTCGTAATATTTGGCCGGGGCATTTTGGCTGTTTATTTTTCATTATATTTTTTTGCCACTCACCCCAGACCTCTTTGAAACTTTAACTCGCCCTTTCATAAAATGAGAATTAAGAAGTATTAAATTCCCTCGCTTGATTAAAAAAGGTGATATATCTTAGTCTCGAACACATTCGGATCTGTAATTTTCACCTAGGATCCCCAAAATTAGAAGTTTGTAAAGAATTAAATGAGATAAATTTCATTACATGTCTACTTTTGAATCGTTTGATAAAATTGTTTTAACAATTAATTATAATATTACCACTGAAAATATTAATGGTTACCTGGAAAGTCCACGATGTTTGCATAATTTCAAACTCTGCCATTAATAATCGTCCTCCTTCTTGTCCTAAACAGCTGGGTACCAAGCAAGAGGCTAAACAGTTTATTTTGGCCTATATTTTTAAATCAAAATACGTGACTTATATCTAGACGGATTTTTGAAAACGTACCGGCAAAAGGACCTTTTTTGTGTCTCCAATGCAGCGAATATAAAAACTAGGAAGTGCAACCATTCCTTTTTTCTTTTGTCGTCTTCTCCTTTCTTCTTCCTCGCTCTTTCTTTTTCTCCTTTCCTTTTCCTTCGTTAGTGTGATTTTGAAGATTATCGGGCCCAAGAAACCTATCTTTTGACGCCTTTTCACTCAAATGACGGCAAATGTCGTTAGGTTGGTTTTTAAAAAATCGGCCAGATATACTCGTCACAGGATTAGCTCAGTCGAAGAGCACTTTATTGTTACACTTTATTTTTATTATTAACAAGCTACATTTACATAAAGTCCATTTCTGCCCACGTATATATATTTATTATTTATGTTTATCTAAAAGAATTATATTTACACAATTGGGCGCTCTCCATTCAGCCAAAATTCCGGAAATTTCGTTCAGAAACCAGATGGAGCGGACCATTTCTATTGGGTCCGACCGAAATATTTGGGACCACCTTTGAAGGCCACCGCTTTGACCGGTCCGCTCATTTCGGTAGGGTGGATGGACCTTTCCACTTGACATAATTGTTGTTCCCAGTACCGCTCTTTTGCATCCTGCTTTCAAGAGGAATAACCAAACTCATAGTGGCAGTGGGTTGGGTCTGTGCAATCGGAATGTACTATTTCACTTGACACGTCGAATTTCGGAAATTTCAAACAAGAATTTTTGTTGAATGGAAAGTGCCCTTTATTTCTAAGGAGGGATTCCAAATGCCACAAGCGCAAGACAACGACAGAGAGGGAGGACTTTCACCGGCTTTGGCTCGCACAGCCTTAGGCACATCAGACGTGGACACCAGAAGACCGCCAAGTGTGGGTTCAAAAGACCAACTGAGAGACGTATCAACCAGTGGTATGTTTCAATCGTCCATACCAGTATTTTTGAATCACCTTAAAAATACAATTTGAATTTATTTGACATATTTGCTTTTTAATGCGCCTGGCACTGGAAACCCCCCACCCCGGGGAGATATGGGGCATGGCTGGGGGTTTCTTGAAGCTTTTCCCTGTTAATTGTCCCGAGGGATTGGGGAATTAACCCATTTTAGTATATTGCTTTGCTTTTAGGGGTGGGAGATTAGTTCATTTTAGTTATTTCCGTTGCCCTAGGGATGAGGGAAACAATTTTTTTAATCGAGGTATGAGAGGAGTCTGGAGCAAGAGAATTGTTCCCAGGCTCAAGGCCGAGCAAAGAAACGAGCTCAAGATGGACGGACAACAAAAAGGTTATATCCACATAATTTGCTAAAATATTTGTTTGAAAAGGAGAGCCCATCTGTGTTAATACGTCACTTTTTATTACTTTTGCATTGATTTGTGTCCAGTGGGTAAGCCATCTTTTATACAGTTCAGCTTAAATTATCTCAGTTATTTCGGAATTTCTTGGCAATATCCTGATTTATTTTTGACTATTTTAAGTAAAGTGTCTTTCAAGTACCTGTGAATTCTTGATTTCTGTTCCTGTTTTGAATACAATTGGCTTAATCGCGTTGGAAAATCCAAAACTGTGCTTCATGTCAAATTATCTAAATTTGTACAAGTTTTTTTATATAAATAAATTAGTTTTGTTTTAACTCGCTGCAAATGATATTCATACTGAATTCCAACAATGCTTATATTTGTTTCGTTGTCTTGAATGTTTACAATGCTTTTCACAGATCTTGTTGAGTTTGGTGAATCAAAGGGACAGTGTGCCAGAAGGAGACTGGTTTTGCGAAGCGTGCACAGCCACCGTCTGTCTCGCACACTCTCTCTCTCTCCCTGATTCCTGTAAGGATCCACTCTCCAGAACATGCTCCTCACTTTTCTAGGTAACTAACAATGGGGATTAATGAGCAGAGCTTCCCCCCTGGGTGGGGAAGTTTATCCTCACTTGGTTGGGGTTTTGACAGAAAAAGTATCCCTCAATGTGGGGCTTTATGAGATTTTTTTTTGCCTCGTGGCTGATGCCCCACATCTTCCCGGGGTCGGGGTTTCTAGTGACAGGTGCATAATTGATAATTTTTATTTGTGTTAAATTCAAGCATTTATATTTTTATTTCATTCCCAGTTATTTGCCAAACATTTTTTGTTCATTATTGCCTGTTCTTTTGTTTTTGTGGTGGTGGTGGAGGTAAAATAAAAAAAAAAATGTGGTGTAGACCTTGTCACTGGTTTCGACGCCATCTTGACGAGTAGGCAAACGCGTGGGAAATTGCAGTGTTTGTATGAGAATCTAATGTCGAATAATTTCCGTAAAACGGATGTTCTAAAAAAAGAATGCGTTGTAAACTAAAGCTATACAGCAAAGGATTTAGCTTACAAGTTTTGGGGGCCGTTACTGTGCTTGAATTTCTCCAGACGCTTGCTTTAGATTTTCCATCTATTTGTCTGCGATTTTTCCGGGATATTTTAGTCGGGAGGAAGAGAAATGTTTAGAGACAAATGTATACAAAATTTTGAAAAGTGGTTCTAGCGCTTGTAGCTGCATGTAACGCCCTTTTAAAATGTTTTCAGTAGAATCGTTAGGAGTGAAGCTTTAGTTTACAATTCACATTTTTTCAGAACAGCCGTTCTGACAATAGATTGTCATGAAAACACTATACACTTAATGTCTGATCCCGAGGGAAACAGTTAGGTTTGTTTTCCCGAGCGTCCTGATGTTTCCCGAGCGAAGTCGAGAGAAACGTCTTGACTCTACAGGACTCAAGGGAAAACAAAACTAACTGGTTTCGCGAGGGATCTGACGTTAAATGTTTTGTTATATTTCTAGACTTTCACTTCAACAACAACAAAACAATAACCGGAGCGAACCAAAACAGTCAACTCGGTACTCAACAACAAAAATTTAATTCTCAAAACCGCTAACTGAATGATTTACAAAGTACTTTCCTTATCATTATCTGCATCTTTTTCCTCCACTAGCTTCTGTTTTTCTTCTGGGAACTCCTGGGATAAGTTTAAAATTCGTTACTTTTTAGCTTGAGGCTTCGTGTTTGTGTTGTCGTGTTCATTCACCAAAAAGAAAACTGGCGGTGTTTTTCCCGCCTTCTGTCACGCCACTTTCCACCAGCGGGGTACATTGCTTAATGTATCACGATAGTTTAGTCAAAGCCACGTGACCAAGAATCAACCAATGACAGTCCTGTTTAGTTGAGTGAAAGTCTAGGAATATAACAATGTAATTTATCACGGTTTGCCTACTCGTCAAGATGGCGTAGAAAGCCGTAACAAGGCTTATTCACTATAGGAATTTTTTCACAAATTACAAATAAACTGTGTCGAACGGAAGTGTCAATGAAGGGTCGTTTTTGGGTCGATGTAGTGGAGAGAAAATGAAAAAAAAAAAGGGATAAAAGTGGCGAATAAATTAATTGCGGAGAATGGAGGAGGGAGGTGGGGTAAGTAAAACATTGTCTTTCGTGCAAAAAGAACTAGTTGTCTTCTTCCTCATTAATAGGTACGATTTGCCAGCTAAGAATCGGAACTTGGACAATAACAGGGGCATTAAATAGAACGTGCATATTAATTATGTTACGCAACCCTGAATTAACCGTAAAAACGTTTCTTATTTCCTAATCAACCAATCGAAAACCAAGACATTTATCGACCTGTGATGATAAATTGTTTGATCCTTCGACTCTCAATTGCAACTCAGTTGTTAACACATTCACTGTTTGCATGAAATCAGTTTTCATTTATGGATGAACAGAAGAACAGATTTATCTTCCGAAATAAATCGATGGAATTAGTAAAATCTAGATAAATTGATAAACGAAACGAGCGTGTCATCGATTTCTACCGATTTTTATCCATTTATCGATTGATAAATCGATACCGATTTTTATTGATTGACTACTCCGGCGAAAAAGACAAAGGCTTTGATGTCAGACAAGTTAATGCTATTCCCCCGCAAAAAACATAATTCGGTTCCTACTATACTACTGTAGCTTGTCTACCTCAGGTGAACACGCGGAATACTGCATTGGCATTATCATAGTACTTTTAAGAAAGTATTTTCTTTTTTTGAGACAAATTGTAATATGTAAGGGTTATCGGCTGAAGCGAGGGGTTATGTGATTTATTCCCCTGGTGCGTTGCCCGAGGGGAATAAATCATATAACCACGTGCTGAAGGCCGATAAACGGCTTATTTTTACAGTGGGGAGGATTCCTCAAGGGATGCAAAAATACATTGACGAAAAATGCCTCTATTGTTCATCTTTTTTTGGTTTTTGAACACTCCATGCTGGCACTGGTGGCCTTCAAAAGTTTCTAGGCTTTTTAATTATGTTAGTTTTTCAAAGTCGCATTTCAAAGTAGTTCTTCGCAGTGAATGCTAGAAACAGCCTAAAGAGCCTAGCAGTGTCGAGCGATTCGAGCCAGAAGTAGAGCTCTTTATTAATCAAGCTAAAGCAGCTTCAGTGGCGGTACTGCAAGAGCTTTCGGAAAACAATTTGAATCTTCGTTTGCGGGTACGGAAAACGAGCAAGCAGTTGACAATTTCAATTTTCGCACCGAGGATCTTTCAACCGACCTGCATGTTTACAGACAAAGAAGATTCCGGACGAGGGATCACTACTGTAACTGACAAGGAAATTCAGTCGAGGAATGAAGCAAGAATACCACAAAACACAACGAGGTCAACTACATGTCTTCATGGAGTACGCGAGTTTGGGATGACTGTTAAAGAACGGAACACCTTACCATGACAGCGACACTTTCGTGGAACCGTAGAATATTAAAGACGCTGTTCAATTTCTAACAGTCGTTCTGGCTGTGGAAATCGATGAGCCAACAACTAAGAAAATCCGTGAATGTGGCGTAAAAGAAATGCAGCTTAGTTTAATTTTAGTAATTATAGCGTCCTGTTAATATTTCCAATAAACATTTGTGAATTTTTTCTTTATGAAAAGCTAATTAAAATGCGAGGGGATTATGTATTAACATGCAAGGGAAGTCACTTATCCCCCTTGCATATTAATACATAATCCCCTCGCATTGTAATTAGCTGTTCATTAGCCCCGCTCTTCCCTTCAAACAATCAAAGCCGCACCCAGCTTTTTAGACAGTTGATTCGAGGGGTTATGTAATATATTCCCCCCGAAAAGAACAAAGGAATCTGAGCTTACGTAAAAATAACAGCCGCGTTAATGACACACGGTGTTCACCCATTAGTAAAACTGTTGTTTTCTAGTAGGGTAGTGAACATACACCCAGGATTTGGCGTGTCATGTTTTAGGAGGTTATTTAGAAAAACTTTTTTTCAGATTACCTTTTCTATGTTTTAGCTGGCGATTGCTTAAAGCAGGCAATACCTCTGTGCCTACCAAACAATTGCACTTGGAATTCTGAGACAGGTCACGTCGTTCAAACAGAAGAGAAACGTCGTTCTCTGTATGTAGTGGAAGAGGCCCTTGAACAGCTCAGGAAAATAAAAGGTAAAATCCTCAGTGGCTATTCCTTGTCCAATGGCATTGTCCTTCTTCCTTCACTATATCATTGAATAAAGCAAATTTTTGCAATTTTTGAATTTTCATTGTCCTGTTTTTAAGAAAAACGCAGAAGGAGGCCGGACCTTTCGCGTACGAACTATTAGAAATTGGAACAAAATGTCCATGGACGTAAAGAAGGTGAAAAATGTGAAATCTTTTAAAAAGAAATTGTATACTAATTTGATCACTAAGCAAAATGAGACAGGTAATTTTGAATATCTTTTAAATAGTTTTTAAATAGTTTTGAATATCTTTTAAATATTAAGTCTGTAAAATAACTTGTTTTAGATAGTAAATAGTTTTTAAATAGTTAAAATTTCTAAATAAGACTCTAGATAGTTTCTAAATACTATTTTTGCTTGTTTTCAAATTGCGTCTTTTAATGTTAATTTTTATCTTTCTACATTGATAGTGCAAAGTTATTTTAATATTAATTTTGTTTTCATGTTTTATAGAGGGCCACAAGTTTATCAGTTTTTTCATAACTGTCACGTGTTTACCCTCTTTAATTAAAGGCGTCACCTTACCTTACCTTACCTTACCTAAAGCTTCCTATTATTAATTGGGATGATCAAATGTCATACTTTAATTAACTGATGATAACATTTTTTGCACATGTGATTGGTAATTAACAATTATCACCTGCCTCATCCTGCTTAGGTCAATTGGGAGAGCGTTCGTCTGCTGGGCGGAAGGTCGCGGGTTAAAAGCCCGGCCGGACTAACATTCAGGGTCATTAAATAACTGAGAAGAAACTGCTGCCTCTGTAATGACATCTGTAAGCGGTTAAGCTACGTGCAAACGGACGCAATAACTCCCAACATTGTTGGGCCAACAATGTTGGGAGTTGTTGCGTGCATTTGCACGTGGCAAAAAGTTTGACTGGTTTCAAACTATGCACAACAACTCCCAACAATATGCAACAGGGTGTGCAAACGGACGCAGCATGTAACATCCAACAATGTTGGGAGATGATGGCCAACTATGTTGCGTCCGTTTGCACTGGGCTTTAGACTTTCTAGTCTTCTCGGATAAAAACGAATTCAAAACACCGTAGGTCCCGTCATCAGACCCCGTTGGTGTGGCTACCCTTTCCTGGGCTGGGTGGGTCATCTGATCCTCTTTCAGGAGTGGTAATGACCACCTGTAAACAATGTATGTATGTATGTGTGTATAGTATGTGTGTATGTATGTATGTATGTATGGTCTAGTGTTAGCTCAACGTCTCCTTCCTTAAGGTCCATATGAGGACTTATAGGTCCATGCACTTCGAATGTGTGTTCAGCTTAGGTAAAATATTCCTGTAACCGTCTAGACCACAACTGAGAAATCAGCTTTTAAATTTTCTCCCAATTCTTCGATCCTACTCGAACTTCGTAGTATCTATACTCACCGGCGTGAACTGTCCACCTATCTTGCCAGACAAAAAATGTTTGGGCGTTAACGACACTTTTAAAGCTTTCTGATTAATGTCTGAGTGGCCTATAAATAAGCAAACTCTCCGCACCTATGAAAATTGATTAGTTCTTCGTCAGTGACATCACTCCCACCAAAACCTACAAACAGATTTCCCTCTTACACTCATCAGTATCTCATGTACCTCACCAATATGAAGAGCACCCGGAAGGGAGGGGTTTTTGAAAATGCTACTCGACTTCCCTCCGTTAAGGTTTTCGGTGAATCATTTCTTTGTCGATCCACAAGTTCTTTACTAGTTCATTGACTGTTACATCGAAGTCGTTTCAGTTACCGTGAACCATTTTTGGGTTTCTTATTCGATTTAACATTTGAAATGCCCGACAAATGAACCGTGTTTCTTTCTGTCGGTTCCATTTTATGTCATTTCCACTACTGGTCAGTTACTCGACAGTTTTAGGATGTGAACAGGAATTACTTTTGTCGTGTTTGTTTGGTTATTCTCGCAGTCGACATCCTGCGAGAGTTATTTTGTATTTTTGAGGTAGCCATTTAAGCTAACGATTCGTCAATATCTACGAGTCGGCGGGGAACGTTTTTTAAAATACATGCCATGAGACATGAGAGATACGTCAAGACAGTTCTCTTCCGTTTTTCCTTCCTTTTCGTTTTAGGCCCAGTATGTGTAGCGACTATTGCCGGCCCGTGCAGGAAAGGAAAGTCATATGTATTAAGCGAGGCGTTTAGTCAACCACAAGTATTTGCTCTTGGACATCATTTCAAACCTGAAACCATGGGAATATGGCTTTGGATAGCACCAGGAGTGTTTAAGGTTAACTGTTATTCTGGTAATGATATAGAATAAATGTACCATACGCAAAAAACAAGCCTTTCTGGAGGATCTATAATTGGTTTACTGTAAAGTAATTAAGGGCCTTTTTTCAGTGTCAAGTTTTATAAAGCTCGAAATGTTAATTTTGTTGAACTGGTATTTATAAAATTAACGTCAACTTATTCAGTGCATTGTAGATACTGAATAAAAAATTGAACCGAATCAGTTTTAGTTGATAATTTCTCGATGAGACAGATTTTCGTCAATAAGCACTCCAAGATTATTAATATTAGTAATTATTGATATTATCAATATTGTTGTTATTATTATTGTTGTTGTCTCTGTAATTCAGTGTTATTTTAATTGTGCCCCCGCAGGGATTTCGCCGAGAAGGCGAAATCCCGAGGAGGCACTCTAGTAACTCGCGCGTATATTAAGGGAAGTACTTACAGTTGAAATATTCAGTCATACATTCAATATAGAAAAAATCTCGATGTGCTTGAACAGAGGCCGCGAGGAATCGATAGGTAATGATGACGTTTCTATTTTTTGCGCCCGAAAGTACGAAGTGGTTAGGATGACGTTAAGACAGAAAATCCCGAAGGGACCGCTTAGGTAGATTTTGTGACATTTCGTTACGTGTTATCAGTGACATTCTGCGGAGCAGTTGCTTTGAAAGTTATGGACCAAAAGACACTCATTAAGTGCAGATGAAGTTATAAAGTGCGTACTGTGCATATATATACACTTGGAGAGTTTGCCAGACACGAGTTCACAAATCTTTGATTGGAAACCTTGCCAGACACTCTTTCTTTCTTTTTGACCGGAATAAAACTCAGCCCCAAACAAGCAAGACGAGTGAGCAACGGCTAGCTTATCACTAGAAGAACGATGGACGATTACAGAAATTCACCAACAATCAAATTCTGTGCTGACTTATTCCCTGCTCACAGATGTCCTTCCGCTATAAAGTTTAAAATAAGAGCAGAATGCGCGAGCGTGAATTGATCCAACGTCCTTGTAATTTCTAAGGCTTACTTTAGGGCAAATAAAATGAACTGATTGTAAAAAGTGAAAGTGAAATAGTAGCCTGCAGTGCAGGCGTTTTCTTTGAACGCGCAATTTGCTCGCGAGCCATGTTGAAACTTCCCAACCCAATTTTCCACTGTCATAAAATCAAAGATGGCGGCTACAACAACATTACGAACACGAACAAGGTTTTGCCTACCCCAAAATACGCCTGCACTGCAGGCTAGGTGAAATAGAGAAAAATTCAACTTCTAATTAAATCTTTTCTTTTGGTTTACAATAAACTAGCATAAACTATTCTCGAAACTGAGAATGTTTTGATCAAAGCTGTGTAAATCGAACTGAAACTGTGTATGGAACCTTGCCGGTTTCCTGTATTTACCTCACCTATTGTATGGAATATGTGCGAAAATCTTCATTATGAATCGGTATATTTCAAAGAGCTACACAATTAACGAGCAAGAAATACTATTGACCGACAATATACAGAGCAGGGGCAGCTGTAGGGTCAACTATTACTAGCACAAGCATATAACCCCTATATGCTTCTGTTACTAGTTATTACTATACTATCTATAAAAGCCATATGAAAATTAATTTTTTCTATATTTTTAGGATTCCTGGGGCCAGGACTTCCGCTTGGTACTACTTGATTCCGAGGGAACTGGCTCTGTTGATGGTGAAGGTTACGATGACAACCAGATTTTTACCTTGACGGTTTTACTGGCGTCAATTTTAATATACAATTCGCTTGGCGTTCCTAGAAGGAGAGATCTTGAAGAGCTAAAGTATCCTCTTGACTATTACTAAAGTATGTTGTCATTGAATTATGCCGAGTGTGATTAGATGAGAAGAATTTGCAGATTGAGGGGAATGATAACAGAGTATAACAGCCTTCGAGATCTGCGTGATCATACGAGGGCCGAATTCAATTATTGTTTTATTATTCATTCTAACTACCTCTAGTACCTTGACATAAAGAAATCTCACCTCCTGGCGGTAAGGTTTACGGTTTTACCTGTTTTTCGGGACGTTTTTAGGATACAAACAGACGTTTTTTTTCTTTGAGATATGTCTTTGAAAAGTGATAGACGTCATTCATTGAGAAATATTTTTGCGTAATATTGCATTTCTGCCATTCACTTTTAGTCAGAAATTCGGCTATTTTATCTTATTTTGTTTATTTACACCACCTCTTCATATACGTTTGACAGTCAGTGTGAGATCGAAAATTTTGTACAGAATATTTTCCCTTGATGCTTGATACGTTTTCAGAGACAAAGTCCTAGAAGTTGGTGTGACATTTAACCCCCTTCCCCCCACCACCCCCTTCCTCACAGCTAAATTACGCGAGTTTTTAAATTTGAGCCAATCTGTGGAAAAAGCAGACAAAATTGCCAATTCAAGGAGATAACTCTAAGGGAAAGCAAATTGGCTCTCCTTTCCCATAAGAACTTCTGATCTTATGTAAAGGAACTTTAATCCAGGAGGAACCTGTTTGTTTCTATATATGCAACAAACATAGAAAAACCCTCAAGCACCAGACAGGTATGGAACTCGATCATGGTTAGCCTTTGCAACACATAGAAAAATAAAAGTCTCACTGTCCGTTTTTTTGTAATATGTAGATTTGAAGGGACAAAAGGTGTATTCGTGCTGTTGCTATAGCAGATTTCTTGGTAGATTACTTTCATTTGCCGAATGGTTCAGTTTTATGCTACTATTATGGTAACTAGCCTGCGAGCAAGCTCTCCTATTTGGGCAAGCGAAGCGAGCCTCGTTTAACTCGCCCAAATAGGAGAGCTTGCTCGCAGGCTATATGGTAACGTACTAGGAATCGTTTATTTTAACCTGTTCCTTAAAGATCCAAACCCTTTTGAGCCAGCCCATCCTAAGCCTTATCCTTCAAGCAAGGCAATCATAACAAAAAACCCAATTCCGGAATGCCTGAAAATCGTGTGCTATAATATTTCAGTTCACTTTAAAAGGCATTAAGAATTAAGAAAGCAGCTGGTCTTGACAGAATACCGCCGATATTGGTAAGGGATTCTGAAGCAGAGCTTGTACCCCCAATAACGTATCTTATCAATAAATCAATTGAGGATGGAACTGTTCCTGCCTTGTGGAAAGTGGCATGCGTAACCCCGTTGTACAAATCTGAGAGAAATTACTGGTTGAGAATTATCGACCCATTCTGTGTTGCCGGTGTTAAGCAAAATTAGGGAAAGGGTGGTACACAAACAAATGAGTGCTTACCTTGATCGACTAGGATTTCCCCATAGACACCAGTATGGCTTTAGACGTGGACATAATACAACACAAGCTGCAGGACAATTGAATAACTGAGTGCTCGAAGCCATGCATGGGGGCAAACTCACTAGCTTGCTCTTTGTTGATATATCAATTAAGGCTTTTGACTACATTAACCTGGGAAAACTTGGGCTCTCACGAATGTCTGGGAGAACTCTGGGGTGGTTAAATCGTACCTTACGGACAGACAGCAAAGTGTATATGTTAATGGAGAGTTGTCGGAGACCCATCAAATTGCTCTTGGTTTTCCTTAGGGGAGTATTCTAGGACCCCTGTTACGGAGCTTTCAACGACTGGGTTCCCTGCCTATCAAACTTAAAAGACCAGTGCCGAACATGATTTTTAAAAGAAATTTCAAAAGGTCTTGATGTAATTCTTTTTAGGTTGGCTTATGTACATATTTCTAACGCAGTTCTTAATTTTTATGCTACTTACTTTTCATATTTCATTTTAGGATTTTTAATGTTATATTAGTTTTAGTATTTTAATTTTAATAGAGAACCCTCCTGAAAACCACTCTTAGTGATGACGCCCTGCTCTTAAAATAAGTATTTTGTTATCTATTTTATTATATTATTAATTCAATCTTTACAAAGAGTTGAACAACCTTTACTAGTTTTTTCAGCTTTATCGTTAAGCTCTCTCAGAGCATCCAGGTGCAATCACAAACAAAAGCTGCAGCTGGACAATCGCAGGAAGACTCAAAGTTTTTCTATAGAACATTTCCTTTCTTCATCTGGTTGCTACGAGACGTCACTCAGCGCATTCCACCAGACTATGTCAACATCAAAGACTACTTTTTGAAGATGGTATACTTAATTAAAATTGCCGTGTGTGTTAAATTAGCTATCATTTGCAGCAGCTGTGCCTTATTGATTGCATTAGCACTGATTCGAAAAATATGTAATTTGTATACCTGCATGCTGATAGCTGAATGGACACATGGAAAAATAGGTACATCTTTATAACATTGTTTTCGTTTTGACCCCAGCAGAACTCTTATTTTTCAAGCTCTAGGAAATTGTTCCCCACACGATATGTGGTCGAAATGCTCGTCGCCTTAACAAAAAATGTTTTAGATCTTATAGAGGTTAAAGTAAGCCCTATAACCTTTTTTTGCGCTATTGATATAGCTTTTAATTTTATGCGAATAGTCAGCTTAGATACTCATCTTAAGCTTTTGTTTGCCGCGTTTTATGTCACGAAAAGCCCAGGTAAAACTCTGACATTGCTTAATTCATACAGGTTTTCAAGGTTCGCGATTCATCATCAGCTGAAACTCAAGATGGCCAGAAGGTTGCTGATAGCATCCTAGTTTATTTCTCTGGTTTTGAGGCGTTTGCGTTACCTCCTCCCAATTTGGACGAAGAGCTGCTGAAGAATATCAACGATAACAAAAGTAAAACAAATCCTTCTTTTATCCGTGGATTAGATCAATTCAAACGGATGCTGGGAAATATTCTGACCCCTAAAAAGAGCTTTAATCAAGGAGAGCTGGTCACTGGAGAAGGTACAGATTTTTTTCGTAATTTGAGGAGAGGAGGACACCAGCCTCATTTACTATAGAAATAAGATGTATGATATGCAAGTTTCTGGTCGATATCACTTTCTTTCACTACATAGGGAAAGACAGGGGGTCCTAATGATTTTCATATTCAGACTTCGCTCTTCTTCAAAATATTCATCTTATAGAAATATTGTTTTTCCGGCTCACGTTGAACGTTCTAATGTTTCTGTCGCTATTAGGCAGAAAAAACTCTACGGAATATTCTTATTGCAGGCGAACAACAGTGAGCCCGCAAACTATTCCTGGTCAGCGGCACTTTATAAACTGTATAACGAGGTTTTTCCAAAATCTGTCCACATTCTCGGGATGCCCGTATTGTACCAACTAAAAAGCGTGGTCTGCGACCGCGAAGGCCCTGGTGTTGACACAGGAACTTAAAGGACTTTTTCTTATTCACGTACACAAATATGAAAGCGGTTGTCATTAATCACATCTTAAATTCACATGTTCGCGCACACTTTCTAACTATCCTTTACTGATAGTATTATTGCTTATGTCATTTCCTTCCGTTCTTGAATGTAAGTGATCGGTATCTAGAATAATCGGCCCTAGCATCGTACATTTTTATATCGTTTTACTAACACGTTCTGCTGTCAGAGAACCATTCATCGCCATTAGAAATGCACACAATGACAAAAATGCCTATTTGGCAAAAAATTGCGGGAGGGTTGGCATAAATTTAAAAGAGATTACAAGGGGTGTGTCTTGTAAAGTAGCGAAGTTGACGCGGGAAAATGGCGAATCTGGCAAAAATTTGCCATGCGTTTGGCTAAAGGCTTAGGGAAAATTTAAAAAAGATTACAAGGGGAACTCCATGTAAGGTGGCGAAGTTGATGAGAGTGGCAAATATGACAAAAGTGCCCAGATATGGTGTATGTATGTCCCGTCATATCTTCGCGCCACCGTGTAATATCCTCTATTTAATTGCCATTTAATATGTGCAGTAGTCAAATAACATTGTGACTTCCATCTGAGACTATACAATTGAATTGTTGCCAATATGCTACTATATCATTGCAAGACACTTCCGTTATTGGTTCACTGCATTAATCAATCTTGGAGTTTTCACTCTTGAATTAATACACTTACACTTTCTGTAGACATCACGTTCCAAAATATCCGCGAATTACAAAAAAAAAATGTATGTCATTTTCACAAAAGCTATCTTTTCAAATTATCCGGTTCATGGATTCATGACCTGGGCACTACTCGTCGAACCTCGTCACCAGGACCTAAAATGTATTTTCACCTCGGGAACCCTGGGAACGACATTTATACGACTCATAGAGTTAGCCTGCGAGCAAGTTATCCGGGACGCCCCCTCGTCAGAAAGCCCTAGAGAGCTATATCATTGACCTGTTAATAACACTGGCGAATTTTCGCCAAATTCCACATTTCCTTCAAAATCGCCACTTTGAAAGAAGCCCTTTGCAGTATCATTGTATTTGACTTTTGGCGAATGTCCGCGATATTCATATTTTTACCAAATTCGCGTACTTGCAACTCTCATAGGACCCCTTTGTTATCTCGTTCGAATTTTTGCTGACTTTTTGGCGAATTTTTGCCCTTTTGACAGTTTTCGTCAAATTCGCCATTTTCGTCAAAATCGCCACTCTCAAAGGGGACCCATGATCGTCTTATTTGAATTTTTACAAAGGCTTTGGCGAACTTCCGCCATTTTTGTTAAGATTGAAACTTTTCTAGGGGCTCCTCTGCTATCTTATTTGACTTGCAGCTAACTTTTTAGCGAATGTTCGCCAATTTGCCAATTTCGTTGAGGGGGACAATTTGCTACCCAATTTCAAAGGACCCCTTTGCCATCTTATTTGAATTTTTGATAAGACTTTGGCGAATGTTCGCCCTATTCGCCATTTTCGCCAAAATCGCCACTCTCAAACGGAACCCTTTGCTACCTCATAAGAATATTCGCCAAACTTTGGCGAATTTTCTCCATTTCCCTTTTTTTTCCTGGGTATAATACAATCTAATTTAATGTCCAGTTCCTTTATAGGTCGCTTGCTAGCTCAATTAGTCAGAGCACCGCACTAAATTTTTTCAGGCTTTCTCAGTTTCTGAACTGTATGAGTTGCATAATTAACTTTGATGATCGTCACTGCATTTATAGTTCTTAATGTCGTTTTCCAGGTCTTGCTGCACTGGTTCAGTTGTACGTTGAAGCACTCAATAGTCCAGGGGTAATTCCTAATATTCAGAATGCCTGGGAAACCTTTGTGGAGAGAAAGTGTTTCGAGGCTGTAAGAGGGGCTGTGAATAAATACGAAGAGGTTATGAAGTCAAACCTGAAAGACGAACGTCCTTGCGATAATGATGAATTGCGCAAGTTCCTTGGGACTGCATTAGAAAAAGGTGAAGGCTGCTTTATGACAGAAACGTTGGGAATTTCAACTAGCACCACGGAGAAGTATCTAAACAAACTGAAGGTTGGTATAAAGTAAAGTAGTAATCAATAGCAAGAATTGGGTAGGGTAGAGGGGCGTGAAGAAACAAGACGATAGCTGAACTTGCTAAGGAAAAACCTAATGGACTATAGTCAGCCTTTTATAATGGCTTCAGTATAAAACACAACAGCCCACCAAATACAAAATACGGTCGGTTGCATCTAAGCGTGGACACGGAGCAACAAAAACAAAATTCTAATAGGGCGCCAGACATGACGTGTTTTGCCGCCAAACATCTTAAGTTTGACGGCCGTTAAAGCAACTGTCGCGCCATGGCCAAAGGTAAGTTGTTTATATCTCCTCACTCACAGTTTTTGATCAGTGTGTTCCGCTCATATTTCATTTTTCTCAACTTTCAAGCATATTTCTCGCTCAGAAGCATCGCACTTGCCTCCAGAAATATTTTTCATGACTAAAAATTCTCGCCAATAACCCGCGACGAGCCGCGGCTGAGCCAAACTTCGAATGTTTGGAGGCAAAACATGTCATGTTTGCACCAAAGTAGAACATGTTTTTTCCTTACATGTACAAAGATGCAACCGAAGGTAATTGACCAACAAGAACTAAATATGTTGCTTCAATTAAATAGTATTGGAACACATACTAATTAGTAGCAAATATTTTGCAAAGTGGTATTAGAATCCGTGTTAAACGATATTTGATTTAATGGACCTAAATCAGTTTCGGAATGAACTCCATGAAAGTGCCTTACCTCCAACCTATATAAAAAAGAATCAACTTCGCATTTCATTAATGTTTTTTTTTTTCAATTTTTTAATCAATTTTCTTTCATTCCACATTACATTACATTACACTATCAACTCGTTAATTACTAATAGTACATGCACAAACAAATACCAGACTAATTACAAATTCAAAACACAAATTATGAATACAAAAAGAAACACATACAACATAAAACATAAACTACTAAACTACTCATAAGAATAGAGAACAAGACCAAAGATGAGAAATTGATAACGCGAAAGAGCAACAAATAAGTTATTGTGTATATAATGTATTTATCATGGGCGGCAAAAGCGTGTTGGCATCAAATGATGTGTTGGAAAGAGGGATTAAGAAACCGTTGAGATAAACGCATCCAACTTAGCGTGATGCTTTGAAAGAACATTTTTCCGAGCTACATAAAGTTGTAATTTGTACGTATACGTATCTTTTAATTTAGCCTTAAAAACTTCAAAAGGCTTGGATATTTATCTTCTCATTTGGCTTGAGCAGTAGGTGGAGTTGATGTATAGGAACACCCCTACTATGCTCAGAGCCATGAGAGAAAAAAAAAAAAAAACATGTCACCTTTCCATTGGATTTTCCAACTATTTTCTATCTCTTTTGTACTGTCTATATGTCCCTTGCAAGAAGCAAAAATCCGCCTGTTGTTTCATTAGCCATGCAAATACAGCTTTACGATTTTCAAAGGAACAAGTCCCCCGAGCATTTAAAGACAAAAGTTTAAATGTTACCCTCATCCTTTTTCGAATTTAGGGTCTGTTTACATGGAGGTGGGGGACCCCAGGTAGGTGAGGTAACCCGCTTAGGTGGGGTAACCCGCCTGTCCATATAATCTCTCATTCTAATTTGATCACGTTTACATGATAGGTGGGGTGACCCGCCACATGTTACCTCAACTACCTGGGGTTCCCCACCTCCATGTAAATAGGCCCTTAATGTAAAACACCCAAATTTGCCACCCAACTTCAAAAACACTTTTTATGGCCCTACTTGATATGAAAAACATCCTACAAATTGTATCCCGAAATTTGCCTGTCAAAAATGGTGGACTTACTGCGTACATTGAGACTAATCAAACGAGGTGACAAAACATGTTGAAAGGCAGCCAGAGAAAACTGTTTTGCTACCATTGAACGAATCGTGGTGGCAAAATTACTAGACAAGCATTGAAGATTCGCACATATAGAAAAAACATATCCAAAGTAGAGCCGAAAATAATCTTACTCCCCCTGAAATGTAATATTTATAGCTTTCCCCATGCACACGTTCCAATTAACTTTGCTGAATGATATTACTTGGTAATTAGGCCATAAGATAACTAGACTTAAGTATGAATAACCACCTAAATAAACCTTTACCAAGGAATCAATACTCCGTCCGGTGTATAATTTTCCCGGTTCGGGGCGACTAAAAGAGACGCGGTACGCTTACCCTCCTCCCTTACGTCAATGAGTCTCTTGCCTTGGTCTTCGCTGGACAATTTCTATCGCTAAATCTGCAGATATTCTATAGCCAGTGTCTTTCAAATCTTTGGCTCTCGAAAAAATAAACTCTCTATCGCTGTAGCGAAGAAAGCGAGCAATCAGTGGTCTTGGACGTCCATAATCACTTACTTTGCCTACTCTATGGACTCGCTGGACTTCGATGTCGCTTGCGTCGACTTTTTATTTACTCTCCAAGAAAGATTTTAGGACGTTGCATGAATTTTCCGTTCATTAACTTGCTTGGTGAGCTCATTCAGCCATCCTCCATCTCCTTCACTTTCCCTCTTGCTTCAGACTGGTTTGCTTTAAGTTTATTGACTCGAGCGTCCAGCTTGTCAAATTTCTTCTCTAGACTGGAGACAGAGAAAGAAACCTTTTCTAGTTTTTTGTCCATTTCCGCTATCTGTGCGAGAACGCAATCGATTTTTGATCCAAGGTTTTTCGTTATTCCTAAGGCGTCTAAAATTTCGTCAGACAAGGAATCTAGTAGTAAACTACTCTCGCTCACAGACACTTCTTTGATCTTTTCCTCCTTCGGAGAACGTAGCTCACCGTCTGATACACTCGAAACGCTTTACCTGTCTTTGCG